>OX442338.1:7550000-8800000 GCA_949358125.1 Idaea dimidiata
CCTATATACCTGTATAAAAAGTGTAACGGGTGTGCCCTTTTAAGCCGAAAGGGGGTTGTTCTAGACATCTAGGAGAACAACTTCTGTTCTACGACTTTTGAAAAATCGAAATTTTTTTTGAAAATTTTGAGGTTGTTTCACTGAAAAAACAGCTGCTTTTGAAAATAAAGGTAACTGAAGTTTTGATTGTAGTAGATCAAACTAAATGAAAGGACAAAATAAGGTCAATGACCTCGAACTCCGATAAACAGCTGATTTTCAAGTAAACTAACACTTAACATTTTCAAAAAGTACTTAGATTTTTCAAAAGTCGTAGAACAAAATTTGTTCGCCTAGAAGTCCAAAACGACCCCCTTTCGGCTTCGGGCTTACCCGTTACATCTTGTATAATCCTCTATAGGACTATATACAATCAGAGTATTATATATCCAATAGAATATATTTTGGTTATCCTTTATGATAAATTCTGATTAGATCATCAGGATACAACTGAACTAGGTAGTCCAATCATTACCTTGGATGAATGACCGATAACCGATAATGTATGTTTCAAAAAAGCATTTTCTCAAACTCCTTCGTGCTCCACGTTAAAAGCAGGAGTGGTTTAAGACGAACCTAAAATAACCAACTTTAGCGACACCCGTGTAGTGGTGTAAAACGAACATTGTAAGCCAAAAACTTTATCAAAAAAAACAGATATATGTATGTAAAACACAGTATAACCGAACCGATAATGAACTATTTCGTTACGCACATCTTTCCGGTTATGTCGGATTATTGACCTGATGACTTAAGGGGCCGTAGTAGGCCAGAAGTGATGTTTATAAGATGAATTACTACAAAAGTTATTTGAAATAAAAGTTTTTGAGACCATATTTATTAAAGTCGAGGATATTTACTAACACGTGAATGTCGTGAAAACACGATTCCAGAAAATTTTCTCGATAGAAAAAAAACCAAACTTCCCTCTAAATTGTACAAATAAGTGATATTACTCAGTCAATATTGTACGAAAACTAATAAAACTTTGTATAAGAACTGAACTGAGCTCAATACAGGAAGTGAATGTTTTGAATTTCAAGAATAACATTTAGTTAATCTCGAAACTAGCAATTGTTTGATTTTACGCACAAAAATTTTGCAAGGTCGCATCTTACGTCCTTCACTTACACATCTGAAATTCGCTGGCTTTATCCCTGTCACGCTATTAGGGTTGTATAGGCCCTTAGCAGGCTGTCTCTCAGGCTCACCCTATAACTATAACTACCAAATAAATGTAGGTACTAAGTAACTCAATGTCTTCAAAAAAAGAGTAAAGGATCATTATTTGACCTCTCTGTAGGTATATTTTATTTCATGTATTTATGTAGGTATGGTATGTGTTTATATATGTATTTGTATGTATGTTTATTTACATGTATATTTTTATTATGTATGTATCATGTGTATATATAGGTATATGTATCATTTTCTTCTTATTTCCATGTACTTTAATTTGTAATTTTAATTTTTGACCTTTGTACATTTTATATTCTCCTTTGCCTCTGTACACTTTATTACCTTCCTCTATAGTTCTTTCCTTTCCCCTGAGGTCTGTCGGCAGAGAACTCTGTATAGGGTTAGACTTACCTTAGTATTAATTTATATTATGTCTTGTTTTTTTTTATGCATGTCTCTTGTGTACTGAATAAATAAAAATAAATAAATAAAATAAAATAACTCAGTTTTTATTACATTTTATAAGGTACTAGCTGTGTCCCGCGGTTTCAACCGCATAAATTCCTATCCCGTAACGTATGTGACGCATCACGTATGTCATACCAAGCGTTGCTCAACTCGTATGATTATCTTCCGTTCTTGAGATATAAATAGTGTTAACTAACACGACGTTCGTTTTTATAGCTGCGTCCCGCGGAATTTACCCTCGTAAGTCCCGACCCCGTAGGAATATCGGGATCAAAAGTAGCCTATAACCTTCCTCGATAAATGGACTATCAAACACTAAAAGAAGAATTCAAATCGGACCAGCAGTTCCTGAGATTAGCGCGTTCAAACAAACAATCAAACTCTTCAGCTTTATAATAATAGTATAGATTAACAAAACAACATGAACATTTTGTTTCGGAAAATTAAAATTGTACTTAGTACCTATGGGTGGTAAACAAACAAAGTGACAGCTCTTTGTTTACTTTTTCCTTAGATAATTGACAGTCCTGTATTTACATTTTTGATCTTTGTTTCTGTAAAAAGGTATATACCTATATGTTTTTGTTGCATTGCACGATGAGGAATTTCGAATTTCAAAGAAAACAACTGAAGGCCGACTATTGATATGGCGTTCTGGAAACCATATAGGTATACGAAATCTGTCCATTGGTAAGTAATTCGTATCATTAGTCGACTCGGGTTTGAACCTATTTTAATGATGTTATATTTATAAATAAACGAGGAAAATGCCAACAGTTAAAGGGACCAATATTAATTAACATACTTTATAGGATTTACCGATGATTTACCAACTAATACCAAATCATTTAGTACCGTGGTTACGAATATAATTTTATTTCTGTAGGTATTATAACAAATTATGTAAAACGTAACATTACTAAGTATTATGTATGTATTAAAATTAGTTTTAAAGATTTGTAGGACCAGTTTAACTGGATTGATATTATACTTAAAGAAATGCTTTCCAAAAATTTCGCACCCGACAGGACTTGAACCTGCATCTCTGGGAATCCGTTCCAGCGCCTTTCCAATTTGGCCACGGATGCATGTTCAATCGAGTCGAAATTAAGGATTGCATTTCTTATTGTTTTTACGTTTTTGGAGGCACGTAGCGCCATCTACTGACAATATTTGCAGACTGCCAGCTTGAACTATTCTATTTTCATAGAATTAAATTCAACGTTGAGATGTTGCTTCCGATTAACCGTTTTTGTTATATTTTTAAAAGTGTTTCCTACACTTGGATAACTATACTTAAAGAAATGCTTTCCAAAAATTTCGCACCCGACAGGACTTGAACCTGCATCTCTGGGTATCCGTTCCAGCGCCTTTCCAATTTGGCCACGGATGCATGTTCAATCGAGTCGAAATTAAGGATTGCATTTCTTATTGTTTTTACGTTTTTGGAGGCACGTAGCGCCATCTACTGACATCTATCTGGATTGATATTTTTAAAAATATTTATTATCTTGTCTCAGTAAAATGGGGTCTTGTTTTGTGATGGTGGATAAAAATAGATACTTTTTAGTCGACATTAAGTCGTAATTCGTCTGCGTCTACCTAGTTTTTACATGGTTACTAGCTGGCCGCGGTTTTACCCGCATAAGTCCCGTTATTCCCGGTATCCAACTACCTATATTTCAAGTTTCATCGCAATCGGATTAGTAGTTTTTGCGTGAAAGAGTAACAAAGTCACATACTTACAAGCTTTCTCGTTCATAATATTAGTAAGGTTCAATATAATAAATATGGTTAAAAATGTACCTAAATACTGAAATAATAATAAGTAATAAAAAGTTTCTTGATTAAAAAGAACCTTTCAAAGGTCCGGGGCTCGAAAAGTCGCCCCGTGAGACACAAAAAAAGTTTATTTCAGACAAAGTTAACTTACCTATAAACTCAAATAAAATTATACAAAGAGCCTACGCCATTTCATTAAAACAAAAAATAATAAGCATATTTTGATTACTTTTGTTATTGCGATAATTGCCAAGCTAGCTGTAAAACCGGTGCGTGTGTATAGTCACTTATTTTTTTAATAGTATTACAATATGTTTCGAGTTTTAATTTACGAACATTTAAATTTCGATTATCTCGTACGACTAGTTTTATAAGACATTCAGGAACTCAAAAGTGAGTTAGGCGTGCATTTAGTGAATAAACAAAGTTCGTTGGAAGACGTGTCGAGGAAAACAGTGTCAGTGCGGGACTGTATTTAATTATTTATTATTAATTTTCATACAAAAATGTGGAGACAAATTCTTTTCACTTTTGCGGGAATACTACTATATTTGTACGTAAAAATAATAGATAGTAGACCAAATAAAATCAAGTATCATTTTAAATTCTTTATCTACTACTCATATGCGTTGATTGTAACTACCATCATATGCCCGTACGCTTTAATTAAAGGAAGAAGTATCCAGAATGCTGCGTAAGTACATAGAACTTAAAGCATTAAACTTCTTAAAATCGAACGGGATTCAATATCCCTTTTTACTTTTATAAGAATATTTAATATTACTATTAGCGTTTGTGTGAGACAATGCGAGATCAGAATGCTGAGTCCAAAAGAGTCCTTTTTGCCGCAGAGGATCAGCATTGCCATTCAACGTGGCAATGCTGCCAATATTCTGGGTTCGCTACCTAAATTTGAGTAAGTTAATTATATTTCATTGTATTATTACTTTTGAAGCCGTTGTTTTTTTTCAAATAAAAATAAGTACGAGCACGCAATTCTTATCTAGGTACATTTTTTTTATACAATTAAATTCCACTGGAGGTATTAAAACTCATATTACTATTAAAATAATAGATAGTGCAATAGCAAGTGCACTCTATGTCCCAGTCTATGACTCTGATAGTAAGAATTAAGAAATTATTTTCTGCAGACCGACAACTATTTTGTATTTATTACACGTATCTTGACGGGTAGGGTGCAAATATGAATGCCTAAAAAATAAATATTTGTATCTGGCCTGGGTGTCTCTCTGTTATTTACAAAAAAAGTATATCCGTTTTCTAGTACCCATCAAGCCTAGTGCTTAGTTTGGGGCTAGTTGCGCTGTGTGTCATTTCGTTTCACGCGACATTACGTGCAATTCACACGACATTTCGTGAAATCTATATTTATATAAGTATCTGAGGTCTAAGAAAGAAATAACTCCTAACCCAGCTCCTAACGTAATCATTTATTTATTGCTTCATGACAGTTAAGTTAATGACAAGGTCTTAAAATTAGGTATAACGTCATGAACCCAGTAGGGGATGTTCATGAAATAGAACACGAATGCTTATTGAAGTGTTGGACGCTGGTATCATTCACTTGGGTATACAGGGGGAATAAACCATCATTTTATTACATAGTATAAAACAAAGTCCCTTCCCGCTGTCTGGATGTTTGTATGCATGCTTAGATGTTTAAAACTACGAAACGGGATTTTGATGCTGTTTTTTTAGTATAGATAGAGTAACACAATAGGAAAAAAAATATATGTAACACAGCCATCGGATCGGAACTTACAGGTGAAACCGCGGAGCGCAACTAGTCATGTAAATCCAAAAGTTTATGTGTTTAATAGTAGTTTATGCACCGAGGTACTAAAGTCCTGTCTTATATAGCGGGCGTCATATTGAATCCAAAGCGTACGAAGGACTCTAGAGGGTTAACTCCCGAGCGCAGCGAGGGTGTTAAAAACTTAACTCCTGAGCGAAGCGAAGGAGTTATGTACCTAGAGTCCTGAGTGAAGCGTGGGATTCAAGCCCCCAAGATAAAGACAGACTTTAGTACCGAGGTGAATACTCTACTTTACACATCTACTGCGAGACAATAAAAGGGCTACAAAAATAAGTATTTAACTAACAACAAAAAAATAGAATAATGCAACGTATATGAAATATATTGACAGCTTTATATTAATTAAATTTAACAATGTTACATCAAAATGACGAAACCACACATCGGCCTTAGCTGATGAAAAAAAAAAGTTGGGGCTTTATACTGGGTTATTCCTATAATGCCCACTTATAATCCCCACCAGTGGGGATTATAAAAAAATCCTTCAATGCTTTACGTATTCAATATAATAATGGTTTTAGAATGCTCCTGGGGCTGTCTAGGTATTGTAGCGCATCAGGAATGTTTGCGGAGGCGAAGGTTGACTGCTTCTATACAATTATTCGTAAGAGAGTCGCCTCACTGATGCGCCGGGTGCGGGACAGCCCTAGCAGTCTGCTGAATACTTTGCTGGAGAGGCTGGATAATCCTTTGATTACGCATTGGAATCAGGTGCACATGAAATCTAATGCAAGTAAAAATAATTTGTTTAATAATAAATATAAATGTAATTAATGGACGATAATCTAATTAACTAACATAGGTTAAGATATAATTAACATGAATGGATTGTATTTTTATCTGAATAATAATAAATTGAATTGAATTGAATTGAATTGAGACTAGCTGCGACCCGCGGTGTCACCCGTGGAAGTGGAAACGCGTTATCACGGACGCGGGCGGCCGAGCGGTTCTCTAGCGTTTACACTTTTTCGTTCATTACTCGGGTTCTATTAATAGGATTTCGATGCTAAGTATACCACGACCTTTCTCGAAAAAAGAACTATCCAATATTGAAAACCTGATTTCAATCGGATAAGTAGTTTTTAATTGTATAAGGAACCGACAGATAAATAGAAAAACAGACAGACAGACATGAATTTTAAAATTTATGTAATTTTGTTTTACTACTTATCCTAAGTCCCTTTGACCACTTTTTTTTTTTAAATTTTCTTCTTTTTGTCCTCTCTTCCTTTATTATGACTCACAGTTGCTAACACAAAAGCACACTTTTTTGGACTTGCATGTAATTGGCTAGTTTTTCTATTGTCTGGAATTAGTTCTGCAATATGCACTTTTGGTATCATTTCGTCATTTATTGTTATTGAGTGAATTGATTTAAAATGGCCGGTAGCTCAAGCGGTATTAGTACATTAGAGTATATTAAATAAACAAATAAGTGTACCATATTAAAATAAAATATAAGAATGGTTTTATTATTTGGGTATGTGATAAGATTAATTAGACAAGTTATGTAAACCTGTTATATTTTGTACAATTGACAAACAACAACATCGTTGTTTGCGATTGGTATCTTTTTTATTTAAAATTATTATGAATTATTGTTATTAGCTATTTATCTATATTGATTAAATGATTAAAGTGTCGATGCAGTCCAAGATGAAGCACACTGACCTAGAAGTACCTATTATATAAAATAGCAATTAACATATTTTTTTAACAATTTCATTGTTTTATTGAATTATCTGACCCAAGTAAATAGTTTGACTTTATTCTACCTGGAATTAGTAACTTGTGGAATGCAATACTTACATTTGTGTATGTATTATTTTAATTAATATTGTTTGGTATTTTTATAAGCGATCTAATACGTCTTGCCAATGTTGAATAAAGTTTGTGAATAAAATAAAAATGTGTAATAAAGTTATGTTCCTATATTAGTTCCTATCATTCCGTCCACTAATCAAAATTATTATGAACCTACACTGTAAAGTGTAGCAGTTTGTGTAGTTCATGATGAAACTTTCTGTGCTTTTTGTCTACAAATTCCTATTTTAAATAATTTTTTAAGCCATTCGTAAACCAAAAGTTCACGAATGCCCATTGGCATTCGTGAACTTTTGTTTTAAGAATACCCATTTTGAAACAAGTTTTTTAAACAATGGGCATTTCTGAACTTTTTGTCCAAAAATCCCCACTTTACACAAATCGGCTAAAAATGGGGATTATTGGACAAAAAGTTCAAAAATCCCCACTGGTGGGGATTATCAGTGGGCATTATAGGAATAACCCTTTATACTAACCAAAACTTTTTGCTTTACCCTTCCGTCCATGAAAATAGAAAAAATTTGCCCAGTTTTTATATTTTTTATGTGTTATGTCTAGGTGGCCAGTTCGAAATGGCCGTATGCTACCAGAACCTTAGTTCCAAATTTAAATTACTTTATGCCCTAGGTGCATAATGTGCACTTTATGCACCTAGGGAATAAAGAGTCGCTTTACGTTGACCTTTTTGGTCAAATAAAGTAACTTTGTAGAGCAGTAGGTGTGTAAATATATTTGTTTGGTCCCTCTTCACGGTCAAACGGTTAGATCGATTTGGATTAAAAAAACATAGAGATAGTTCATGTAACATAGCATACTTTTGATCTCGTTAATCCCCCGGGTCGAGAACAAAAATTGAAAAACAGGACAGATCTGAATGGAATACGACATAGGTTATTCATAACCTATCCTGATCCTAATCCCAATTCTAATTCTCAGTTTAAACCTTGAGTCGAGAATCGTAAATTAGTACACATAGTAGTCAGTGTTTAAATTACAGATTAGTTAGTTTGTTAGGACTGTATGTTAGAACAGTGGGCTAGGACAGAAGGTTAGGATACTTAGATAGAAAAGTGACTTAAGATATTCATCTATCTATTCAGTAAGTTAGGATAGTAAGTGTTCTACCTCACCTCACAACTGACAGTAGTAGGATAATGACACTTAGTACAGTATGTAGGTTATTTAAGTTTCATCTTACTATTCAGAAATGACAGTAGTAGGATAGCAAGGTATGACACTAAATTAGTACAGTAAGTAAGTTAGGAAAGTTTCATCTTACTATTCAGAAAGTTAGGATAGTAAGTGTTCTACCTCACTATCCTAACTGACAGTAGTAGGATAGCAAGGTATGACACTAAATTAGTACAGTAAGTAAGTTAGGAAAGTTTCATCTTACTATTCAGAAAGTTAGGATAGTAAGTGTTCTACCTCACTATCCTAACTGACAGTAGTAGGAAAGCAAGGTATGACACTAAATTAGTACAGTAAGTAAGTTAGGAAAGTTTCATCTTACTATTCAGAAAGTTACAAGTGTTCTATCTCACTATCCTAACTGACAGTAGTAGGATAGCAAGGTATGACACTAAATTAGTACAGTAAGTAAGTTAGGAAAGTTTCATCTTACTATTCAGAAAGTTAGGATAGTAAGTGTTCTACCTCACTATCCTAACTGACAGTAGTAGGATAGCAAGGTATGACACTAAATTAGTACAGTAAGTAAGTTAGGAAAGTTACATCTTACTATTCAGTAAGTTAAGATCTTCTACCTCACTATCCTAATTGACAGTAAAAAGATAGCAAGGTAAGACACTAAATTAGTAAAGTAGGTTAGGAAATGTTATGAGGTTAGTAAGTTACGACGGGACAGTAACACAGGACAGTAAGTAAGCACCTTTATTACCGTCCCTCAAAATCCTGTATTTGGTTTAAGTGGAGATTTTCGCACAAAGATTAGTAGGTAGGTGTTAAAACCACGCGGTCGAAGCCGCGGGCAGAAGCTCGTAATAATATAACAAATCTATAATTTGTTCGTTAGTTTTGTTTATACCTACCTTTTAATTTGTTTTGAAGAATACTTGACTAAGAATCTGGTTAAATCGTTAAGGCTCGTTCACACGTTTTTTTTAACTTTTAAGTTTTTTTGTAGTATCGTCTTTTTTCACGTGAAAAAATTAATCGTCACCAGGGTGATATTCAAAATCATGAAAATACGGAGAATATGTAAGGGGACTATCTGTGCCTCGCGGTTCACCTGCGTCAGTTTTTAAAAAAATTCTAGAATAAGATCCTTCTCCTGATCATAGCAAATACAACAAAAAACAATTAGCAAAATCGACCCAGCCGTCCACGCGTGTTACAAGGGTAATAGGGATTCATTTTTAGGGTTTCGTAGTCTACAAGAAACCCTCATAGTTTCGTAATGTCCGTCCGTCCGTCCGTCCGTCCGTCCGTCCGTCCGCGGCTTAGCTCAGAGACGGTTGGTACCTACTAAGAAGCTGAAATTTTGCATGAGTATACATATTGTTCTCGCCAAAAAAAGTGCAACAATAAAAAATATATAATATAACCCTTTTTTAGGGTACCTCACCCACATGTAACATGGGGGATGATTTCTTGCGGGGTATCGATAGATAGCTTAACATAACCTGAAACATAACCTCAAAATTTTCAAAAAAAAAGTTCGAATTTTCAAAAGTCGTAGAACAAAAGTTGTTCGCCTAGACGTCTAGAACAATCCCCTTTCGGATTAAAAGGGCTTACCTGTTACACATTGTATAAGTAGGATTATCATAATTATGTCTCCGAATCAACAAACGATCTTGACTTTACGTTTGTTCATTGTTCATTGCTTTTTTCCCGCTATATCATTAAATTAACCTAACATGAAACTGAGGCCAACCACTTTACATTTTATCTACTATATAAAAATAAGTCGGGTTTTCCTTCCTGACGCTATAACTCCAGAACGCACGAACCGATTTCCACGGTTTTGCATTCGTTGGAAAGGTCTCGGGCTCCGTGAGGTTTATAGTAAAGAAACTTACGCGGGTGAAACCGCGGGGCGCAGCTAGTTTTTTATAAAAATACGCATTTTTGTGGACAACTCGCACTTGATCAATAAAAAAGCCCTAAAATTTTAAGATAATTATGTCTCCATACAACTTGGATTTCTAATAACTTTAACTTGTATAAACCAGTTAACAAAACTATTCGACATAATTATCCAGTCTGACTGATATTTAAAACTACAAGCCATATTCAAATGGTCAAGTATGTATTTTGTATAAAAAAATACTAAACTCAAGTTCCAAGAACAAATAATAATTTTATAAATGATTGTTTCAGTACCTATATAGGTTTCAGGGGCCTAACAGAGGAATATTTTGTAAGGAAAATGATTTAATACTATATTTAACTACTAGGTTAAGACTCTAAATATAATACGTAATCTGTTTTAATATGCTACGAAATGAACTTATTTTAAGTAGATATTCATATTCATTCAATAGTGGATAACGTAATACTAAGGTACCAATTCAATAGGTAGGTATACACAAAATAAGTATACGCCGTAAATTTAGTAGAACCGATTGCAATTAAACTTGGTACGGAAATAGCTGGAAACTTTTTATCCTGATAATTCCTGCGGGATCGCGAATTAAGCGGGTGAAATCGCAGGTCCCGTTATAGTTTTATTATGTTGACCATAACTTAAAAATCTAATACAATCTATACTAATATT
Source organism: Idaea dimidiata (assembly GCA_949358125.1). Classification (NCBI taxonomy): domain Eukaryota; kingdom Metazoa; phylum Arthropoda; class Insecta; order Lepidoptera; family Geometridae; genus Idaea; species Idaea dimidiata. The sequence goes on from OX442338.1 coordinate 7,560,875, forward strand.
ATAAAGCTGAAGAGTTTGATTGTTCGATGTTTCTTTGGTTCAACACGATAATCTCAGGAACTGCTGGTCCGATTTAAAAAATTCTTTTAGTGTTTCCATTAATCGAGGAAGGTTATAGGCTACTTTTGATCCCGATATTCCTACGGGGTCGGGACTTACGAGGGTAAATCTTGCGGGACGCAGCTATAAAAACGAAAATCATGTTAGTTTCACTATTTATATCTCAAGAACGGCGAAACCGATAGGAAAGAAATTTGGTACAGGGTTAGTATAGGGGTATAAATAAGATTTAGGGTACTTTAAATTATCGTAGGGGTTAAGCAACGTTTGGTACGATATACGTGATTGGTAAAAATGACTTATCTTAGAAATAAATAAACATCACATAGCACAGCGAAATCTAGCTCCATGGTAAGCTACAAAGCTTGTCTTTCCGTTAACTAGACATCGAATATAACACTTATTTGGTTTAATAAATAAAAGATTGTTGTGGGTCACTTTAGCGATTTCGTCGTGGATTCTTTCTTGTAAGTCGTTATTTGAACCACTTCCTCTGAACTAAAATTAAAAAAACTATGAATAAAGTTATTAAAATTAAACTAAACAAATAACAGATTTTTAAATTTTAGATTTAATTTTGTTCTAATCTATGTGATAATTTTAATATCTTTATGAATATAAATACCTAAATAGTATCAAATTTCTCTGAACTTAGGGCTTTGTTTCTTTTCTTGTGAATTTTCAAGGGAACGGGGCCCTTATTTAGAAACACTTATTTAGTAAAATAGCTATAGAGCGGTTTTTTTAATTGATTCAAAACTACATTGTTTGAGATGAGATTTTCTAATACGGAAAAAGGAATTAAAAATTTTGGCCATCATAAACCTTGTCGATTCAACCTTCAGTATAATGTGAATGAGAATAATTAATAACAGGAACCATTTTTCAAATTCATACGATATTGTAGATTATTTGCATGATTTATGGTCTATGGTAGGTTTTTATTGTTTTTATTTTGTAAATCAATTATAAAGTTTTTATAGTATTAAATCACCATCCAATGATTATTGATGTCACTACATATAGCAAATTGTATGGAAGACAGTTCTAATAGTAGTTTATGCACCAATTTTATCTTTTTTGTTGTCAATATGTTTGTAAAATAAATTAAATTTTACCAGAATCGAAGCAGTGACGCTTCGCTGGCTCTGTCAATAAGGCTACTTTATATCCCGTATCCTGGGGCTCTATTTTTGAGTCACTTGTACCACTTCGTAAAATAGCTAAACGTATTCCCCTGTTCCTATCTTGAATATAGTCTTAATAAGCTGTTACTATACTTTAATTGAATATAGGTATAACAACTTACCTTTGCTTTTAGGATGTTAACAAAAATTCTGCGGCACATTGTATCGTTTCACGGGATGAGATGGACGGTGGAAAATGAAGAACACTTGGCGGCTGATGGTTGTGCTGTCATCGTTTCCAATCATCAGATGTCATTTGATTTATTGGGTATGGTCAAGCTTTGTCTTTCTTTATATTCCTAACGCCTGCGCTCGCGATTCCACCTGCGTTACTCTGATACCAGTAAAAAACACTGCCGAATCCACGTGAAAACAGAAATGCCAGTGTTTTCCCGGTGGCTGTCTCATTATGCGAGCAAGCGGCTGCAGTCTTTCGTTGATACCTTGTTGGATTTCTTTATAATATAGTACCTAGCTACCAAACATTCGGTTCAAATTGATAGTTGTTTAATGCATAAGTAGGTAAAAGAGAATCAGACAGACAAACACAGGATTGTTTAAAACAAAAAACCTACCCTCACTCTTTTTAGTGTTTCGTAGTTAATAGGAAACCCTTATAGTTTTTTTATTTGTCTAAGGTTTTTTCACCTTGTCTAAGGTTCAGCTAACATGGTCAGCAGAGATGAATAAGGCCCTCGACATCAAACAACTTAAATGGCTTCATAATTTCTTCTATGGTTTTCGCGATTTTGCATAACACTTTATTTATCCGGTTTTATCGCGTTTTTATTCATTATTTGACCCGAACTTAAATGGCCTTTTACATCTTATGATAGATGATTTTATAAAGCGCAAGCAACTTTCTTACTTTTAAACTTAATAATGTAAATTCCATGCTGTTTCAGGCTTTGTAATGCTCGGGACATTGTTAGACGGAGTAGGTATGCCCAACACCCATACCCAGCCTAGTCGGCCATGTTCAGAGGAAAGAACTGGTCAATACGTCTGGAGCTAGCTCGCGATGTTTTCCTTCATCGTAAGAGCGATGTTCTTAACGCATTTAACTTTTTTCGCAAGGAAATAGATTGGTAGGAAGTAGGTGCGCGGTCAGCCGGGATTCGAAATCACGACTTTCGGAATGAAAGTCGGGGTATCTATCACTAGTCTAACACCGCTCCTACCGATTTACCTACCGTAAATTGAGTTTCAATCACCATGATAAAATAACATATTTCTTTGCAGGATTGATTTACGCTTGGAACAAAGTAAAAAGATTAACAGCTATAGCGAAGAAGGAAATGTTGTATTTTGGAGTAGTCGGACTGATGTTCTATCTTAGTGGCGTAATATTTGTAGACAGAAAAAATTCAAGAAAAGATAATCAAGTTCTCCAAGACACAGTCAAAGCAATGAAACAACAACAGGTAGATATATATAATACATACAACATACATTTTGGTACCTACTTAGAAGACCGCACTGCACTGTATAACGTATTTTTGCCTCACAAATGAGATGCACAATTTCATGACATTGACCTTATGGTTACTACTTATCCTTCATGCTTACTTATCATTCATTCATTCAGTATTACTTATCTATCAATCATTCATGGCATTGACCTTATCATACCACACCCTGATAGTTCCTTAGTCGCAACGCTAACAGAATACGGCGCACGCGCGATTTCCGCGCTAAACAACAGATGCGGCTTCAGTCACGCAGATTAGAGTTGAGTTAGAAAATCTAACTAATCGACCGTATCTGCGCCACAGTGCACAGAGGTAGCAGTATGGAAACTGCACACACGCACACCAACGTGCACACTAGTCGTACCGCGGCATTTAGGCTGAAATTTATAGTGCATACTTTGACTTTGCTCAAACTGGGCTTTGACTTTGAATTGGAATTTATGGTCGAAATTCATTTTGTAATTTACGAATAAAATAAAAAGAACTATGCTTTCTGTTATAAGTAGTCCATAACGTTTAGGTCTTTATTTTTTGATTGGTTTACAATTTAAATTAAAAAAACTTCGACTTTACTAAGCAAAAACTTTGGATAGTTGCGAAGATCGCTTTATAAATACCAAAGATTGTCTTAAGTTTTTAAGTTTTTGCTTGGAATTTGACTTTGCCGGATTATAAATATCAGCTAAGGTACTGACTGCATCGCGAAGCATACTTACGGGTCTCGTCGACGTGCATGTTTGTGTGAGTGAGCCGTTTCGACCATTTGTAAGTAGTTTCTTTACTGCTGTGCTGAGGCTGGGCTCAGCCTTTCTATGTACTGTGTCTGCGCCTTACCGCCTCATTGTATGCGATGTGCGCTTTAGTGTTGATGCATTGCAAAAGATAAAGAACTCTGACCTCAAAGATTTAGACCACAACGCGCAACGACGCACGGTAAAACAAAACTAAATTTGGACGATTGCCTACTTTTGTGAAATTTTATTTAACTTCTAATTTCAGACCAAAGTATGGATATTCCCCGAAGGAACAAGAAACAAAACAAAGGAGGTGAAATTACTACCATTTAAGAAAGGAGCCTTCGTCATCGCTGTTGGCGCTCAAGCTCCAATAATTCCTATTGTATATTCGCCTTACTATTTCGCAGACGAGAAGAAAAGCATATTTTTAAATGGAGGTATGTAAACGATCACGACAGCCAAAGTTTCTTTATCGATAGCAAAATCAAACGATACCTAATTAAGTAATGTAACATCTGAAAGTAACGTCACAGAGTAACTATGCAGATCTTGTTTGTACACTCTGTAGGTGCTTAATTGCTTAAGAAATAGCGCGTTCTTCGTCGACGAAATCAAAATAGCAACGAGAAATAATTAAATGCAAACGCAGCTTATTTAGCCCTACACTACATAAGCCTACATCCTCGTTGATAAATTGTAACTTACCGTGATTCCGGAACGCATTTTTATGATAATTTTCATTCAAACTGTAAGACCGCACAAATAAAACTATAGTAATAACTTCAATGTGGTCAAAAAAAATTACTTCAACCTTTTTACTCAGATTATTCTAATATTTCTTCTTCTTCTTTAAAAAATGGGTTTTCCTTTCGGACATTTGCCAGTGTCAAGTATTATCAATATTTGCAGGTTATTTGCATCGAACGAAACAGTCAAGTCGTCATAGTTAAAGTCAAGTCGAGGGAATCATTGTAAAAAGGGGGCCATTTTTTACAATGTTTGGTCACGAAGCTTTGGAGAGAACACTAAGCTAAAGTCCATGATTTGCACCGATTTTCACTTTTATTCTCACTTCTACACCTTCACGAAACTAAATTGATTAATATGCCCCCGAAATCAAACAATTCACACGCATTTGAACTAAGTTTCACAAAAATTAAAATTTAGCAACACATCTCCTTATCGCATTCCCGCCAAAACTCCATCAAAAAGTTTGATAATCTCAAATCGGATCTATTTTTTACACGACTGCCAAAGGAAGTGTTATGTTTTTGCCGTGAGTGTATGTATGTATGTATGTAAGGGTGTATGTATGTATGTATGTGACCTATTTTTGTGCCGTCGTAGGGCCTAAACGTCTGGGCCGATTTAGATAAACGATAGGTACGTCGTTAGATTCGTCATGACCGTGAGAGTGACATAGGGTACATTAAAATAATCTATACTAATACTAATACTAATACTAATACTAATCTATACTAATATTATAAAGCTGAAGAGTTTGTTTGTTTGATTGTTTGTTTGTTTGTTTGTTTGAACGCGCTAATCTCAGGAACTGCTGGTCCGATTTGAAAAATTCTTTTTGTGTATGATAGTCCATTTATCGAGGGAGGTTATAGGCTACTTTCGATCCCGATATTCTTACGGGGTCGGGACTTACGAGGGTCAATCCCGCGGGACGCAGCTATAAAAACGAAAGTCGTGTTAGTTACACTATTTAAATCTCAAGAACTGCGGAACCGATAGGAATGAAATTTGGTACAGGGTTAGTTTATGAGTTTAAATAAAATATAGGGTACTTTAAATGATCGTACGGGTTAAGCAACGCTTGGCGTGACACATACTTGATGGGTCAACAAGAACAATCGCACCAATTAGAATGAAATGTGGTACAGGGTTAGTTTAAGGCTATATATACGATATAGGGTACTTTAAATGATCGTACGGGTTAAGCAACGCTTGACGTGACACATACGTGATGGGTCAACAGGAACGATCGCACCAATTAGAATGAAATTTGGTACAGGGATTAGTTTAAGGGTATAAATACGATACTTCAAATGATCGTACGGGTTAGGCAACGCTTGGTATGACATACGTGATGGGTAAAAATGACGGTTAAATCGATTTGAACGAAATTTGGTACAGGGATAGTTTAGTGTTTGAAATAAGATATAGGGTACTTTAAATTATCATACGGGTTAAGCAACGCTTGGTATGACATACGTGATGCGTCACATACGTTACAGGATAGGAATTTATGCGGGTGAAACCGCGGGGCACAGCTAGTCTATACTTATATAATATTATAAAGCTGAAGAGTTTGTTTGTTTGATTGTTTGTTTGTTTGTTTGTTTGAACGCGCTAATCTCAGGAACTGCTGGTCCGATTTGAAAAATTCTTTTTGTGTATGATAGTCCATTTATCGAGGGAGGTTATAGGCTACTTTTGATCCCGATATTCTTACGGGGTCGGGATTTACGAGGGTAAATCCCGCGGGACGCAGCTATAAAAACGAAAGTCGTGTTAGTTACACTATTTAAATCTCAAGAACTGCGGAGCCGATAGGAATGAAATTTGGTACAGGGTTAGTTTATGAGTTTAAATAAAATATAGGGTACTTTAAATGATCGTACGGGTTAAGCAACGCTTGGCGTGACACATACTTGATGGGTCAACAAGAACAATCGCACCAATTAGAATGAAATGTGGTACAGGGTTAGTTTAAGGCTATATATACGATATAGGGTACTTTAAATGATCGTACGGGTTAAGCAACGCTTGACGTGACACATACGTGATGGGTCAACACGAACGATCGCACCAATTAGAATGAAATTTGGTACAGGGATTAGTTTAAGGGTATAAATACGATACTTCAAATGATCGTACGAGTTAGGCAACGCTTGGTATGACATACGTGATGGGTAAAAATGACGGTTAAATCGATTTGAACGAAATTTGGTACAGGGATAGTTTAGTGTTTGAAATAAGATATAGGGTACTTTAAATTATCATACGGGTTAAGCAACGCTTGGTATGACATACGTGATGCGTCACATACGTTACAGGATAGGAATTTATGCGGGTGAAACCGCGGGGCACAGCTAGTATAATATTAATATTAATATTATAAAGCTGAAGAGTTTGTTTGATTGTTTGTTTGTTTGTTTGTTTGTTTGTTTGAACGCGCTAATCTCAGGAACTGCTGGTCCGATTTGAAAAATTCTTTTTGTGTTTGATAGTCCATTTATCGAGGAAGGTTATAGGCTATATTACATCACGCTACGACTGATAGGAGCGGAGCATCCATGAAATATGTTGCAAAAACGGGAAAAAAATCCCCCTTTTCCGAGATACTATCGCGTGCGCTGAGTACACGGTCAAAGTTACATAAAAACCATTTATGAGAGAATTCTTCCTCTAAATAGGATCTAATAAATAGTCCGCGACAGCATATGTCTAACTCTTAAGGTTGACTCAATACAACATCTTTTAGAGTAATAAAATTTATTGTAGAACAATGCATTGTTTCCGAAGGTAATTTTGTAAATTATGATATTAATCCTTATCCAAATAAATACGTTATTCATTAAAAGTATTTAATTTTAAACATAATTGTCCTTAACATCACTTGATTTCAATGAATATCTCACGAGATATTACAGTTTTAAAATAACTCCACAATAAATAATTAATAAGTACCAAGCGTGCATATACATATACACGTAGCGGGCGACGATGATGAGGGTGGCCAGCCAGCTCTGTGAGGCATCATGCCGCGCGGCTCAATCGGTCGGCTCCATGCGAGACGGTAGTGTCACCAAACTGCAGTGCTTTTTAATAATTATTTTGCAATATCTCATTGTACTTTTGATTCTTAATATTTTGTTTTATGTTGATAATTAATATTTTAAAGAGGTTACGTTGGTAACATGTATGTATGTATGATCTCAGAAACTTCTAGACCTATTTCAAAAATTATTTCACTAATAGAAAACTACATTATCCAGATGTGACACAGTCTACTTTTGATCCTGATATTCCCTCGGGATCGGGACTTACGCAAGTGAAACCGCGGGACGGCAGCTCTGAAAAATAAAGTCGTATATTTCTATTTCTAACTCAACAACCCGTAAACCGATATGAATGAAATTTGGTACAGGGTAGAAATAATATATAGGGTACTTTGAATGATCGTACGGGTTAAGCAACACTTGGTACAAAATACGTGATGGGTGAAAAGAGCAGGTGACCCGATATTCATAAACTTGGTACAGGGTTGGTTTAGAGGTAGAAATATTATATAGTACTTTGAATGATCGTTAAGCAACACCTGGTATGACATACGTGAGGGATCATTAACGTTACGGGATAGGAAGTTACGCGGGTGAAACCGCGGGGCGCAGCTAGTAAATAAATAAAAATAATGATGGAAAACGCTATTAACCAAGATTTTTAAAGACCATAAAAAACAGAGAAAACGCGTAACATTGTTCACTCAAAAGATATGTTTTATTCTTTCATAAATTTACATTTGAAAAGTATTGCTTGTAAAGTTTTACAATTAAGTTTTAAAATAATCTATATCTATACTAATATTATAAAGCTGAAGAGTTTGTTTGATTGTTTGTTTGATTGTTTGTTTGTTGGAACGCGCTAATCTCAGGAACTGCTGGTCCGATTTGAAAAATTCTTTTTGTGTTTGATAGTCCATTTATCGAGGAAGGTTATAGGCTACTTTTGATCCCGGTATTCTTACGGGGTCGGGACTTACGATGGGAAATCCCGCGGGATGCAGCTATAAAAACGAAAGTCGTGTTAGTTACACTATTTTTATCTCAAGAACGGCGGAACCGATAGGAATGAAATTTGGTACAGGGTTAGTATAGGGGTTTAAATAAAATATAGGGTACTTTAAATGATCGTACGGGTTAAGCAACGCTAGGCGTGACACATACGTGATGGGTCAACAGGAACGATCGCACCAATTAGAATGAAATTTGGTAAAGGGATTACTTTAAGGGTATAAATACGATACTTTAAATGATCGTACGGGTAAAGCAACGTTGGTATGACATACGTGATGGGCAAAAATGACGGTTAAACCGATTTGAACGAAATTTGGTACAGGGATAGTTTAGTGGTTGAAATAAGATATAGGGTACCTACTTTGAATAATCATACGAGTTGAGCAACGCTTGGTATGACATACGTGATGCGTCACATTACGTTACGGGATAGGAATTTATGCGGGTGAAACCGCGGGGCACAGCTAGTTAATTATAAAATTACCGGAATTTAAGTAGGTTGTCTTCATTAATATGTCACTTGCCTTCGGCTCGGTTGTCTTGTCTTTAATGACGTTTATATTAGGGGTTAAAGTATGAAATTGCCGATTTGTACTGAACATCTTAATTGTTTATTTTTTAAATTTTTAACAAATTTATTTAATCAAAATAGTTGCCATTATTATCTATACATTGCTGCCATCTAATGGGAAGGTTATTAATGCCTTTGCGATAGAACTCCGACGATCTAGACTGCACAAACTGTGTGCAAGCATTTTGTACTGCCTCCTGGGAAGAAAACTTCTTGTCACGTAGATAATTGTCCAAATCACGAAAAAAATGGTAGTCCGTTGGAGCAAGGTCTGGTGAATACGGAGGATGACGAATGGTTTCTAAGTGCAGTTCCTGAAGGGTCAAAATGGTTTCTCGTGCTGTGTGAGGTCTCGCGTTGTCGTGGAGCAATAATGGTGAAGATCGATTCATGAGTCGGGGCTGTTTTACTGCTAGTTTTGTCAACATGGTTCGGAGTTCGACACAATAGACATCTGCCGTAATTGCTTGACCAGATCGAAGAAAACTATAGTGAATAACACCATGCTGAGACCACCAAACAGTTACCATTACCTTTTTATTGGTAAGTTTTGCTTTAGGACACTGTTGTGGCATTTGACCTGGGGTCAGCCATTGCATTTTTCTTTTCCGGTTATCATAAAGAATCCACTTTTCATCACATGTTACAATTCGATCCAATATACCTTCATTTCTGTACCGGTTCAACAAGGCAAGACAAGTTTCAACACGCGTTTCTTTCTGCAGATCAGTCAAATCATGAGGCACCCATTTTTCGTATTTTTTTATTTTATTGATTTGACGCAAGTGAGTCAATAAAGTGGGTAAGGTAACGTTAAACCATGCCGCTAATTCCTGGGTAGTTTGACTAGGATCGGCTTCCACTATCTCTCTTAATTCATCGTTATTCACCTGTGTGGGCGGTCTTCCTCGTGGCTCGTTCTTTAAGTCGAAATTTCCATCACGAAAGCGTTTAAACCAAAATCGCACGGTGCGTTCATTAGTAGACCCCTCTCCAAACGCAGCATTGATATTGCGGGCTGTTTCTGCCGCGTTAGTTCCGCGTCGGAACTCGTATTCAAAAATCACTCGAATTTTCGCAGTATCCATCTTTCTTGTCTAAATTGAATAACAAAAACAATTGAAAGTCGATATTCAAATGATTCACATTTTTTAAAAAAAGAACATCACAGAAACCATTTGAAAAAAGTTTCATTCGAAAACCTCAAACCATGAAGATTCTATGTCAATTCAAAGAACCTATTGCAATAAAACGGCAACTTCATGCTTTAACCCCTATTATATTCTTTTTACTTACTTCAATTTATGGCTTAGCACTACCTCTGGATTTCAATATTCGCATGCGAAAACAATCCGTGTGTGAATAATGTATTCTAATAGTAATTCTAATGGTGAACTTCGAAAGTTATGTTGCTACTACATGACATTATGATTACGCAGGTAATTTTCGCAAGAACAACGGAACGTTAATTAAAAACTTTTCGATTTGGCTCGTATAAATATCTCATCTATGGATTTGACTTGGACGCCGAGTTTGAAGGAGTTGGCAGAGATGACATACTTTAGTATCTTCTTACTAGTTTGTGGACTTAAATAACCACATTATTTTTCAAAAAAAACAATACCTACGTAATAATCTAAAATTAGAAATCGAAAAGAAGTTGTCAGCAACAACAACCCGAGGCATTGCGTCCAAGATGCTAGGAGTAATAGTGTTCCGTGATGCTGACGGCGTTCCCGCGCTGAATAGGAAACCGCCAGTTCTTGTACTTATCACCCCACAGAACACTATTACTCCTAGCGGAGAAGAACTATAGGTTCATACTTTCGATATGCGAACACAGCGCCCCCTAGCGCTGCAGTTCCCGCCCACATGAACTACGATCGCGCGGGAAACGCTAGGGAAATTTAAATGCTAGTATTACTTCCGCACTCAGAGACGTTTATTGGTTAAACTATCATTACCGTAAAGATTTTCGAATTCTTTATTTAGTGATAGTTGTAAGTAACCATAAAACGTATCTGAGTGCGGCAATTAGTGATTGAACATTTGAATCATAGCACAGTATGAATGGGTTGGATAACACAATCAATATTACTTGTGGACTCTATGCGTCAAATGTTCGATGACTGAGTTTTCAAGTTTGATTGCACCACGAGTTTGGTATAAGTATAATATTATAATTACTTATAAACCAAACTAATGCTGGAAATAAATAAAATATAGTCTCGATGATAAAATTATTTATTTAGATCGAAGCATGTTACATGTAGGCTTGTTGTGGTACGTTTGTAAGTAAGGGTTTGCTTCGTTTTCGGTCAACTAACGAGTCTTATGTATAGAAACCACAGCCGCAGTGGCAATAGCCTCTTGCTGTAATTCGTCTGAAATAGATTAATACTATATAATCTCTACAAAAATATCCCGTAGTTCAAGCCAAGCCTCTATCACTTACGCTAAGAAAGGGTCTATTGTCAATAACCAAACTCATTTGGAGTTACAGGTCAGTCTTTTTACTAGAAAATTTCTAAGTCATTTTAACACAACAAAAATGTTTGAAAATCGGCATTTTTGTACCAAAGCATTTGACAAAAACGGCATTAGTATGCCAACTCCTATAAATTAGACATTGTTGTCATTTTCGGAAGATGTCGTTTTCAGAAGTTGTCGTTTAGGGAAGTTGTCTGTGCTATTTTCATACAAAAATCGGCCCGTCTCGGCTCGGTGACAATGTAATATAAATCATCCCTGAATTGTTGTGGCCAACAATATTTTTATGAATATTCTACTAATATCATAAATAGGATAAACAAAATAAAACACTTTATTTATCCTGTTTTATCGCGTTTTTATTCATTATTTAAACCGAGCTTTCGCTTTTTTTGAGCTAGTTAGGGATAAAAATAATTATAATTTAAATTGAAAACTATTACAATAACTCTATAGTCTCTTCTATGGTTTTCGCGATTTTGCATAATAACACACTTTATTTATCCGGTTTTATCGCGTTTTTATTCATTATTTGACCCGAGCTTTCGCCAACTTTACAGTTGGCTTTTTCAAGGTTGACCAACCTTGAAAAGAAAGCTCGGTTCAAATAATGAATAAAAACGTGATAAAACCGGATAAATAAAGTGTTTAATTAGGCAAAATCGCGAAAACCATAGAAGAAATTAGGATAAACAAATAAATAAATTCCAAATACCTTGATTTGGGTTACTGGGATATTTTTATTGGGCTGTTCTAATGACATTAAACCTTGTGAAGTGCTAGCAACAGGAACGATCTGAAACACATAGGCACATTTTGTATGAGTTGTTGTGGCCGACCATCTTTTTATGAATATTCCACTAATATCATAAATGTGAAAGTAATTTTGTGTGTTGTTTTCATGCCTAAACTGCTGAACCGATTTTGGTGAATTTTGGTATTGAGATAGATGGACCTTGGAGAAGGACATACCTACTTTTGATTCCAATTCTGAGTAATACCGAGGGGCACAGCTAGTTTGATATATTTATCTATATATATAAAAGAAAGTCGTGTTAGTTACACCATTTATAACTCAAGAACGGCTGAATCGATTTGTCTGAAAATTGGTGGGGAGATAGCTTAGAACCAGGAGAAGGACATAGAATAATTTTAATCCCGCGGGAACTGAAACGGGACTTACGCGGGTGAAACCGCGGGGCGCATCTAGTATCCATATAGAATTAGATCAAATTTACTATACTTAGTAAAGAAATAGGACCATGAAGTAAGTAGGTAGTTATATTATGTACGTAGTTACAACTCACTTGTATTTTTGGTGTTGGTGGTGCTGTTGACGAATGAAGCTCCTTACTTCATAACTCGACTAATATGTGTCGAGCCTCAGTAGGTATGGCAAACTTATCAATCTCTTCCTATCATCACTGGTGTAAGATGAATTATCAAAATGTCCACCACACAGAATTTTGTGTTGTTTGTGTAACCTGATCCATGATGGAACAGAAGACCAATGTTCATCAGGGTAACAAAATGTAGACCATACTTTAGCCCTAAAATAAAAACACATGTTTTAAAACTTGAAATTTTTATAGAGGTATTCTTCTGTGTACAGGGAGCAAAGGATACTTACTACAAAGAGTTATTTACAGAAGGCTCGGGAAATCGGTGAAAAGTCACCGAAGAGTCTTCTTTCTGCACGAATACCACACTTATAACAAAAATCGTCAATTTCGCAACGGAGTCTCTTTCTCACAATATAAACATCGAAAATATTATCTTAATTGAGTCTCTTTTTCATAGTACCACTACTCTGCAATATTAAATTCTAGCAAAAACTCAAAACAAAACAACACAATGAAAAGTTTCTGAAAATTCAAAAAACGCCATTTTGTTTGAAAATGTTTCAGTTCCAACCATAGACGAAATATTAAATGAAGTAAGTTGAAGCATAATCTTTGCTGTCTTGCTCTTTTGTAGAGCTTTATCTCAGTTCAAAATATCCCACCCTCATTTGATGCTCGTGTTGGCATGCGTCTGTTAAAGAGCTGGCCTCCCCTGTATCACCCTGAGTAAGCAAAAACAAGCAATGCACGTCCTCGCTACTGGAGTATATACATCTAGGATTAATAAATTTCTTCTGGTGTAATTAAATCTGATCTCTAAAAACTAAAAAGCGATAAATAAAAAAATATTAAAAAAAATAAAAAACCCGACTGCTGTTTTAACAGAAAAGTGAAAAACAAGATGCTTCTAGTAGCTTTAGGAATGGTGGATGCAGTCGGGTGGGACGCCAGGCGCGGCAGCGCCTGGCTTCATCAGTACTTCCCTGGTCGTCCGTTTAAGTGTGGAGTTTTGCACTGCGGTAGGGAGGTGAAGTAAGGTAAAGTTTGTTTTTCATCAGTAAGTGACGATAACGATGACGAAGGATGACGATGCCGATGGATGACGATGGATGGCGATGACGATGATAATGATGCCACTCTACATCACTTACCCTACCCCTGTGTCGATTTTCATTCATTGAATAGTTATCACCCGCCCGATCCTCCGGGATTTTCGGGATCATAAGTATCCTATGTTACTCTCCATCATTTAAACTATCCCTATGCAAATTTTCATCCAATAAATAGTTATCACCCGCGTAAGGTCCGATCCCGCGGGATTTTCGGGATCAAAAGTATCCTATATTACTCTCCATCATACGGCAACGTCGGCAACGTATTCAGATTGAAGACAAGTGCTCCTCATGGAGCCCAATATCTGCCGGTGTTCCTCAGGGCGGCGTACTTTCTCCACTCCTTTTCGCTATGTATATAAACTCATTCTCTTCTAATCTTTCTTCATCTTACCACCTGTATGCTGATGATTTGCAAATTTACTCGCAAGCTCCTTTGCTACAATTAGACTCTGCGATTGGCCTCATCAATGATGACCTAGTCAAAATTTGTCACTGGAGCAAGGCTTATGGGATAAAAGTCAATCCTTCAAAAACTCAAGCTATTATCATAGGCAGCTCTAGATTAACTTGTAAAATTAATTATGCTCAGCAATCTCATGTTATCTTTGATGGAACTGTGGTACCTTACAGCTCTACAGTAAAAAACCTTGGCATCACTATGGATTGTAATCTTACTTGGGATTCGCATCTTTCTGGGTTGAGTCAGAGAATGTTCGCGTCCAATGCTTCGCTCCGAAGGTTGCGAAATTTCTTACCTACTGCCACCAAAATTATGTTGGCACAAACTCTCATGCTTTCAGTACTCGACTACGCAGACGAGTGTTTCCTTGATCTGACTGAGGATCAGCTTGACAAGCTTGAGCGGCTGCAAAATCTTGCTATTCGCTTTATTTTCGGTCTGCGCAAGTTTGATCATGTTTCGGAATTCCGTAGTCGGCTCAAATGGCTACCTATTCGTTTGCGTAGGGATTCCCATATTCTTTCTCTTCTTTACAGGATTTTATTTTTACCTAATTCTCCAGTCTATCTAAAATCTCGGTTCACATTTCTTCACCCACCCTCTCAACCTGTCCGTTATTGTAAAGCTCTTCTTCTTGCAGTCCCTGGCCGCTCCTCTAATTTCTATGGGAACTCTTTTACCGCTCGCGGTGTGCAGCTTTGGAACGCTCTGCCCCCCTCCGTACGACACTCCGAGTCACTGACAGTTTTCAAGTCGCAAGTCTACTACCACTATCTCGCTCTCGCGGAAGCAAGACGGTCGAATAGGTAGATGGCTTGATATGTATGTTTATATTTTTGGCAAGTAGGTATTATAATTATACTATTTATTTATACAGTGTATTTACATTACTATATCAATTTTTGTCTGTCAGATGCCTATTTATGTAGTCTATTATTTATTATGTATATTATATTATTATTTATATCTTATCTTTATTTAATATCCTTTAATTTTATCAATATTTTTATTTATTTATTTTTATTTTTCCTCAACCAAATTTCCCATTTCAAAAACACATTACCCATCCCCTTCCTCAAGTCTTTCCATTCATTGGTTGCCTGGAAGAGATCGCCCATAGGCGATAAGGCCGCCCATTGTGCCACTTCAGTTTTTAAGTTTTTCTATATTTAATTCGTTGTTATTTGTGTTTTTGGTACAATAAAGTGTTAATCAATCAATCAATCAATCAATCAATCATATAAACTATCCCTATGCAAATTTTCATTTAATAAATAGTTATCACCCGCGTAAGTCACGATCCCGCAGGATTTTCGTGTTCAAATCCCGCGGGATTTACGGGATCATAAGTATCCCATCATTAACTGTTTTTATCATTAACCCATCATTAACATCATAACCAGTTTAAATGATGGATGTACTCTCCATCATTTAAACTATCCCTATTCAAATTTTCATCTAATAAATAGTTAACACCCGCGTAAGTCCCGATCCTGCGGGATTTTCGGGATCAAAAGTATCCTATGTTACTCTCCATCACTTAAACTATCGCTATGCAAATTTTCACCCAATTCGGTCGAGCCGTTTGACCGTGAAGAGGGAACAAACAAACAAACAGATTTTCGGATTTATAATATTACTAGCTGCGCCCCGCGGTTTCACCCGCGCAAGTCTCGATCCCGCGTTGTTCGAACACCTACCTACCGCAGTGCAAAAATCCACACTTAAACGGACGACCAGGGAAGTACTGTTGAAGCCAGGCGCTGCCGCGCCTGGCTAAGTTAAAGTTTGTATTTCATCAGTAAGTGACGATGACGATGGATGACGATGATGATGATGTAACTCTACATCACTTATCCTACCCCTGTGTCGATTTTCGTTCATTGAATAGTTATCACCCGCGTAAGTCCCGATCCTGCGGGATTTTCGGGATCAAAAGTATCCTATGTTACTCTTCATCCCTATGCAAATTTTCATCTAATAAATAGTTATCACCCGCGTAAGTCCCAATCCCGCGGGATTTTCGGGATATAAAGTATCCTATGTTACTCTCCATCATTTAAACTATCCCTATGCAATTTTTCATCTAATAAATAGTTATCACCCGCGTAAGTCCCGATCCCGCGGGATTTTCGGGATCAAAAGTATCCTATGTTACTCTCCATCATTTAAACTATCCCTATGCTAATTTTCATCTAATAAATAGTTATCACCCGCGTAAGTCCCGATCCCGCGGGATTTTCGGGATCAAAAGTATCCTATGTTACTCTCCATCATTTAAACTATCCCTATGCAAATTTTCATCTAATAAATAGTTATCACCCGCGTAAGTCCCGATCCCGCGGGATTTTAGGGATCAAAAGTATCCTATGTTACTCTCCATCATTTAAACTATCCCTATGCAAATTTTCATCCAAATCGGTTGAGCCGTTTGACCGTGAAGAGGGAACAAACAAACAACTTTCGGATTTATAATATTAAGTAGGAAGTAGGAAGTAGGATATAGTAGGATAGTAGGAAGTAGGATGAGAGTAATCTCCAAAACTACTGGACCGATTTCAAAAATCTTTCACCAACAGAAGGCTACGTATCGAGGACTTTTGTTCCCGATATTCCCAAGGGATCCGGACTAGTATGATAAACAGTCATGCATGCATGTACATTAAACTCCTTTTATTTATTTACAGGCAAAGTCATAATGAGATGTTTGCCACCAATATCAACAAAAGGGTTGACGTTGGACGACATTCCAGAGTTACAAGCACGAGTCCACAAACTGATGCTGAACACCTATGAAGAACTCACCAAAGAAGTGTTGAATGAATTACCTCCAGACTACCCTCTTTTAAATTAGGTTTTAGATCATTAACCAAATGTACCTAACTAAGAATAGAATATTAGTAGAATAATCTTATGAATAGAAACTTCATTCTTCGATTGCCATGAATCTAAACATTGTAAATAAAAGTATTCTTCGATTTTTATTGCTCTAATATTTGTTATGTTATGACTCAAGTTTTCAGAGAGGCTGGCTGAAGAAGTAAAGGAAGCTTACGTAGATAGGTATCTGTAATGAGATAATGAGAATTGACGCAAACACGAGAGAGATTTAATAGAATGGTCCAAAATCTCATTTGTATATACACCATTACAATTACAAAGAATACATTTCAAATGATACTAAAACTGAACTGCGTTGTAAATTTTATTTCTTTATTAATGGATGGTAAACAGGGAACTAACTGCACTGCAAAATATATTGAAATTATATTAAAATGATATTTTGGATAAAAATACAAGAATATGCCATAGAATTAGAACCTCAGTCGAAAAGATGTTATTTTTTTATTTTTATACCGGGGCTAAAGATACTTTAGATACCATAGTTCGCAAGCGGAAAATGCACTACGTCGGATCAGTCGGGTATAGAATTTTGGAACATACAATTTATCCAAATTATTATACCTACCTACTAGATTATACGTTTGTGAGAAACACTTTGAAATTATAGACAGAGTATGCGCCGCGCCGTGCGTATGCGCCGCCGAAACGCATGCGTCTCGAAAATGACGTCATTCTGTGTTTGGGGAAAATACCAAATACTTACAAGGAACCGAAACGTCAGATCAGAATTTAAAAAACGTATAGTTTAGTGCCTCGGCTATGTTTTTAGATTTGCATTACTGTGAATCTTATGTAGGTACCTAATCTAACAACTGTTATTCTGAACTTGCCTTTGTAGCGAAGCGACTAAACAATTGTAATCAATAAATATTTATTTATTAGCACGTATTTTTATTTTTCTTCTCATAATTTTATTTATCCCTATCTGCTCGTTTTGCAAAAGCTAGTAGACCTAAAAAGGCCTCTTTAGCAATTCTGCTAACAATATTATATTTTGACATATTCACGATAAATGTGCACCTGGTTTATTTTCATTTCTTATCGGTTGTAAACCGATTATGGCCATTAGGGAATTAGCCAGTGTCAAGTATTATTAATATTTTATGCAAGTTATTTGCATCGAAACAGTCAAGTCGTCAAAGTGAAAGTCAAGTCTAGGGAATCATTGTAAACACGGCTGCCATTTACAAAGATTGTTCACAAAGCTTGTTTAATATGCCCCCGAAATTAAACAATTTGCACGCATTTGAACAAGGTTTCACAAAAATGAAAATTTAGCACCACATCTCCTCAACGAGTTCCCGCCAAAACTCCCACCTGGTTCTCACCGCTTTGTTAAATGACAGGTGGACGGTTATTGTGAATCTGTCAAAAAGCAAAATTGCTAGCAGCAGAATTGCTATAAGGACCTTTTTAGGAGTACAGATAATCGAACGCTCCTTGACGTCCTCCTGATGACGTTTTGCTTTTAGATGTTTTGCTCTAATGTTTATCATGGATAGGTAGATACTTAGGTATTTTAAAATTGGGTACTAAATACCAGAAAAAATATAAAATAACTGTACGGCACTGCCTGCATAACTAACATATCTGCCATTTAGGGTAAAACTACCCTAAGGGCCGATTTTTCATTCTTCAGATAAAAGATATCTGTCGAATAAGTTCGAACCCAACCAAATTTAAAAGCCCTTAAATTTTGTTTCTTTTTAATATCATAGTGACGTTTTTTATTCGGTGGTGTTACATTTTATTTGTCACAAATCTTTAACTAGGATTTGAAAAATCAGCCTTAAAGAGAACATAATCACTATGTTTTAACTATTAGAGCCATGTTACATCGTCGTCTTCGCTCCTAGAAGATTATGCACTTAACAACTTTTGAATTATCAATTTCATAAGATAAGATAAAACTTTATTGTACCAAAAGAAACATTTACAATAAAAAAAAACATAAAAAAAAAACAAAATAAATAAATAAACATGACATTAAGAAACATATACTTAAAATTATTTTTATAACTATGGTACAATGGGCGGCCTTATCGCTAAAAGCGATCTCTTCCAGGCAACCTTTGGATGGACAAGAATTGATAGAGGTGATGTAAATAACTATACAATAAATATACAAATAAAAGAGTAGGTACATAAGCATTCCCCTTCTTTTGTCAAAGCTGGCTTATTACGGTGCTGACGAGACTGCGTTGGCCTGGTTTAACAGCTACCTCAGTAATCGTACACAGGTCGTTAAGTTGGTGAAGGACGATGGGAATGTTTTGCTTTCTGAGCCCAGGCCTGTTTTACGAGGCGTTCCTCAGGGATCCATACTTGGTCCCTTATTATTCATAGTTTACAGTGCTGACATAGTCAAGAATATTCAATATTGTAAATATCATCTACACGCTGATGATGTGCAGCTGTACATTTCCGGTCGTCCTTCTGAGATAGGTGATATGGTGGATAGGCTAAACGATGACCTCAACCGAATATCAGGATGGGCAGGGCGTAACTCTCTGGTGCTTAATCCTACCAAATCGAAATTCATGGTGTTTGGTTCAAAGATGCAGATATATAAAACTCTCACATATAATCCAAGTGTTCGCATTGATGGCAAAGATATCGAGCGAGTCGAAGAGGCTAAAAATTTAGGGGTTCTGTTTGATGGTGAGCTGCGTTTTGAGAAGCATGTTCAGAAATTGGTAGCAACGTGTTTTTACAGACTTAAAGTATTATACCGGATTCGGAATCTACTTTCAGTAAATGTTCGTATTACACTAAGCGAATCATTAATTCTCTCGAGACTCAACTACGCGGATCTGGTATATGGTCCTCGTATGCTAGCAAGAACTCGGCGACTTATTCAGCGTGTCCAAAATGCTTGTTGCCGTTTTTGCTATAATATACCACCAAGGAGCCATATTACACCATATCTAAATAATGCTTCCACGTTGAATATGGAGTCGCGTAGGCAGTTGCATCTGGCTTGTTTGCTTTTCGATGTCGTCAACAAAGGTAAACCCGATTACCTCTACGCTAAGCTTAACTTTTCTTCCTTTGGAAACAGGTATGAAGTTCGTGAGGTGCGGGATACCATGTTTGCCTATCATCACAGAACTGCGGCATTCGCTGGCAGTTTCCGCTATCTGTCAACCAAATGTTGGAATAATATTCCTCCACCTCTTAAGCGTCTTAAGTCCAAATATTCCTTCAGAATTAAATACAAGAAAATTTTACTTGAAAGACAAAATTTAGGGATACCACGTGGTTGGCTGTTAGCGGACTTTGCTGTTTGAGTCGTCGAAATTTCTATTTATCTTTTATATTTATTTTACTTATTGTGATGATTTTGTATTGTATTTTATATACCTTAATTACCTAATTGGAATACCATATATATTCGTCTCTATTATTGTATTAATTTATAACCTTAAATTATCCTAAGTATGATTATTTGATATTATTATTTATTTTTTCTCTTACACTATCTTTTATATATTTAGGTTGGATCATGCTAAATTTTGTTGTGATCAATGGTCTACAATCCCTTGGGTGATGACAGAAAATCAGTGTTCGCTCTAACGAGTGAATCATACACTGAGTCATGGCCCATTGTCCTGCTGCAACACACACATGTTGTATTTGGTCTTAGACGTTACCTACCTACATTTTAAGATTGATATTTTATGTTTTTGTACGACTATGTGTGTGTAACTTTAGAACAAATAAACTTTTTTTCTATTCTATTCTATTCTATTCTAAAATAAATCAATTTTTCTTCTAAATCCTTAACCGCTATATTTTCTTATAGGCGTCATAATATTAGAAAATTTAATACCTAGAACCTCTTCATCGCATTTTATAAAAATATTATATTTATCTTCGTTAATGATTGATTTTACGAGAAATTGTAGATTTTTTCACGCAATTCCATCTCGCTCATTTATATGCAATCGGACAAGGACCGATAATTATCATCTATCGCCGCCTTAAGGTTGTTTTTACTTTGAAATATCAAAACGGTCCTGTTAAACCCAGTTGGATCCAGTCTGTCCTTATCTTACTAACAGACGAACACTAAAGTGAGAAAAGGACAGACAGGGACAGACTTGCCTAACCATAGGACGCTAGCATCAAGCGGGACCGTTTTTTGACGAAGCCGAAGTAAGCTTTCTAGTTAGGTATACTATTTCTCTATTTACTACTAAAAGCTCGTGAGTCCATGGGGGTGAGTCGGCCTCACGTTGCACGTTGACCTCACGCAAGAAAGGATTCGGAAAACACAGTTGGTGAATGCAACGTCAGCATTTTGTTTTACCACTGACGTCAATATATCACTAGACGGCGCTAGTGGTAAACTTTACTTTGTGATAATCTGACTATCTGCACAATATTATTCTTATTATTTATTAAAGTTTCACTTTTTTTATTTATTACTTATCGGTTGTGAACCGATTATGGCCATTTGGAAATTAGCCGGTGTCAAGTATCATGCAAGTTATTTGCATCGAAACAGTCATGTCGTCATCATAAAGTTAAAGTCAAGTCTAGGGAATCATTTTTGTAAACACGGCGGCCATTTACAAAAATTGTTCACAGAGCTTTGGAGACAACGCTAAAGTTCATTTTTTGCACTGATTTTCACTTTCATTGCACTTGTACGCCTTCACGAAAATAAATTGATTAATATGCCCTCGAAATTAAACAATTTGCACGCATTTGAACTAGGTTTCACAAAAATGAAAATTTAGCAACACATCTCCTCGACGCGTTCCCGCCAAAACTAATGTTTCACTTTTCCATTGGACACTTTGCAAGCTCGACAATGGCTATATGCTAAATCGTATACAGACAAAAAAGAAAAAATATTTCTATGTCTAATTTCTTATCGGTTGTGAACCGATTATGGCCATTAGGAAATTAGCCAGTGTCAAGTATTCCAATATATTATGCAAGTTATTTGCATCGAAACAGTCAAGTCGTCACAGTTAAAGTCAAGTCTAGGGAATCATTTGTAAACACGGCGGCCATTTACAAATAATCTTCACGGAGCCTTCTTCTTCTTCTTCTTCGTTTATATATGGCTTATTCCATTTGGACATTTGCCAGTGTCAAGTATTATTAATTTATGGAAGTTTTTATTTGCATTGCATCGAAACAGTCAAGTCGTCATAGTTAAAGTCAAGTCGAGGGAATCATTGTAAAACGGGGGCCATGTTTTACAACGTTTGTTCATGGAGCCTTCGAGACAACGCTAAAGTCCATGTTTTGCACCGATTTTCACTTTCATTTAAACTTGTACACTTTCACGAAACTAAACTGATTAATATGCCCCCAAAATTAAACAATTTACACGCATTTGAACAAGGTTTAACAAAAATGAAAATTTAGCACCACATCTCCTAACCGCGTTCCCGCGAAAACTCTCACGGAGCCTTGGAGACAACACTAAGTTAATGTTTTGCACCGATTTTCACTTTCATTCCACTTGTACACCTTCACGAAACTAAATTGATTAATATGCCCCCGAAATTAAACAATTTGCACGCATATGAACTAGGTTTCACAAAAATGAAAATTTAGCACCACATCTCCTCAACGAGTTCCCGCCAAGACTCCATTTCTATGTCTGTCACACGTCTGTCGAGCGTTGTCAATGTCAAAATCAAATCAATATCCGACGGACGCGATCTAAGCGAGGCGGATCAACGGAATTCCAAATTGTTTTGTGTTGATCACTGAAGAAATTAGTTCATTTTAGACATATTTCTTTTTGGTTTACTATTTTAGATTCGTTTAAAATAGTGCCGTAAACGTTTTCATTTCAACATGTGGGATAAAATGATTTATCTTATCGTTTTATCAATTTTTTCTTACATTTTGAAGCAATTATTTTCTGAAACGCCGAATTCCGTGAAATTTAATTCTAAATTTCTTATATTTTATATATGGACGTCTTTAACATCTGTGATATTGTTGCCCTTTTTTGTATTCAATCCTAAAAATGTGAAAAACGCTTTGTAAGTATTTTTTATTTTTGTTTAGAGCTTACTGTACCTAGTAGTGACTCACATCGTTCCTACGGGAATTGCGTAGGAATACAAGCCACTGGTAGTACTTAGTATTTACTAATTTGATTAGTAACATCTTTGAACATGGTACAATTTTAAATTTGATCAATAAGTTAGTTTAGAGCAATTCTTTGATAAAACATATTTTACCTATTTAAAAAAATATTACTGGCTGCGGAATTCCCTATCCTGTGGGAATATTGGGTAAAAAAGTAGCCTACTTAAACTACTTTTTGCTGTTGAGATATAAAACAATACATAATATGTTAATCCAGATCTCAGCTACCAAGTTCCATCACCATTGGTTTAGAAGCTTTTATGTGCAGCAGTAAAAACACACACCCTAAATTTCACTTTATAATATTAGCAGGATAGTTCTTAGAGAACTGAATTACATAAATGAACACATATGCTTATTTTTATTATAATATCTCTGTGGGATTGGGCCTCATGCGGGTGAACCTGTAGGGCACCACTAGTTAAATATTAACGAAAATGATGCATGGTAGACATTAGATCAAATACCATTCAAATTAAAAAAAAAACAAAATAAGTCACGTACAATGGGTCCACTGGAGGACCTAAGTGCGGAAAATGGGAGTCCAAGAAGACCATTCAAATTAAATACTTAATAAATACTGTGTCTTCAATTCTAAGTAAAACTCTTATAAATATTTTTTTTCTACAGAGTTGCCACTCAAATATGCAAACACGTAACAAGGGTAATTGAAGTGAAATGGTATTTAAAAAATGGAAGAGTATTGGCTGAAGATCGTGGTGCAGTAGTTGTGTCGAACCATCAGTCATCTATTGATATCCTAGGTAAGTCAAGTCTTCTCATCTGAGTGATGTTCCTGGTTGCATCCCTCTCGGGAGCCCGGGGGTTTGCTAAAACACCAAATTACTTGGAGTCTGCACAGTAGGTATCCTAGTGCACATAGTTTTGGCAATATTGGAAAAGTTGGGGTAATACTATTGCCAGTGCTACAAGCTCAATCATAGGTAAATCAAGTAAAAGCTATTTAAATCTCACTTATGGTAAAGAAAAACATTGTTAGGTCTTAGAATTACTAGCAATGACCCAATTATGTAAATTTTATGTACTTAATCAATAAAATTAAATTGCCACAATAACTTTTTACGCCTTTTTAAAGGTGAACCCACATTTCGTACACGTGTTTACGTGATGAGTTCGTTTCGAGCTCTTTTTAGTTTAATAATTGTGAAATAAATATCCCAAAATGAGTTTATACAACTTTAAAAAGATCGCTGTAGTCCCTACAGCACAAGATTTTATAGACATAATTCTGTCCAAAACCCAGAGAAAAACACCGACAGTAGTACACAAACATGACAAAATTAATCAGAGCCGAAAGTATCGAATTTTATAAAATTGGATTCGAAATTTTTATATATTTATATGAAATTGTTGTGGCTGTGTGCGTGTAGTGTGTGCGGGTCATTCCAGTCCGACGAACCGATCGCATCGGAAGAATCGACCGCATCGGTAGAATAAATAATAAATAAATAATCTTACTCCGCTGCAGTTGTTGAATAACCAAGTTCTATGTTGTTGTCGTACGCAAAGTGCGAGTGAATCGGTCGATTCGACCGCTTCGCCAGCGTCGTTCGAATCTGATGATGTAATCGGAAATATAAATGTGTTGATCCACGGGTATATGTACCGTGCAAGGAGCAAGCAGAAATTGTCGTAGCTTTTTCCAACCCCGTTATCGAAAGCATCGTATTACCAAATCGACGTCGTCCTAACTCGACGGGAGTTGCGCGGCTGTTTCCCAAGGACGACAAAATTTCGATTTCGGCTGACCAATATGCGTTCACCTTTAAAAGCCAGTATAGCTGTATCTAAATTCTCTAAGTGTGGGATTTACAATTCAAAATTACAATCCCGTTTCTAAAACTAAAGCTCAATAAAAAAACTGAATTAACGTACTGATGACACAAAAAAAACGTGAACTCTAAAAAAATCCTGATGACGAAATTGTTCATTGTATGTAACTAACCTCACCCACCTAATAAACATCAAAAAAATAATTTGAAAATCCATTACGGAAAAATATAACATGAAAAAATCTGAAAATTAAAACAAAGCTAACGACATGAGAAACAATCTGTCTAAAAAATATTTAGGTACTTTAAAATTATATGTTTTGAATAACTGATTTTGTGACGATTTTCCCTTATGATAAGAAAAAACACATTATTTTGATTAGACCTACGAAAAGTTTGGGCAACAATGAAAACATGAATTAAATTATTTTTAAAAATCATTGACATCCTCTATGCGAAATTCTTTAAGTACCTACATATAAAGTTCCAAGTTTTGACTGAACTATACAATTAACGCACAGCACACTTGCGATGGCATTTATGAGCTAAATTCAATCATCGAAAATTGTTAATTGTTTCATTACGGAATGTTGTTGAATATTATTATCTTTGTGTATGGATTGTAGGTGACATTGTTTCCTACATTTTGGTGATTTGGTGAAATTGCATTTTCTCGTGTGCCGCGATACATGTACGTACTGTTGACATTTTGAAACAAAAACCATTTTTTCAACACTCAATAATAATATTTATATTATGAACGAACTATGAAAACAAAAGATAATAATATAAATATAAATAAATATTACACAACATTACACACAGCGCAATCTAGCCCCAAACTAAGCACTAGGCTTGTACTATGGGCACTAGACAACGGATATACTGGTACATATTATACTTTTTTTTTGTAAATACATACATATTATACATATATGTATTTACAAAGAAAATATATTTATTTTTAAGCATAAATATTTGCACCCGACGGGAATCGAACCCGCAGCCTTCTGCATTGCAGTCAGGCGTACGCTCGACGCGCTACAGAGACCCTCAATAAAAATATGGCACAAAATTAAATAAAATTATTTTTTCGTCGTATTATTTTTAATATCAAGATCCATTTTGATTTTCGATCAATATAGGCCCCGCTAGAGGTCTTTCAATCACGCAAAAATTACTATTTGAAAAAAAAACGGAATTTTGCTGAAATTAAGTACATTGGATTGACACTTATAGAATGTTATGTATTCTAACTGGGACGAGAACTACACGGGTAAACCAGCAGGGCACAGCATTATTTTTTATTTTTTGGCAACCATAAGTCAGTACACAATTATGTTAGTTAGTACGTAGGTAATAATTTGTAAGGTAATAAAATTTAATAGGTTGTTGGTAAGATTACAATCATTTTAAGTAAAAAATTGATTTAAAAAAGTAAAAATGTATTATGTTCTATTTTTAGTGTATATTGTTAATAGCTGCGCCCCGCGGTTTCACCCGCGTAAGTCCCGTTCCCGCGGGAATATCGGGATAAAAAGTACCCTATGTGTTAATCCAGGTCCTCAGCTACCTATATTCCAAGTTTCGTCGCAATCGCTTCAGTAGTTTTTGCGTGAAAGAGTAACAACCTCACACACACATACTATAATCAGCCCGATAATTTTTCCCACTGCTGGGCAAGGGCCTCCTCTTAGAGGGGTGAGGCAGTAAGACGCCACGGAAGGCTATCCCGGATTAACGAATGTCCAATGTTTTCCGTAAGGGCGATGTTACAAGCGCATATTCAATTAAATTTGTATCTGGTCTGGGTGTCGTCTATCTATGTATAATAAGTATATATTTACAAAAAAAAGTATAATATGTAGTATATCCGTTGTCTAGTACCTATAGTACAAGCCTAGTGCTTGTATGGGGGCGAACTGTGTGTAATGTTGTGCAATATTTATTTATTTATTTTATATAACTTTTTCTTAAACAAAAAGACATTGGTCAGCCTGGATTAAAACCCACGACCCTCGAATTCAAAGTCGGGGTATCTGCTACTAGACCAACACCGCTCTTAAGCTAATGAAGCTAATGAAGTATTGACTGATTTTGCTTGTAATGCGTTAGTGGTAAATTGTTTAATATCGGTGATATATTAGCAATTTAGTTCTGCGAAAGTTAACGAGTGTAGTGAAAATTACCAACCGCGATCTTTGTGCTTCCTTACGCGTCTAAAATTTTTTTAAACTACTTGGTTATAGTACTATCAAATCTCTATTAAACACGTGAAATCCTATTAAACACGTGAAACTGGTCTAAATTGCTCTTTATTGCTAACGACTATAACTAAGAGACTGATGTGTTTTCAGAGTGTACCTACCTATCGATGTTTGTACACAAATCATAACTTCCGACACTGTCTTGCAACCCGATGTAGTACTTACAAACCAATATTCCATAGTCATGAATGTGTAAATTGCGTTTAGATTTTTTTACATATATCTTCTAGGTCAGCGTGCTACATTTTAGACCGCTGCCACTCATCTATATTAGGGTGTATTTCTATATATAATATGTATATGTATTTACAAAAGAAAAATAAATATATGTAGTACATCCGTTGTCTAGTCACCGTAACACAAGCTTAGCAGCTTACCATGGGTCTAGATGGTGCTGTGTGTTGGTCACAGAATGCATTTATTTATTATTATATTAATATAGAATATAACATGACAACAGTAAAAAAAGCTGAAGTTATTTTTAAATAAATTTCTTTTACGTCATCAGTGTCGTCGTGTATCCTTGATTTTGGACCTATAAACTTTAAACTTTACAAATAACGTAAAACACTATATTATTTTGTTAAAATTGAAAATTTATTTTGTTTACCAAAGATATACCTACCTATACTTACTATGAAGGTTGTTGTAAACATTAGATGAATAAAAAAACAAATACTTACATTTGTTTTATCTGAATAAGTATGTTTTTTTTTCCGACGGATGTTATTTCTATTGTATTGTCTCGAAATAACAATACCCAAATTGTAACAAACTAATGGTTTGTCTCCATTGTTGAGGATTATTTATCAATTTCCGAAGCCTCCTGCTAAGTGATTGCTCTACGCAAACGCCCAAATGTCACTAGACACTAAGGACATTCAGCATGTTACTAAAAACTTTAGAGTTTAAAACTTTCTTACATTAGAAGCTAGAAGGAGAAAGGCCGCCTGATGGTGAAGCTTTATTATGTCGGTCCAGACGGCCGAGTTTCATACATTCCAAAATTAAACTGTTCGGTAACTTACACCTTTAAAAAAGTTGAGTCAAAATTCGGACGTCGTTGTTATATTACCCACCATTTAGGTAATCTAAGTCTTGAGGCTACGTCCGCATTGCCAAGAGGCTTGCTTAGCGCCTGGAGGCTAACTTGTAGCCTGGCGAGTCACCTAGCGCGTTACGTGACATATAAAACAAACTTCTGTCGTAATCAGCATCGAAATCCCACTGCGCATAACCTGCGCGGTGAAAGCCAGCGTTGATTTGCTTGCATTTGAAGCCGGCACCGTCAAGAATACCTGTAAAGCGCATTGCAAGCGAGGTCTCTCGAGCTGCCGCCGGTTTCAATGATAGTTGAACTCGATGGCGTTGCCTTCAAATGCATGGAGCGCTATGGTTTCCGCGCAGATTATTCCTTTGTGCAGTGGGATTTCGATGCCGATTACGACGGGAGATGCGTGGTTGGGCCCCTGTTTGTTTACTTCGATGCACGCCAAGCGACTTGCTAGGTGCATCGAAGTAAACAAGGTGCATGGAAGCTAGGTGTATCGTAGCCTTAGGGTCACAATTATCAGTCCAGTTACAAGCTATAGTTTCATTTTGAGTGTATTGTTTGCAGCTGAAATTATGTTACATTAAAATTTTAGACAATTCTATTACTGGAATATCCGCCCTGGGTGCGTCGCGCCGCACTTGGTGCGCATAAACATTGTTCAAATGAATTGGTTATGGGATGAATTATATTAGTCCGAGCTTCGTCGTTGTCCATTGCTCGGCGAGCAGCCGATCGGTCTGTTGCATTGCAACCGAGTGGCGGCCGAGGAACAGACAATGTAGCTTGGACCCGGCACGGCCGGATGACGGTCTAATATCCTTAATGTGTACAACGAGCATAAGTAGGTACTCAATACTCTATCCAATTTGTAGGGCACTATCGAAGACAATATAGGGAGGGAAGTAGATGTCATCGCAGTTAGTGAACATTTCAATCTGTTTCTCTCTATGACTTAAGTGGGAGATAGACGGACGAACTTTAAGTACGCGGTTTATAAGATTATGAACTTACTCGGCTCCACGTTTGGTAAAGCGTACTTGCGCGTCTATCATCCACTTTACATGTTCCGATTTCCAAATTAACTACCTTACTTATAAAATATTATTTACACACTAGCTGCGCCCCGCGGTTTCACCTGCCGTAAGTCCCGTTCCCGCGGGAATATCGGGATAAAATGTACCCTTTGTCTTATTCGCGGTATCCAACTACTTATATTCTAAGTTTCATCGCAATTGGTTCAGTAGTTTTTGCGTGATTGCGTTACAAACCTCTAAATATCCAAACACACACACTTTCACATTTATAATACTACTAGCTGCGCCCCGCGGTTTCACCCGCTAAGTCCCGTTCCCGCAGGAATATCGGGATAAAAAGTAGCCTATGTGTTAATCCAGGGCCTCAGCTACCTATATTCCAAGTTTCATCGCAATCGGTTCAGTAGTTTTTGCGTGAAAGAGTAACAACCTCACATATATATCATACATGCAAACTTTCGCGTTTATAATATTATTAAGATATTAAGAAGTAGGATGACTAAGTTATGTGACCTTTGTCCCTGTCTGTCAACTTTGAAACTTCATGTGACAGTAAAAGACAAATGATGCATAGTTATGCAGCGCATTAATTAGCGTTTATAAGTAAGCGGGTAAGCTGCCTGAAAATTGGAACGTGTAACACACTCGTCATTCTTTTTTCTTACTACGAGAGAATGGAATCTGTTGCCTGAGTATGTCTTCCCGGATTTCCACAACTTGGGGGTCCGCAATTCACGAGTAAACAGGTATCTCCTAGGTAAGCGTGTAACATCTTAGACCACATCGTCGCTTTCCATCAGGTGAGATAGTGTTCAAACGCTTACCCATCAATAATTACAAAATAGCTGTACGCTGGCTGACCTGATGTCAGCCAATGAAAACGCTAAAAACCTTGCAACATACTGGAGTGGGCGAGTTTAACCCCATTCCACTGAAAACTTATGTGCCATCGACACGAAGAAGAAAAATAATAAAAAAACTTCTGTTTATAATATTACTACAGATATTTAAAGGTTTCTCGTTCCTCAGGTATGTTCAACATTTGGCATGTAGCAGACAAGATAGCCGCCATCGCGAGAAAGGAAATATTTTACGTCTGGCCGTTCGGTCTAGCTGCGTACTTGGCCGGCGTTGTTTTCATAGACAGAAATAACTCCAAAGATGCGTACAAACAATTGCAAGTTACTTCAGAAGTTATGATTAAAAACAAGGTAAGTTATGAAATAAATAAATATTGCCCGACATATCCTGCCCTACCATGATCGTTTCTCATTGTTTTATCGTCCTTTTGTCACTCAAAAAATATATAATAATAATAATAATAAGGTCGCAGGGCACCTTGAGGCGAGGTGTCGGGGAGTAGCGACCCCGCGGCTTCCCGAGTGCTCCAGGGGGAAGTCACCGTTCCTCACCTCCGGCTTGCCTTAGTTGGCTGGTCGGAGTGAACACTGACGAGGAAGTGGTCCCCCGCCTTTGGCTTGCCTTCACCGGCCGGTCAGAGTGGAGTCGCGAGAGCAGAAATGCTCGGAGGATGGATACTTCACGTCAGTGATGAGTTGGCCCGCTCCACAGGATCTCGACCTAGGATGGTTTAAAATCCAGTGAGGTCTCTCCATCTTTCAGCCTCTCACGCCCCTGTTGCCCCCTGGCTGTAATTTGCTCGGCTTAATTAGGGTGGCCCAGTTTGTGAGTTGGCGAGTCTCCGTCTGCCATTTTTACGTGTTTGTTGAACATTGTGACGGCAGGCGCCATATTCCCCATAGTTCCCCCCAGTACCCGATCCACTACCAACTCATTTCCATAGCCCAAGTAGTTTTCACTCGTAGTTTATTCATAGTTCTATCCGACCCGGGGGTTGTCCTTGGCTGCATTTTATAGTGCAGACAGGGATAATCGCCGGTTTGGTGTCCATCTCAAATTTTGAAATTAAATGTTACTAAAACGGGCCTCTACGTGTTGGCTTCGGCCCCACGCACGCCTTCCAAAGGTCCGGGTGCTCCATAGCCCCGAGAATCCAAAAATGGTAACAACAATAATAATAATAATAAAACGTTTATTAATAAAACCAAAGTTTGCACAAATATACAATTAGGTACAATTTTGATTACATTTCAAAACTTGTTTAAATACGTAAAAGTGCTTAAGGAGTACTCCTGACCCTCAAACTAGGCAAAGAGCCTGTGCCTTGAGGTATCAGTAGTCCTACCACTAATTACTAGTAAGCAAAAACATATATAACTGTAAATAAAAAAATATCCTGGACAACTTTAAAAAACCACAAATACTTAATACAAAAAAGGTTTTTTTTTGTCTGGTTTTTAAAAGTAGTCGGGGTATTTTTTATTTAAAATTTACTTTATTTTTTTGAACGACAAAAGGACGACATAGCAACGACAAACGAGAATGGTAGCTCGGATTATGTTATTTAATTATTATTCATTTGGGCCTAGGGCAGGTTATAATTAACTTCGCCCTTTAATTTGCCCCTATATTAAAGTCATACGGGCCACTTATCAAACAATAAATACTATGGATGAGAAGCAATGACGCACACACAAACATTATCTTGGAATATGACTTATTTGGCTAGGTAAATAAATACCTTTATTAAAAGTCGTAAATCTATATTTTTTTTTTGTTTTCAAAGACGATGTTAAATTAATTGTTATAATAATAAAACTATTAACTATTATCTAATAGTTTTCAGTATTAATTGAGTATATTAAAATGAATACAAAAAAAACCATTTGCCTTGCAACTTAAAGTCGTTCAAAAACGTTTTGATGCAAATATTAGATGAGACGTTAGTTTACAGTAACTTTTTAGAAGAACATGAATGACAAATTACGTCTCAGTCTACCTTGGGGAAGGAGTCTGTTAACACAATAACAGTTCAGTGTACCCTATGGCGTACACGCCAAGCGGTACCGCTAAGTCCCGTGTACCCTATGGGGTACACGCCAAGCGGCACCTCTGAGCTATGCGGTACACAACCACTAACAAAATTTAAGCTCAAGTTGTCATAAACATTTTAAACTCACACGATTTGAACTCATTATCAGTCCCGTCGCGACCAAGATCATTGTCACATGTCGGAACGTCGAGGTAAGAGAATTTGAAAATAAGAATACCCGAATAAGACCCGGGAAAAATAATTAGAATGTTCAAAATAAAGTTTTTTTTTTTTTCAAAATGTCGAAAATATAATAAGACATTTTGCTAGTTAGCTCTAGTGTCCTTTACCCTTAGTGTGAGTTTTTTACCGTTAAAAAAACGCAAACGTGATGGTTAAGTTAACGCGTATTTTGTATGGAAACTGGTAACTTCGATATCCGTCCGCTTTGAGTTTCCATACAAAATACGCGTTAACTTAACCATCACGTTCGCGTTTCTTTTACGAAAAAATTAACACTACGGCTTCTGAACTTATCATATTGGTTTGTTATTTCGGGACTTGCGGAGAGGGGCAATTTTTAATCGACTTCAAAAAAAAGGAGGAGGTTATCAATTCGTCTGTATGTATAATATATATTTTTTTTGTATGTTCACCGATTACTCGAAGACGGCTTGACCGATTGAGATGATTTTTAATGGAAAGGTGGGAGCTCCGAGATGGTCCCATAAAAATTTGATGAGGATCTGTAAGTATCTTCGGAATTATGGATAGGATAGCATCCCAGAATTCAATAAATTACTCATTTTTGGACTTCTACCAAAAAGAATAGACCCCTAAAGAATTAAGTACAGATTGATGGGGCACCTGAAACCACCTTCTCATCAGCAAACTCCTTAATAATTAAAATTACGGTAACAATATTGTCGATGTTTAGGTAGGTAGGTATACTAAAAAGGGTAAAATAAAAAAATAATTTAAAAATTAAAAAACCGACGTCAAAAAGAAACAAAAAATAATTTCAAAAACAACAAAAAAAATATTGATAAAAATGACCAAAATAACCTCTACATGTACAGTGCCACCGACTAATTAATCTGTTTTATCTTCTGAAGTCGGGCAGTTTTACTGGTTTGTTCCATGTTGTACTTAGTTTGGCTGCCCGACTTCAGATGATAAAACAGATTAATTAGTCGGTGGCACTGTACATGTAGAGGTTATTTTGGTCATTTTTATCAATATTTTTTTTTTGTTGTTTTTTAAATTATTTTTTGTTTCTTTTTGAAGTCGGTTTTTTAATTTTTAAAATATTTTTTTATTATGGGACAACTGGAGAGGTATTAAACTTATGTATGGGGACTTTTAACGTCTTAAGGGCCTATACAACCCTAATAGCGTGACAGGGATAAAGCCAGCGAATTTCAGATGTGTAAGTGAAGGACGTAAGATACGAACTTGCAAAATTTTTGTGCGTAAAATCAAACAATTGCTAGTGCGGTTCAAGATAACTAAATATTATTCTTGAAATTCAAAACATTCCCTGCCTGTATTGAGCTAAGTGCAGTTCTTATACAAAGTTTTATTAGTATTCGTACAATATTGACTGAGTATTATCACTTATTTCTACAATTTAGAGGTAAGTTTGGATTTTTTTTCTATCAAGAAAATTTTTAGGAATCGTGTTTTCAAGACATTAAACAGACAATTAATATCCTCGACTTTAAATATGGTTTCAAA
The DNA here is from genome assembly GCA_949358125.1 of Idaea dimidiata. NCBI lineage: Eukaryota > Metazoa > Arthropoda > Insecta > Lepidoptera > Geometridae > Idaea > Idaea dimidiata. The sequence goes on from OX442338.1 coordinate 7,594,926, forward strand.
AACTTTTATTTCAAATAACTTTTGTAGTAATTCATCCTTTCGAAACATCAGTTCTGGCCTACTACGGCCCCTTAAGGCTCCGTATTGTCGTCGGAACGGCATTGCAACAATGCTGAAAATAATAAAACACAACGCTACTAAAACCGAAAAATAAGTTTCATTTGAAACTCGCGAAAGAAGTTTAAAAAACTATGGATCTATGACTTTCTATGACGGGACTTGTTAGTAGTCTACCCTCAGTGTCACACCTCCACTTTTTTTTATAGTGAGGGTGGGTCCACTATAAAAAAATGCGTTTTTCTAATTGACGATTATTTTTAAGAACCATGTTTGTATGTCCACGTGGTAGGACTAGATATTCTTGAATTATGTATCCATCTCTTCAAACCTAGATCCATAAACAATAAATTCATTGCATTTCATTTCATTTCTAATTTTCAGACGAAAATCTGGCTATTCCCCGAGGGCACGAGAAACAAAGACTTCACAAAACTGTTGCCTTTCAAGAAGGGTGCGTTTAACATCGCTGTTGCTGCTCAAGTGCCGATCATCCCGGTTGTATATTCACCGTACTACTTCATCAATGCTAAGAAGTATATTTTTAACAAAGGTAAGTTATTTTTTTTTTATATTTTTTCAAAGTGTTTCCTACACTTGGATGGCCAAATTTAAAAAAAATGCTTTCCAAAACTTTGCACCCGTCAGGACTTGAACATGCAACCTGCAATTTGGGGAGTCCCAACGCCTTATCCATTTTGGCCACAGGTGCTCGTCTAGGCGAGTTGAAATTAAGGATCGCATCTCTTACTGTTTTGCTTTTTAAGTCACGAAGCGCCATCTACCGGTGTCTTTGCAGACTGCCAACTTGTATTTTCCTATTTACATAGGAATTAATACAACGTTGAGATGTCGCTTTCGAATTATGAAGTTCAATAATCGGTTAAACAATTAAACAATTTATTTAAATCATAGTAGTGCATGGTTAGTACATTTTTTGGAACCACTGTTATTTAATCAGGTCTAAATTAGAACATTTTAAACAGGTTAAGAATTGTACAGTTCAAGGTACAACAGATATTTTATGTACAAGGTAGGTACAACACCTAGTGAAATTTGAAAATAATAAAATATTAGGAATGGAAAACATTTTGATGCTGAATTGCAAGGCCAAATAAGTTCTTTTACGCATACATGAAAGATAACTTCGCATTTTTCACATCAAAAATCGTATTTGGTTTTCCACTGGTCAAACGCGCGCGACATTGTTTTTGAAACTTAGTTGTTGCAAGTAACAATTCATAGATGGCTCATAAAACAGTATTTCTAGCATTGCAAAAAAAAGCGCATAGTATGTAAAAGTAGAATTAGGTTCACAGTACAACAGGTTCCCCTAGAGTACACGTGATTTGAGCTTAAAGATTAAATATGTAAATGTTGTTTGCAAAGTAACGAATAAGTGGAAGATATACCGCAAACACAATTCGATAGACGGATAAAGAAGTTTGCCAAAGCTTTAACTTATTTAGCAAAGTTTAGTCTTGATTCCGAGTGTTGTATCGGAGCCAAGTGCCAAGTTGGATCTCTCTAGGCGTTATGAATGACACTCTACGAAATACAATTCAAACTACTTGCTCCTTGTTGTTTTACTCTACACATTTGGAGACTTCGGCTACGGTTTGTTACCATCCATCCTAGCGGTCCCATTTTCACCCGTGTAACTCCCAATCCCGTGGGAATATCGGGATCAAAAGTAGAATATGTTACTCCTCGATAATGGCTTTCTATTGGTAGACGAATTATTGTTAAGTAGTATAACCGTTGTCTAGTCACCGTAACACAAGCTTAGCAGCTTACCACGGGGCTAGATGGCGCTGTGTGTTCGTCACAGGATTTATATTTATTTAAATTATATATTATTGAAATCGCTCCAGTAATTTCGGAGATTACTCCCTATATGTAATGAATTACTCACACAACGAAGACAAAGGCACAGTCGTGAGATATTACAACTGTAAACTATACTATGCTATTTGTTTACAATCAAATATAAACACTAGCCGCTACCTATCTCATTGGAATGGGTAAACAACTGCCAGTCTTCGTGTGTTGACTACTGAACCTCGGGATTTCAATTACGATCTATCTTACTAATATTATAAACGCGAAAGTTTGTATGTACTGAAGTATGTATGCATGTATATTACTCTTTCACGCAAAAACTACTGAATTGATTGGGATGAAACTTGGAATATAGGTAGCTGGAGACCTGGAATAACACATAGGCTACTTTTTATCCCGATATCCTCGCGGCATCGGGACTTGCCAGTAGCTAATAAGGAAACAATTGATAGAATGGGCTTTGTGTTATTTTTGAGTTCTGTTCCGGCTCGCTTAAGACGAAACCCGTAGCGGCTCGCTTAAGATTTTGTGACTCTTTCACGCAAATACTACTGAACCGATAGCGATGAAACTTGGAACATAGGTAGCTGAAGACCTAGAATAAGGCATCGTCTACTTTTTGTCCCGATATTCCTGCGGGAACAGGACTTACGCGGGTGAAACCGCAGGGCGCACCTAATACATACATGCATATAAATTTTTGCGTTTATAATATTAGTAAGATGAAAATCCCTGTCGGATTCATTGAAAATTGTTGATTACTTTCCGACGCAATGTTTTAGAATATTTTCGTTAGTAGCGTTTGTTAATGACATTGTTCCCTACATTATGGTGTAATTTCAAGGCAAAAACTTCGTATTTATTCGAGCCTTAGGACATTTTAGACAATTTTTTTGTCTAAAATATGCTAAGGCTTCAACACCGACATATTTACATTTTCGACATTTTTATTTAAAAATCTTCACCAAAATATAGAGAATAAAGTCAATTACAAGGCTACAAACAAAAATATTCTTAAACATTGCGTCGGAAATAAATCAACAATTTTCGATGAATCCGACAAATAAATTCAGTTCAGCTCGTATAGGGGGTTTGGGGGCCTTAAGTTTTGTATTCTGAATACTTAGTTGCTAAGTCTAATAATAATTGTTATTTGTCTTTTGACGCAGTACCTATATCTACTTACAAACATCATGTAAATTATAATAATTATTCCTCTCTGACATTTTTTTTATTTCCGCAACTTTATTGAGAAAAATATTTCTACAGGTTTTTTAGACAGTATACCTAGTCTATTATATGCTTATACCTATATGTCGTTTTTGATCAAATGTGGGAAACAAAACATCTCCAAATGCGTGTTTAACTACGTCAATGTAAATTATTATAATTAGTCGGTTCAAAATTTCGTAAAGGTACATTTCAAATAATTAAGTGTTACACCATAACTTATTTCATGTGTTTTTGGATAATGAACATCCTACTAAGGTACATTATTAAGTCAATAGTCATGTACTTTATTTAATTAACAACTTGTATACAAATACATGATCATTTATTTGTATACATACGTCAAAATTTTGGCTTTAGTATGGTTTCAAAACGCACCCACCGATGTGAAGAAACCACAAGAAACTCGTGGGGTGTTTTCTATTATGTGATCATGTGTTAAAATACAATCGTTGACTCTATTTAAAACCCATTTATTGCGGTTTTAATCGCGTTTATTTTATTAAATTACGCTTTCAATGCCCGACTTACTATTTTTACTTGAAGACGCTTGAAAGCAACATTGACATTTACGAAAGTGAAATATTATTATAGGTATCAATTTTGTTATCAACGACCAACATTAATATCGTTAGTTGAATTAGTATGGAATCAATAATTCATATTTGATTAGATTGGTATGTATTTATTATTATTTGAAATTGAATCATGAAATTAATTTCATTAATTTGATGCACGGTTAATGATTGGTGTCACTAATGCTAGGAACACGCGGCAGACAGCGCAATACGTAGTGATACTAGTCAGGTGTCGGGACTATAGAAACTAAATATTAATTGTTAAAATAGTTAATTTCATTGCGATTGACAGTGTCGTAGTTTTTTTTTTGAATCAATAAAATATGGTCAAATAAAGAAATATAAAAATTGCAAGATGTTTCACATAGCTCAATCTAACCCCAAATTAAGCAGCTTGTGCTATGGGCATTACAGAACGGGTACATCTGCTACTTTTTCTAAATACATACTCAGAGAAAACATATTAATTTGTTAGGTATGCTGGATTTTTCATCTTTTTGGCCTTATTGCTAAGAACAAAAATTATGTCTTAGAAAAATCTTGTCACAAAATATCCCCAGTTTGACACAAGGTATCCCCAATTCACGGTATATGTAACGTGTAACGTGTACTTATCAATTTATTAATATTGGCCAAGTTTAAGAACGTTACAAGGTTATTGTATCCCGGGCGGCCCACTGACATTGTTAAATCCCACACGCTAAATGAATCTTTAATTTATAATATACATTACATAAGATCAGTAAAATTAGAACAGCATTAGTAAACAATACGGTACAACATTTATCCATAACAATATTGTAAAGAGGTAAAGTTTGTATCAATGTTTGGCATACAACCGAACTCTATAATTGTTACGCAAATATTTACATTTCATTTTAATATATTACAACACATGTTTTTATGCAAATTAGAGGCTATATTTGCCAGGGCTAAAAGAGCCGAAATTGTTCGTTTACTCAGGTTCTGCATGTGTCGTTGGAATCAAGTAAAATGCGACATTGATTTGCGGCGTTAGAAATAGGCAGGCACCGCTTAAAAGAGTGCCTTGCGCGATGAAATGCATGTTAGGATGAACCGCGCAAGGAGCGAGCAGAAATTACTGTTCGCTCCAAAGCATCGTATTCCTAAATCGACGTTGATTTGAACTCGACGGGAGTTACGCGGTAGGGGTTTAATATGACAAATAATAATTGACCGCACGCCTTAAAAGTCTAGATTAGTCGCCATGATAGTCGCCGTCAAGATTCTCATTTCTTTCCGCAACGCAGATTTTTTGTCTTCGCAAGTCGACATACACATGAAAACTACGATACTTGAGTGGTAAACCTGTTCTAATTACAAAAATACGACATTTATGAATCAAGTCGAATAGATTTTATTTCAGGGCCCAGAGGCTGTGCATTGTCTATCAACGAGTCGGTTACACTAAGGTTTTTATAAATACGATCTTGTGATAATTCCAGGTCACGTGATAATCCAATGTCTCGACGCGGTACCAACTGCAGGTCTAACAATGGATGACGTACCGGAGCTGATCACCAAAGTTCGAAACATGATGGAGATGGTCTACAAAGAACTCTCGAAGGAGGTCCTAGCCGCCTTGCCACCTGATTACCCCCTCGCTACCACGGATTGAAGGGAACAAGCAATAGTATAAGGGTACCACCAATTTTTTTTTATTACACCTACCTAGTTGGTAGCATTATGTATAGGTTATAAAATTATTGTTAAGTAATGTCCACTTAGCACCACTTTTTTTTAATTTTAGTGTAAGTGGTATTTGGAAATGAAAAAGTATTATTGCCATTTATATGGTGTTGTTTTCCAAGTTATTGGCTTGAAGTCACTTTGCCAAAATGGGTGAAAATTTGACAGGGTTTTTTTCCTGGATTGGCGTCAAGGTAATGGGTCGGAAATCGGCATTGTGCCAACATCCGGTCAGTGTCAGAAGTCAGTGTAATAGAATTTCGAATAAGTCAGTGACTGACTTGACTTTGTTTTTGACGCGTTAGTGGAATGTCGTCTCGAATTTTTATTTTTACAAAACCAAGTTTTATTGCGTGTAAATTGTTTAATTTCGGCGGCATGTTATCAATTTAGTTACGCGAAGTTCAACGAGTGAAGTGAAAATAAAAATACTAGTGCCAAACACGAAATTAGCACGTTACCAACAAATGCTCCATGGGGTTGGAGAAAAATCGTCGCCATTTTTTCAGCAGCCTTCACGCATTGAGAATTATTTCAAACGATTACAGTATAATAGTGGTAGTTCACTATTAGTACGAGAATTTGGCTAAATTGTCCTATATTGCTGACAGAAGCCATAACTAAGAAAAATAAAAAAGAAGACTTGGAAAACTCTGAGGCACTGACTTCTGTGGCTGATTCCATGTAAATCAGCCCTAATTAATTGTATTATAAGACGGGAAAAGATGAACAAACGTTTGGGAGACGTTTTCTGTGATTCGTTGGCATTTTTGTTGGTTGGGAATTTGTTGTAAGGTTTATCAAAAATATATTTAAGCATTAGGATATTATGTTTGTACAGAAGACCACAGTAGTGTTTAGGCAGTATCGATGATTGAGAGATGGTATGATACAGCGGCCTTACGTGGCCGGAATGCCATACGATAGTTAGCAATCCTTTAAAAAATGTTCTACGCAAACGGTGGTTATGGGGCCTAGAACGATGATTCGACCGCCTGTCTGTCACTAAAGATCGTCCGCCATTGGTCGATCATACGTAATACTGTACAGAACATGTCAGTGTGTGCATCTGCTGCTATGTGACCGTGGAACATATTTTTTTTTTATCGAATTTAATGGAGAAGTTAGATCTCCATTCTATTTATTCCTCGTAGACGACGACACAGTTATTAACTTTTTAAACTAACACGATTTCTACACACAACTGCATATTGTTATCTTGTGATTTTAACTTTTAAATTTCTTGCTTCGACGTTTTGACTATCTTACAATAGTCTTGGTTGCTGGAAGACTCTAAACAGATAGTTGTCTAGACAGTTGTAGGCAGCTAAATACATTATTGCTAAATAAACCTACAAACATTTGAATTGTTAATAAAAACCAATATTTACCGGGTTTTACTCGCGTTTTACTTATAAATGTCAACATTGAAAAAGCTAACTGTAAAGTTCGCTTAAAGAAAGCTCGGTACATTGTAATAATGCTATTAATAACTAAAACGCAAGTAAAACCCGGTAAATATTTTGTTTCTTTATGCAAAATCACCATAATCTTTGACAAAAGTATTGAAATTGTTTCTCAAATTTGCGCGGCCAGTATGTTCGTACAGACCTTTAAGAGGCCAGCCATTCTGATGTCGTTGAAGTAGGGTCAAATAGAGTTCATTGGTTGGACCTCTGACACGATAAGAATGAGTAGGTCCTTGACGATTTTAGTAGTACTTTGCAACCGAATCAAAGTCAAAGTCTTGTAGTATACTACGTTTTTTTAATTTTAAACTACGAACTGACGGTTGGGTTATCTGCATTTGATATATTTTCTTCAGGAAGATGTGTCAAATCATAGTCTACATTTAAAAAATAAAGTCAAAATAGTATACTCCTAGCTCCTAAATTATTGTTATTAAACTAAGTAGCAAAAAAACACCGGAATCCGATAAGTTAAGCGATGGAAAAGTTTTTCATTTTACGCTCGATGTATGGAGAATCACCAGTGAACGGATATAAGCATGGAAGAAGCCTTTCCATACTAACTCATCTCAAATAATAGCACCAAAACTTACTCAAATACGATGTATGCATACACAAACTTTGTTTATATTTTCACCAATTGTGTGTTGACAACGAGGACGGCCCGGCGGCTGTTCTCTAACGTGATTGGATCTTTAAATGACCCGATCCAAGTACAACCGAAGTGACAGATTCGTGTCGAGCCACACTTTTTAATCATCGCGGCCTATTTTTTTACGTAGTGTCATTTCGAAGCGTAAGGAATACGTCCATGCTTATATCCGTGCACTGAGAATTACGCATCGATTTGCCCGGTAAATGGCACAAGGTAAAAGGTAGGTCTAGGTATTTTAAACCAAGGTTTTATATCTAGGCTCGGTTGTATATGCGAAAAACCTATTTAGCGCACCCTTTCCCTACATAAGTAAGATACCGCAAAGAGTGGCCGTAGATTTTTAAATATTTTTTTTTATCTCAATGATAAAATTATAAACAAACCTATCGTATTAATTTATTTTATTAATTTAAATTACTACAAATCACATCTTTAAGCAGCTATACGAAGCTATATGTTTATTCGCTATTAATAATCTTTAACAATATGTTAATAAATAATGTGATATCACTATCAGTATACAAACAATGTTCTGGTCAATAAATTTACATCAAGTTCAGTCTTTATTGTTGTGATAAGTTCACACCACGGACTTAACAAATAAAATGGGGGTTACCTTGGTCTCCTTATTCAAGACTTAAATCGCGCAGGTAATAAATTAAATTGTAATAAAAATCCCCGACTTTCAAGGGCCGATTTTTCAAATCCCTAGATAGATATATCTGACAAATAAAATGTAACACCACCAAATCAAAAACGTCACTATGATATTAAATAAAAACCAAAATTATAATCTAAAATCTATAGATACAGAAGTTAGACCTCATTAGCACAAGCTTAACAGCTTACATGGGGTTAGATGGCGCTGTGTGTTGATCACAGAATTTTTTAATTTTTTTTCCGCCACAGTACAGTACAGTTAAATCCGAGACAGTCAGTCCCAATTACAAATATTGCTTACTTCGTATTGATTACTAAAAAATATATATTCAACCTGACCAAGAATCTATATTTTTTGTAATTTGTTTTTATTGCTCAAGGCATATCTACTAGAAACATTTCAAAGGAATAATTAATCTTCAAAAATTCACTCGCGACGAGATTTGAACTCTGATATTTTTTAAAGTATTTTTTAATAATTGATGTAAGCGTTTGACCACTATCTCACCTGATGAAAAGCTAAATGTTGCACGCTTGCCTAAAAGATACCTGTTGGTTGAGTCGATAGGAATTAAGTTGGTTTTTCGTTACATCGATGATTACGTTCGCAAAATGTACAGATGTCTCCTCTTATCAACAGTAATGTACCTATTGAGGATAGTTATTTTCGTATTCGATACACGATATTTTATGTAATTAACCGTTTTCTCGATCACAGTTTGTTTACAAGTCACGTGTGATGTTATTGCAACAACAACAGTCTTTAATGCCTACGCGATTGTTCGATTTTTTACTACTAACCCGATTTTTTACTACTATAGAGTTAAATATTTCGTAATTTGAATTTGTTTTGCTCTAGGCATATTTACTAGAAATATTTTAAAGGAAAAATAAATACATCTGGAGGTTTGAACTCGCGAATCTTTACCCAATTTGGTATCTCTTTCGTATTGGCCCTACATACTGGCCAAGCTTGCTAGGGATCGGTGTAACTGGCTTAAAAAATTATAACAACTATGTATCGTTGGTCTTTTACTGTGGCATGAGGTTTCAAGTTGACAGACAGAGACAAACGTTACATGACTAAGGCCCACTTGCGCTGCTATAGTTAACCCCGGGCTAGCGAGCTAGCCCTGGGTAACTTTACAAATCTTGTGATTCGTCTTGCATTGACATTTGTGTCAGTGCAAGACGAATCACAAAATTCGTCTTCTTAATTTTGTCGAAGGTTTCGCGATTTTGTATAATAGTCACACACTATATATATACCGGGTTTTACTCGCGTTTTATTGAATAACGTCATTATTTTTAAACGACCGAGCTTTTGCCAAATTTACAGTTAGCTTTTTCAAGGTTGTACAACCTTGAAGCCACCTCGCAAGTGGGTTTTAGTCATTATGACTGTCATTATGCTTTTTAGTGATTTTAGTCATTATGCTGTTTGTTAGTAAGGGGGTTAAAGTATTTTTCTGTATCATGCATTTCCAAATATGTGTAATTATATCATATTATTAACTACATATATAATTATATCATATTATTAACCTTCCTTAATATTATTATAACTGAAAGTTTGTTTGTTTGTTTGCTCCCTCTTAACAGTCAAACAGTTTGACCGATTTGGATGAAAATTTGCATAGGGATTGTTTAAGTGATGGAGAGTAACATAGGATAGCACTTTTTATCCCGATACTCTTGCGAGATCGGACTTATCCGGGTGAAACCGCAGGGCGCAGCTAGTATTTGATAAAATATTGTACATATATGAGTTGATATTAAATTTTGTCTATTTGTGATATTCTAATGAATTTCAATGTCTACTATTTGTAGAGTCGGAAAAATCTTATGAGATTAAGGGCTGATTTTTCAAATCCCTAGATAGAGATATCTGACAAATAAAAAGTAACATCACCGAATAAAAAACGTCACTATGATATTTAAAAAGAAAATAAATCTAAATTTAGAAGATCAAAATTTGAAGGCTTTCAAATTTGGTTTGGTTCTAACTTATTCGACAGATATCTTTTAGCCGTAGAATGAAAAATCAGGCGTTAATGAAATTTCAATGTAGCAATATATTTTGATAAGATTTTTCTACTGTAGGTACTCTATAATAAATCTATTCCTGTATTTAATGTGTTGATCGTAGATGTGTTTCTATGTATGTACTGTACATTTTCTATGCATCTATTTTGTCTATAATCTATTATGTAAGATACTATTAAATTTAAGTGTAGTAGAGAAGATGATGATGGCTTTGTCCCAAAAATATTTTATTGTATAATTAGATCAAATAGTTACATTAAGTGATGGTGTTGGGGACGGTGTTAGTCTAGTGGTAGATACCCCGTCTTTCATTCCGTGATTTTAAATCATGGCCGCCCGCCCACCAATGTGTTTTTCTTTAAGAAAAATTTATGTGCGCTATTAAATCGCTCTTACGATGAAGCAAAACATCGTGAGAAAATCCACGGCTTAAAATCACGCACAAAGGCCCAATAGTAGGGCTAATTGCGGAAACACAAAAGTTAAAACTTTAACTTTAAAACTTTAAGTGATGGTGTGGGAAAACATCGCGAGGAAACCAGCATTTTAAAATCACATGTAACATTGGTCCAATTATGAGGCTATGTACGGAAAACGCCAGCGAAAGGTGTTGCATTTACCTATAGAGTGTAAGAAAAGGCGGGCGAAGAAAATGTACGACATAAACCAAAAGCGACGCTGCTTTTAGTCAGTTTATATATCACGTAGTACGGTCGGCAAAAGACTTACGCTGCGGCCGCATTGCCAGGCTTGCTTAGCGCCTGGAGGCTAGCTCTGCGCCTGGCGAGTCACCTAGCGTAGCCTTGTGGTACCAGGTTCATATCTTAATTTTTAATATTTTCAGTAAAAGTTCAGCAATTGTTCTTGCTGCATGTTATCACTAAAGACACTTCGGAGTCTTTAGTGATAAAAAGCAGATTAATTAATATAAATGAACCATTATTGGAAAAAATACAACCTTAGAAAAGGCACCTGGTGCCTGGTACCCTTAATATTTTTCTGACTGTACCACTCACCAATAGTAACTCTGGTTTTGGCAACCGAAGCACTTAAATGTATAACTCAATCACATTACCTACGTGTGTAATTGAAATGAAACAGAAATTAAATTTTAGGCTATAGCCGCTTTAGGCGGCTTGCTTAGCGCCTAGCGCCTAGTGGCTTGGATTTTGACAAGATACACAGCAAGGCGCTCAAAGGGGGCCGTCGCGAACTTTCTAGACCGTTCGTTTTAGTTAGGTGACTCGCTAGTCTCTAGGCGCTTAGCTATCCTGCCTATGCGGACGTCGCTTTAGACAATTCTAAAACCGGCATTGGTCACCACTTCACCAGTAGGTATGAATCAGTTTGGTTGACATAACGCCGATGGAACGACATTCATCCAATCCAGTGCATAAATAATACGACCGAGTTATACGTACAAATGCGAACGCCCGCCGTTTGTGGTCCTATCATTTTATAGAAACTTAAAACACAAAAATACCAAATTATTTAATATTATTAGTGAAAAATACTAAGGTACGATAATTAGTTGACAAAAATATATTTTTATATAAATGTGTATACCAAAACATTGATTAAAGCATGCAGGTTCATGCCTATTTTCAAAAAGATGTTTTGTACTGTAACCTTTTACAGAAACTTAGATCAAAAAGGTAAAAAACATAATATTTGATTGAAAGTGGCAATTCTTTGTTTACTTTTTCCTAAGATAATCCAAAGCTCCGTGAACAAATGTTGTAAAAAATGGCTCCCGTTTTACAATGAATCCCTCGATTTGACTTTAACTATGACGACTTGCTGTTTCGATGCAATGCAAAAACCTGCAAATATTAATAATACTTGACACTGGCTAATGTCCAAATGGAATAAGCCATATAAACGAAAAAAAAAGATGATTGCCAGTTCTATGTTTACATTTTTGATCTAAGTTACTTTCTGTAAAAAGGTATACTCGTAGTCGAAATTATAATGACTTTGAAATACTAGTCTGTGCAATGTAATAGAAATAAACTATAAATGTGGTCTATTTCTCTGATTTTTTTTCCGAAAATAAAAAACAACAAATTCGCAAATGCTTTCTAACAAAACGTAAATTGATTTAATTTCAAGTTTTGACCAAAAAAATTATGCGCTTTTATGTATCTTCGTATTTATTTCGGAGGGGAAAATAAGCGTTTCCAAATTATTTTTTTACTAATAAACATATATACGCAGTTAAACTAATATTATGGCAACTGTACCATAATTATTGATTGTCACACCTTAGAATGGAAATGAAAATCAAACTTAGTCTATGAAAATTGATTTTTTCTGTCTCAAGTTAAATATATGTTTGCAGTCACCCGAATATTGCCATGTTTTATTGTTGTGAAGTCTTTTGTTGTAATAAAAGAAGTCACATGGTACAACTTGTTTTATTTTGTAAAAGAAGTAGTCTCAACCAGATTGAAAACCTCCTTTTTGAGAAGTCAGAAAAATAATGCTTTCTTGATTTCAACTTTGGATTAGAGGTTTAGAACTAAATCCTAGACATACTCAAATCGTTTTAGGGATTTAGGGTCCCGCTGAGTGTAGGCCTCAGGTGTAGGCACACGGTACATGGCACATGGCAAGCAAATGGCATCTTAATAAAAATATCATTTAAATATCAATGCAACTACATTTGTGTGACGGCCTCTGAGTGCAGCGGGCGAAGCTCGTTTATGCAATTGTAATGATGTAGAAAATATATTTTGGACAAAATACCCGTTGGTCTATTTTCATATCTGTTTTTCGTAACTAGCTATGAAAGGAATTTTTTTCCTCACTGATTCGTAAAAACAAACCTCAAATTCTATAAAATTAAACTCTTTTTTCAGTTTTAATCGCGTTGCTTTCAATAAAAATGCAAAGGACATGGTCCATGAATGTGCGCAGTGTGTAGTGTAAGTATACTAGACTTAATGTGGGCTAACCATAAAAATAAAAGTCGTTATTTGTAATGAATGAAACACCATTAAAATTTTCACATTTAATATAAAATAAATACAATTATATTTAAATTAACAACATTTTAACATATTATGGTCCCACCATAGAATTACAAAAGACATTGTCACCGGTAATTCATGTTTGATTTAACAAGTTTATCACAGCTCTATTTATAGGTAAATGGGTGTGTTCACGAAAACAAATGTACCTGAAATCAATATAACAGAGTTAAAGTATGTACAAATCAGTAATATTAGTTTAATTATAAAAAAAATAGTCACAAAATAGAATAACTTGACGACAGTGGAATTAACCTGTCTTGCTCAGTGGCTGTTCTAGCTTACTACATACAGAAGATTCTGTAGTCAGCTAACGCTTAGATCAATAAACACGATAGATGTTCGACCACTATGGGATGATTTATATTAGACCGTCACGGGTCCGAGCTTCGTTATCCATTGCTCGGGGAGCAGTCGATCGGTCTGTTGCAACCGAATGGCGGCTGAGCAATGGACGACGAAGCTCGAACCCGGCCGGCGCTCGTGACGGTCTAATATAAATCATCCCTTACTCATCTAACGTAAGTGTAAGGCCGTATGCAGAAAAAAGCCGGCAGCCAACACCGGTAAGGCTGCAGTACCGATAAGCGTCGACCGTCTCCGACAGGTTCCGATAAGCTTCGAAAGGCGCAGTCAGTGTTTTTCGGTACTGGTTTTGCGCATTGTATGGAAACTCGGCGCCTAAACCTGCGCAGATTACCCGCGCCGGCCGGTTCCGATAAGCGCTGGTAGATCGGCGCTCGGAATCAATCCACCTACTCTGAGATAAAAGATCGTCATTTATCGCTTACCCATTGACTAAAGTAATATGGCATTATTCAAGTGTGTCATGGTGCGGCAGCCGAGCCCTGGTCTCGGCCGTGGCTCTTGCGTAGACCTCCTGCATGTTGACCTGAGTCTTGTCCACTAACGCCGGGATATCCTCCTTCTTCATCCCCTCCGTCTCTATTAGCGGCAAGATCGTGATTATCAGCTCGCCTGGAATTTCCATACATACAAGAATTGTTAGGTTCATAATATTGTCTTAAGGTTTTCGCGATTTTGCATAATAAAACACAAAATTAAAATAGACTAATTACATCTCAGTCAACCTGGAAAAAGCCAATTGTAAAGTCGGCGTAAGCTTGGTCGTTTAAAAATAATGAAATCATTCAATAAAACGGGAGTAAAACCCGGTATATATTGTGTTTTATTGTTTGGTTCAGTTAGGTTTTAATAGAAAAGATTTTAAAACTAGTTTTTTCTTCCTGTTTCGCTTTTTTGCATTGTAATAAAACACAATATTTTCCGGTTGCCGGTATCGTAACAATGCTGTTAATAAATAAAACGTGAGTAATACTGGAAAATATTGTGTTTTATTACAACCGCGGTTACACCCGCGTAAGTCCCGTTCTCGCAGGAGTATCGGGATAAAAAGTAACCTATGTGTTATTCCCGGCATCCAGCTAACTGTATTCCAAGGTTCATCGCAATCGGTTCAGTAGTTTTTGCGTGAAAGAGTAACAAAGTCACATGAACGTTTTATAATTTATAATACTAGCTGCGCCCCGCGGTTTCACCCGCATAGGTCCCGATCCCGCGGGATTATCAAGGTAAAAAGTTGGCTTTGTGTTATTCACGATATCCAGCTACCTATATTTTGAGCTTCATCGCAATCAGTTCAGTAATTTTTGCGTGAAAGAGTAACAAAGTCACATATACACATACCCTTTTTCAGAAACATAAATTTAAAAAAAAACTCATAATTATTTTAAAGTGACAACTCTGTTTACTTTTACCTTTAATAATTGACAGTTGTAGTGTGTATACAATTTTGATCTAAGTTACCGAAAAAGGGTATAATTGATCATACATAAGTTGGACTTTTGTTTTTGACGCGTTAGTGGAATGTCGTATTAAATTTTTATTTTTACAAAACCTAGTTTTATTGCGTGTATACAAGATGTAACGGGCAAGCCCTTTTAAGCCGAAAAGGGGTTGTTCTATACGTCTAGGCGAACAACTTTTGTTCTACGACTTTTGAAAATTCGAAGAAGTTTTCGAAAATTTTAAGTGTAAAGTTTACTTGAAGATCAGCTGTTTCTTAGAGTTCTAGGTCATTGACCTTATGTTGTCCTTTAATTTAGTGTGGTCTACTACAATCAAACCTTCAATTACCTTTATTTTCAAAAGCAGCTGTTTTTTCAGTGAAACATAACCTCAAAATTTTCAAAAAAAAAGTTCGAATTTTCAAAAGTCGTGGAACAAAAGTTGTTCGCCTAGACGTCTAGAACAACCACCTTTCGGCTTAAAAGGGCTTGCCCGTTACATCTTGTATTGTTTAATTTCGGCGGCATGATATCAATTTAGTAACGCGAGGTTCAACGAGTGAAGTGAAAATAAAAATACCAGGCCAAACACGAAATTAGCACGTTACAAACAAATGTTCCATGGGGTTGGAGAAAAATCGTCGCCATATTTTCTGCAGCCTTCACGCATTGAAAATTATTTCAAACGATTACAGTATAATAGTGGTAGTTCACTATTAGTACGAGTAACTGGCTAAATTGTCCTATATTGCTGACAGAAGCCATAACTAAGAAAAAGAAAAAAAAAATCATAATATTAGGGATTAAACTATGAAATTGCCGATTTGTACTGAAAATCTTAATTGTTTATTTTTTTAATTTTTAACAAATTTATTTTAATCAAAATAGTTGCCATTATTATCTATACATTGCTGCCATCTAATGGGAAGGTTATTAATGCCTTTGCGATAGAACTCCGACGATCTAGACTGCACAAACTGTGTGAAAGCATTTTGTACTGCCTCCTGGGAAGAAAACTTCTTGTCACGTAGATAATTGTCCAAATCACGAAAAAAATCCGTTGGAGCAAGGTCTGGTGAATACGGAGGATGACGAATGGTTTCTAAGTGCAGTTCCTGAAGGGTCAAAATGGTTTCTCGTGCTGTGTGAGGTCTCGCGTTGTCGTGGAGCAATAATGGTGAAGATCGATTCATGAGTCGGGGCTGTTTTACTGCTAGTTTTGTCAACATGGTTCGGAGTTCGGCACAATAGACATCTGCCGTAATTGCTTGACCAGATCGAAGAAAACTATAGTGAATAACACCATGCTGAGACCACCAAACAGTTACCATTACCTTTTTATTGGTAAGTTTTGCTTTAGGACACTGTTGTGGCATTTGACCTGGGGTCAGCCATTGCATTTTTCTTTTCCGGTTATCATAAAGAATCCACTTTTCATCACATGTTACAATTCGATCCAATATTCCTTCATTTCTGTACCGGTTCAACAAGGCAACACAAGTTTCAACACGCGTTTCTTTCTGCAGATCAGTAAAATCATGAGGCACCCATTTTTCGTATTTTTTTATTTTATTGATTTGACGCAAGTGAGTCAATAAAGTGGGTAAGGTAACGTTAAACCATGCCGCTAATTCCTGGGTAGTTTGACTAGGATCGGCTTCCACTATCTCTCTTAATTCATCGTTATTCACCTGTGTGGGCGGTCTTCCTCGTGGCTCGTTCTTTAAGTCGAAATTTCCATCACGAAAGCGTTTAAACCAAAATCGCACGGTGCGTTCATTAGTAGACCCCTCTCCAAACGCAGCATTGATATTGCGGGCTGTTTCTGCCGCGTTAGTTCCGCGTCGGAACTCGTATTCAAAAATCACTCGAATTTTCGCAGTATCCATCTTTCTTGTCTAAATTGAATAACAAAAACAATTGAAAGTCGATATTCAAAAGTTTGACATTTTTTAAAAAAAGAACATCACAGAAACCATTTGAAAAAAGTTTCATTCGAAAACCTCAAACCATGAAGATTCTATGTCAATTCAAAGAACCTATTGCAATAAAACGGCAATTTCATACTTTAACCCCTATTATGTTGGACGTACCTACCTAAATGATCATGTAGTTGTAAACAAGTTCTTACTGGAATAAAGTATTTGACCGTTGACAATGTTCTGAGATTGGAGTTTACGACTGTAAAATCGTGTTTGTCTATAAAATATTTTGTCAAACTCACCCGAACCGAACCTCTTCCTCTTCCCATCAACGAAGTGATACTTCGATATGACTACGGGTTGTATCGGCGCGGCCGCATCGACGGCGACGTGGAACGCGCCCTTCCTGAATGGCAGTAACCGCTCCCCGGAGTTTCGGGTGCCTTCAGGGAATAGTAGCAATTTACGCTGAAATTTCAAAAAAGAAAGAGTAACGTTATGCAATCGTTTTGCTATAAAGAATCTGTCAGTATCCACGCCTTATAACTTTAGAATTTTTCTGCTGTTTTCGCGCTGTTCGATTCTGTCTGCCCTTGAGGCAGAAGTCTATAAAGACCTCTAAACATAGGACATTAATAAATTGCTGTACGATCAAAATTGAAAAAGTTAAGGGCAAAATACTGGCACAGACAATTTATTTACAACAAGATTAGGAGTAAATATAGGTACCTATACTGACGCTGATCAGCTGTGGTATCATCTAATTAGCATCCACCGCTACTAGTTGCTATTTACTGTCAAAAAGCATATTTCGTATTTTACATTGCTGCTTTGAAGTAATCACCGGTAACAACCACGTCACGTCAAAGTAGTAATGTACTGCAAGTTAGCCACTTAGCGGTGGATGCTAATTAGATGATACCACAGCGGGACGACTAGCGAATCCAAGAAACTTATATTCTAGACGACTCAGACACATAAGAAAACCTTCCTATTATTTTATGCACAGAGCAGATTTAGAATATAGATGATGTTTTCAGATTTCTCTATGAAACGTGTGACAAATTAGGGTTGAGTGTGAGATTTAAGATACGTCCAGTTTTTTTATTTTTCCTCAGGTCAATAGCAAAACTGTTTGCTTCAGCCTATTGTGTTGACTTTACTACATAGTAAAATAAAAAACGTAATCAAATTCCGTAGTTTAACTACCCCAAACACGGACTTGTTGGTCCGTGATTTTATGCTATATAAATTTATTGGTAGGTAATTAGAATAAAGGCCAAAGATTGATGGACTTAGACAATATACATCATGCTTTGGTAAACAGAATTGTTCTAACGTTCTACATATCATAATATTTATAAATAAACGAACCAGCATTCTTTTCATCGTACCTACATAAAATATTAACATACGCACGAAGATTGGCTATCGGAGCATTGAACTCGTTTTCAATTACTTGATTACATCATTGATCGATGTAGAACAATGAAAGCAAAGAGTAACTTATAAGTACCTACTAAGTTCATAGCTATTACGCACATAACTTTTTCGCAAGGAAAAATACATTGGTGCGCGGTAAGCTGGGATTCGAAACCACGACCTTCGGAATGAAAGTCGGAGTATCTACCACTAGACCAACACCGCTCTATAACATCGCTCATACGGTGAAGGAAAACATCGTGAGGAATCCCACGGCTTAGTAAGCTTCAGACGTATTGACCAGTTCTTTCCTCTAGGCATGGCTGACTAGGCTGGGTGGTATAGGTGCTGGGCAAGCCTACTCCACCTAACAACGTCCAGGGTACTACAACGCCATAAATAGCATGGATTAAAAGTTGCTTGCGTTGTATTAATCATCTAAAATTAGATGAAAAGGCCAATTATTATTATAGCTATTAGCGCTGTATAACCTACTATTGAAGTCTTAAACATCAACCCAGCTGCGGCTGATAGTCTCAACCACTAGTTCCCATACCGTGTCGATATCGATTTAAGTGAAATGTTACATATAGGTAAGTTGTTTATCAATTTACTGTCAGCATACTTTTTCCCGAAACCCCGAACTAAGAAATCGAACCTTATGATTCTGTGTAGCTTTTACACGGTTTGCCAGTCATGTTACGCCATTTTGGTATTTTTCTAGCCCTGATAAAAATAATATACCTCATGGGCAGTTTAGGAAAGAGCTGTAACATCGATACTTCATACAAACAGCTAGAACTTAAATGCAAGATTTTACATTACCTACTTGATTCGAAACTTCGGGACTTCATCTTAGTAGAAATAGTGCATACCTGACATTTTCATTCATTATTCGGGTTCTACTAATTGGATATTGATTTAAAGTATACCACGAGGTTTCTCAAAAATAGAACTATTCAATACTGAAAACCAGATTTCAATCGGATTAGTAGTTTTTTATTGTACCTATAAGGAACAAACAGACAGAAAGACATGAATTTTAAAAATTATATAACTTTGTTTAATACTTATCCTAAGTCCCCTAGACCATTTTTAATTAGCTAATAAAAGAATATTTTTTTTATTTACTTCCAAGTACAGACTTTTTGTCCTCTCTTTCATCCTTTATATAAGTATAGAATAGATAGAAGACAAATAATTTGTAATCTTGTGGTGGGGAACCAAATTTGAACCCGACTGTACTTAGTAAGATGTGATAAGATTTAACAGGAACAAATAAGTATACTTAGGTACCAAAAGTATAGATAACTTTAGCTCTGCAAACCTAAGCTACAACATCCTGTGTATACACTTATACAGTCAGGTGTAAATCTATTGTTTATTCAATGCACGTATTTTCCTTTAGCCATGGCCAAGGTGGGCACATAGACAGCTCATACAAGACACCAGAGCACCTATTCTAAAATTAAAACGCTTCATAACGCCTCAGAATTGTTAGATTTTTCACAAAAACGTTTCAATTATTTTTTTGGAAATTTTGCAAAGTTATGCTAAAGCTCTTCATTATGCACATCAAAAAAATGTACAATAACTTAAAAAAGAAATTTAAATCTGAAGGGGCATAATAGGCCTTATCGCTAAAAGCGGACTCTTCCATGCAACCTTGGGATGATTGATAAAGTTAAGTAAAAGTATAGAAGTGTCCGTAATTTCTTACAAAATTATACTTAAAAGATTGATAACCGTTTTCGAAAAGAAATTAAATAGAGCTAAGGCATAGTAACTAATGTAAGATATTTTTGTTTTGCAATACGTGTCCTGTTCCTGAACTGACATATCTATACAAATCATGTATCAGGGCGAGTTTTGGCGGGAACGCGTTGAGGAGATGTGTTGCTATATTTTCATTTTTATGAAACCTACTTTTAATGCGTGTCCACTAGCCAATGGACACGTTGGAAAGTAGCCACTTTCCAAATGAACCGATAAGAAATAATGTATCAGGCATATAACCTTGACAACAGGAAGTGCGAATACGAAGACTTTGAATTTTCACCTTTGATCAGATTAGAGCGGGTTTGCAACTGATTAGCTAAGTAGGCAGGCAGATAGGTATTACATATCAGTGCATAGTGGAAAAGGCCAATGCCTAACGGACATGCGCTATAATTAATAAATTGTATTAGGTATAGATTAATTTCCACAAAACGACTATTGCATAGGGAATCGCTAAACCGAATTAGGCTAGAAAGCTCTTGCCCTACAGTGGGACAAATTAACGAGCTAACAAAAAAAACTGTCATCCAGAAAGAAAATCTGTCATTATCGACATCGTCGTCTTCGCTCCTAGAAGCCTGTGCACTTGACAACTTTTGAAATATCAATTTCAATCATGTTCTCGCTAAGGTTAAGGTAGTTTTTGCTTTGATATATCAAAACGGTCCTGTTGTACCCAGTTGGTCCCAGTCTGTCCTTATCTAACTAACCGACGAACACTAAAGTCAAAATAGGTAGGACAGACTGGGGTCTCTCTTACATCAAGCGGGACGTTTTTTTGACGATCTATAGTAAGTATAGATCGTCAAAATGTATTTCTATAGTAAGTAAATGAGTATCTGACATTATGGTAAATTTACTCTCTGGCAGTTTTATTTTTTTCGTTCTTTCGTTTGTTCGTAGAATTAAAGTAGAGGCTCTGTGGCATGCAGAAGGTTTCACATTCGACACAATACATGACAAACAAATATAATACGTAGTTCCAGTGCGTGTAGCGCAACTTTTTCGTTAACAAAAGCTAATTAATACTTCTTTCCCAAAATTGTAGGGCATGAAGTTGTTACGGCCTCCATTCTAAGGAAAGTTTTAACTGAAAATTGTATGGAAAGTTGAATGGTATCTTTTAACTTTCATGACATAGAACGGAGCATAGTTTACGACTAGGTATGCATAATAATTCTAGTTGAGACATTTTATAATTAAACTTAATTTCCGTCTTTAATGCTGTTAAATAAAAATAACGCAATTAAAGCCGGAAAATGAGATTTATTCAACACAAAGGCGCGAAAACATAAGAAAAAACGATGAGACAATCTAGTTAGAATAGAATACGTGCCCTGGATGTCATTGCATTACGTAGATTTGATGTCTCTACTTGTTACGGATTGCAATGTCGTTCAATTGTTTATTTTATTTATGAGGCGGTAAGTCGCGTTCGCTGCTCATGAATAGGCATTATTCATTCACTAACGAATGACGGTAACCTCACAAAATAGTACTAAATAATGATTTCGTCATCCATCTTTACATTGTTATGTGATCAACAACTTATGTGGTCTCTTTACGACAATCATTGTAAAGAGATTTTCCATACATGACTCTTATTTACGCTAGGGACGTAGGAATTTAAACATTCGCCAGTCGAAAGCCTATATTGCTACTATACCACCAAAATGTTTTTTTTTTTATTGAAGGCCAATACTGTATGACTAGGAGCAAAATAAGTAGTATTTTGACGTAGAGGGCGACTGCCCCATCGCCCAAGGAAAAAATAATTTGCTCTCGAGTCATATACTCTACTTTTCATCCTCTATCTATGAGAAAATAAATAAGAGAGAGTTTTATAGAAACAGAAACGGTAAGCCAGTAAGTACCTAATTCATACAATTTGCGTTTTCCATGAAAGATACATGTTCCAAATTCAAATCTCATTGCCGCCCGCTAAAAAATTCTTAACGGAAAAGTAGGTTTTTTCGCGGGAACGCGGTTAGGAGATGTGTTGCTAAATTTTCATTTTTGTTAAACCTTGTTAAAATGCGTGTAAATTGTTTAATTTTGGGGGCATATTAATCAGTTTAGTTTCGTGAAAGTGTACAAGTTTATATGAAAGTGAAAATCGGTGCAAAACATGGACTTTAGCGTTGTCTCGAAGGCTCCATGAACAAACCTTGTAAAACATGGCCCCCGTTTTACAATGATTCCCTCGACTTGACTTTAACTATGACGACTTGACTGTTTCGGTGCAATGCAAATAAAAACTTCCATAAATTAATAATACTTGACACTGGCAAATGTCCAAATGGAATAAGCCATATATAAACGAAGAAGAACGGAAAAGTAAAGAATAGAATTAAATAGAATTAGAATTATTAAAGAATAGAAGCATGGAATCGATGTTTTTTTTTCTTTGATTGTCAATATAGTCTCCAATTTATTGAATAGCCAAACTTATTTTGGCCCATGTGGCGCAATATAGCCTTCCACTGACGAATGTTTTGAATTCCTACGTCCCTAACGTAGAAATGAGTCATCAATGGAAAATCTCTTGACAATTTTCCAAACATTATAGTAGATAACTGTTTGTTTGAAAGAAAACTTAAAAACGAGGTTAAACACTTACACGAAATTATTTTGTAATCCAATTAGTATAGAGCTCAAGATAAATTATTATTGTCTGTAGGTACCTACTTACAAACTTACTACCTTAGAGTAACTTTACTACCATGACCATTATAAACAAATTTAGATCAAAAATGTAAACAAAAAACTTATTTAGGTACTTACCTAATTTTTTAGAAGTGACAGATCTTTGTTTACTTTTTGCTTTGATATTTTTTTTACACATCTCAGGTGAAATGCTTGACATTCAGCCCTTGCAAAAACTACTGAACCAATCACAATGAAACTTGGAATAATAGATAGCTGAATACCAAGAATAACAGATACGCTACTTTTTATCCTGATATTT
Organism: Idaea dimidiata; assembly: GCA_949358125.1. Taxonomy (NCBI): domain Eukaryota; kingdom Metazoa; phylum Arthropoda; class Insecta; order Lepidoptera; family Geometridae; genus Idaea; species Idaea dimidiata. The sequence continues at coordinate 7,618,104 of OX442338.1, forward strand.
CGCGGGAACGAGACTTACGCGGGTGAAACCTCGGGGCCCAGCTGGTAATATGATAATTGACTGTTTTACATTTACAATCATTGTTTGGCTTTGAATTATTTATTGCCTACTTTCACTATCATTTTGAATCTAGTTTTTATTTTAAGGGTATTTATTTTTAAATACAATGTATTTTTTTCTAACTACAAAATTAAACGTATCTCCAGCATGGACAGAATTGCCTCAAGTAAGTTACCTATGTAGGTATTTTAGTCTCTATTATTTTTCGTAGCAACCTACCGGTCTTTCTTTGGAACTTTAATATTTCGTAGGTACGCTACGACTTTATTTATATTAAAGTTGACACAACAAATTTTGAGGTAGGATTTTCGTAGTTCCTGCTTAGTAGGTACCACTACGATTAGAACCGGTACCTACCATTTTTTGGGTTCCTTCCCAACATTTAAATGCGGTATGTCTAATTTGGTGTCGTTTTTAAAATAATTCTAGAATTTTTTATTTCATTATTTCGTTTACCACAGATTAACATAAAGCACAACCTAGAAGATAGCTGTTTACTTAAATACAATTAAATTACAATACAAAAAAATTAAATAAAACCTAAATACAATTATCGAGTACATAATTATTTTTCCCAGGTCTTATTCGAGTATTATTATTTTTAAATTATCTTACCTCGACGTTTCGATCATGTTAGAATGATCTTGGTCGCGAGGGGACACGAAAAAAAAAAAGAGTTCTAATCGTGTAAGTTTAAAATGTTTTATTAATTATCGAGTAGTTCAGACCTACCTTATGATCTCTAACAGCCTGTGACTGTTTGTTGAGGGCGTCCCGGGCCGACTGAGCTCCTCTGTCGATGAACACCGTGCCCCACAGCCAGGCGGCTGTCCCGAACGGTGCCAGGTACTGTAGCGACCGCTTCGACACCACCGTGCTTCGCGCCATGAGCGGCCATAACACTGCCAGTACTGAAAATGGAAGATACCGTTTTAAAGATCAACTTCCAGAGCAGGTATCTAAATACAACTCGGTACAAATCAGATAGAGTAAGGTTAGATACAATTCTATCTCTTTCTTTCAGCACTTATCAGTCCACTGCTTAACATAAACCTCCCCCATACGACGCCACAAATAGCGATCGCAAGCTACCATCCAACGACTCCTCGCGACCGCTACAACGTCGTCGGTCCACTGAGTAGGTGGCCTTCCAACACTCCGTTTCGCATTGCATGGTGGTCGCTGCATGAGGGCTTTTATTCCCCAGCGGTTATATCTGTCCTTCGAGGTATGTGGCCTGCCCAATGCCACTTATGTCTACTAATTTTAAGAGCTATGTCGGTAGGTTATTAAAGAGATAGGTCTATGCCTGCCTATCTGTTATAGATATATGGTCCTATCTCATTTAAAAAAATGTGCAACTTGTTGGAATGCGTAGTGGTTACCCCTCATTACCCCGTGCACGCTCTATAAGCATCTTTTTGGGTGAAATGCTGACTTGACATCATAAGGGCTGATATGAATTAGCCTCATTACATGGTATGCCGAAGATCGTGGAGAGGTAAAAGTCGGAAAGCAGACCCTCGGACTTCTGAGATGATGATGACTGCCGAACGACACATACCGCCCGATCCGGTGTAACGTTATCGAGGCATGTACACACAAATATTTTGACCGAGTTATGGGTATGGGTAGGTACAGAGTTCTATCTCAACTAGGTAAGTACTTACTATAGGTCCACCAAACTTTTTATTATTATCACGATTTGTTAACATAGTTAAAGTTCCTCGCGAGCAATGCTATTGTAACATAGCCGAAATGTCGAAGTACCACATCAGGAGCTGCTAAACTGTGCTACTAAATAATAAATATTCCAGTACATGTACTTAACGTATGTACTTACTTAGATTACCATGATATCAAGTGCCAAAGTAGACACATTCAATTACTCGACTATCAAAGAACAAAAGTAGGCTAGGCCTAATGTAATTAGTTAGTTACCATACTCATTTATCATTTAGGTACGTAAGTAATTAATTGTTCCCATTCCCACATCACCTCAATAATATAGATAGTATATTAGATAGATAGAAACGGTGTTGGTCTAGTGGAAGATACCCCGACTTTCATTCCGAAGGTCGTGGTAAAATTATCTATTATTTTTGTACTTTGTCTTTACAAAGCTTTAGCTTTATTTTCATTCTGACTATTTTATGGCAGTTCTAAGCTTAAAAAAAGTCTCGTCATAAAACAAGAAAATGTTAATGTTAATTCTGAGATTTATTGGCGGCAATGTTGTAGGAAAATCCGTTTTAAAACAACTTAACGTAAAGGAAATATGATAAAATTATTTTAAATTAGGTAATTATTCAAACACCTAGGAACTATAAATAAAAGAGTTAAGTATAATAAATAAAGAACCCCTTTATTGGATGCTTACATCTTTTAAAAAACGCGCCCTCCAATTATCAGCTCTCTACAATCAGCGGTTTAGGTTGTGCGTTTATGTATCCATCAGTCAGTCAGGAAGACTATTCTGTAACTAGAAGCCGTGTACTTTGATAGCTTCTACTCGGTTCGCCAGTCATATTTCGCCTATTGATACTATGGGCGCGATTAAAAAACACGTGTTTCAGATCTGTGCCGTCGGCTTGACCTTACGGAGATTACCCTATCTATTCCTTCTTGTGTGAATGTATGTACTAAGGCTAATGTGAGAGCAAGTTTGTGTAGCGGGAGGAAATCACCTCCCCCGCGCAGGCGCGGTGCCGGCCTAGGCGCGACGCGAGCCGCGATCGCGCGCTTTATCAGTACGCTATTGGATTCCCTATTGTGTGCGTGTGTTACTTATTGCCCGTGATTTTGGGTTTAATTTACGTAAAAGGTGAGTTGGAGTTATTTTGTTTTTTTTTTTTTTGTGTGAGAGTGAGTTTTACGTAATAAAACCGTTTATTATTGTATTACAGTAGGTAAATTTAGATTCTGCTAACGATGTTATCGTTGGATCATAAAATATTCTAGTTACCTACGTAAAAAAATGAAAAGCATAGTTTTTCATTTTCCCTTTTTACGTAAATTTAAGAATTTAAATAATTAGTGTACCTACGTTTTGTTAATGACAATATGTAGTTTTTTTCAGCTAATTTTTTTTGGCTACAATCTTAATAGATTTGGCTTATTCATTGTTTGATTCAGTTCGCCGGTTCGTCAACCGCAACTGTTAGCCTGTGTAAGCAAAAATGCTTTAAAGGCTGGCTAGTCGCAGCCATTTAGGCTCACTAGTTGGAGCTGTTTTCGGCTCGGCTTTGGCAGCCGTTTCGGCTCAGTTGCCGCAGCCGTCGAGGCTCAGCAGCCGCAGCCGTCAAGGCTCGACAGCCGCAGCCGTCAAGGCTCGACAGCCGCAGCCGTTAAGGCTCGGTAGCCGCAGCCGCAGCCGTTTAGGCTCGTTAGTTAGCCGCAGCCGTCTAGGCTCGATAGCGTTATTGAATATAGGCTTAATGGCTGTAACTAGCCTATTGCTGACGTTCTGTTTCTGTTGTGCAGATGGCGGAACCTGCCTTGTTTTTGACTTTGGGTGAGCTGATGGAGGAATCAGGGGAGACCGAGGAAGAAGACGTAGTTCTTGACAAAATTAAAGATTTGGTGCGGTACTCCTTACCTGAAGGCTGGGAAAACTGGAAGACGTTAAATCCTACAAAGAACGAACTTTTTGGGGACTCCTTAGATCCCCAAATCCTAAACAAAATTAGATTTGCCGTGCCCACCTTAGAATGCGTTCGTATTTTTTTTTCGGAAGCGGATTATGTTGCGGAAAAACCATTTAAGGAGATGAAAGTCACGATGTTGAACTGGGCTCTTTGTCGATCTTTGATTATTAGCCCGCCATCTATTGTGAATAAAGTGAAGGGAACTGCGGCTCAAGCAGAAATTTTTATTAATGCTATTCGTCCCTTACGTCGTCTCATTCTCACAAGGCTACAAGTTTGTCGCCAGTTACGCCCAGAGGAAGAAGAGGATCATGAAGATCAAGAGGATCAGGAAGATCAGGAAGAGGCGTCTCCAGCTAAACGAAATCGAATCGATAGACTGGAAGAGAAAGTTGACAAGCTCTTTGGTTTATTGGGCAAGAAGGTGGATTGTTTAAGAAATACTTCCAAGCAACAAACATCTTCATCGGGAGTTTATGAGTCCGACTCTAATTCGGATTTAGAGAATATCGTCCCCTCCGATTTTGATGAGAATGTTGTGTCTGATCATGAGACTTCATGTTCATTTCAAGTTCCGGAGCTAAGTTTGGACAATTTTCCACCTAAAAGGGACATCAAGGATATAACGTTTGCGCCGGAAGTGAGGGAGGATGAGCCATTAATACCTACACCATCAGAGAATATTAAGTTGCAGGGTATTGCTTGTCAGAAGCTAGGTTCATCTTCTTGGAATAGGATAAGGTATAAAGATGTACAAAAGAAATTACGGGTGGCTCCTGTTTTTGACGCTCTTAAAGTCAACGATCAACTGGGTGGTTTAGTTCCAAAAGGTTTTAGTCATGATTTGCTTGTGAATGCGGACACAAGTCTGGGTACAATTTGTCATGGGCTATTAAAACAAAGAGAAACCTTGGTGGATCAAATTAAAAGGCTTACTTCAAAACACCCTGAAATTGTAGACGACGTCCAGGAGCTGCTTACAAGTACTACTTCTCCCTTTAAAAGTGTGACAGATGATCTACTACACTATACGTGCGCCCGAAGGGCAGAGATTATCGAGCTTAGGCGAAAGGCGGTGAAACCAGTTAACGATTTTCTAACGGCGAAACTGTCTCAGATACCTCCGTCAGAGACGCATCTTTACGATGAAGAGCGCTTTGATGATTTTATTAATAAGCAAGGTGGTTTTTTTCGCGTCTTTCGTTCCTCAAAAAGACCACTGCAAGTTAGTTCCGGTTCCTCTTATAAACAAAATAGACCACAAGGTAAACCTAAGTCCGATTATAAGCAGAAGGTTAAGCGGTCAGGTTGGAAAAAATCTCAGGTCCACTCCTTTACACCGCAAGGCAAGCAACGTAATGAAAGGTCAAAACCAGCAAATAATCGTCAACCTGCTAAAAAAGAACGTTCGTCTACTTATTGACGGTCAGTTTGTAGGCGGTCGTCTTGCTCAATTTGTTTCCCATTGGAAAAGTCTTGGCGCCCCAGATACGATTCTCAGAATGATAGGTGGCTATGGGATTCCCTTTGTCAGGATTCCCCCTCTTACTCGATTTTCCAAGGAAAAAATAAACTGTTTTTCAACCCCAGTTTCAAAAGAAATGTCAATGGAAATAAAAAAGATGCTGTCAGAAAGAGTTATAGAAAAGGGATTTCAGAAAACAGGTTTTCTATCCCCCTTATTCTTAATCAAAAAGTCAGATGGAAGCAATCGCCAAATTTTCAATCTTCGACGCTTAAATCTTTATCTGAAACCAAAGAAATTTCGTCTAATAAATCATGCCAAAGTCCCAAAATTCTTACAAAAGAACGATTTCATGTGCAAAATAGACCTTTCCAAAGCTTACCTTCATGTTCCAATAAAAAAGAGCCACCGCAGATTCCTTTCCTTCAGTTATCAGGGTATCCTATATCAAATGACCTGTCTTCCGATGGGTCTGGCCAGTGCACCTTTAGCGTTTTCAAAAATTACAAATTGGGTAGCGAATTGGCTTCGCGAAAAGGGTCTAAGGGTATTAGTTTACCTAGACGACTTTTTGCTAGCCCATCAAAACAAGGAGATTCTTCAGAAGCAGACAAAGATGGTAGTGGGCCTACTAAACGACCTAGGGTGGATAATAAATTGGAAAAAGTGTACGATCTTGCCAGTAAACAAAATCGAGTTTCTAGGAATCATTTACAACACAAAGTTAAACGTCAAATCACTTCCAGAGAACAAAATTGACGACCTCTATATAACTATCAAGAGACTGGTAAAGTCCCGACGATGGGATTGGGTTCAGGGCACTTCGCTCCTAGGAAAGCTTCAATTCGCATCTCATGTGATTCCTCTGGGTCGCTTGTTTTGCCGTCAGCTTCAAATAGCAAGCAGAGTTCTAAAAGAGGAGAAGCCTACCCAACGTTTCCCTATTCCTCATCTAGCTTTAAGCGAATGCGTCTGGTGGGTAAAACACCTAAACGAATCGAGCCCGATTATTCAAGCAGAGCCCGATGTTTTTCTAACGACAGATGCGTCGAATTCAGGGTGGGGAATACAATTAGATCAGATTTATCAGTTCGGCGTCTGGAGTCTAGATCAGAGGAAGTGGCATATAAATTTAAAAGAACTCTTCGTGGTCTTGATAGCTTTAGAGAAGTTCAAAGACCTAGTTCAGAACCGAGTTTTAATGGTACAAGCGGACAATCGCACTGTGATTGCATACCTGCGAAATCAGGGAGGGACAAAATCACCCAAAATGTACCTATTGACGAAGAAAATTTTGCTCCTCGCAAATCTAATGAATACAGTGTTAGTTCCCTTTTACATTCCCGGAAAGTTCAATACGATAGCCGATCGTTTATCTCGCGAGTCGTCAGCGACCGACTGGCACTTAAGCGAGGAGTGGACACAATCAGTCTTCTGTCGGTGGGGCACGCCACAGGTAGACTTGTTCGCGACATTGCAGTCCAGAGTAGTCCCCCATTATGTATCAATAGACGCAACAGATGTTCAAGCTCTCTTTGTCAATGCGTTCAGCAAGAGATGGGACTTCGACCTAGCGTGGGTATTTCCACCTCCACCTTTAATTCCCAGAGTCATTCAACATCTGAACGAAGCACGAGGGACTTTTCTGGTGGTTGTTCCCTGGTGGCCCCGGGCATTTTGGCGGTCAGCTCTGAAATCCAGGGCGACTGCGGCGCCTATAACAATCAAGAACCTCAGCCTCCATTTACTGGACTTATCGACTAATCGTCCGCCTCCAGAAGTATCGTCAATGACTTTGGAGGTTTGGAGGGTACGGGGTGGAATAGATTAATACAAGACTTACCGCCTCATGATGTGAATCTGTTGAAATCAGCTTGGAGATCTTCTACTTGGAAAACTTATGCGTCTGCATGGAAAGACTGGTTAATTTGGTGCAAGTCCAATAATATTATTCCGAATAAGCCTGCTCCTTTTCAAGTAGCAAGTTATTTAAGCTATTTATTTCGTGTTAAAAAAGTAGCGTATAATACCATTTTAGTTAGAAAATCTGTTATCGCCACATTTGCCAGTCCAGATAGTAATTATATCTGTACTCATCCAGTTGTAAAGTCTATCCTGAAGGCGATCAACTTAAAATCTGCTGAAAGAATTTCTGTTCGTTCTGAGGTGTGGAATATTCAAGATTTGATCTCTTGGCTTAAACATAACCCCCCAGATATTTCAAGTATTTTCCAGATTTCTAGATTCTGTGCTCTGCTACTTCTTCTTGCTTCTGGAAGAAGAATACATGATTTGACCTTGTTGCTGTTGGACGATAAACACTGTTCTATAAAAGATGATTCTATAACATTCTGGCCTGCTTTTGGGTCTAAAACAGATAAGGATAGACATCGTCAATCGGGTTGGTTATTATTGAAACATAAAGACTCGGGTCTTGATATTGTAAGATGGATTAATTGTTTGAGAGAGGTTTCAAGTGACAGACGTAGGGCTTGTCCAGGTTTGACTAACTTGTTTATTACAACGAGAGGGAAAGTTAAAGCTGCCTCTAGAGCAGTAATCGCAGGGTGGCTTAAACCAGTTTTTGAGGGTTTGGGCTTAGAAGTTGCACCAGGGTCGATCAGGTCCGCTGTAGCTTCTTATAATTTTGAAAATAATTTGCCTATAGATGAGTTGTTAAAAAGAGGCAATTGGAGAGGATCTAAAAATTTCTTTAAGCATTATTATAAGTCAGTTTCACCGCCAGTGTTGCATAAAGATAACATTCTGTTGAGTTCCTTTACACCTGTTTGACTATTTCACAGACTGATTTTCTAGTTTGTATTCTGATGGCTGTGCGTTGTTCCCTAATGATAAGGTTGCCTAGTTATAAGCAAAATTGATATTAGAAATGATAAGTATTCGGAAAGAGACTTATTGTGTTTTTATTTTGAAGTTATTATTAATTTTATGTTGTGAGGTTATGACATTTTGTTAAGGTATCTTTTCTAATTAATGTTCTCTAAGAAACAATAAACATTCGTTCCATGAATTGTTTTTATTTTATTTTTTAATTACGTCCATTCCAGTTGTCTTTCAGTCACAGTACGCTATTCTAGTGCCGGCAGATACTGAAACAGGTCTCCGTAAGGTCAAGCCGACGGCACAGATCTGAAATATTAACGTTTTCTACCCCGAAGGGAGGAAAACGAGTATTTCAGGTCTTGCCTAGGCTTGACCTGGAGCAAGTCCCTTGCCGTCATGCCACGACTTTAGAGACTTTCGTTCAGGTACTGATAAAGCGCGCGATCGCGGCTCGCGTCGCGCCTAGGCCGGCACCGCGCCTGCGCGGGGGAGGTGATTTCCTCCCGCTACACAAACTTGCTCTCACATTAGCCTTAGTACATACATTCACACAAGAAGGAATAGATAGGGTAATCTCCGTAAGGTCAAGCCTAGGCAAGACCTGAAATACTCGTTTTCCTCCCTTCGGGGTAGAAAACGTTAATATTTATTCGACTACATACGGGCCTAATAAATAAATTTTAATTTAATTTTGTCTAAGGTTTTCGCGATTTTGCATAATAAAACACAATTTACTTATACCGGGTTTTACTAGAGTTTTATTCATTGAATAACGCCATTATTTTAAACGACCGAGATTCCGCCAACTTTACAGTTGGCTTTTTCATAGCAGTCAACCTTGAAAAAGCCAACTGTAAATATTGTGTTTTTAATATTAATTTTCCCACGTTTATACAATTTGTAACGGTTAAGTCCTTTTGATCCGAAAGGGGGTTGTTCTAGACGTCTAGGCGAACAACTTTTGTTCTACGACATTTGAAAATTCAAACTTTTTTTTAAAAATTTTGAGATTATGTTTCACTGAAAAAACAGCTGCTTTTGAAAATAAAGATAATTGAAGTTTTGATTGTAAACCATCAAACTAAATAAAAGGACAACATAAGGTCAATGACCTCGAACTCTCAGAAACAGCTGATATTTAAGTAAACTTTACACCTAAATTTTTCGAAAAGTACTTCGAATTTCCAAAAGTCGTAGAACAAAGGTTGTTCGCCTAGACGTCTAGAACAACCCCCTTTCGGATTAAAAGGACTTGCCCGTTACATCTTGTATATGCTCGGGCGGAATATTGTTTAACATAGTTGATATTGAGTTCCGAAAAGTAACGCCCAATTCAATCAAAACGAATAAATCCAATATGTTAATAATCTTACTACGTAATATTATAAACGCGAAGGTTTTATGTATGTATGTATATGAGTTTGTTACCCTTTCACGCAAAAACTACTGAATCGATTGCAATGAAACTTGGAATACCTATAGGTAGCTGAAGACCTGGAATAACACATAGGGTACTTTTTATCCCGATATTCCTGCGGGAACAGGACTTACGCAGGTGAAACCGCGGAGCGCAGCTAGTTTAGCATTTAATAAACATAAAAACTAAAAACGTGTAGAATGACTGGCGAACCGTGTAGAAGCTACACGGCGGCGGCCGGCGCGGCGTCTACAAGGGTTAGATGCGCAATAGACACCCTGGACAAAGCCTTTCTATACTAATTTAACAAAGGTGTTATTTGTTAGTTTATAATGAATAGGCAACGAAACTTTAACTAGACTGATTTCAAAAATACCCGATATTCCCACTGGACCAAAACTAACGAGGAAACCTCGGGTACGCAGCTAGTTAAAGATAGATTTAAGCAGATTATAGGTCTCGTGTTTTAGAAGGCACGTGTGCACTCATGTTTTAATCACTATTACGCAAAGACTATCGAAAGCTAACCGTGTTATCTTTGAATTACCTATCATTATTTATTGCAGTGAGGACGGAGTCCATGCATACTTGTTGACAATAAATAATATGTTTTTCAATGAGATATTAGATATCAAATGAGTGAAAAAGTAGGTAAATAAGTAAATCTTACTAATATTATAAACGCGAAAGTTTGTATGTGTGTTATGTGACTTTGTTACTCTTTCACGCAAAAACTACTGAACCGATTGCATTTAAACTTCAAATATACGTAGCTGACGACTAAGTTTGATCCTGGTATTCCCGCGGGAACGGGACTTAAACGGGAAAAACCGCGGGGCGCTGCTAGTATTAAATAAGGTACAAAATGCATGAATAAATTTAGACAAAATTTCGCTGAAACATTTCAAGCAAAAGGGGACAATTTAAATGAATTAGTAACTAACTAGTAACTACCTACATAATTCCAAAAAAATTCCACTCTTTCTTTGTTTACTCTTAGATAAGTAGGGTATAAAATGAAACGGTTGATCCAATAAATAAGAGCGACCTAAATAATTAATTATGTAAACATAACTTATTTATTAAGAAGGTACTTATCTTTGCTGACGCATTTCTTCTGTCCCAGATGCCTAGATTTTAGAACATTAAGTACCTATACTACTGTATCTATGTTTAACTCGCTCAAAGTCCCGATCCCGTAAGAGTTTCGGAAAACCCTTTCTTATCTGAAGTTTACATCATGCAAAGAACAAATTTTAATACAAATCCTGCCTACGAATCTATTCTATACTTATAATAATAAAGGAAGAGAGGACAAAAAGTCTGTACTTGGAAGTAAATTTTAAAAAAAGTAGTCTTTATAGGGCGCTGATAAGTAGAAGAACAAAATTATATAATTTTTAAAATTCATATCCGATAACATATCCAAAACTACTAATCCGATTGAAACGGTGGACGGTTTTAAGAAGTCAACCCTTCAATATTGGGGTTGACTTCTTAAAACCGACTTAAAAAAAGAACAAAAAATAATTTAAAAATTTAACCCTCGCACCGTCCATCTAATGCCGAGCATCCCCGCTGACAACCGCAACGTATTAGGTACTAACAGAACATACCGTACAAGTCCAGCCCGCTCTGATGGTTCATGAGTACGACAGCTTCTCGACTGTTGTCGACGTGCTCTAACCCTCGCACCGTCCATCTGACGCCGAGCATCCGCGCCGACAACCGCAAAGTAGTACAAACTGAACATACCGTACAAGTCCAGCCCGCTCTGGTGGTTCATGAGTACGACAGCTCCTCGACTGTTGTCGACGTGCTCTAACTCTCGCACCGTGCATCTGATGCCGAGCATCCGCGCCGACAACCGCAAAGTATTACAAACTGAACATACCGTACAAGTCCAGCCCGCTCTGGTGGTTCATGAGTACGACAGCTCCTCGACTGTTGTCGACGTGCTCTAACCCTCGCACCGTGCATCTGATGCCGAGCATCCGCGCCGACAACCGCAAAGTATTACAAACTGAACATACCGTACAAGTCCAGCCCGCTCTGGTGGTTCATGAGTACGACAGCTCCTCGACTGTTGTCGACGTGCTCTAACCCTCGCACCGTCCATCTGACGCCGAGCATCCGCGCCGACAACCGCAAAGTATTACAAACTGAACATACCGTACAAGTCCAGCCCGCTCTGGTGGTTCATGAGTACGACAGCTCCTCGACTGTTGTCGACGTGCTCTAACCCTCGCACCGTCCATCTGATGCCGAGCATCCGCGCCGACAACCGCAAAGTATTACAAACTGAACATACCGTACAAGTCCAGCCCGCTCTGGTGGTTCATGAGTACGACAGCTCCTCGACTGTTGTCGACGTGCTCTAACCCTCGCACCGTGCATCTGATGCCGAGCATCCGCGCCGACAACCGCAAAGTATTACAAACTGAACATACCGTACAAGTCCAGCCCGCTCTGGTGGTTCATGAGTACGACAGCTCCTCGACTGTTGTCGACGTGCTCTAACCCTCGCACCGTGCATCTGATGCCGAGCATCCGCGCCGACAACCGCAAAGTATTACAAACTGAACATACCGTACAAGTCCAGCCCGCTCTGGTGGTTCATGAGTACGACAGCTCCTCGACTGTTGTCGACGTGCTCTAACCCTTGCACCGTCCATCTGATGCCGAGCATCCGCGCCGACAACCGCAAAGTATTACAAACTGAACATACCGTACAAGTCCAGCCCGCTCTGGTGGTTCATGAGTACGACAGCTCCTCGACTGTTGTCGACGTGCTCTAACCCTCGCACCGTCCATCTGATGCCGAGCATCCGCGCCGACAACCGCAAAGTATTACAAACTGAACATACCGTACAAGTCCAGCCCGCTCTGGTGGTTCATGAGTACGACAGCTCCTCGACTGTTGTCGACGTGCTCTAACCCTCGCACCGTCCATCTGATGCCGAGCATCCGCGCCGACAACCGCAAAGTATTACAAACTGAACATACTGTACAAGTCCAGCCCGCTCTGGTGGTTCATGAGTACGACAGCTCCTCGACTGTTGTCGACGTGCTCTAACCCTCGCACCGTCCATCTGACGCCGAGCATCCGCGCCGACAACCGCAAAGTATTACAAACTGAACATACCGTACAAGTCCAGCCCGCTCTGGTGGTTCATGAGTACGACAGCTCCTCGACTGTTGTCGACGTGCTCTAACCCTCGCACCGTCCATCTGATGCCGAGCATCCGCGCCGACAACCGCAAAGTATTACAAACTGAACATACCGTACAAGTCCAGCCCGCTCTGGTGGTTCATGAGTACGACAGCTCCTCGACTGTTGTCGACGTGCTCTAACCCTCGCACCGTGCATCTGATGCCGAGCATCCGCGCCGACAACCGCAAAGTATTACAAACTGAACATACCGTACAAGTCCAGCCCGCTCTGGTGGTTCATGAGTACGACAGCTCCTCGACTGTTGTCGACGTGCTCTAACCCTCGCACCGTGCATCTGATGCCGAGCATCCGCGCCGACAACCGCAAAGTATTACAAACTGAACATACCGTACAAGTCCAGCCCGCTCTGGTGGTTCATGAGTACGACAGCTCCTCGACTGTTGTCGACGTGCTCTAACCCTTGCACCGTCCATCTGATGCCGAGCATCCGCGCCGACAACCGCAAAGTATTACAAACTGAACATACCGTACAAGTCCAGCCCGCTCTGGTGGTTCATGAGTACGACAGCTCCTCGACTGTTGTCGACGTGCTCTAACCCTCGCACCGTCCATCTGATGCCGAGCATCCGCGCCGACAACCGCAAAGTATTACAAACTGAACATACCGTACAAGTCCAGCCCGCTCTGGTGGTTCATGAGTACGACAGCTCCTCGACTGTTGTCGACGTGCTCTAACCCTCGCACCGTCCATCTGATGCCGAGCATCCGCGCCGACAACCGCAAAGTATTACAAACTGAACATACTGTACAAGTCCAGCCCGCTCTGGTGGTTCATGAGTACGACAGCTCCTCGACTGTTGTCGACGTGCTCTAACCCTCGCACCGTCCATCTGACGCCGAGCATCCGCGCCGACAACCGCAAAGTATTACAAACTGAACATACCGTACAAGTCCAGCCCGCTCTGGTGGTTCATGAGTACGACAGCTCCTCGACTGTTGTCGACGTGCTCTAACCCTCGCACCGTCCATCTGATGCCGAGCATCCGCGCCGACAACCGCAGCAGTGCAGCCGGTATTCTGATAGACAAAACAACAATTATGTAAAATAGTAGGAATCTAGGTATAGAATTTAATAAACTTATGATCTCATAATAATAACGAATTTAATCTTAAATAATGCGACTGTAAAAACTTTCAAAATCTCTGCTCATTCAATTTATATGTACATAACCTACAGGTATATACACATACATACAGGTCCTGTACCTGTATGTATGTGTAGCATCAATACGTAGCATCAATAGACAAAAGTTGACAAAACCAATTAGTAAGCTTGCAACTAGTAAGCTTGTACGGTAATGGAGGTAGGTTTTTAAATTAGCTGAAATACCGCGCTACCATGCTCGTTTGTCGTTGCTATGTCGTCATTTTATCGTCCAAAAAAATAAAGTAAATTTTAAATAAGTAATAAATACCCCGGCTACTATTAAAAACCACTGACAATAAAAAAAATTCATTCAATTTTTTTTTAAGTTTATTTTTCTTTTTTTTTAATTAAGTATTTGATGTGTTTTAAATTTTATTTTTTTAGCTGAACGACAATGCGACGACTTACAAGACATCATGGTAGGGCCCATTATCTTTGTACATGCTTAGTACCTATGTATATACTTTGTCTATGTCATTTTAATTACTAACAAGATGTAAAGATTAGCAATAACCTTCCTATCCAACATTATATTGAATGTTTTACGTCACAATTTATGAATTTATGTACAAAGATCGCGTTTAAATGATTTCGTAAATTATACAGATAGTAGATAGATAAATTAATACTTTATTTGCACAACCAACAATAGTACTCTTTACTCTTTAATTCTTTAATGTACACACCACAAATACATAGAGAGATAACTATAGATAAAACATGTACATAGGCGAGCTTAACCCTAACAAGAGTTCTCTTCCAGCAAACCTTGAGGCACAGGAAAGGTGATAGTTGTGCAGGTAATTGGTGTGTAAGCAAACGAAATTAAAATAAATGAATAAGTATATATAATAATATAATATATAATACATATATTATATAATATAATATATAGTATAAAATAATAATAGGTATATGTATATAGTACAATCTACATTAGACGGTAAACAAATAATATACACAGAAAGCTTAAAAGTAAAACGTTGTACAAATGGGCGACCTTAGTATTTGCACAACAAACAATAAAACATAAAAAAGACTAAACAAATATTGTCCAAGCGGCCTTAGGTATCGCTCAAAGTGATTTCTTTCAGTTAACCTTAAACGGTACACGGTATTTTCTTCTTTATTATAATGGCTTTTCCTTTCGGACATTTGCCAGTGTCGAGTATTATCAATATTTGCAAGTAATTTGCATTTAACAAAACAGTCAAGTCATCATAGTTAAAGTCAAGTCGAGGAAATCATTGTAAAAAGGGGGGCGTTTTTACAATGTTTGTTCACGGAGCTTTGGAGACAACACTAAGCTAAAGTCCATGTTTTACACCGATTTTCACTTTTATTTACACTTGTACACCTTCACGAAACTAAATTGATTAATATGCCCCCGATATTAAACATTTTACACGCATTTGGACTAAGTTTCACAAAAATGAAAATTTAGCAACACATCTCCTTAACGCATTCCCGCCAAAACTCCACGGTATTTTTCACTGTAAGTAACTATGTACTGGATGGTCGCGTGGTGAAGATAATGTATAATAAATAGTCACAATAATGTAGGTAGGTAAGTATCTAATTATGTAATTATGTATTGGGAATTGGGACCACGGATTGGGATGTGGGACACATTATTATATACTAGCTGCGCCCCGCGGTTTTACCCGCGTAAATCCCATTCCCGTGGGAATATCGGAATAAAATAGCCTATGTTTTATTCCCGGTATTCAATTACTTATATTCCAAGTTTCGCAATCGGTTCAGTAGTTTTTGCGCAAAAGAGTAACAAACATCTAAGCATCTAAAAATCCAAACACACACACTTTCACATTTATAATATTAGTAGGAAGTAGGATTACATCCAAGAGAGACAATTCATCGTCAATATAATAAGTAAATAACAGAAATCAGCGGAAATAAAAATATAACAATACCATATATTACGTTTATTATCATTGGACATCAATCATGTAATCATAATATAATCATCATAACTCAAATCATAATACCTATATCTACCTACCTAGTTATAGCTACAAAGTACTTTAGTTATACGTATATTCCTCGTAGCTAGCCTATATAACTTACCTGTACATGTACTATTATGTATTAAGTGTGTGCCTATATACTTTTTGTGGTAGGTTAGATGCATGGCATTAACAATGCCTCCAACGCGCATATTATAAACTTGTAAAAAAGGAAGATAAGAAACAAGAATTCTTTACTTGAACACAAATTTTAAAAAAAACCTCTAAGGCCGGCTTGCATAACGGTTCCTAAACATGTTTAAACACGTTTAGTGTTTAAAATCTGTCAGAATTTCAAGAACTGTCAATCTGTGGCAACATATTATCAATCGTCCACTTAATGAAATAGAGTCCAATGTTCGATTTCCCATAAATTATTTTAAAATTGATTTAGTTAAATATGTTTTTAAATTGTGTTATGCAAGTCGCCCTAATCCTATGGACTACGAAACGTTAAATTAGAGTCACTTGACCGTAAAAAAGAGTTACTTAGGCAAGAAACAGGATTTTTAGTTTTTTAAATTTATGTTTGTATGTTAAATACAAGTTAGATATCCATATCTATACCAACATTAGTTTAATAGATTTGTAAAAAATTAAAGATACTTACAGTGCGTTTTTAGGGTCGAATGGTTTGAACAGCATCAGTGGCATTGGAGCTGTGGCGAATATTAACGATAGAACTACGAACAGTGTGAACTGAAACAAAATAACACATTTTCATTGATTCTTGCGATTTCAATTACTAAAACTATTATATTTAAGGTTCTAATAGCGTCTATTTATCTTAAACCTATCTTATCTAAAAGCGTCTATTTTTGTTAAACCCTTTGGTTTGCTTTTTTACCCGACTGCGCGACGCAAAGGAGGGTAATGTGTTTATCGGTCTATGTATGTATGTATGGATGTTTCTATGTGGCGTTCTAGAGGCCAAACGCGTGGACCGATTTCGATGATTCTTACGTCAATCGATTCGTCTTCATCTGGCGAGTGTGACTAAGGACATGACAGTAATCCAAATTAACTTTTGTCACAACCAGACGCCATATTGTCAAAATAAAAAATCCAAAATCGTCACAGTATGTCAAGATGGGTATCGTTAAATAGGTCTTTTAAAATAAATATTAGGTTTCTTTCACCATTTTTCATTTTAAAGAACCGTTTAGGAAATATAACGGTTTAAAGTTAATTTACAATTAGGTATTCTTGCTTTTTATTACTAACGAACAAGATTTTATTTTTGTTACGTAGTTACGCTTGGAACTATCAAAGTATAAGCCGTGATGGTACAGGTGACAGGAATGTATTGATATAAACTAAAAAATCTTATTAATATTATAAACGCGAAAGTTTGTATGTATGTATGTATGTGAGGTTGTTACTCTTTCACACAAAAACCACCTAACTAATTGCGATGAAACTTGGAATATAGGTAGCTGGGGATCTGGATTAACACATAGGCTTCTTTTTATCCCGTTATTCCCTCGGGAACGGGACATACGCGGGTGAACCCGCTGGGCGCAGCTAGTATTTACATAAATTGCACCTACCTACTGAATAAAAGCCTAATTACACTTAGGTACTTACTTACCTAAAAACGTTAAAAGGATAATAATAAATTTAAACAATAAATAACTAACCCCTAACTGAAATAGAATATACTAGCTGCGCCCCGCGGTTTCACCCGCGTAAGTCCTGTTTCCGCGGGAATATCGGGATAAAAAGTAGCCTATGTGTTAATCCAGGTCCCCGGCTACCTATATTCCAAGTTTCATCGCAATTGGTTCAGTAGTTTTTGTGTGAAAGAGTAACAACCTCACATACATACATACATACTTACATACAAACTTTCGCGTTTATAAATTAGTAAGATCTACTGAATAATCCAAAGTATACATTATAACCCCCTAATGAAATGAATAGATTACGAGACTTACCTACCATCAATAAATGAAAATAACTAAAAAGCGTAAAATAATTTTTTTTTTATAAAAAAACAAAAAACCCGACTGCGTAAAAAACTCGATTAAAAAATACGCATAGAAACAACAAAAAACCAAAAAGAATAAAACAAGCCCAGTAATTTGAAATTACGCTAAGTAATAATAGTTTTGTAATCAATACACACAGAACACATAATAAATGAGTAAAAAATTACTCACAGTCGGGACCCATTGGAAAAATTAGATTGGTAAAATGAAGGGGTCCCGACTGTGAGTAATTTTTTACTCATTTATTATGTGTTCTGTGTGTATTGATTACAAAACTATTATTACTTAGCGTAATTTCAAATTACTGGGCTTGTTTTATTCTTTTTGGTTTTTTGTTGTTTCTATGCGTATTTTTTAATCGAGTTTTTTACGCAGTCGGGTTTTTTGTTTTTTTATAAAAAAAAAAATATTTCTAATATTATAGTCACGCGTAAAGTCCAGCGAGCCAACCTCGACTTCGGGAAATGAGGACTATTCTTCATAATTTCTGCATTTTACTTTATTTTCAAAAATGCCATCTATGACCGCAGAGCGCAAACGCAATTTCATTTTGTACATTGATAGCACTGATACAATCATACATTATTTCTAAACAGAAGTTATTAAGAATAGTCGAAATTTCCCGAAGTCGAGATTGCCCCGCTGGACCTTACAATAAATAAGCTGACTGAGAGACTGAGTGGTGCCTCCTAACTTTGCATAAGTACAATTTTCATAATAGTTTTGTTACATTTATTTATTACATCTAATATAGATATACCCAGCCTACCCACCCAGTCAACGGTAAACGAAGCTCGCCACTCCAGTCTTCCCGGGACCACGGCCGGTGTAATCCGTTTGCCGAAACGTCGGGGTAATTTTAAATTTATTTACTAAATTTAAAATAATTTTGTTGATATAACGCGATCTAGACCCGAAAATCTAATATTTAATAATAATGAACGGAAATCGTGTAAGTTTAAAAAATGTATAATATAGATATCCTTGTAAAATGCTTTGTTCTGCTGACTGACTGATGGATCAACGCATAGCCTAAACCACTGGAAGTAGAAAGCTAAAATTTGAAGTTGAGTACCCAGGTTCTTTATTTATATGATGAAGGCATCCGATGAGAATGGCTCACATTTTTTTGAAATTTCCAGGTGATTTGGGCTTATATGCGGGTAAAACCGCGGGTCGCAGCTAATAATTCACTAGAATATTAGAAAATTAACTTACCTTGATATAATATCTGGCTATAGAACTAATTGTGAAGAGAATGATGAGCAACGCCATCACGCACCCCAATACCACGTTGAACGCAGCCATTCTTCACTGTTCAATCTGCCTGTAACAAAAACGGAATTTAGATATTATCTAAACCTATATCTTGAAGTGGAATTCAGAATTTCCAAAGTGTCATTACCACACTTAGAAAATTATGGTTTTTGTAAAAACCTTTCGAAAATTTTAATACCCGACGCGATTTGTAAATGCACAGAAAATTATTAAGTCGTATCTTTTAATCTCCTTCTTATTAGTAGGTAACAATTATCTGTATCCGGACACCAAAATTAAATTATCATTTTGATATTGATACTTTGATTCAATTCATAGAAATTTACACAAAATGTATAAAGACCGATGATAAAGACCAAAAAACATATCGATCCATAACCCGTGCTATACAGGGTTACATCATAGTGACTGCAAAGTCACTAAAAAGGAAGACGGGTCAGACTACTATCCTCTGTCATCGACGAACAATTACTGAAACGTTTTCGAAAAAAAATCTAATTTTGCTAAGGCGATGTTGAGACGATTTAGATATCTAGAATACGTGCCCATGTTGCGCGCCATAGCCATTAAGTCGGCTGCGGTGTGCAACGTTGCCAAACTTGTCGAGCGTTAATTGTTGTGCGTCAAATACACTTCCCATCAAAAAAATCGAAACACCTCAGAAGTATAAGTTTGAAAGAGTAAAACTTATTCTTTTATGAAACAAATAAAACTATAATAATCCCAATTTGTTGCAGATATTATAAGGTAACGTTTAACGAAGATTATGTTTCAAATTAAAATTTAATTCCTTTAGCTATCGTGTTTAGTATAACAGGTACGATTTTACCCTTAAAGAAAAATTTGAGAAATGATAGAAGTAAAGAGGTAAAAAAAAAGTTTAAAAAATGTTTATTCAATATCTCGTATTGCCTCTCCGGGCTCTAATGACTGCTCTCATTCTATACAAGAGGAAATCAAATAACTATAACTCATCCCATCCAATAGTTATTGTAGTACTGTTTCGATTTTATTGATGAGAAGTGTATTGCCTAGTGAATACAAGGCTTTAGGAAGACATCTGTTCTGATTAATAAATTGATCAACTTAGATTACCTAAGAATTGATCAACTTAGATCGGTGGGTAATAGAACAACGACGTTCGAATTTTCAGTAAAATTCCGAAAAAGTTTATCTTTGGAACATATGGATGGCGAGTACCTACTGGCAGGAACGCGGTGAGGAGATGTGTTGCTAAATTTTCATTATTGTGAAACCCAGTTCAAATGCGTGTAAATTGTTTAATTTTGGGGGCATATCAATCAATTTAGTTTCGTGAAGGTGCACAAATGTAGTGAAAGTGAAAATCAGTGCAAAAAATCAGGACTTTAGCGTTGTCTCCAAAGCTCCGTGAACAATCATTGTAAATGGCCGCTGTTTTACAATGGTTCCCTCGACTGGACTTTAACTATGAGGTCTTGACTGTTTCGATACATGAAACTGGCTAATGTCCAAATGGAATAAAGCCATATAAAAGAAGAAGGAACATACGACGAAACTCGGCCGTCAGGGCCAAGATAAAAAAGCTTCACTATCAGGCGGCCATTCTCCTTCTAGTCTCAATAATGACCAGGCCAATCCGATATTGATCAATAAACTTCATAAATTTACAAAATTTGTTAACATTTATTAATATGGGCCCTACAATGATGTCTTATAAGTCGTCGCGAAGTCGTCGCGTTGTCGTTCAGCTAAAAAATAATAATATCAAAAACACATCAAATGATTAAAAAAAAAGGAAAAAACACACATTAAAAAAAAAGAAAAGAATTTATTAATTGTCTGTGGTTTTTAAAAGTAGCCAGGGTATTTTTTATTCAAATTTTTTGAGCAACAAAAGGACGACATAGCAACGAGAAACGATCATGGTAGCGCGGATTATATTCTCACTACAATATAAGTGATCATCAGACTGATGAAATTA
Organism: Idaea dimidiata; assembly: GCA_949358125.1. Lineage (NCBI taxonomy): Eukaryota > Metazoa > Arthropoda > Insecta > Lepidoptera > Geometridae > Idaea > Idaea dimidiata. The sequence continues at coordinate 7,639,178 of OX442338.1, forward strand.
AAATTAATCTTTGCACCCTGTAGATAATAATAAATATCTAGGTACCTATCTACCTATCCATGCATGCGTGATTATGTGAAAAGTATACATAGGTAGTGTACATAGTTATTTATATACATTACAGTAATGATAAGTAACATTATGTTTATGCTTGCCATCATCACAACAAGACATGATCACGAATCGATAAATAGGTAATAAGTTATCTACCTACTTTAGTCGATGTTTGATCTTGACCATTACCTACGAGCAAAAAATAAGATCATTTTGTTTATACAAACTGAACTTTAATATAATTATATGTATATGCAACAACTGAACCACATACGCAACAATGGGCCTTACCATGGTCTCTTTATTACAGGCCCTAAATCGTCCCGCCAATAAAAATAAATAAATTAAAACTAAAAAAAACTTTAAATAATAGAAATACAATTTAAAGAGAAATTGTGTTTTTTAAAGTAGTCGGGAATTATTAATTATAATTTATTTTATTAGCAGGTTTTTTCTTACGTCGCGCTATAGGACGACGAGAAAAAACAAGAAACGATTGTGGTGAGCACTAATAGAAGGGTATTGCTGATGTTGGAAACGGGACCGCTAATTGGAAGTTGGACTGGGCAGACAATCGATGGCCAGGGAATTTGACACAATGGGTGCCTGGAGATGGTAGACGCACCAAGTCAAAGTTAAATTACGCCGTTAAAAATGGTGTGAATCGGCGTGATGCATGGCGTGATGATCTAGATTCTAGATGTATTTAATGAAAACTGGCCAATCAACGCCCAAGACCGACGAGCTTGGAAACAAGAAATTGAGTAGACTGTAGCACAGGTTCTCTAACAATTCATATTTTTTATTGACGTTGGACGAAACTTGTATACGTAAAGGACGTATTTTTTGAGTACGGTAAAAGGACTTTTACCGTATTTTTCTGTATGTCTTTATTTGTTGTTATGGAAATTAGATTTACATAAGTAGGTACATATTAAATTAATTTTAAGAAAAAATTATGTATGTTCAAGGAATTAAATAAATTAAAAAGTAAAAAAATCTTGACCATTACCTACGAGCAAATAAGATCGTTTTGTTTATACAAACTTCCATAAGTTTTAAAATAGATTGGTACGTTAATATTATAATAATGTGCCGAAAAGTGAGACACCATTGGCCAAATATAACGAAAATAATATAATAACCTCATAATGCCTTATTATTATAATATTTATAATTGTAGCAAAAGCATAGTTAGCTTATAATCAAAAATTAGCGTGTATCAAAATAGTAGAATGCGTTGAACAATAAAAATAAGAAAAAAAACACATTTTATGTTCAAGAAATGTATTGTTAATGGTTTGATTTTAATAATAAGAAACTCGGCGAAGTTCAAACTAAAATAAAATAAAAAAATATATTAATTAACCATACTTTTTAGTTTAATTTATTTTGGGGTGCTTGAAATTTTGCTTAAACAAAAGGTCGTAAATCCTACTACTGAAAGGCTGAACAAGCTTATTATTGACAAGAGTGGTCTTTACGACCATTAAATTTATTGTAATAATATTATTGTCAATGTCGTAAAAAACAATTTGTTGGAAAAGAAGATTTACGTCATCATATTATATAACAAAAATTTGTCTTTACACTCGCTTATAAAAAATATTTATTCTATACACCCCAAATCGTGAAATAATTAGGCAAAATGTCTATAAAATTCAGGTCGTAAACGGTCTCTAAAATGTTCATTTTTAAAGATATGATTACTTTGAATATACCAATCGATAGAGCTCGCGATCCTGATTCCAAATATATAAATAACTCATTTTGGCCAAAATGTCCTTTACGACAATTGAAATTTCCGGTATCGATATGTTACCTACGCAACAACGCAAAAACATACCTACGCAGCAATATTGGCAACAAATAACCGTCAAGCTTGGAACCATGAATAGTAGGGAGGGTTCCATCTTTTCGCATAAACTTTTTTTTCATCGTTTTTATGTTATGCGTCATGATTATTATGCAATTAACATTATTTATGGCTTAATTCTTTATGCGAATTGATTGGCATGCCATAACAATATTATGTCTTAAATTTGTATGCGTTTTGAATATTATGCCATACATTTTTAGGTAAAAAGTTTATGCGTGATGTGAATGTGTTTATGGTTTATGAATATTATGCGTTATAAATTTATGCGTTGCTTATTATGCCTTTTGAGTTTATGACAAAAAAATATACCAGACGCAGGGGACCCATAATAGAGACCTTTCTCCTTCAATGAGACAACATAGTTTATTAAAAAGATAACTCACTTTGCGCCTCGCTTAGTTTAAAGGTGCAGTCCTCTATTAATATTTTTTGCTGATATTGTTTTAACTATAATAATCAACCGGTTATTTTAGGTAGTTTTATTCGTAAAAAAATAGGTAAGTAGGTAGGAAAAACCTAAGCTACTTCTATGTGACGAAGAACAACATTAACGTCATTCGCACATTAAGTGCATCTTAATTAAATTTCCGCAATGGTGATGGATGATAGTGGAAAATATATCTGTTTTGATATAGAATCATTTAACCTCACTTGTCTCTGATGCTTTACATTGTACGTAAGTACCACTGAGTGCATGCGTGGTTCTATGAATAGTAAGTTTGTAAATAAGCAGAGTTCTGAATTATTATCAGTACCCTTAGTGTGAGAGTGTTTTCGTAAAAAAATAATAATCGTGATAAGATAAATATCACGTTCGCGTTTTTTTACGTTTTCTTAGTTATTTTTTACGTTTTTTTGTGTGTTTTTAACTTTACTAAGTTAACGCGTATTTTGAATGGAAACTGGTAACTTCGATGTCGTCCGCTAGGGGCGCTTTTTGAGTTTCCATACAAAATATCCGTTAACTTAACCATCATGTTTGCGTTTTTTTACGAAAAAATTCACACTAAGGGTTTAGAGTATCAGATTATCTGACAGTTCTATAGAGGACCCAAATGTCCCTAATTTGATAGCGGTCAATTAGGCCCACGTGTCAAATAACGATTATGATTGGTTAAGGCACGTATTCTATAACTAAAACCAATCGACAGTGCCTCAGCATAGTTGAGATTTTTACGAATTTTTTCAACATTCTTTGCACTTAGATACATCTTGCAAAATTATCATGCTACAAAAGTGCTGCAGCATTATTGATAGGTACCTATGTTTTAGTTATCAATACTAAGGGGAATTACCTATATAATTTTTAAAAATTATGTCTCTCTGTCTGTTTGTTCCTCATACAATTCAAAACTACTAATTCGATTGAAATCTGGATGTCAATATTGAATAGTTCTATTTTCGAGGAACGTCGTGGTATTCATCGTCAAACTCCAATTAGTAGAACTTGAGTTAATCAACGAAAAAGTCGGCTATGTGCTATTTCTACGCAGAGGAAGTCGCGAGTAACAGCTAGTAAACTATAAAATACCTGACCAAAGTAATCTATGGGTCAAAGGTAGATTATGTCATAGAGCGTGCATGTCCATAAAAATAATTAAAATAAACAAACACTCATGTACAAATATACTTCTCAGTTTACCAACACCTATATTATTTTCTGATAAGAAGCTTGACCTCACGTAATAATGTTATTTATTAAGTACCATTTTTATAGTTTTTTCTTCTGTTTTCGCAACTTTGTATTGAAACAAAACTCAAATAGGTTTCAAAATTTCGTCTAACTCGTGGGTTAAGGCCCCTATACGCGCTAAACACAAAATCCCTGTTGGATTCATCGAAAATTGTTGATTATTTTCTGACATAATGTTTTAAATATTTTCGTTGGTAGCGTTTACTTGTACCTAAGTGACAATAAACGCTACAAACAATAAAAAAAATAATTTAAAAAAAAAACAAAAAACCCGACTGCGTAAAAAACTCCATTAAAAAATACGCATAGAAACAACAAAAAAACCAAAAAGAAAAAAACAAGCCCAGTAATTTGAAATTACGCTAAGTAATAATTGTTTTGTAATCGATACACACAGAACACATAATAAATGAGTGTACAATAAAAATGTATTTTTTCAGCTAAAACTGTTAATTAAACTAATTATTCGAGCGTGAAACTACTAAAATAAGTGAAAAAATTTACAGAAAAACCTGAATATAATATTAAAACCATAAAATATAGAATGGATATATTTTCACCTTTTTATATGAACAATGCATGTCACCTAAATGTCAAAACAATTAGATTTCAACAAAATAGTCGACAAAAACAATGCAGCGGCCAACAGTCCATCTCCGGTCTCTAGCTCGTCGTCGTCTGGAGATATTTTCAGGACGCCCCCGGACTCCGACGACGATGATTACTTGGCGCAGCTACCGAATCCGCCGGCGAAGTGTTCGGAGCCCGAGAGGCTCTCTTTTCCTCTCGTACCTGCACCTCCACCATGCACCTCTTACAATTACGACGGACCACTGACTCAACAAGATGCGACAAACCGAAATGTTCTAAATTATATGTCACAAGAAAACATGGTTCAGTGTGATAAGTGCTCTCGTTTTTTCAATGGTAATCGTGGCCTCAAAATTCATATAGGTAAAGTACATCGTTCGGCACAAAATTTTAGCGTTTCAAATTCAATAACTTTTTGGGAATCACTTTCAAATTTAAAAAAAACTATGCCAGTAGTTAAAAGGATTCCGCGTGGAGCACGCATTAGTGTGGCTAAATGCCTTACGCGTGACATTCAAAACGTGATAAAAAATAATACAATACAATCCTGGGAGCACTTACTCACTTTTACATACAGAATTTTACATGTTTCGAAAAATAATTTGGAAACAGAATCACTAACAAACAAAATTAAACAAAATTGTATACAAAATTGCGACACAATCCCTGATTTCTCTTCGGCCACTTACCCTCATCCTCGGTTCAATTTTGAAAAAAGTGATAAAACTTTCAAGCTCGTAGAGAATAAGATGGCCGAAGGAGACATCAGAGGATCAGCCCGTTTATTGTTTTCAAGTGACACATTTGCTCCAAATAATACGGAAACCTTGTTGGCTTTAAGGGAAAAACATCCTCCTTCACAAACACAACATTCTTTAACCTTGCCTTCAGAGATCGATGGAGTTTCAATGAGTGTTACTTCACCAGAGCTATTAATGGGTATTTCTTCTTTTCCTAACGGCTCAGCGGGCGGCCTCGACTCGCTAACGCCACAACACTTAAAAGACCTTCTCAGTGTGACATGTGGCGAAGCTGGGGATGCCCTGCTGAAGGAGCTAACAGCACTCGTGAACATGATGCTTGGAGGCAAGGTTAATGAAAATATATTAGACGTTCTCTATGGTGCTAATTTATGCGCCCTCCTCAAAAAGGATGGGGGTATAAGGCCCATAGCTGTAGGAACTGTTTACCGTCGTCTTGCAGCGAAAATCTGTTGTAGAAGTTTAAAAGAAACCCTCTGTAAGGAATTACAACCCTTACAATTGGGTTTCGGATCACGCGGTGGCTGCGAGGCTGCGGTACACGCTTTGAGAACGTCTCTTCATAATAATAAATGTGATGTGGTAGTGAAGGTTGATGTAAAGAACGCTTTCAACTCTGTTTACAGAAACGTTCTTCTACAACAAGTTAAAGACAAAATTCCTAGTGCTTTTGGTTTTATTTGGCAATGCTACGGTAAACCTACAAAATTAACATACAAAAACAACCTTATCCTTTCGGAAGTAGGGTGCCAACAAGGTGACCCCCTTGGGCCGGCTCTCTTTAGTATAGCTATTCATCCGACCATTAAAAAGTTAGAGTCAAAATTTAACGTGTGGTACCTAGATGACGGAACTTTAGGAGGCGATTTCAACACTGTATACAATGATCTAAAATTAATTATCTCGGAGTTTAAATATTTAGGCCTTACTTTAAATTTTTCAAAATGTGAAATTTTTGTTCCGAATAATGTAATTCAAAAAAACGTATTGACACTTTTTAACAAAATAGCACCAAATATAAAATTACTAAATAAAAAATCACTTCGCCTCTTAGGATCACCGATTCTAGACGAGTCCCTACAAGATTTTGTAGAAGACAAAATTCAAAATTTTCTTTCTGTTTCGGAACGCCTCCAAAAAATTAACATGCATGTGGCTTTTTTTATTATAAGATATTGTCTTTTCGTGCCAAAATTCATGTATTCTCTTAGATGTTGTCAGCTTTGGAAACATCCCTTGCTTATACAACAGCTGGACAATATCATAAGAGAAACACTCACCACCATCTTAAATACATCTTTGGACGATCACGCTTGGCGGCAAGCCACACTGCCCACGAGGTTTGGAGGTCTCGGTATTCGCAAAATTTCTAGTGTATCATTGCCAGCTTTCTTGTCTTCAATATACAGTACGTCGAGTTTAGTACACACCATTTTAGAACCTATATTTCCAAATTGCCAGTTAAGTTATTTAATTGAAGCCACAGAAAGCTGGAAAAGAGCTTGCCCAACAGAGTCTTTACCCAAGGCCCCCACGTCTCAGAGGCAATGGGACGAGCCGCTCTGCAAACTAGAATTCGATGATCTTTTATTGACATCAAGTTTTTCTGCAGAGCGTGCTCGTTTACATGCCGTCGCGCGATGGGAATCGGGGCTTTGGTTACAGGCGCTACCATCCCGTAATATTGGCAATCTTTTAGATAACAACACATTTCGGTTGGCCGCATCTCTTCGCGTAGGTGCTGCCTGTACAGCTCCTCACCTGTGTAGTTGCGGAGATACAGTAGACCGGCTCGGTCACCACGGACTATCCTGCCAAAAGAGTGCGGGCAGGATACCGCGGCACTCCAGCCTGAACGATGTCATCCGTCGGGCCTTTGTTAGTGCAGGCGTTCCGTCAATGTTGGAACCCAACGGTCTTTTGCGGGACGACGGCAAGAGACCTGACGGAATGACTCTCGTTCCTTGGAAGATGGGTAGGCCTTTAGTTTGGGATGCCACATGTGTGGATACGCTGGCTCCTACCCATCTTCCAGTGACCACGACGCGGGCAGGAGCTGCCGCTGATAAAGCTGAAAACCTCAAGCGGCACAAATATAGTAATCTAGATTCAGGTTACGTATTTGTGCCGTTTGGGGTGGAGACTTTAGGTCCGTGGGGGTCGGCCGCTCTGGAGCTGTACAGAGAGCTAGCCAAACGTTTGGTGGAGGCATCGGGTGACCGGAATGCTGGCTTGTATTTTGCCCAAAAAATAAGTATTTGCATACAACGGGGCAATGCAGCCAGCATTTTGGCCACTTTTCCCTCCACCAAGGGTTTAGCTGATTTAGATATAGTTTAGTTTTTAATTAGTTTAATTTTAATTTAAGTAATTAGTTTTATTTTAGTTTTTAATATTATTTTTGTAACTATTAGATACCAAATACAACTTCGTCATCCAAAAAAAAAAAAAAAAAAAAAAAAAATGAGTAAAAAATTACTCACAGTCGGGACCCATTCATTTTACCAATCTAATTTTTCCAATGGGTCCCGACTGTGAGTAATTTTTTACTCATTTATTATGTGTTCTGTGTGTATCGATTACAAAACAATTATTACTTAGCGTAATTTCAAATTACTGGGCTTGTTTTTTTCTTTTTGGTTTTTTTGTTGTTTCTATGCGTATTTTTTAATGGAGTTTTTTACGCAGTCGGGTTTTTTGTTTTTTTTTAAATTATTTTTTTTATTTTACGCTTTTTAGTTATATTCATTTATTGATGGTAGGTAAGTCTCGTAATCTATTCATTTCATTAGGGGGTTATAATGTATACTGTGCATTATTCAGTAGATAACTAATATTATAATTAAGTAGGAAAGTAGGTACTTAATGTTCCAACTTTATTTATTTATATATTCTACTAGCTGCGCCCTGCGGTTTCACCCGCTAAATCCCGTTCCCGCGGGAATATCGGGATAAAAAGTAGCCTATGTGTTAATCCAGGTCCCCAGCTACCTATATTCCAAGTTTCATCGCAATTGGTTCAGTAGTTTTTGCGTGAAAGAGTAACAATCTCACATACATACATACAAACTTTCGCGTTTATAATATTAGTAAGATTACAGTTAGGGTTTAGTTATTTATTGTTTAAATTTATTATTATTCTTTTAACGTTTTTAGGTAAGTAAGTACCTAAGTGTTATTATTAGGCTTTTATTCAGTAGGTAGGTACAATTTATGTAAATATTTTTTTAGTTTATATCAATACATTTCTGTCACCTGTACCATCACGGCTTATACTTTGATAGTTCCAAGCGTAACTACGTAACAAAAATAAAAACTTGTTCGTTGGTAATAAATCAATAAAGCAAGAATACCTAATCGTAAATTAACTTTAAACCGTTATATTTCCTAAACGGTTCTTTAAAATGAAAAATGGTGAAAGATACCTAATATTTATTTTCAAAAACCTATTCAACGATACCCATCTTGACATACTTTGACAATTTTGGATTTTTTAATTTTGACAATATGGCATCTGGTTGTGACAAAAGTTAATTTGGACTACTGTCATGTCTTTAGTCACACTCGCCAGATTAAGACGAATCGATTGACGTAAGAATCATCAAAATCGGTCCACGCGTTTGGCCTCTAGAACGCCACATAGAAACATCCATACATACATACATACATACATACATACATACATACATAGACCGGTAAACACATTACCCTCCTTTGCGTCGCGCAGTCGGGTAAAAAAAGGACATCTAGGAACGCCCGCCGTTTCCATAATATCATATACTTATTAGCTTATTATACGCGAAACTACTATGACTGCACATAATTATTGCAAAAACAGCACATAATTACCTACGTATTTATGCAGTCAAAGGTCTTTCTATCCTTATCTTTATTAATTTTTCTCGTGGCTTCACTTCTTCAAGTCCAAAACCTTTCGCGACCAAATCTATACCTAGGTACTTAAAGTAGGTGCCGAATTACGCGAATCCTTTCTACTATCCTACTAATATTTTAAAGCTAAAAGTTTGTGAGGGTGTGTGTATGTGTGTTTGTTACTCAATCACGCAAAATCTACTAAACCGATTGCGATATAACTTGGAATATAGGTAACTGGGGACCTGTTGCCCGATTCTGTAAAAACATATGCGAAAAGCAGGCTGGATGCACGAGCATTGCATAAGTCGGTTTGTTGCATGAGTAAAAATAAAAGCTATTCTATAATTTCCTTTAATACTGATTGGCTAAGAAACAAGGGGAACTATTTAAATAATTAAGTAGCTCTGAAATTTGAAGGCTACTTAAGTAATTAAGTAGGATTTAAATACAATAACATTTACAGAATACGAAATAACGTACATCTCCTGCAAGTCGCCTGCATTCCGCCGGCATTCCACATGCTTTGTCCTTACCGAATCGAGCCCCTGGATTAACATATAGGCTACTTTTTATCACGATATTCCCGCGGGAACGGGACTTACGCGGATGACCGCGGGGCGCAGCTAGTTAATTATAAAGGAAAACAATGCAGAATTTGTTTGCGCATTTATACAATGAGCCTATGACCTATGAATAATTAATGATTGTTTTTTTTATCAACTCCTAATGAATAACGACATTAATAATAATTATTAGAAGTAAAGCGCATCTAAAAAACAACCAAGTGCGAGTCGAACTCGCGCACGAAGGGTTTCGTAACATTGGGCCCTACCATTATGTCTTAAAATAAGTCGTCGCGTTTTCGTTCAGATAAAAAAAATAAAATTAAAAACGCATCAAAAAATAAAGAAAAACAAAACTAAAAAAAAGATTTTTTTATTGTCTGTGGTTTTTGAAAGAAGTCGGGGTATTTTTTATTCAAAATTTATTTTTTTGAACGGCAAATGGACAAACGAGCATGGTAGCGCGGATTATCACATAAAAAATATAGCAGTCTATTGAATGACAGACAAATAGAGTCTTAGATCTCCTCATAAATAAATAAATATATATTAATTAATCAATTTATATTTTAAATGATGGTAGTAACTGATTGAAAAATTACTTGCAATTAAATTAATTAAAAGTATTCGGTTAGTTGCATATTTTATTAATACCTACCTATACTTACAATTAAAATAATGCATTTAATAGACTTATTCCACCCGCCCTACCGTCCCGTAACCACGTAAATATTTGTAACAAAAACAGACGTACGTAGATACCTAAGTTTAAAATCGTGTAATTAATCAATTGTTAAATGGTATGTATTTTACAATTAGGAAGTAAGTAATCAATTGCTATTTTCAATTGCACCTTTCAATTTTTGCCCAAAACTGGTAGTAGGTGCTTAAATAATTTCTTAATCAATAATTAATTTTCTTAAATAATTAAATACTCATAGGTACCTCTTATCCGACACATACCGGCGATCCTAATTCTTTTTGAATTTGATCCCAATTCTATCTCAATAAAAACATCAAACACCATAGTTTCGGGTTGCGGAAGGAAGACCCTATGCAGGTAAAATTCTAAGGCAACACAAAACAAGCAACACAATTCCAAGTCATGTCCAAGTCACAAAAAATCTTTTTTTTAATACAATTTAAAAAAAGGTTACCAAAGATGTACCTATATAACCTTTACCTTATTCCGTGACATTATAGAAAGACCCGCAAAAATCCTACTAAATTGAGACTTATAGATAATTCTAAGTTTAAGTTTTATACGCACCGGCTCGATATTTTAAGAAAACAACACTCTTTTTTTAGAAATAAATGTAAACAAAAGAAGGCTTCATAAAAAGGGACTGTTTGTCAGTTACCTACCAACCAAAATGAGGCCCATACACACTCACCTTTCTAAGATATGAATCGAAAATTCACGCCCGCACACTTAGCATGCACGAATGCTAATTTAAATTAAGCATCTATTTAATTAACACCACTTTAATTTTAGTTTTCATTAAAAATATTATTGTAGGAGCTTCAGAATTTCAAGTTCAACTATTTCACTAAGTTAAACGTGTAGTTTTTCTGTGTCATCCGTCGGGTATCCCGCGACTGTCCTATAAAACGCACTGGCTGACACTGCCGGCACACGTGCCCTCTCATTTCGAGTTTGAACCAACAACGAAGCATTATTGGAGGGCTACGTCATCAAAGCTGATAGCGATAATCCGAACTATACGAAACCGTCGATTGAAACAAATGGAGCACTTTTATTTTATCTGTTTTTTTTATTAATTCTGTGATAGATAAAGCAAGTTTGAATAGCACTCGCTCACAAATGGTTCTGTAGGTGGTAGGTACCTACCATTTTACTGAATTTAAAAACATAACACTTCCTCGGGGAGTCGTAGTTCTCGATCGTCGCTTTTGTTTTATTTTGTCTTTTTTTTAATTTTCTATGGATATCTATAGTAGGAAGCGCGTGAAACAATTCCTAATGCCATGGGACGACAAGTAATTAATGGGTTTTGAGAAAAATGTAACGATGCTAAAGCGATGTTGAGACAATTTAATCATAGAATACGAGCCTGGGCTCCCATAAGAAGAACCAATTCGAAATTATAACGGTTTTTTTTGTAATTAGAACTACGGATCTAGATAGTGTTTGTAGATAATTTTAGTTTTCAACTAAGTACCTCGACGCGACGGTTCGGCACAGGTTACACCGGACGTTGTTTCGAGCAGACAACACGAGGTCTACAACGCAATCTAGCCCCTTAGTTCTAACAACAATAATGAACAGAAATAGCGTTAGTTTAATAAGTGCGTTACTAACTTACTATACAGGATGGAAAAATACCGCGATTAAAGGAATAGTAGATTGTATACCAAGGGAGAAAAGACTATTTTTACGGCGAGAGTGTTTTTTGAAACCAGAGAGAAGCGAAGGATTCTAGAGTAGATTCTTAAGTAGAATCCTGAGCAAATTAAGGGATTCAAATTACCTCACTGTGGTAGACATTCTACTTTTCATCGCCCTCTATGAGAAAATGAGTACATTTAACTTGTAAACACAATGTTTTAAAGACTATTCCAAGACTATTCCTAGTCTATTCCAAGACTATTCCTAGTCTATTCCATACTATTCCTAGTCTATTCCAAGACTATTACTTGTCTATTCGTAATCTGTTCCAAGACAATACTTGTTTATTCCTAGACTACTCCAAGACTCTTCCTAGTCTATCCCATGACTATTCCTAGTCCGATACAAGTATATTCCTAGATTATTCCTAGTCCATTCTTAACTTATTCCATTCCATTAGTGTATTCATCTTCTGTTTCTATTGGAACTCTTTAATCATACAAACTTTTCAAAAATATACACATTCCAAATTCAAATCGCCCCGGCCAATCAGTAGCCGGAAAAGTAAAATCCCTGCTAACGAGTTTGCTAATTTTGCCGGCGAGTTAGCGTAGGCGCCAGCAAAGGGCTAGTTCCAGCCTTATTTACAGGGATCGGATTAGCTTTTTTCGAATAGATGTGATGAAAAAGTAAGGGTTAAGGTAAATAAATAAAAGTTTTTCATCTCTCCTGTTCGAAGTTTGATTTTCATGGGTAAGTAGCCGAGTGGTAAGTTAGCTCATTTCTTTCCTAGAGTGGAAAGAAATATATAATTTTACATTTGGCCATGATAATTGAGTTACCTACTCTTCTATACTGCCACTCGCTATAATGCCATGATGGCAAGCCACTTGTTTATCACGTGTCGCCATGGCTGCCTAAATACATATCGTGACCAACTTGATTATATTGTAGCCAATAGATACGTTTTATCAACTTTTTTTAATGTTGACAAAACACTGGTATAATTTTACTTCATATTGTGTTTAAAGCTCGATTGAATATCACCCATTTCACCCTCGAATTATTGGCGCCAAAACCCTCAGGGTGACAATGACTACTTCCGAAAACGATAACTTCCGAAAACGACAACCTCCCAAAACAACAACTTCCCAAAACGACAACTTCCGAGAATGACAACAATGTCTTATTTATACGACTTCACTTCTGCAAAGCTAAACAGCTGTCGTTGTAACGTTGTAAGTTTTTTTCGGTTGAGGGTAGTTGAAATAACGACAACTTTGAATTTGTGCTCTCCCTATTTAATTAATTAAAAATAGTAAACAGAGTCTAAAGTTATAACAGTATTACTTACATGTATCACTGAGGTATACTAGACACACCACACAATCAAATTATCCTTCAAAACAAAATAACAACACAAGATGGATCTATACACAAAGTTGACTGCAAACTTGGAGGCTCTATCAGCAAACTTCCAGTCCAGAATGCATGATTATGAAGATTCTCTGCAGCGTTTTGCTTCCATGGAGGGCCCACACCACAAGGATCTCTCTTCTTTATCTAAGGATTTCCTCGACTTCAAGTCCTTAATGTGGAGGACCGTCACACTGTTGAAGTCCCAGGCTGAATTAATTATTCAGGGTATTGACAGACAGGAGACAATATCAAGGCGCAAGGTTCTACTTCTACATGGGGTTCCCGAGGCCACAGATGAAAATCCGACACTTGCGGCAGTGGATGTTTTGGTAAATCAAATCAAAATTGCCAAAGCTGATTGTGATGAGATTATCTGTCATCGCCTGGGAGCTAAATCTTCCAAGACTCGACCTCTGCTGGTACGTTTTTCAAAATACGCCGTCCGGAGCTCTGCATGGAATGCCAAAACGTTGTTGAAGGGCAGTGGCATAACAATGTCGGAATTCCTTACAAAGGTAAGACATGATGTGTTCATGGCGGCCCGTAAACACTTCGGTGTGCAGCAGTGCTGGACCTCTGAGGGCAAAATTATTGTTTTGCTTCCTGATAAGACGCGCCGGAAGATCGAGACACCGTTAGAGCTCAACAAGCTAGTTCAGCGCTTTTTCGTGCCCGCAAAAGCCCCGTCATCGTCGGCTCCGAAAGCAGGTACCAAAGGCAAGGCACCAGTAGCTTCTACTTCGAAGGTTGACGAAAAGTCGAAGCGCGAGCGGAAGCCGGTTTTGCCTAGCAAATGATCCGAGAATACTGTCATTTATTCTGTGTATTTTGTGTTGTAGGTACTTCCACTTTATTTTCAATCTAAATCTGTTATATCTTTACTTTTTCCTTTTTCCGTATACTATTTGTTTTTCTAGTTTTCTCTCACGTTTTTATTTGACAGTTTAATTTCATTGTCCACAGACTAGCAATGTCAGATTTCTAATACGTTTCTTTTTACGCATTTATTTTCTGTCATAGATTGTTGAACACCGTTTTTATTAAGAAAAAAAAAAATATATTTTTTACGTTCCGTTGATGCGGTGTGTTTAGTATAATTTGTTGTATGTAAATTGTTTTGTTTTTTTTATTTTTTTATTATTGGCTAATTATTATCTTTTTATATTTAATTCAAATAATTATTAATTAGTTTATTTATATTATATTTATATACCTGTAATGTCACTTGAGACTGATGATAGCTTTTTCTCATGTTCCTCGTCTAACTTGACGGATGACGACTACGTTAGTGCTCACGACTCTGATGATAACCAATTGCTTCTGAGAGATGAACTCGCAGCAGGGTTTGCTGGTTATGGCGGAAATCTAAACGTAGTTCATATTAACGCACAAAGCATACACAAGCACTATGCTGATATCCTCTCTTCATTTGACTGCAATGTGGTTGATGCGATACTCGTTTCAGAAACTTTTCTAAAGCCTACCCTTCCTTCAAAATTGTATGCAATACCCGGTTATCGACTTATCCGAAATGACAGAGTGGGGAAAGGATGTGGTGGTGTCGGTATCTACCTGCGCTCTGATATCCCATACACAGTAGTGGACAAATCACAGAAAAAATACTTTTTAGAGTACCTTTTTATAGAAATTACTTTCCGTCACTCTAAGGTATTGTTGGGTGTTTTCTACCCGCCTTCTTGTAATGTTGACTATTTTTCTACTTTCGAAACTACAATTTCTAACTTTTCCTCTCTTTATGAACACGTATTGATTCTTAGTGATCTTAATACGTGTCTGATTAAAGATGATCATCGCTCTCGTAGGTTACTTTCTATTCTATCTTCGGTCAACATGCATGTTCTTCCTCTTTCCGCCACTCACCACCAGCCGCACTGTAAACCATCTCTTATAGACCTTATCATTGCTTCTAGGGTTGAACGTGTAGCTACTCACGGTCAGGTAGATGCTCCTTTTTCATATCATGACCTTATCTTTGCTTCCTATAAAATCCGGTGTCCAAGGCGAAAACCGACATACTTGATGATGCGCAGTTTTAAAAACATTGACATTGAAGCCCTTAACTTTGATGTGTCTGATATTGATTGGTCACCTGTCTTTACAGCCAACGACGTAAATGACAAGGTTGCAGCTTTTAATAAAATCCTTCTATTATTGTACGACAAACATGCTCCTTTTAAACGTGTAAAGGTTAAACATTTACCGGCTCCATGGCTTACTCAAATTATCAAAGACGCCATGTCTAAACGTGACAAGGCGAAGAGGCGCTATAAAAAACAACCAACTGACTCTAACCATGCTGTCTATAAACAACTACGTAATCGTTGCTCGAAAATGTGCAGGGACGCCAAGCGACAACACATTCACTCTTCTCTTGAAAATGCCAATCCTTCCCAAATGTGGAAGTTCTTGAAGTCTCTCGGTATTGGTAAGTCATCAGCAGACTCTCAATTGACCTTCGATCTTAATACTATCAATTCCCACTTCTCACAGCCTCCTATTATTCTTAATAATCTGATTAAATCCACCACTCTTGATTCTCTTTCCTCTTTATCTAAACCTCCATGTTCTCCATTTTCTTTCCGTGAGGTTGCTGTTGGAGACGTTATTAAAATTATCTTGACAATTTCTACCAATGCTATTGGTTCAGACGGTATCTGCATCAAAATGATACGTTTGACACTTGATAAATTTTTCTCTCTCATCTAATACATTTCCTTCTGTGTGGAAGTCCGCATTTGTTATCCCTCTACCAAAGACCTCTAATCCTACCTCACTTTCTCAGTTTCGACCAATATCTATCCTTCCCGTGCTGTCTAAGGTCTTGGAGAGCGTGGTCCAGAAGCAACTCTGTGACTTCCTTGACACTTACAAACTTCTTACTCCGTTCCAGTCGGGCTTTCGACGTGGCCATAGCACGTTGTCAGCCTTGGTAAAAGTAACCGATGACATTCGTCTTGCCATAGAGAAGAAGCATGTCACAGTCATGGTGTTGCTGGACTTCAGCAGTGCATTTAACTCCGTGGACTTCGACATTCTATTAGGCATCCTCTCCTCTCTTAATACATCACCAACAGCAATATCCTGGTTTGACTCCTACCTTCGGGGCCGCTCTCAGTGTGTTCGCCTTGATGAATCTTGTTCTAATTGGTGTGACCTCTCTGCTGGCGTGCCTCAGGGTGGAGTCCTTTCTCCTCTTCTTTTCTGTGTTTTCATCAACACAATCACTAATGTATTATCTTCTCACTTCCACTTGTATGCTGATGACTTGCAAATATACGATCATTTTCCGGCCGAGGACATAGCTAGGGGTATTGAATCTATTAACCGTGACTTGAAGAACATCTCCGCCTGGGCTGAGTCCTTTGGGTTACTTGTAAACCCCTTGAAATCACAAGCAATGATAGTAGGTAACACGTATCATCAAAATTTGATCAACAGGGAACCACTGCCTGCCATTGTATTTGATGGGGTTAGTATTCCATACACCGACAGCGCTAAGAATTTGGGAGTAATCTTCGACAATCTGCTTTCATGGGAAAATCATGTCAACCTGATAAGCCAGAGGGTCTTCGCAACTTTCCACTCGCTCAAGAAACTACGAAGCGTTTTGCCCCTGGACACCAGGATTACTTTGGCCCAATCTCTTCTTCTTCCTCTCCTGGATTATGCCGATGTGTGTTTTTTGGATGCCACTGAAGTTCTCCTGGACAAACTCGAGAGACTACAGAACGTCTGCATCCGATTCGTTTTCGGCTTGCGTAAGTTCGACCATGTCTCCGAGTTTCGTGCAAGGCTGAAGTGGCTTCCTATTCGCCGTCGACATGATCTACATGTCCTCTCTTTTCTCTTCTCTGTTCTATTCAATCCTTCATATCCCTCATACCTCCGTGAGCGTTTCAGTTTCTTTGCCCGAGGTGTGTCTAACAGACCATCTCAACAACTAACTCTAAAATGTCCTTCCCACACTTCTGCCAAATATAGTGGCTCTTTCACAATCCATGCAGTGCGGCTTTGGAACAATCTTCCGCATGACGTCCGGGCGAGTCCATCACTCAATGTATTTAAAAAAAGAGTAAAAGAGCATTATCTGTCCTCTCTGTAGGTATAATTATGTATGTATGTATGTATTTATTTTTTATGTATTTATATATTTCGTATGTATGTATGTATTTGTGTATTAGGTATATGTAATGTTATATTTATAATATATATGTGTATGTGTATATACTTATGGCATAGTATTTTTTATACGTCTTAAGTAGGGATTTACAAAACTTGTACTTTATCTTCTCTTCATCATTTTCTGTACACTTCATTACCTTCCACTATATTCTTTCCTTTCCTCTGAGGTTTGTCGGTAGAAAACTCTAAACAGGGTTAGACTCACCTTTGTATTTGTATCTAATTATGACTGTTATATTGTGAATGTTTCCTTGTGTACAAAAATAAATAAATAAATAAGTTAGACAGCTGTCATCCGATATGAAGATCTTTACGAACACTTCTGCAAAGAAACCAGTAGTCTATTTCTTATCGGTTGTGAACCGATTATGGCCATTAGGAAATTAGCCAGTGTCATGTATTTTAATATATTAAACAAGTTATTTGCATCGAAACAGTCAAGTCGTCATAGTTAAAGTCAAGTCTAGGGAATCATTTGTAAACACGGCGGCCATTTACAAACAATCTTCACGGAGCCTTGGAGACAACACTAAGTCAATGTTTTGCACCGATTTTCACTTTCATTCCACTTGTACACCTTCACGAAACTAAATTGATTAATATGCCCCCGAAATTAAACAATTTGCACGCATATGAACTAGGTTTCACAAAAATGAAAATTTAGCACCACATCTCCTCAACGAGTTCCCGCCAAGACTCCAAAAAAACCAGTAGTCTAGGATCAATTGTTTTCGAGATATTGACGTTTATGTCTGACAGCTGTCATCCAAAACGAAGATCTTAAGGATCTATCACTTACGTTAAGAAAGTGGTCTATTGTCAATAACCAAACTCATTCAGAGTTATAGGTCAGTCTTTATACTACAAATTTACAAGTCATTTTAACACAACAAAAATGTTTGAGAATCGGCATTTTTAATTTTTTATACCACGTCATTTTTCAAAATCGATATTGGTATGCTAACTCGTATAAATTAGACATTATTGTCATTTTCGGAATTTGTCATTTTAGGATTTTGTCATTTTAGGAATCATGTCAATTTCGGAATTAGTCATTTTAGGAAGTTGTCGTTTTCGGAAGTTGTCGTTGTCAGCCTGAGGGCGCCAGAAATATCTCAGGTGAAATGGTCGACCACCAAACTCTAAAAATTGTCACTTTTCTCCGGCAACTGTAACTACCGACAAAAAATGAATGTTAAAGACTATGAAAAAAAGGAGGGAAGGTCTCTTGAGAACGAACCTAGATGTTTCATTAATTGTTGCCACAAATTATGTAAACATCCTGTATAAGAAAACGTTTAGCACCCTGTCTGTATACTAACACCGTCGTAAACGAAAAACACAAATCATTAGTCTTATGTTAATAAGCTGTCTTAACTCAGGTAGGACTTCAAAAAACTTAAGACATGTGAATTAATCATGTTACCATACAACACAATCTAAAAGTAGAAAAAACTGAGGTAGATATACACTCTTCTTCCTGGCTGTACCCGTATCAGAAGCAAAGTTCACATTTGCGTAAACATAATATAATAGGTACTTGTCCATTGGAAGAGTTGAATCTTTGCATTACGTCGTCGGCTAGGGGTGATTTCAACTGTAATTAATTACATTTGAGCGTTTCAAAAAAATTCATTCAGTTTATGAAAAAAGTCACACTGCAGTGCTTGCTCCGTCTGAAAGTTCACTGGCTTTCTCCGTTTATGTATACTGTGCATCCGGCCTTCGAATTCTATGCACATAATAATATTATACCTACTTGTAGGTGCTCCGTTTTTATGTGAACGTCAAGGACTAGTTAGTAATAATCTATTCTGTGGTCAAGGCGAAATGGCTTATTAAACACTTTAATGGAACTCTTAAGTGGCAAATATACTTTTATTGGGATAGACCAAGGATAGATCCAAAAATATTTATAATATTTTCTACATTATACAAAACAAAAAAAATGACAATAAAATATTCTGCACTTAAGCTTGCTGCTTGCTCCTAAGCAACTGCTTCAAACGAAGCCTGCTGCAACCCCACCTCAAGGTCAATTCATGAGTGGCAGTGAACCAAAACATAAATCTAAAAGTTAACATGGCTATTTGAACCTTATCTCTGATCAAAGCACATATTTCTCCTAAGACAAAAGAAAATATTTATCAATTAGTAGCAGAACTAAGTAGGTACCTATGCATAATATGAATCAAGCATAACAGTTGAATAAGAAATACCTAACTCAAGAATCTAAGAATAAAAGAACAATAGGTATTAAAAATATACTTATAATTATAAGTTAGTGTGAGTCATAAATAACACAAATATTTATTAGTACATCATTGGAAAAATATTTACAAATAAATTATAATAAGTGTGTTTACAAATAAGTATTTGGTAAAATAGACTTTTGAGGTGCATGATAGAATGATCATTTTATTTAACATTAAAATAGATATATTAAAACATTTTTTTCTTCATAGCTGTATATCGTTCTGTGTACTCATTATAGCCTTCAATTGATACTAGTTGTTTTGTCTCAAACAAATTCCCTTCTAAGTTTATGGTATGCAGTTTAGAGTCACTGAGCAAACTAGGTTTTATTGCTTCTAAACTTAAGCAATTCTCTTCAAGTCTTAAAATTTTAAGCCTCGGTGCCAAGTGTAAATCGTCACTGACCTGTGATAACTCATTTTGACTTAAAGTTAACTCCATTGCGTGAAAATCGGACATACCGCATGGTATCTCTGTAATCTTGTTGTTAGACAGTTCCACGACTTCCAAATTCGGAAGGCCTAGCAACTGAAGTGGAAAGTGTTTAAGATTATTACTGTTTAAATATACTTGCTTCAAGTTACTTAGATTGGACAACGATAGCGGTAGATTAGTGATTTGATTATTGGACACGTTTAACATTTCTAATTTCTTCAAATTTACGATAGAGTTGGGCAACGTTTGCAATTTGTTGCTATCCAAGTTCAACTGCTTCAAAAGTTTAAACTTTCCTATATCGTCGGGTAATGTTCCTATTTTGTTCTTGGAGAGATCAAGGTTCCTCAATATTTCGCACAAATTGAAAACATCTGATGGCACGTCCTTTAGCTTCTGATCCGATAGTTGTAAAACTCCTGTTTTTGATGCAGTATCGTAGTGAAGTTTGATGCTGGAATTTCCCATGTTTACAAACTGTTTCCACTGTTTCTATAGTTTCTTGCACACCTACGGTTTGATATTTGTAAAGAAAGAAGAAAATAAAAAGATACAATTTAATATTTTTGTTTGTACTCTCCTCTAAAATCAGCTGATCTATCGACTTTTAGTTGAATGAAATTGACACTGACAAAACAGCAAACAACAAAAAGTTTTTTAGGGCATATATTCCATTACTTATTTTTTGGTGGACTAAGGTTCCAACATGGTTCCAATGCTTTTTCCGATGTTTCACATCCAACACAAAAAATCATCGGTGCGCGTCTCGAGGAGAAAAGGAAAGTAGTTAAACTTGTGGGTCGGCTGGCGTTTTATTAATAAAAAATAAAAACATTTTTTATACCAATCAGTCTGAAAACATATCTGAATCTGAAAAATAAACTCAATTTTACGTACAGCAACACTAGTACTAACAACCCCGACCCCGACATAACATGGCAATATTTAAACTTTGTTGCCACAATAGGTTTTTGTTCGAATGTTGTCATTTTGTTGTAGGCGAAATAATTGTGTTTGAATTACCCGGAAGAAACAAAATAAAAGACTGTAATTATTTTATTAATTTAATCTTTAGGTCAGATTGCAAAAAAAAACCTCAAAGATCAATCAATGAAAACATTGTTGAAAAAAAAAATTGTAAGTTTGGTTGCATATTTTTTATTGTGGCTCAAAGTAAAACAATACAATTAGCACTCACAAGAAGGTACATATTATATGAACGAAGAACATAATTCCATTTTAAAATCGAATTTCCACCTGAGACATTACTTATTTGATGGCATAATAATTAAATTACTTAGTTTGGCGAGACTGTCTTGGTCGTCCAACAAGTCCTTTTTACGTTTGTTTAAATAATATTACTCTTTGGTTCCTTTTCAAAAACCAAGATGGCAACATTGCCAATACAGCTTGAAATTAAAAAAAGTTTTTGGTGGAGATGTGGGTTTAGTGGAAGGTTATTTTGTTTAGTTTTTTAGATTAATTTAGTGAATTGCATTCAAACGACTGTTTTATTTAAGTAATTATATGTAGAACTACCTAAACAATCCATAATATATATGAATTTTGCATTACTAAAGTTATAAACGTTACCGCGGGAAAACTGAAAGACGTTTGATTGAACTATAATGGCCGCAATAAAGCGCCAATGCTCTACGTGTTTGTTCTTTTAGTGTGAATTAGAAATTGCAACAATGCGTTTACAATACGTTTCCTGAGTTTCTAAAAAGGATGGACATGGACATCAACGCTGGTAAGTTACAAACAACATTCGTAAACGATTCACTTTCCTTGATAAAATTGTGAAGGAGAAAGAATCTGTTAGCTGTGTAGCTTACCGTGATGTCTCCCGTAACTTTCATATCTTGAACAGCATCAATATTCCAAATACCATAAATTATTCTAAACTGTAAAATTCGTTACGAACTTTTGGTTGGATTGTATAGCAATATGACGTTTGCTCAGACCCTTTTGGATCATAATTTCAGCCAGATTTTCATGGAAAACAGTGATTACAATAAACTTACCATCTAAAATCTAAAATTGGTGATGCACTTTCACTCCAAAAGCTCAAACATAGTTGTTCTCATCTCTTGACATTATGATGGAAATTGTCACATTTCAATGACAAATAGTGTGTGCCACTGCCACTCCTTCCCAGTTTTCCATTCAATTATTCCACTTTCTCAAGCCCACCATGAAGGTTTAGTAGTTCTCATGATTTCTATATCTTTTTACCCTTGTAAATTTACAAAATAAAGTTTGCCAATGTCCTCTTTACAGTGACTTTTTATTAACATTTTTACTTGTCTTATGAATGTGCCAAAATCCTAATATGTTTTGTTCATAGAAGAATGTAATAATACTGAGAAAATATAGCAAATACCTTATTGTAAGTATGTATAAAGTAATAGTACCTTTGTTCTAAATAGATCTAAACATTTTAGCTCTATTTTGACCTAAAATATTATGTAATTTCCATGTTAAATAAGATAAATCTTTATTTTTATGTTAAATTCCATGGTGGGATTTTAGGAAGATAGCAGAGACAGTCAGATAAACCAATACCAAGCTACTACACATTCACAAATCCTAATTGATGACTACATTCATTATTCTGTTTTCTTTAATTTTAAGTAGGTACAGTGTCAACTTTCTTTATTCTAATTTTGTTTCTATATTTGTCTGCTGTACATGGAAAAACTAGAAGTAAGTATTTTGTATTTAATTCTTCTATAATATTCTAAATGTTAGAGGTGGTGACATACATAAGCCGGAATAGTAGATAAAGGATGTATTAGCCTTCCACAAGCATGACAAACTACATTAGCTCATTCTCCTCTAACATAAAGAAACACGATAAGGAAATCTAGTTGTAAGAATAGCCCATAGTCAAGTACTTACAACATTTTCAAAATATCTCTAACAACTCATATTATTATGCCATGTATGGTTATTCAACCAACAAACAGTTAAAAATATACAAAATATTCTTTTAGTAATAAAACTCAAACAACTGTTTTCCACTCATTTACCATCAAGTGAGACAGTTAGCAACAAGCAATAGGTCTGCCAGTTGTTCTCGATCAATCCTAACAAGCAACCAATGGCCAACGAATCATGTAAAGCATCTGGCAAGCAACAGAAACAATGTTCCCATCAAGCTAAAATATGTGTATGAAATTTTATCCTATAGTTTGGTTTTTGATGGGCAAAGCCGGTGTGAATAAAACATAAATTGCCTAAATCAAACCTCCTGTTTATTGTGGTTTGTAGATAAGATTATGCTGTCATTGATCAGTCTTAAAGGTTTAATTGTGAATTATCGGAAAACTACCTTTCTGACCATGCAATAAAAGCATCTCTGTTCAATTCTGGCAATTTTCTTTCTGACAGTATATTCTCTTACAAGTTTAAAAATATCTCAAGCGATCTAACAAAATTTTAGTAAGATCTGCTCAATATCTTCAAAGTGATGCAGAGAAATACTAGTCAAAATCTGCTTTAGAAAGCATTTTAAGAACCTGTCCAGGTTTTTATTCACTAATAGCTGACACTAGATCAGGTTAGATGCCTTAGGGCCTTAGGGTAACCTAAAATCTCTTACACTTCTCGAGCCACCCTACTACATGAAACAAGAAACTCACTATTAAATTTCTTCCAATAGAGTACACTCTATTGCTACAAAGTATTGATGGAAAAGTTCGGAACCACCTTTTCATCACAATCTTTTCAGTACCCACAGTAAAAAAAGTGTAAAACAGTTAAAGTTTCTATTGTTCATATTAAAATACCTACTTAAAATGTTAAGAGGTCTTCTCCCCTCACTGTTATTAAACAGTATTCATTCATTCATAAATCGAAGTAATAATGTTCTGTATGTTTGCTGTAATTTTTGTCTTGAAAAGGTCACTTTGAGCTTCGTTTTTTGAGAAGTTCAGCTTCAATTTACAGGCCATGTTTCTCCACTTTACTAGTTAGAGCAAATCAACATCTTTTATAAAACCAATTCATTTTCTAATTTTCCTAAATGTTGTAAACTTGTAAATGTAAAACTACAAAATATTATTGACTTTGTCAAAGTCGGTTAAAAAAACTAGGTTTCGTTCCTATAGTTGTGATTAACATATTATTTTCTTGTTTCAAAGAGGTCTCAACACAATTGTCACTCATTGATGCGCTTCTAAGCGACCTTGACAAGACGATTGCACCATGCGCTAGCAAGAAGAATGAGAAAAAAGAGGAGGAAACACAGAATGCCATGCCAGACTCTACGACCAATACGGAGAAAAACAATGCCAACCCGTTCCATTGTGGAGATGATGTGCTTGTACCTAACAAAGATGGAAGATATTATTTAGGTAAAGATTGTTTTTGCTAACTACAGCCAACACCTTCACACAATCCTCACTTGATTTGTCAGTCTACTCACCTACTTACCTACTTTGTGAAGATCTTTAAAGATGAGATGTTCATAAGCTGAGTGAGACTATAATGATATAGTTTGTTTTATTGTAAAAGTGGCTACTCAATCCCACAAAAACACTAACTCTTTTAATCTATTAACAGATGACCAAGTTATGCATGTTTGTCTCAGTTCATCAATTTTGACTCTTCAAGTGACAGTAACAGACAAACGATACATAGTATACAGCTGTTAATCATCTTATAATATTATATAAATGTATCCCTATTTCGCGTGGTCAGGGCATCACGCTTGAACGGCTAGACCGATTTTGATTCTTTTGTGTTGTTTTAATGATCAGGTTCTTATGAAAACCTAGTAGTTTATAAGTAAGGAGATTAAAATGTAACAATGGCATAAAGCAGTTAGAAATATACACATTTAATTTTGTCCCCTCGCGACCAAGATCATTGTAACATGATCGAAACGTCGAGGTAAGAGAATTTAAAAATAATAATACGCGAATAAGACCCGGGAAAAATAATTATGAGTTCAAATCGTGTGAATTTAAAATGTTTATTATTTATAAACAGGGACAATAGTAGAGCTAAGCACAAGCAATGACAACGACTCATGTGAGGTGGGTACGGGCGTGGCTCGTTGCCTGGTCAAGTTCGGCGACGGGACGCACGCGTGGGCCGCTGTATCCGACTTGAAGCTGCTGAGTGCTCCGCCGGCGGACGATGGCCGCATCATGTGCGTGGTCTGCAAGAGAAGGGAGGGCCCCGCCGCCAGTCCCGCCACTAACGCGATCATTGCTTGTGACATGTGCGGGAGGGGATATCATGCGAAGTGCCATTCGCCGCCTGTCGACTCTTGGATCAATGGTAAGAAACTTGTTGAACTCTCACAATTCATACCCTAAGGGATCGTCTCCACGAGCGTTAGATCGCGTCGATATTATCGTCGAGCCACTTATTACTATACAATCTCTATGAACGTGTCTCCACACGGCGGTGCAGCGATGCGGCGATTGGCTGAGCGAGAACGTAACGTCATCATACCGCCGCGGTATCGGCGCTTCGGTGGCGTGGTGGTTGGCGGAATAATCGCTTGTTCGTGGAGACGACATGACGATAGAAGCGCGAGTACGCTGCGATTCTCCCGCTCGTGGAGACGATCCCTGAGGCTACGTCCGCATAGACAGGTCGGGCAGGCTTGCTTAGCGCCTAGAGGCTAGCAAGTTACCTAACAAAAAAAAACGAACGTTTTAGAAAGTTTGCGACTGGTTGCACTGAGCGCTTGCCGCCTCGCTGTCAGAATGCAAACCCCTAGGCGCCGAGCAAGCCGCCTGCATGTGGCCGTAGCCTAGAAGATACATAATCGCTTATTTTTTTTTATCTCAAGTCAATCAATCATTTATTGTATTACTAGCTGCGCCCCGCGGTTTCACCCGCGCAAGTTGCGAACCCGCGTTGTTCGAACACCTACCTACCGCAATGCAATAATCCACACTTAAACGGTCGCCCATTGAAGTACTGTTGAAGCCAGGCGCTACCGCGCCTGGCATCATCAGTACTTCCCTGGTCGTCCGTTTAAGTGTGGAGTTTTGCACTGCGGGAGGGAGGTGAAGTAAGGTAAAGTTTGTTTTTCATCAGTAAGTGACGATAACGATGACGAAGGATGACGATGCCGATGGATGGCGATGACGATGATGATGATGCCACTCTACGTCACTTACCCTACCCCTGTGTCGATTTTCATTCATTGAATAGTTATCACCCGCGTAAGTCCCGATCCTCCGGGATTTTCGGGATCAAAAGTATCCTATGTTACTCTCCATCATTTAAACTATCCCTATGCAAATTTTCATCCAATAAATAGTTATCATCGTCCATTGAAGTACTGTTGAAGCCAGGCGCTGCCGCGCCTGGCATCATCAGTACTTCCCTGGTCGTCCGTTTAAGTGTGGAGTTTTGCACTGCGGGAGGGAGGTGAAGTAAGGTAAAGTTTGTTTTTCATCAGTAAGTGACGATAACGATGACGAAGGATGACGATGCCGATGGATGGCGATGACGATGATGATGATGCCACTCTACGTCACTTACCCTACCCCTGTGTCGATTTTCATTCATTGAATAGTTATCACCCGCGTAAGTCCCGATCCTCCGGGATTTTCGGGATCAAAAGTATCCTATGTTACTCTCCATCATTTAAATTATCCCTATGCAAATTTTCATCCAATAAATAGTTATCACCCGCGTAAGTCCCGATCCCGCGGAATTTTCGGGATCAAAAGTATCCTATATTACTCTCCATCATATAAACTATCCCTATGCAAATTTTCATTTAATAAATAGTTATCACCCGCGTAAGTCCCGATCCCGCAGGATTTTTGGGATCAAATCCCGCGGGATTTACGGGATTATAAGTATCCTATGTTACTCTCCATCATTTAAACTATCCCTATTCAAATTTTCATCTAATAAATAGTTATCACCCGCGTAAGTCCCGATCCCGCGGGATTTTCGGGATCAAAAGTATCCTATGTTACTCTCCATCATTTAAACTATCCCTATGCAAATTTTCATTCAAATCGGTCGAGCCGTTTGACCGTGAAGAGGGTACAAACAAACAAACAGATTTTCGGATTTATAATATTAGTACGATTATCATGTGTAGTACAGAGGTGAATTCCATTTTTTTGTTTATTCATTTGATTTACATTGTTTGAATTTATTACCACGATGTTTCGACTATATTACTAGTTGCGTGGTTGCAAGTTTGCAAAGCGAGAGGGGACCTGACTCGAGTTTTTTTTGCTATTGATTTTTAGCAACCCCCTACTTGTTTGTAAAAACAAAACTGAAATTAGAAATTCGTTGTTCTGAAGTAGACTTAACCTACAGCAGTAAATAAGTCCTACTTTAAAATGTCGAAAATATCTCATTCAAATCAAAATGAATGACATGAAATGGGTGAGAAACATTATGAACTAAGTATGTCTTTTTGTGTTAGGTGCCTCGTGGCATTGTAAAAGATGTGTGGACCAACGGTACAAGGTTGCCGCAGCAGAAAACAGGGCATTAAAGAGATCAGACTTGTTTCGACTGAAAGGGCGCCAACAGCAAGAACTGATACCGCCGTGTGATGTAAGTTACAATTTTATTATTGAATTTTTAATTCTAAGAAGGTCTCACTCAACAAAATTCCATGAATTGTCCTGACTGTATAAATACCTACTTTTTGGGTTAGAATTACCTATACCTATGTGTTTTATCAGTAGGTACTCTTTGTTTAACGACATCTACTGATAGTGTAATATATATACATGTACAAAAATAATAATATACAATACTGCTTGGAGCAAAAGTCCCGATTGTGAAGCAACCTGCCCCCATATTATCTATCGAGTGGGCGTCTGACAACCGTAGAAAATGACGGCACTATGCAGTACATTGCTGCATGGACATAACGTGGTTATTACCGGTGATTACCTCAAAGCAGCATGTACTGCATAGTGCCAGTTATTTTCCCCTGTTGTCAGACATCCACTGAATAGATAATCTGGGGGCTGATGTAAATAAGTTGATAAAAAACGCTACAATTACAATTAAAAACTAACCTGATAGAAACAGTAAGTTTGTACCTTTTGTAAAAAAAACAGTGCAACCCTACTAATATTATAAAGCTGGAAGTTTGAAAGTTTGTATGATTTTACTCAAGTCTAGTAAAATCCGCTGAACCGATTACCATAAAACTTAGGGTATAGGTAGCCGTAGACAAGAAATAACACATAGGCTACATTTTGTCCCGGTATTCCCACGGGAACGGGACTTACGCGGGGGAAACTGCGGGGCGCAGCTAGTAGTTAACGGTTGTAAAATTGACAGACCGCGTCAACTACATCATCAACTGCATCTGACGGAGGAAGGGATGAAAATGAAACGCATTGTTATTGCGGAGAGAAGAGCGACTATCTTGCGCAGGTAATTTTGCTTTACTGATAATAATTAGGTAATTTTTCTTTTGCTTATAAAGTTTATCTAATATTTCTTCAAACACTTAAGTAATTAAGGTCCAGATACACATGCAGCTAAATAAGCATGCTTATTTAGTGGCATAGGTACTCATTACTTATAGACATTTGCCAAAAAAATTATGCTAGTTTTCCATCGTTTTTCATAAGTAAGCCTGTCACACTGTGTCTAGACACGCGCAAACCTAGCATGCGAGTAGATCGCAGGGCGATCGATTTTCGAGCATGCCACTAATAAACATGCTAGGTACCTACTCGCAAACGCCTTGAGACATATATAGCATTAAGCATTTTGCTATCTAGTGGCACGAAACCATGCCACTAAGTTGCATGTCTAACTCTACATTGATGCTAGAAATATTTTAAAGTAAAAAATCATCTTCAAAATTTCATACGTGACGAGATTTGAACTGCCGTCTCTGCATCAGTACTGCAGCGTCTTAACCAACTAGGCCACACGAGTTCCCATTTCGAGCGGCGAACTTATGGTTAGGAATATTTCCCCTGTCTATTATTTTTCTACTAAGGCTCGATTGAGACGCCAAGTCAGTTCAAATCTTGTAGCGAGTGAATTTTTTAAGATTAATTGTTCCTTTATAATATTTCTAGTAGATATACTAGAAATATTTTAAATCTTGAGCAATAAAAAAAAGATAAATTACGAAATATACCTTAAAAGTTAGTGCACTCGTTTCGATTTCGATTATGTATTTATCCTTGTAACAATGATGTCTATAGTCTACACTTGATGATTGTTTGTGTATTGTTGTTGTTAGCATTAAAGTTGTCTTTAATATTGTTTCAGATGTTGTTATGCTGTCGATGTTCCCGCTGGTTTCACCAAAGATGTGTCTCGAGTTTACAGTATCCTTTATACGCTGGCGATAAGTAAGTTACATTTATACTAGTAGCTTGTTACTGTGTGACGCATCGGGCGAAATCCCGCTTGCGACTCAGAAGATAGCGTGTACAGTACAAATACCTCTTTATGTTTTACTAGTGTGTTTCGGATGTATAAATAATTTGCTAACCAAATCAAAAGTATCTATTCATATTACAATTCTAATTTGTGGCTAGATGGTGCTGTGTGTGACAGTATATTTAATAATTTCTGAAGAAATGCATTCTGATTGCAAGAAATTACAGAAGTAACTTGCCAGTTGAACCGTAGGATATGTCATAGTTTACCTAATCGGCGTTCTAAACATTTTAAATTTACACGATTTGTTAACATAGTAACATTATAACGGGTCTTAATCGCCTATTATTATCATTATTTTTATTCAGATATAGGCATGCACTTGATTATAGTTCGCTTAAAGGAAAGCGAAACTATAATCTTCGACTATTTGCGCTCCGCAGTTTCACCCGCGTAAGTCTCGGTCCATTCTGACAATAACAAAGACAGAATTAGCAAAATCGGTCCAGCAGTTTACGCGTGATGCCATGACCAAGGGTAATAGGGATTCATTTTTATAAATAACTAGTTGCGCCCCGCGGTTTCACCCGCGTAAGTCCCGTTCCCGTTTCAGTTCCCGCGGGATTAAAAGTATTCTATGTCCTTCTCCTGGTTCTAAGCTACCTCCCCACCAATTTTCAGACAAATCGATTTAGCCGTTCTCGAGTTATAAATGGTGTAACTAACACGACTTTCTTTTATATATATATAAAGATAAGATGAAACCGATTCACTCTCGCTTTGAAGATCGCTAAATTAAAGTGCTCGGTGGCAAACAAAGTTTACTTTCTTATCTCAACGTTTCAACCACGTGACAAGGGTCTTGGGGACTCGCCTATATCAAGCGATGACACGTGACGTAACCATTCCAGATTGTACATATTCTCGTGCGCCCACTGCAACGCGTGCGGCGAGGGCGAGGGCGAGGGCGCGGAGTACCTGCGGCGGCTGGAGCTGTGCTGGCTGGAGCTGGCACACCTCGCGCTGTACAACCTGACGGCGTACAACGCGCCCAACTACTTCGACCTCGACACCGTCATCATGCCCTACATCATGGACAACTGGCACGCGCTGCAGCTGCCGGAGAAGGTAACGACACACATTCTAGACTCTTAAGACTCTCACTCAGACTCACGTCGAGAAGTTTCGCAGAGACTTCTCGTCAGAACATGCTGTTATCCGCACTCTAATTTTTGTCACTCGTGATCTGAGGCCCTACTACGAAAAAACAGTGGGTAGTTCTTTATAGTTCGTTCTGGACCATATTATACGTTCAAGACGGCCTCATTGGCGCGTCGGGCTAATGCTCGACTGCAATGCAGAAGGCTGATGGTTCGATTCCCGTCGGGTGCAAATATTTATGCTTAAGAATAAATATTTGTATCTGGTCTGGGTGTCTTGCTATGTATAATATGTATGTATTTACAAAAAAAAAAGTATAATATGTAGTATATCCGTTGTCTAGTACCCATAGTACAAGCCTAGTGCTTAGTTTGGGGCTAGATTGCGCTGTGTGTAATATCGTGCAATAATTGTTTAAAAAAAAAAGACCATAATACAAAGAATATATTGAGAATTACGGGTTCAGAATGTACAATAACTACCTACTCACGTTTGGTCGGGTCTGAAGTTTTTTCGTAATAGCACTCCTCTCTGGAATGGACGCAGATATTCAAACTGCAGCAGGTTTAACTCTGTGTGCCTTTTCATATTGTTACTTTGACCATAATAATTGTAATTGTTTAAGGGCTTGTTCGATTGGGTCCTTTTTACTTGATGGTTCATTTTGTCAGTAGGAGGACCAGCTCAGCACTTCCTTTAGTTATTTATATAGTTTATTTTCACAAGATGTGGTTTTTTAAATAAATGTGGGAAGCTTTTTACGTCATGCGTAAAAAGCCAGCGTAGAAGAGGTCTCTTCTACCTCTACGCAGGCGAGCGAGCTATCAGTTGAGTCTTAAGGTGTGTAGGTGCTTGTTACAGCAACACACTCATCATCTGTAAAGTTTTAAAAGTTACAGGATTCGTACTCATATTAATATATTCCCGGGTCTTATTCGCTTATTTTTAAATTCTGTTACCTTGATGTTTCGACCATGTTATAATAATTGTCTGGGACTTGAGTAGCGGCAGCGGGAGCGACGGTTTCTCGTGTTCTGTAGCCTAAAGCAGCCAAAAGACAATTCAATTAAACTGCGCAGTTTAACTGTACAATCGCACAGTCCAGTTAAATCGCACATGTGTAGGTACTGTACAGTTCAAAACATCATTAGATAAAACTGTACAGTTAAGTCTAATGGTCCATAGCCTGCTTTAAACAGTTTACGGCATAGACGGAGGAACTGAAATGGATAAGCTAATCAACCTAACGTTATCAAAGATTAAATCAAACATAGCCGTAGGCGACTTTTCGTGCTAAAATTAGACGGCATTACGACATTTTACATGAAATTGACTTAAGCCTCCATCGTACTTCACAACTGATTTTTCCCTGATGAATAAGTTATTTCAAACCACAGTTTAGGAACAATTATTATTAAAGTCTAGGACAGTATTCGCCAATACGATTTCTGAAAAATTTGTCAATTTGTCAATCACAAACTTCCCTATAATAAATAGCAGTAGTCGGACCATATATTGCCTATACTAATAAAACTTTGTAAATAAACTGAAGTTAGTTCAATGCGTGGTATATAATTTTTCTCCCATATTTGTAAAATATTATTTACACATGACTAAGTTAAGTGACGTTTGTCTCTGTCTGTCAACTTTGAAACTTCATGTGACAGTTAAAGACAAACGACGCATAGTTATTCAGCGCATTAATTAGCATTTAAGAATCAGGGGGTATAAGTTCAAATCAAATAAACTGTCTAATGATGTGAACTTCAAAATTAAGGTTTTGTTATCTTGTAATTAGCAATTGTTTGGTTTTAAAATTTTGCTTATTAAGTCCTTCTTTTACATGGGGCGCACTCAACGTTTTGCACTTCTAGCTAATTGGAACTATTTGAATTTTGTATGTTATATTTTTTTAAACGTTGCAACCTTTTTAGTAATAAAAAAATGGCGGGGAATCATATTTTATGTCAATTGTTTTTTATCAAAGTTCTACGTACGCAACGAAAATGTATTTAAGTCGAAAAGATTTTAGAGCGATGATTTTTTATGTTTTTTAAAGTTCTCTCTCTCCGCAAGACTGTGCTACCAGTCTTCAAAATGCTTTCGGGAGCACCTTGTTTGAGCACCGTGAGGCGATGGTACCCTGAATTTGAGAGAGGTCGAGTATCTTTATATGACGAATTTCGTAAAAGGCCACCATTAACTGAGGTCAACGAAAATAATGTGGCTACTGTTAAGCGGTTAATTGAAGAAAACCCGCGGATTATCTATGAGACAATTCGAGGACTATTGGGGATTGATATGAGCCAAATTCAGAAAACTTTACACGATGAATTGAAAGTTCAGAAACTTTGTTGTCGTTGGATCCCTCATGAACTGACAGCGGAGCAGACGCGGGCTCGCGTGGAATAGTGCTTACAGATGCTACTGAAGTATGACCACGGACATTCTAATGCTGTTTTAAGCCCTAAAAAACAGCAGTCTTGTGAATGAGTGTTTGAAAATGTTTTTTTTAGCTACGGGTCCCATCTTTACAATTCCACTTGAAGATCAAAAGAGTGTTAATGCCGAGTGGTATTCTACAATTTGTTTACCCAGGTTGTTAGAAAAGATTCGCGAAAGACGACCAAAAAGCCGCATTCTCCAGCATCATGACAACGCTTTACACACGGCCAACAAAACAAAGTCATTTTTAGCTTCCGAAAAAGTACAACTCGACCTAGCACCCTGTGATTTCTCGTATTTTCCCCCAAAATAAAGATTTGATAAGAGGTTTCACTTTTACCAACTCCAAAGAGGCAGTGAAAGCGTTCAATCAGCACGTAGAAAACATGCCTTCATATCTGTGGTCCTGCTGTTTTAATAAAAATTGTTTGATCGCATGAAAAAATGTAAAGGAGAGTATTTTGAAAAGCAATAAACATAATATTTTGGTTATAACATGTTGTTTTTTTAAGTTACGCAAAACTTATAGTGTGACCTACGTACACATCAGAAATAGTGGCTATCTCTATCCGTGTACCGCTAGGTCATGCAAAACAATAGCGGTACACGGATAGAGACAAAAGACCTATTCTTTGTCTCTCTCCCTCTTATTCATATTACAATCAATCCATCTCTCTCGCTGTTATCTATCTAATAACCGGTTTCTCTCTTTCTTCTTTCCATTATTCTCTCTTTGGTACCTATTGACAAGTAGTGTCTAGTCCACAGTTCCTTCGTCTACGCTTCAGAGCGAACACGTGACGACAATAAATAAATTTTTAAAAGTGCATATTAAAGGGGAGTTATTAAGGTAAATAATTGTGTTGTTTGACGTTTTCTGTACTTATTTTAATTACTATAAGTTTTATTCCGCGACTTGGTGATATTCGAAAACTTCAATCTGTTGTAAATCTCAGTTTTTGCATAGCTTTGTTTCGCAATGGTTTAGGGACATAATGTTGTAGACAAGAATTGTGTAGTTTCAACTTCTTACGTTGGAGCATAGATCTATTTTATGTTTTTCTTGTTAGATTAATGTTCACTTAGTTCACACATTAAGCATCAGTGGAAACTTTGTTGGATAAAGTTTTATTATTAGTTGTTGTTAATAAGTTGAAGTTACTAAGCCTGCTAAAACTCATGCTAGTTATACTATATTTGTACCGCGTGCTGTTACCAACTATGGAAAAAATACTTATCTGCTGCGAGCATGTACGACCTTTAATAATTTATGTGGAATTGCTGATTTAGACCTATTTTGCACTAGCGTAGCATTGGTAAGACGGCGGCTAAGTAATATTTTCTTTGATTCTGGATTTGATTAGGCCTAATTTATTTATTTTTTGTTTCTTGATGTGAAGTGTTAATTTGTTTTTTTTTTGTTGCACTTAAAATTTTTCTGTTTAAATCGGTTCCTGATTGTGAAGTTCTGTAATTGGCTTCCTATTGTTACCATATTATGTTTTATAAGTGTATATGTATAGCTGTTGAACTTCCTAATAAATAAATAGTTCTTGTAAGTATGTTTCCGTGATAAACCTAAATAAATAAGTAAACTAATGAACAAATTTCCATAAATCCGTAATAAGTCACTTTAAGGACATCATGTGATAGAATGAAAATAAAAATATGCTTCTAACAATTATAGTTCAATATACATAATTTTGGTCATCAGATGTGGCGGACTCCAGTGACCGAGCGTCGTGAGAAGATCCTGACAGCGCTGACGTCATCCCGCAAGCGATTCAAGTGCGGGCGTGAGATGAAGAAACGTGCCACGATCTGGGGGCTGCGTCTGCGCCGCCCACCGCCGCCGCCGATGCAGTTGTCCGCTTTACAACAGGTATATTTGGGAAATGGGAAATATTTTAAAGGAAAAATACATACACACAACACACGGCCGAAGCTGAAAGGCATTCGAACCAACAACGCCTCCCTACTCGATCAGTTTGCTCTATCGATATTTTGATTAGATTGTCAGTTCAGACTTCACCTGTACGGTTCTTAGTTTCGCCTATAACCGTATACGATTTATCTGCAGAACATTACAGTACAGAGCTGTAGTTATTTCTAATGGTTTGTAGCCATTAGAAATAACTACAGCTCAAAAAAGGATTATCGAAATCGGTTCAGCCGTTCAGGCGTGATGCCGTGATCACATAAAATAGAGATTCATCTATCTAGGGGAAGAGAGGACAAAAAGTCTGTACTTGGAAGTAAATAAAAAAAAAGGAAGTCTACAGGACTCAGGAAAAGTAGTAGAACAAAATTATATATTTTTTTTAAATTCATGTCTGTTTGACTGTTCCTTATACAATTCAAAACTACTAATCCGATTAAAACATGGTTTTCAATATTGGATAGTTCTATTTTCGAGGAACGTCGTGGTATACATTGCATCGAAATCCAATTAGTAGAACCCGAGTAATGAACGAAAAATTGCAACCGCTCGAGAACCGCTCGGCCGCCCGCGCCCGTGATAAAGCGTTTTTCACTTCCGCGGTTAAAACCGCGGGGCGCAGCTAGTTTTATATAAAAGAAGATGTATTTAGCGCGCTCTGTCTGGAAATTATGATATTAGAAATATTTTTAAAAGAAAAATTCATTCAAAAAGTTGGGGAATTTGCGTGGCCGAGCAGTATAGGCACTGGAATATTGATCCAGGGACGCGAGTTCAAATCTCGCCGCAAGTGAATCTTTGAAGATGAATTTTTCCTTTAAAAATATTTCTAGTAAATATGCCTTGAGCAATAAAAACAAATTTACGAATTATGATATCGTTTGAGTTGTAATCGTAATGTACCGGGTTCCACCACCACCAGGTGAGGAAGGGCGTGCCGCTGACCGACGAGTTGGTGCGAGAGTACGCGCCGCGGCTGCGGTTCCTGCCGCGCGCGCCCGCGCCGCTCCCTTCCCCCACTCCTGACGACAGGTGAGCTCACCGCGACCTATCTACCCGTATATGTCTCACGAGACAGGATACAAAATCAGTCTTTTATCCAACACACTGGATTTGATCATTACCATGAAATTCACATAATTGCCCTACCATATTCTCTTATAAGTCGCCGCTGTATAATAAATGTTTGAAAAAAACTTACAAAATTAAGTTTTTTTTTTTTTTTTCAAATTAGATTTACTTTATTTTTTTGAGCGAGACGACAAAAAAATTAGAAACGATCATGGTAGCGCGGAATATCTCTGAGTCAAATCTATTATCAATCAATAAATATATTCTCTTAGCTCTCTGCTTAGAACTCTTTAGTCTAGGTCTGTGTGATTGATCATAAAAGCAAAATTAATCCAAATAGTAGAAAACTGTAGTGCTACTGTAGGTTGTATGTGTACATTTCTGAAATTTTAATAGAATCGCCACTAGAGTATACATAGCAAATAGCAGGCTGATTTTTCATACGAGTAAAACTGTCAAAAATATTTTTTTCTAAAAATGGCATAACATCGAGTTCTAGAAAACCATTCGAACATCTATTTTACTACCAACTCTAGATGATTGTTGTTTGTTTCAGTTCCCAACCTTCTAGCAGTAACACGGACAAAAGTTCCTATAACAAAAACCACAACCAATGTATGATAGTACCCGTCGACGGACACTGGCTCAACCTCATGATGGGGAAGCGGTTCCATGAAAACCTCAATTCCAATTCTAATTCCGAAAACGACTCGACCAGTTCCTACGAATGTATGAAGCCGACTGAAACGGACGAGTCCCCATTGCTGTGCCCACTGGAGCCCTCCCCACCAATATCTCTCCTCTCCGATACCAAAGCCGAAGAATGCTTAGACACGAGCCACGAAGAACCAGAAGATACTAAACCTGATATGAATCTGCTCCCTCCTGTGCCATCTTTACTTCCATGTACTGTTAAATTAGATAAAATATCCAAAGAGGAAGTAGACACAAACGCGATCACCGACGACATCGCCACTGTGAATATAAATACTCATAATTCCAGAATAGCCACTATGAACTTGGAGGTGTCTAAGTTATCTACTAAGAATATTATAGAACATTCCAAAATTATGTCGTTGCAACACATGGAGAGTGTGCCGGCTTACGGCTTCAGCCATGAGATAGAATCCTCTGGCGATGAAACATCAAGTCGCGGAACTTTAGACGCTATCATACCACCTCTCAAAGACTTTCAAGGAAAGAATAACCCGTTCCTAATGCAAAACTCGTATCCATCCAAAAAGCCTGTAGGAAATGCATATCATAAACAAAATGGCAGGCATAACGCATTCAACTCGAGATTCTCGTTGCCGATGCAATTGAATCCAGGTATGGGACCACTTATCAGACCGACGAAGAGGAAACTTAGCGAGAAGGACATTATTATTGGACCGAATGGAGAGGTGAAACGGCGGAAGTATAGGAGACCGAGAAAGTATTTACAGTTGCAGGTGAGTACTGCGTATCCTAATTTTGAGATTGTAATTAAACTAAACGTCATATCAATGTAAAGTATGTACAATATTGGATTTTCAATATTCTATTTGCTGACAAGAGCCACAATTAACACAATGAAAAGTAATTACTTCTTCTAAATATCTCCCTGAAAGCCCATCGAAATGGTTCACTCTGTATAAAAAGTTATCTGCATTTGTTGATACCTTCTGTATAAACCTAGATCCACAGACAAATAATTTCATCGGAATCGATTTATTAGATTTTGGGAGTAACAAACATACTTGTTTGACTTTATTTTACTTTAGTAGGTAACTATTTACTAATAGTACCAATAATATCCTACTGAATAACATGGAAAATCCTAATATGAGTTGCCTTAAAACACAACCATATTTCCTTTTATTTCCAGTTGAACAAGTCATGTCCCCTGCCAGACGACCAAAACAAAACTGCCCAAACGTCACCCGAAAACGGGGAACCGATCAAACCGAGCGGTCCCTTGAACAATGCCAAATTCCAAGGCAGAAGACTGAGACAGAGACAAGAGAAGAACTACTACGAGAACGCACGTCGGAACATAACAGCCGCAAACAACACTACGAGTAATAACAGTGTTAAGAGTTTGCAACTCAGTCCGCATAAGAGTAACGGTGGGACGTGTGAGGTGAATGCGGAGCAGTTGTCAGCGCTGAAGAGTCGGGTGCAATCATACTTCCGCGCGGGACAATCCTTCCGTGTGATCGCACGCCGCGTCGCGCCGCCCGCGCCTCCAGCCTACCTCATCGAATGGGACACTACAGCAACTCCCTAGTTGGGATCTGTCGCCCTTCCATTTATGATCGAAATGTATACATATTTGTATCGAAATAATATATAAGTTCTTGTCTGTAGTTTTGTTGTACAGTAAGATCAAGGAATGTGATATATTATTATTCCAATTGGAGTTTTTGTTGTTTTATTTCGGTGGTAGGAGCCGTTTACACGGCCGATTACTGCTCAGGCCAAACGCACACAGCGTGGCGCGGCCAAGATCCTAAAAATATAACAATTTAAGCTAAACCTCAAGTTCTACAACCACAACATTCTGTTGAAAATAGCTTTATAATAATAAGTGAGGAGCGCGCGGCCACGCCGCGCCGTGCGGCGACAATGTCATGACATGAGAGAGCGTACACCACAAAGTACTTTGTATGCGTACACTTACGAATGTCATAGCTTGTCACGTTGTTTGACACTTTAGAATAATAGACATTATTCTAATTACATATAATCTATCTACTTAACTTCATTATTCTAGTAAACGTTAAAATAAGAAATAAAATCAGTAGAACTTATTAATTAGAATTATTTAGAGCGACATCTCTGTCGTAGTATCGGTCCGTCTCCCACAAAAGGTGAACCTTTTAGACAGACTCCGTATCGATATTGTAGTGACAATTTAGGTTAGATACACATCAATGAACGGTAGATGGCGTTGCTTGTACGGCAGTAGAATAAATTGAAATACTGTGACGTATATTTAGATAGCCGTGTGACGTACGTCGTCCAGTGTTACCATACTAAGAAAATAATTACATTTGATATAATTTTCTAGCCACAAATCTTCTATTTAGAAATATACTATAAAGTAATAGTTTGCAGTTAGATTAACGCATCCTTTTAGTACTCATTCAAAATAATGTGAGACATTACTTAAAACAGCGACGAAAGGGTGTTTGAAATGGATTAACCACAATTCATTTCCACCTTGTCCCAAAATGTCACATATTTTGGTGCTGGAAGGAGGCTTTCGAAAATATAGTATGACAACACGAAAAGAGCCCTTTTTTCCTCTGCGCGTCGATCACTCTAGACCCATTGAGAAATATAAATTATTAAATCCAAAAATAATTCAATAAATATAACTAAAGCTAAAGTTCCCGTAATAGGTGAGTTGTAGAATATAATCTGATATTATTGTTTTCACAAGTGATATTTCCTCAGCTCACGTTTCGGAAAACACTCGGAAAAGCTGCGTTTTCGATTCCCACGTGCTCAAGCTTGGATCAGTAGACCAGATTGGTTTCAGAAACCATGTTTCCTAGTAGAATCAATAACTAAACTAAGTGAACAACTACGATCTACGATCGCCTTGCATTTTTGAGTAGATTTTGTGTATTTAATTGTAAAAAACACATGCTCAAGTTACCATGTGGCAGTTCCTATTGGAACTGATTCTGATGCTAAATGTATGAACCTCAGAATAGGATTTCAGTATATACCTAAGTAATTAGAACAAACTGTGTCTGAAATATTTCTTTTACTTTTGAGAACTTAAACTAAAGATAACCTAACAAATAAAAATCAACTAAAATTAAGAACTAAATATAAACCTACTATTGTACCTAACTTATATCTAAGATACTAATCCTAAAATGTTGGCCGCCCTGCGACAAGTCTGTGTAAACGTCAGCCAAGGAAATTATTTATATTGTAAACTCATCTCTCGGTGGCTGATGTTCACACAGACTGGCCTGACAGTGCCTTTACTGATTTGTCTCTTCGACTGGTGTAATTCCAGGGTTCTACGTTCCGGTCTAGAACTCAAGAGCAAACTCGAGAACTACCAGTTTCCTTGATAGGGCGGTTAGTTGTGGACCCTTAAAATAAGCCTAGAACACAATACTTAATAGGTACTTATTACACTGTAGGTCTCTCTTAGGACACAGGTAATCTATAGGTACTTACTTGACTAATACTCTGATAGTCTCTCTTAGGACTCAGGTATGCTTAATGTGCATGGGACTCTCTTAAACCCCATGTACACTTAAACTAAGGTAGTTTCTCAATTATCAACTCTTATCACATATTCTAAATTTAAAGAAAACCTAAAAATTAACCTAGAATAGGTAAACATAAACCAGACAGGCTGGCAGGCCGGCAGGCTGTCAAGGTAGTGTAGACATGTTTGCGTTGCCCATCAATTGAACATCCAGCGACTTAATCCGCACTCGTCTTCTCTCAGTGCTATTAGACTAGGGAACGACTTTCTTATGAAAGGATGCGACACAAATTGATAAATAATTTGTGCTGCTGCTATGATTTAGATGAATTGTATGATAGGTTGAATGGTAGATTGTGTGATAGACAGTATGCTAGTGCAGGCGTGGTTAGGTCCAGAAAGATTTTACCATAGGGCAAAATCTTTTCCCAAGGCGGCGGGTGATGTCGCGTTGTTTCACACTTTAGATTTATCCCCCCGGACAAACCCCCCCCCCGGACAAACTTCCCCCCGGACAAACTTCCCCCCGGACAAACTTGATAGTATGGAAGTTTATATAACATCACTCCTGGGCGAATGAAAAAAAAAAAGGAATGGATTTCAGAACTGAAATAGCTGATGGAATGATACGACATGAAAGAATGTCTCTTAGCTAATAAACGTAGTAGTAATAAAGTCTAATTAATATTTTTTTAATAGTACTAGAGGTTATAACTAATATAACAAACTTAAAAGAGCGGTCATTAGGAACTCGTAAAATAAGCCTTAAACCTAACAAACTTAAAAGAGCGGTCATTAGGAACTCGTAAAATAAGCCTTAAACCTAACAAACTTAAAAGAGCGGTCATTAGGAACTCGTAAAATAAGCCTTAAACCTAACAAACTTAAAAGAGCGGTCATTAGGAACTCATTAAATAAGCCTTAAACCTAAATAAAAAAAAACATAATCTGTGAGTATGCTTAAAAACTCATGGGTTATCTCAAACCATACCTTGGGTCTCCCTTGAAAACCCAGGTAGCCTAACCAAACTTAGTCTAATGAGTAGTCCTAGAAACTCATGTCTAATCAAAAAAAAACACCTCATAAAACACGCACATTACCCCATTTCGCATATAACAGCAACCTACCTTACAGCCTTGGTCAAAAACTTAATAAATAGTAGTTGACCATTTTGACATCGGCGCGGCATCAAATAGCTAACATTTGACCAAGCCGATAACCATAGAGACGTATGATAGAAGAATGAATGATAGAGTAATGATAGAGCAGGCAGTTGGTAGCGTGGACCTTTATATTGACATGTTGGCAAGGTCACAAAAGATTTTACCATAGGGCAAAATCTTTTCCCAAGGCGGCGGGTGATGTCACGTTGTTTGACACTTTAGAATAATAGACATTATTCTAATTACATATAATCTATCTACTTAACTTCATTATTCTAGTAAACGTTAAAATAAGAAATAAAATCAGTAGAACTTATTAATTAGAATTATTTAGAGCGACATCTCTGTCGTAGTATCGGTCCGTCTCCCACAAAAGGTGAACCTTTTAGACAGACTCCGTATCGATATTGTAGTGACAATTTAGGTTAGATACACATCAATGAACGGTAGATGGCGTTGCTTGTACGGCAGTAGAATAAATTGAAATACTGTGACGTATATTTAGATAGCCGTGTGACGTACGTCGTCCAGTGTTACCATACTAAGAAAATAATTACATTTGATATAATTTTCTAGCCACAAATCTTCTATTTAGAAATATACTATAAAGTAATAGTTTGCAGTTAGATTAACGCATCCTTTTAGTACTCATTCAAAATAATGTGAGACATTACTTAAAACAGCGACGAAAGGGTGTTTGAAATGGATTAACCACAATTCATTTCCACCTTGTCCCAAAATGTCACATATTTTGGTGCTGGAAGGAGGCTTTCGAAAATATAGTATGACAACACGAAAAGAGCCCTTTTTTCCTCTGCGCGTCGATCACTCTAGACCCATTGAGAAATATAAATTATTAAATCCAAAAATAATTCAATAAATATAACTAAAGCTAAAGTTCCCGTAATAGGTGAGTTGTAGAATATAATCTGATATTATTGTTTTCACAAGTGATATTTCCTCAGCTCACGTTTCGGAAAACACTCGGAAAAGCTGCGTTTTCGATTCCCACGTGCTCAAGCTTGGATCAGTAGACCAGATTGGTTTCAGAAACCATGTTTCCTAGTAGAATCAATAACTAAACTAAGTGAACAACTACGATCTACGATCGCCTTGCATTTTTGAGTAGATTTTGTGTATTTAATTGTAAAAAACACATGCTCAAGTTACCATGTGGCAGTTCCTATTGGAACTGATTCTGATGCTAAATGTATGAACCTCAGAATAGGATTTCAGTATATACCTAAGTAATTAGAACAAACTGTGTCTGAAATATTTCTTTTACTTTTGAGAACTTAAACTAAAGATAACCTAACAAATAAAAATCAACTAAAATTAAGAACTAAATATAAACCTACTATTGTACCTAACTTATATCTAAGATACTAATCCTAAAATGTTGGCCGCCCTGCGACAAGTCTGTGTAAACGTCAGCCAAGGAAATTATTTATATTGTAAACTCATCTCTCGGTGGCTGATGTTCACACAGACTGGCCTGACAGTGCCTTTACTGATTTGTCTCTTCGACTGGTGTAATTCCAGGGTTCTACGTTCCGGTCTAGAACTCAAGAGCAACCGACCCACAGGACTCTTAGCGAAAATGGCTGCCGGACCAGAAGCACGGACAGAGTGGGCCGTGGAAGATTGGCACAGACCACCTTCCTGGCTGTGAACCATCTTAGATTCACAAGTTACCTAAACCATCACCGCTTCAAGGAGTTGCATCACCACTACCAGATGAGTCAAAGTTAATCATCGGTTGTACCCCTGAAATCCAGAGA
The DNA here is from genome assembly GCA_949358125.1 of Idaea dimidiata. Classification (NCBI taxonomy): domain Eukaryota; kingdom Metazoa; phylum Arthropoda; class Insecta; order Lepidoptera; family Geometridae; genus Idaea; species Idaea dimidiata. The sequence goes on from OX442338.1 coordinate 7,682,401, forward strand.
GACATTACTGCATCAACCTATAGCTCGAACCTTTCTTAAAAACATGACCCAACCTTAGTTAGGGAACAGTTTCATGCCTTAATTTTATAATCCGACCTTCAGTCTAAATTGATGTTGTTTTCCAAATTCTAAATTATTTACATAACTTACTATTACTAACTAAATTAAATCTATACTTCTCAAATACCTAATTAACTTATAAACTAGAATAATGAAAACTTATAGTTCTAAACCTAGACTTTTCTAAATAACTAACTAAATATAACTTACTACAGATAACCTGTTCTGAATTATAAAATCTTATAGATCTAGACTTTTTCTAAATAAACTCAATTACTTACTACTGTAATATTAATTAGGCTTAGTTCTAAATAAATTTATGTGTCACTACCTATATCGGTCTAAATCTTTTATTTCGACGTTCCCTGTCTCAATCACCGGATAGGTAGGCGACAAGCTTAAGGTTTAGTTTACATTGTCTTATTTTCAGCCTGGATAGTATTCAGCAGTAAGACATTTCTCTTCTAGTCTAATTAGCATCCACCTCTAGTAGTTGCTAAGTTGCAGTACATTGCTGCTTTGACGTAACGTGGTTGTTACCGGGGCGATTACTTCAAAGCAGCAAAGTAGAATACGAAATATGTTTTTTGACAGTAAATAGCAACTAGTAGCGGTGGATGCTAATTAGATGATACCACAGCTGACATGTTAGGCTGACAAGGCAAATAGACCTAAAGTAAATATGGCATCAGAAGGATGACTGGCGTACCAAGCTGCAGTCAATTAGGAGCATAAATATAGGGAGTAACTTTGGCCAATAACAAACGGTACAGAAGTATTCGTTCCGTCCAATGGTTGTATCTTCTAGGTGAACTCGCTACATCTTAGACCCCTTGCGTCAAGATGTTATTAAGAAAAAAAAAATAGGTAGGTACCTATGTATACTTAGTATAGTTTTTTGAAGCAACGTAACATCTTCGCTGTAACAATACGTCGATGTAAGAAAGCGTAATACGTATATAAAATTAGTATCTGAAGAAACAACTTCGATGCAACAACAAAGTAGATGTACTGCATGCGATTATGGTATTTATAAATCAACGAAATCTCTCGATGGTATGGAAGTCGGGAGGACCTTCGACTACGTCCTCTTGGCGGAGTGGAATACACGGCTGGAGCAGCCAGGGTACGGCTTTGCATGGTGGTAGACGCCATCCGTCCACTTCTGGATACGGGGCGTTATCGTTCCGCCTGACACAAGTACTTTCCGGACATAGCTGCTTCGGAAAGTTCTTGAGTCGGATTAAGAGGGAAAGTGACGAGCGGTGTCACTAATACTCCTGCAGCTGTGGCACCGCCTAGAACACTCTGGCGGTCTGCCCAGAGTAGGCTGGACCTCGAAAAGACCAGGGGCTCGACCGCGCAAGCGCGCAGTACAGTACTCGTACTGCAAAATCCCGCAGTCCCCGACACTCGCGGACAGATGGATGGTTTGTTTGATTGTTTGAACGCGCTAATCTCAGGAATTTATATCTCAAAAACGGCGGAACCGATAGGAATGAAATTTTATAAACGTTAGTTTAAGGCTATAAATAAGATATAGGGTACTTTAAATGATCGTACGGGTTAAGCAACGCTTGGCGTGACACATACGTGATGGGTCTGCAGAAACGATCGCACCAATTAGAATTAAATTTGGTATAGAGATTAGTTTAAGTGTATAAATACGATACTTTAAATGATCATACGGGTTGAGAAACGCTTGGTATGACATACGTGATGCGTCACATATGTTACGGGATAGGAATTTGTGGGTGAAACCGCGGGGCAAAGCTAGAATATGATATGATTAGCAATGGTTTTATGAGCTCCAATATGCAAGTCTTCTACAAACTATTTTTCACACGTTGCACACTGGTCATAAATCGTAGTAAAGTAGACCGGTGAATCCGGTACCGCTTATCAATCGCAATAATGCTTAGCACTGCACCTGCAGCACCCATGAGTGGTCGAGAACGAAATTCGTTCTGCAGAGCTCCTATGATTTAGACCCGGCGCAGCGTGTGCAACGAGTAAAACTGTACTTACTATATTTGCGACGAAAACTCTAAGATTTGATTAATCTTTTTCTTTTTGCAGTGGTGTGTGTGGCTAAGGCCTCTAACTTGACCTAACCACTTTGATTAATAATAATATTTTTCTAGCTGTGTAGTCGAACTCCTTTGTTTCAACTAGACAGGTTTACTAGTCTTTCCGATTACTCAATGCAGTGTGAATAGTGAAAGTAGTTACATGTGTAAGCCTTAGTATAGTAAGTTTATGCAATAAACACTCCATAACGGGCCAAAGTAAGTTGCTACTTAACCATTCTTAAATTTGTACCTAACGTGTCAGGAAGAAACTCAAATAAAATACCAATTTAAACAACACATTGCAATATGGAATGTCAATATATTTTACTTCATATCTACATTTGATTTTAAGTTTGAGTAGATGACTGAAATTAAAAATCTCCTTAACAATATAGATACAAAGACGGTGTTGTCCATTCGTTATTATAAAGAGTACGAAGAATTTGGATATGATTTATAATTACTACACAGTATTCCACTGGAACTATCTACAAACATAAAAAGACATGTCCATGTTAAATAAATATATTTCAAATCAAATGTATGACATTTGATCTGTTTCAAATGACAGAATGATAAAAAATCTACTAACATCCAGTTAACATTTGTCGAAAAACCGAATACGATACAGTAATTTCATTGACTAATACTTCGCCACGTCTTTACTCATTGCACGAAAAAACAGACATCTCTATGGCAATCGAATATTTTATGTGAAAAAATAAAGTAATCATTTATTTACTGATTATAATATCGTACATAACAACATGTAATGAGAAAACACGTGGTTTTAGAAATAGATTTGCGTTTAGATGTTGACTCATCAATTTTTATTATTTATAAATTACATGTACATAAAACATTTGATTTTTTTTTGTCCAATTACTACAAATACTAGTCATTATTAGTACATACTATAAAACAATTACGAGGAGAACCTTCAAGAACGGAATAATATAAATAAAGTCTTACAAATGTAGTTTACTTTAAAAACTTACGTACAAACTTATATAATACATACAACATTAATTAAAATGCAACCCTTCAAAGGCCCATAATACGCGATTACGAAACAATATTAGATGGTACAACAGTTTAATTAAAGAGAAGTAATCTATTCACAGCACTTATCCATTATGTTAGTCAATTGTCCCACGCACAAAATGATCACGAAATCACTTCGGTGTCAAATTATCACCACACTGATTGCATTGACATAAAATTAATATTTATATACCTATGTACATATAACAAAACAAGTCCTAACGCACATTACAGCGACTCCTCGAATGCAGCCATCAAATCACTTTGCATATTCATGTCTATTTGTCCCGCCATCTGAAACAGATAATTTTGTCATTATAACGATATATCTAATTTTACAAATATCTACCATTAATTCAACTTCACCCTGTCCATTGCTCGGCCGCCACTCGGTTGCAACAAACCGTTCGGCGGCTCGCCGAGGAATAGACAACGAAGCTCGGACCCGTGACGGTCTAATATAAATCATCCCTAAAGTACACATTTACTGGGGTATTTCAACAAGGAAGAATGGTGGCACGAATCCTTGGGGTCCAATTTTGGATGACTCTGCTGCAGGCGGAATTCGAGTTATGTACGACTTTCTGCGACTGACTGCGACTTTCAGAGCAACGGTCGGCATAGACCGTTCTACGATTTCAGAAAACACCAACATTAAACTGTGTGGGAGACACAGCTCGTTTTATTCAATTTCAACATCGACCTGTCCTTTACGATATAACGATATAGTATAACGAGATTGTAGTACTGTTTCGATTTTTTTGATGAGAAGTGTATATATATATAAATGTGATACATACCGCCTCCCGCCTCCTGCGTTCCTGCTCGCGCTGGCGCAGACGTTCGCGCTCGCTGGCGGCGGGCTTGGCGTCGGGAGCGGGTGCGGCGGGTGCGGCGGCGGGCGGCGACGCGCGCGCCACCGGCGACACGCTCGGCGACGACACCTCGCCCGCACCCGCACCCGCGCCCGCGCCGCACCCGCCGCCCTCGCCGCGCCGCGACGTGCTGCCCGGACCGACGCCTACACCGCCCGTACTCAACCTGAAACACAGACACATCATTACACTCCCTGTAATTTTTGACGACCTCTGTGGCGCGTCGGGCGAACGCTTGGCTGCAATGCAGAAGGTTGCGGTTGCGCTGGGTGCAAATACTTATGCTTAAAAATACATATTTTTATCTGGTCTGGGTGTATTTCTATGTATAATATGTATGTATTTACAAAAGAAAAATCAATATAAGTAGTATATCCGTTGTCTAGTCACCGTAAAACAAGCTTAGTAGCTTACTATGGGGCTAGATGGCGCTGTGTGTTAGTCACAGAATCTATTTATTTATTTTGTAATACACCGCACATGAATACATATATATATACTAGCTGTGCCTCGCGGTTTCAACCCATAAATTCCTATCCCGTAACGTATGTGACGCATAACGTATGTCATACCAAGCGTTGCTTAAACCGTATGATTATTCAAAGTACCCTATATCTTATTTCAACCACTAAACTATCCCTGTACCAAATTTCATTAAATCAGTTTAACCAATCAAGAGTAGCCTAAAACCTTCCTCGATAAATGGACTATCATACACAAAAAGTTTTTTCAAATCTGACCTGCAGTTCCTGAGATTACGAATTTAATACAGAAGAACAGATAGAACAGAAGATACAGATTATATTTATTCCTTGTATCTGTAACCCTTACCCATGATGATACAAGCTTGTGCTTAGTGTAAAATCGGTGTTTGATGTAATATGTGAAATGTCTATAAATTCCATAGTCAGTGTCTATACTAAATATTATAAATAGGAATTATTCGTTTGTTTGTTTATAACAAATAGGCTCCGAAACTACAGGATTGATTTCAAAAAATCTTTTACCAAAAGCAAGCTATATTTTCTAAGCTAAGAAAGCTAAGAAACAACATAAATAAATAAATAAATAAATAAATCCTGTGACGAACACACATCGCCATCTAGCCCCATGGTAAGCTGCTAAGCTTGTGTTACGGTGACTAGATAACGGATATACTACTTACATAGGCTAGTTTGATCCTTATAGTCCCACAGGGTCGGGACTTATGCAATGGAAACCGCGGGACGCAGCTAACAATAAATGAAATAAGATTTGATATACCTAGGTAATGATTCCAGAAGAATCACTCTAGTGGTGTGGTACAACGGCAACTAAATGAAGACGGGGAGCGCGGGAGCGGTTTAGATGCGGTTTTTGCTTAAAGGAGTTGTATGGATAATCAAGACAAATTGACGCGAAAAACTACTGCGTTTTATACTAAGTATAGGAGTTGTATTGATAAATCAGACAAATTGACGCGAAACACTATTTTGTTTTATACTAAGTATTGTTAGGATTTAAGTTGAAGTTTCTTCAGTCTCTACGAGTGTTTTTATTGCCCGATTTTATTAACTACACTACGCTCTGTTGGTTTCGGTATCATACCTCATTTTCTCATCATCAGGATGTCGCCTCTCGGTTTCTTGTCGTTGTCTCTCTGCTTGCTCCTTCCTCCTTAGCTCCTGTTGTTCTATAAGAGCCCTTTGCCGATCTATCTTCTCTTTCGCTTGTTTTTTGAACGCCTGTTACGAAACGAAAAATTTATAAAAGCACCTGTATTTATTCGGTAGTCAAATATGTAAATATGGCAACTTTAATACGTTTGACTTACTTGGAAAGTGTCCATTACAGGTTTCTGTTTAACTTGATTATTGGCGACCATGTTAGGGATGCTCTGCGGACTGCCCGCTTGAGCTAGAGACGACCACGAACTCGCGTTCTTCAAGTTCTGTTCCTGTTTAAGCTTGAAAGCTTGAGCAAAATTAGAATTTTTAGTTTCTTCCATTTTCTTTTCCATCTCATATTTGACCCGATCCGTCATGGTGGTCGGAGGCATGTTAGAGACGCCCATGAGGTCCTCGATCGGTTTCGGAGTGAGGAGCGGTTTAACGTCTTCTTTCTTATGAGGTGGGTGCGATGGGACGTTAGTGGAGGCTTGATGGGAGGCCGAGTGCTGCGCCTGCGCTATGACCGTGCCGTGCGACGTCGGCAGCGGCTCGAAGATAGACGCCACCGCCGGCGGTAGGCCCGGCATGCCGCCCATACCGCCCATACCCGGCATACCACTCATACCGGTCATGCCCGTCATGCCCGGAATGTTCGGGTTTACTTCCGGCCGCAACATCTCGCGCTCGTGCCCCATACTCTTGTCTAAGTAACCGTTGTGCGAGGGGAGATACATCTCAGTCTTGATCTGTTCGGGCACGCGCGCGACGTCGGCGAGCCCGCCGAGCTGCGCCATCAGGTTCTGGTGCGCGGCGTCCGGCATCAGGTGCGGCTTGGGCAGCGAGAACTCCTCGTCGAGCCGCATCGACGAGTCGGACCCGCCGACGCTCACGTCCATCGGCACATCCGCCTTGAGGCTGCGTTCGAGACTCGCTAGCGAACGTTCTATGGGGTCGATGTAGTGGGAGGGGTCGACCTTATCGAGACCGTTGCGCGGTTCGACCTTCACGACCGGCTTCGGTTCGGGATCGGGCGCGGGGGTCGGCGCGGCCGTCGAGACGGATGAGTCGGGCGCGGAGGTGACGGGCGGGGCGGCTGGGGGCGGGGCCACGGCGACGGGCGGGGTCGGCGCCTTCGTCTCCGGCTTGACGGGCTGCGCGGGGACCGGCGCGGGCGCGGCCGGCGCCGGGGCCGGCCCGGGCTCGGGGACCGCCGGCTTCACTTCCACAGACGGAGTCTCCACCGGCGCCGCCATAGACACCGTCACCGACGTCACGGAAGTTGGGATCACAAGCGGTAGTACCTTCTGCAACACCAAATATAACGAATTTATATCTCGTATACAATGTGGTAAAGAATGAACAACTTTACACGGAAAAAAGAAAAATATTTACATTTTGCGCTGGAGGTGTTTGATGCATTTTCTTCGATTTCTTTTTTGGTGTTCTTCCTGGTCCAGTGCCTGTAAAAATTTACATATCACGGGATATTATACCGCTTTACATAATAAATAGGGCCGACCGTGAATAAGACATTTTCTTAGTAAAGCCTACATTTGGTCTCTGGTGCCGATAAACTTAATTCTTACCTTTTCGAATGCTTCTTCATTTTAAGTTTTTATGAAGTTAAAGCTTTATTTAAGTTATTCTATTGTTCAGATCTCAGGGTATGTAAATAAAATACAATATAAATTACTTAAAAGATTTACTTAAATCATTATATACTGAAATATATACAGTGTTTATTCCACTCACTCTTAAACCTAAACCAATTAAGTCATGAGTTGATCTAATCATCTTAAACGTAACACACAGTGTCTCCGTAAATACACTTGTAACTTTCTACATACATATGTACCTAAATGTAGTATCTGGTAATATATATTAATTGCATCACAATCTTTGACAGTAAGTGCATTCAGACCATGAATGGATATCAGATCCGTAGGTAATATTCATTTTTAAACTTATTGTGAGTAATTTGTTCAAATGATAACAGAAAATGAATGGGAGAACAAGAGTCGGACGGACTTTTAAATTAAAATACAATCACCTACGGATTTTTAACTTATATGCAAACAAACTTTAAAAACATAGATAACTTTACATAGGACAAATTAAAGATACATTTTAAATTTGTTCATTATCTTTCTTAGCCCATTCAATTAAGGAACCCTAAGATATATCAATATATCCATTAAAAACTAACTTATTTTAGTATTATCTATTTATTATAAGATCTCTAAGCAATCCGCAAATTGTACTTTGCTAAACATATCCATAAACTGAAGCGAAGCAATGTAAAATTACTTGAGTACATGAATTTGATTTAATTTACAGACACTGATAGGCCTAATTTGAGAGTTTTCGAGCACATTATTTTATCATCGCATCTGCATATAAATAATAAGTTTAGACTATTAATCTGTTACCGCGTTTAATATATCTATCAATCAAAACTAACTCAACGTACTGCGCAATAGTACTTAACGTCTTATGCTCGCAAAAACCCATGCTACCCACTCCAGACTACGTTTAAATTATTATTCGATATAAAACGGTACATAACATTATTAAAAGAATACATCACGTAAATTATATTTAACAATATTTACTCAAACATCCTACACAGTATAGAGTTTACAGTAAATGATCAACATTATACAATTATGTTGTATTGTGTGATGTCTTCCAAATAATTCAATTACATAATAAATATAATATAGTAGTATACTAACCTACACTAGGTGTGAAATTATTGATAGCGGATAGCGTGACCACGAAAGGAACCAATCAACAAGCAGCGTCGTGTGACTCGATTGGTCTAATTAATATGATCATTCATGCAGCCAATTTGTTATCTATATTTTCACCCTAGCGGTCAACAGTCAAATCATATATTTTCCCAACCAAGGTAGTTCCTTTTAACACTCTTAATGGTCTGAATTTAGCCCTATTCTATTTCTCAAAATTTATTCTATTAGATACTCGCACTAATATAAACTTTAAAATTCGTATGTACTCAAATAATGTATGCTACTAACAAATTGCGGTAATTATTATTTCAGATGATGGCAGTTTACTCAAATAACTCACAAGTTGAAGTTTGTATAATTTTATACAGTTAAATAAATAATAAATTATGAGTTTAACTTGTTTCTTTTACCGCAAAATATATTAATCACAACTTTAAAACAACTAAATATACAACTTTATTTCAATCGTTAAAAAACCCTCTAAAATTAGATGTTTTTATACAAGTTTCTTGATACCTTGTTGCATAATGTTTATAAAAAAATACAGGAAATCAAGTAGGTAACATTATTGCAGCAGCCATGGAGTAACCAAAATAACATTTACCGAAAAATCTCTGTTTCCATTTTCATTAAATTTAAGATCTTGGTCTGTTGAGTAGATTGTAAAATTGAACATTGAATAATAATTCGTCATTGTGTGTGTATATAAAAGGTAAAGATATCTAAAGAACGACCAACTTAGGAACAATAAAATGTTATATGAAGGTTTTTCGCTTGTAATCGAGACAAAATTTTATTCAATGATGAATTTTCAAGTGAACCTTAGCATCTAAGAATTATGTAGACAATCTTTACAAACTGTGGAAATGACTAACAATCATTTTCGGGATTACAAATTCTGCAATAAATTAACAAGTTTGCAAACAATTTGTGAAGGAGGGAGGCCAGCTTTGGTTGTTTCGTTTACGATAACATCACATGGGTAATACAAAATTTTGATAACACGTCACCGTTAGGTCTGAGAGCAAGCATCGATGTGTATCAGTCAAGCATTAAACCAATAAAACATACCTTTTCAAAGAAAATTAATAAAAACATGTCACATGTACATCCTCATCGTGTTGGGTGTTATTTTGCTTGCTACTGTCTGTGGTATCCGTCCTTACACAATTGTTTGCAACAAGTGCCTAGCACTAGCGATGTGTCGATAGTGAGCCGACCGCCAGTCGCCGGTAGCCGGTAGCCGGGCGCTCCTCTTGCTACTCGCTACGCTACTACGCGGGTACGACCGCGACCGACCGGGTCAGACCGCGACCGACCGGGTCAGACCGCGACCGACCGGGTCAGACCGGGCGTGCACTACTCGACTGAGCGTTGTACTCCCAGCTCAGGCGTGGACGTGGACGTACCGACACTAATCTCTAGTTTCGCGTTTCGCTAATCGCGATGCGTAGCCACCTTATTGTATTTCACTTTTTAATTTCACACTCTTAAGCAATTAGTACCGTGAGATCTGAACTTCCAATAAGAATTTTAAAAGACTGCAGTTTTAAGGATGCAAATGAAACAATATTGCACTCGAGGACATGTTAAATATTAGGTAATGTGAAAAGGTATATCCTATTGGTTTATGAAGGCAAACCAAATGTAAATATCTTACCGGCACCAGAGATAAATAAACGCGAATACCAAAAGCTGGCTTTCTCCTCCTCACTAATCTTTGTGCCTTTACCGACATTTCTTATAATGCGCGGATAACGTACAGTGAATCGGTCGACTGAATCAAAATTTAAGGTGGTATCCCTCTCCAATATCACAGAATGAAAAACATATCAAAACTACTCTCACAGCATTCACTCATGCAATTTACAAACTTCATTTAGAGCCCAACACTAAGAGGCCAGAGGAAGGCAAACGTCATAATCAATCGTATTATATCTCCATAATACAAGCACCTAAAGATCATCCTCGTTCTGAACTAGTCAACTCAGTCACATTTACATTTACAATCAAACTTGATTTCCTTCGATAAGACTGCCGATAAACGTGTTGTGTCAACACAACTATTATCCCGGCATTCCCGTCGACAGAACTTTAAAACTCTGTCAACGTCTCAAACATATTACGCAAAAAGATTTTGATTTAAGAAAAATTAACTAATCAGAATATAAAAAAACATCACCAAAATAAAATCATTTTGGGATTCATGTATAATATGTACATACACAGTCAATAAATAAAACTTTAAAATATATAAAAACAGTCGTACTTCATCGGGGTACCGAGTGTACCCCGGACGAAACTCAATGTAAAATGTACACAAACATAGCAAAATTATAACGCTTTCAGTTGCCACAGTAAATCGTAACTCTTCCTGTCATCATTCTCTCTGATATCAATTTCAGACTAGATTTCATAATGAAAAGTAAAAAAAAAATGTAGTCTTTAAACTTTAAACCTTTAAAAAATACTGGCAAAGGTAAAACACGTTTCCGTTTACATTTTCATGAACAAAAAAAATGCTAACCTAAGTTTACATCGTTCGTGATATCAAAGTTTCAACGTATTCTTATAAAGTGAAATATTCGTCTTAATTTAAATGCAAGTATTGTTAAAAACTAACACTAAAATCGTATATTACAGATGAGGGGCGAGTAAGAACGCGGGCGCGGGCGCGGTATTCTCGCGGCTCTATCAATGTGTGGTGTGGTGATACGTCAGTCTAACCTGCTTCGCTGTCGCTGCTGTCGGAGGAGCTGGTGTCGGTGCTGGAGGACGAGTTGGACGAGTCGGACGAGCTCGACGAGGACGACATGCCTCCGCCGAGCGCCTCCTTGCAGCCTTCTGCACACACGGTACAAGTACGACGTTATTACACTGCGCTAACATCTAGCTAACACACACCCGAACGACATGGCTAAAGGCATCGACATCTACATGCCTATATTATAATGAGAGCAACGGGAAGTTCCGAGAGGGTATTATATTGAGGACGAAGCGCTCGACTTGATTTTCAGTCACTTAGGTAGCACCACCCTCACTATTTCGATACTTAATTCTAGACCGAAATTGCCAACATATTCGTTAACATAAATGAATGTGGAATGATACATGTTTTATAATTATACATACAGTCTTTTGAGTTACAGGTGAGTGTCTGCTCGATAAATCATACACAAAGGGCAGCTTGAAATATACCTACTCACTTACGAGATTTATATTTGCTTTTGATACACCTTCAAGGGTACCTCATTCATATAAATGTGGTAAAACCCTCATAAAGAAAATATTAAAAAAAAAAAAATCTATACCTTTTTTCTGTTGTGCTTTCTTGGTATTTCCTAGTTGCCCAGATACATCTTGAAGTCTTTTCTCTAGTTCCTGCTTTTTCTCTGCCATTTGTTCGTCTTTGGATTTTCCAGACACTTTGCGATCTGAACAACAACGGATAAACATGACAATCTACTTCAGCGGATACATTTAAAGCAATAGCTACCAACATTATGGGAGGGAAAGTAGAAAGGTTCCGGGTAAAATGAGGTGAAATCATAAATAGGATATAAGGAAAAAGGAAAATAATGTCGGCGCAACTCACAATAGGGCTTACGTGTCTTTTTCCGAAGACATGAGGCCACATAGTTCTCCAACTCGCGGAGGGTCGACGGCTTCAGCGTTTCGAAATCTATCTCGATCTCATCGGGGTTCGAGTCTCGCAACGAAGGCTCTCTACTCTGTATGATGTGAACCACTTTGCCGAGCTTGTCACCTGAGCGGGATAATGAAACAGGGTATATGAGACACGAGACGTAAGCCACACCAAACTAATCTACCTCTCATCAAAAATAAACCGAACACTTCGCAAGATTATGTTTTGGAATGGCAAGAGACAAAGATTCATTTTTAAGAATAGGAGGTACAAAGTTTTCGATTTCTATCGTTTTTGTTCCAGTTTTATTGTATAATGTTTCTTTTACAGAATCGCTCAATTGCATTTTAAAAGTGATAGTTATATTTCTATAGTGTATGCACTATACTGTACAGTTACGGACCAGTGTCCGCAACCGCATAAGGGATGATTTATATTAGACCGTCATCGGGCCGTGCCGTGCCCGAGCTTCGTTGTCCATTGCTCGGTGAGAAGTCGATCGGTCTGTTGCAACCGAGTGGTGGCCGAGCAATAGGCAACGAAGCTCGGACACGGTACGGCTCGGTAACGGTCTAATATAAATCATCACTAACGCGTTCACGGGCAAAACTAAAATTTTATTTTTTGATGAGAAGTATAAAATGTAAATTGTAAAAGAATGTATATTAGACGTACCTGGTAGCTTGTTGATATCTAGCGAGAGTTGTCTCTTCTCGTCGTAGGACATGGGCTTGGCGTGGTCCTCGTCGTCGGTGTCGGGATGCGGCGGCTGGTGCGGCGCGGGCGCGGCCCCCACCGGCGCGCCCTTCTTCTTGGCGACGGGCGCGCGCGCGGCGCCCTTGCCCGCGCCCGCCGCGCCTCCGCCGCGCTTGCCGCCGCCCTTGCCGCGGACTACGCTCGTACCTGAGTGTACAGGGACGGTCCTTTATCTATACTAATACTAGCTACGCCGCGTACTAGCCCGCGATTACCCGGTCACCCGCGGATACATCGGGATTAAAAGTAGCATATGTGTTATTCCCGGTATCCAGCTACCTACATTCCAAGTTTCATCGCAATTGGCTCAGTAGTTTTTGCGTGAGACTTTCGCGCTTATATTGGTAAGATTATACAAGAGTAATATGTATGTACGTATGTATATTCAGGATAATCTCCGGAACTAGTGCATCGGAATCAAAAATTCTTTGACCAATAGAAAGCTACCTATAGTTTAACTATATATAACGTTTTTTAGTCCCTGTAGTCCGGTTCTAATACAGAAAGACACGTCCCTATTGCACTTAGTGAGATAAGGGCAGGACGAAGAAGCAGTGTTGGTCTACTGGTAGTTACTCCAACTCTCATTCCGAAGGTGATTTCGAATCCCGGCTCACGGCGAACCAATGTCTCTTTCTTTTCAAAACCATATGTCGCGAAATCATATATTAACATCGCTCTTACGGTGCAGGAAAACATCGTGAGGAAACCCATGGCTTAGTCATGCAAAAATGCTCAGTTGTAGGGCTATTTGCGGAAACACACAGTAAAAACTTTAAGAGCAGGAATTAGAACCTGGATCTAATAGAATTCGGCTAAAATATCCACTGCCCGTCGTAATAAGCGACCAAAAGTGGTCAATAATTACCAAAAGTACAAAGGCCGTTCTAACCGCTAAGGAAAACGGATTGTTACATCTTCCAATACAAGATGGACGTAGTTTCCCTCAGAGATTATGTATGACAGACCAATCTCCTGAGAAAGAGTTGTGTAACTTCTTCACTCACCCAAATTCTCAGCGATATTGTTAGCTTTCCCCGTATAAGCGGCGACTGTGTTCGCTTTAGGAATAGTATTATTCGGCACCGGCTTCTTTTTCTCCTTTATCTTCTTCTTGGCCTTCTTCTTAGTGTTAGATTCTTCAACGAGCTTCCGCATCTTCTCCTGAAGCGCGTGTAATTCTTTCTCTAGTAGTTTAACTTTGTTATTTCTCTCCTCCTCAGAGTCGTCCGATTCGGAGTCTGACTCGGAGCCTGATTCGGAGCTGGACGCAGAGCTGCCCTTGTCCATGGTGTGCGTCATTCCCACGTGAACCGGCTCGTCGGGAATCTTGGCGTACCTTAACATTACAAAGAACAAGCTTAGATGTATCCTGGCCTACACAGTAACATTCGCGTCAGTTTCCGAGGTTTCACATAAAGTGTATCGTTAGGTATTACAAAATAACCACAAACCATTGGCAGAACGCAAGTTATTGAATCCTGCCGATTATTTGTCAATAAACACATTACCCTCCTATGCGTCGCGCAGTCGGGTAAAAATCTTAAAATGGGGACATATTTCCTTCTTGTATTTACTACTATCTCTTATAATAATTTAGGAATTACGCCTAAACGCAGGCTAAAATTCAGCCTGTACACAAATAATACAAGTACAATGTAATCAATGATTCAATCACAAGGTGAAAACGATCACAGAAGCTTGGGATCGCCATGGTGAATCAGTGACTTACCTCATTTCAAAGACATCCTGTAGTTTCCTAGCCATAGCGACGACGTCGTGGTCTGGCGGGTTGTATTTGTAACAGTTTGTGAATATTAGACGAACGTCGGCGGCGAACTCAGCTGCCGTCTTGTACGCTCGACTGTCCATCTTCTGCTTCACGGTTCCGAGATCCATTGGCTTTTTGATAATATCAAAATAATCGTGGAGGCCGAGCAATTCAGCGTCAACGGGTTTGTAGAACGGCCAGGCGTAGCCCTGTCGATTATACGTATTTAGCAAGATTGTAATTGAATAAAGAAATAAACAAGGATTTTAATTGCAGGGCATCTACTTTCATTCGAATGAATAAATGAATAAAAATCTGTCGTCCAGAAAAAAAACTGTCATAGTAGGCATTATGATATGACGCAGTTTCCGTTCGTTCGTAGAATTAAAGTCAAGCCCAGAACACACTAGCTACTAAGTGGTCTGGCAGCATTCCCGTGAAGGCACAGGTCTTTTAAACTAGGGCATTACAGAAATCGCCCCGATGTGTGTATTGCACTTCAAGGCTTTTGCTTACCGAATGTTTCTTCGAGAAGAGCTCTTTCAGTATTTCATTACAACTCTTGAGTGCATCGGAGAGTTTCTCCTTGCTCTTGGCTAGCTGCGGCGTGAGTGCGGAGTGGTGCGAGGCGCCGGCCGCGACACTCGGCGACATACCGCCCATTTTGAACCCATCGTCTGTCGTCCTACTTGTCTGTTGAGAAAACATTCCGCAAAGTTCACAGTACAGTACAAAAACTTATTGGTTTGGGCAAATTATGCTCCTTGCGTAGCTCTCGCCCTAATATCCGATAGGTTCAGAAAGATGAGATTCAGAAAATGAGGCAAGAAAGTTGTTAAAGAGGAAAGTTAACAAAAACACCACGGCATTCTTTTCACCATGATTGTTGGTAGAAATTGTTGTACACCATATTGTTAATTCTATGCAAATAAATGAATGAACATACCTTTTTCTGTCTTCCACTTTCTCTTCTGGTAGATATCTTGGCTGGTTTAGGTCCTCCTTGTTGGTCTATGGTTGGTGTGGTGTAGCCACCTTCGAAAGAGCTTCCCATCGGCGTAGTCGTGTCCGCTTTTCTTTTAACACCCTTTTTGACCTGGACAATAATTAACAGTTAGAAAGTTAATCGAGGCAAACTATCTTATTTAAACATACAACTATTTATCATTATTTTCTACGCTAAGAAACGATCTTCGACGATACGTGAAATGTTTCTTACAAATACAATTTAAGTAAGCTTAGAATTTATAAAATGTAGTGTGTACCTTAGCGGGTTGCGTTTGTGAGAGTGGGACAGCCGGTATAGTGGTGACGGGAGTGGATGGAGGTTGAGTTACGTGGAAGCTTGACGGCTGTGTAGCAACCTGAAAGAAATTTATAGTAATAAATAATAAATAAAACCGATAATCCGGATCGAAATCGGATGTCGAGAGCTCGAGACAGTCAGAATTAAACTTTTCCATTTCAATCCTGGATATAAAGTTCTCCTCCTCCATTCTTTCATCTCTTCATGAAAAAAATCAACAATTTTCGATGCACCGGACAGGGATTTTGAATTTAGCTCGTTTAGGTGTACGTCTTAATGGAGGAGGGCACAGAAAGGTGTCTAGTGGTGGGCTGTGAGAGATTTTACCTGTTGCGGCAGTCCAGTGTGCGTGGCGGGCGGCGTGGCGGCGGGTGCCGTGGTGGTGTTGGTGGAGCCGACGAGCGCGGGCGGCGGCGCGGGCGCGGGCGGCTTGGCCGGCGCGCGCGGCGTCGGCGTGGCGCCCGCGCCGCCCGGCGTCGCCACGCCGCCGCCCGCGCCGGCCGCGCCGCCCGTGCTGGTGCCGCGCTTCTTGCCCGTCGCCTTACCGCCCTTTGACGGCATCTCGATCTCCTTCTCCTCCTTATCCATCTGGGCTATCTGTTTTACCAAACGAGTTGCGTTACTTTAGCATTCGATGGCTGATGGTAAGTGAAATTTTAATATAACATAAATATTTCTCGACATTACACCCAGCGCAATCTAGCCCCACACTAAGCACTAAGCTTGTACTATGGGTAGTGGACAACGGATATACTACATATTATACTCTCTTTTTGTAAACACATACATATTTTTATAGATTTTAACTATAGGCTGCAATAGACTGCGTCGCACGCTCAGCTATTAACTCCTAAGTATTTTCATCAGGTTTTAGGTAAACTTACCCTGTTAAGAAATAGCTTCTCCAAAGTCTGCGCCATAACGACAACGTCCTCGCCAGGTTTGTTGTAGACGTAGCAGTTGGTGAACATTGTATTGAAATCTTGGATACATTCCTGTGCTGAGTAGTAGTAGTTTGATTCCAGACGTTTCTTTATCGTGCCCAAATCCATGGGCTTCTTGATTATTTTGTGGTAGTCCTAAAAATATGTTTGTGTTGAATAATAGGTACTTTAAAAATTACTTAGGGCCAATTAGGACTTTCTGCAAGTACATCCAATTCGTATCCAATATGTCATGCGGGGAGAGAATGCTGCCCTAACCCAGAAACAAAAAGTGGAGCAGCAAGACGAACCTATGTTCGATTCGAATCGAATGACTGATACCTAACCTATAAAGATCATTTCTCTGATTCGGATCGGTCGTTACTCGGGGTTGCGTAAGCTCCCTTAATCAATACTTACGGGAAGATTCAGTTTCTTAGCGTCGACCGGTTGGTGGAAGGGCCAAGCGAACTGATGCTTCCAGACCGCCTTCATCACATTCTTCTGGAGGAACTGTAACTGATTCGTCATCCGGCCTTGCCGTCGAGGCGCGTCGTCGGGCGGAGCGCCGTTCACTGCTTCCGCCGTTGGCTATCGACCAATGTTATACTAATGTCAAGGTACCAAAAACAGTATTCTCTTAATAAACCATGCAAGTTTGGCCAACATGTAGAGGCCTACATGGCAGAAATTTGGTAAGTAGTTGGCGACAATGTAGCCCAACCAACCGAAACGTGTTAATTTTCGTCTTATCATTAAAGGATTTCGGCGCGCTCAGCTGACATTGTTGAAACGTTGTAATATGTGTACAGCGAATCTGATTAATGGCACAGTTTACTGGTCCAGCGTGTTGAGCCAATATGTATAAAGTTAGGTTTCCTAGCGTAAATTCTGATTTCGTTAGAATTTTCAAAAACCCCTTCTTAGTGGATTATAAAGAACACACCATCCAAATTATTTGTCTGTAGCAACAACGGTTTACGTACTAATGGATGTGTGTTGGTACATAGGATAATATATGTATAGATAAAATTGTACACAGATTTAGCGATGATTTATATTAGACCATCACCCGGCTGTGCCGGTTCCGAGTTTCGTTGTCCATTGTTCGGCGAGCAGTCGATCGATCTGTTGCAAGTTGCAACCGAGTGGCGGCCGAGCAACATTTAACGAAGCTCGGACCTGGCACAGTCTAGTATAAGTCATCTTTTAATGTGTACTTACCGTGCTCGTCGTCGCAAGAGGATCGACTGCCTGCATCGTGCTGGAGTCAGCGATCTACCTGCCAAAATGACACAACTACTGTAATAGGTCAAAAGCTGAGCTTGTTATGATAATAAAATTAACATAAACTTTACTCTCACCTCAATTTTAACAAGAGGTTCATCCAATTTCTGACTAAGAGGCATCAGCTATATCCTCTTATAACACTGAACCATTCTATCATAATAAATTAAGTTAGGTGCCACCGCACCTAGAAGCAAGTCATCCTATTGACCATCACATAAAGCCTACCTGAAATACAGAAATATTGTCTCTAAGACATGAACCTTTTATGGATAAAATACAACTTAAATTAGTTAAATATTTACCTTGCTTTGTTGCAGGGTAGGACAGTTATGGGGGTTTTTGAGGGTCCTTGCAATCTGAAAAGAAATGATGATGGTTAAAATCCATAATTTTCTGTTGGTACCACAATGCTGGTAAATAGAACAATTTCAAATAAACTAAACTGCAATATTCTAAACCTTTCCCAGCTTTATTTGTGCCAAAAAAGTAAATTCATTAATTATTTGAGAACAGAAGTGTATATTTTATACAAATTTTGCAACCTATACAAATTATTCAGAGGTCATGTAAAATGTTGATAAAGCTTGATATTATGACGTCGTAGATATGACTAATTTCGTTATAAAAATAACCATAATTAATCTAGAAAAATATTTTAAAAATTCATATTTTGGAGTAGTTAGCTGTGTAGCCCCTTTGAAAAATATTGTTACGTTTATCAATTCCCATGGTTGTCTAGCGAGTCCAGGCTCTTAAGAGGGATACCTACAAACGAACACTTTGTTGTGATAAGAGATTAGTAAACTCTCATATAAATAAATCAGAAACACCATTTGGATTAGGCCCCTTAGAAAATTAGTATTTAGTAACTTAGTACATAATCTAATCAAATTATATTCATTTCTAAGAAATTATTAGACATTTCTCATATTTCAATAGGTACTTTTGGTCTATTTTGCCTGTACTATTATTATTATTAACCAAGATGTTGTGCAACTAAGATTTTCATGAAAATCAAAGTGGGCAATTGAGTCACTAAAAGTATTATTGATAGCTTTTATTATACTCATACTCATTTATTCAGACAATAGGAACACTACAATATTAAATTATCTGGAACACTTGGTCAAGTCAAAAGTAATAAAATAAAAAAATAAAATACATAATTGAGTTTACAAAAAAATTAATAAGTGAGTCTCAGTTGTTGCTGTAAAGATGCATTGTCAGTATAATAAATAATAATAATAAGTTGATAGCAAAGCATGTTTAAGCATATTCACATTTATTACCATTTCTATCAAAATTATGACCCACAACTTGCCCGTACCATAAGCGACAGTGCCAAAGTTTAGTTTTATTATTTACTGCTCCCCACAGTTTCAGACGCGTAAGTCTAGATTTCTATCCTATGTTACTGTCCATCACTTAAACTATCCCTATGCAAATTTTCATCCAAATTGGTAAAATCGTTTGACCGTGAAAAGGGAACAAACAAACAAATAAAAAAACAAACTTTAGTATTTCTAATATTAGTAAGGATTTAGGAACACGAACAGAGCAACAACACCAACTGTTTGGTTGATTTAGTATAGACAGGACTCTAGTTAACAAACTGGATTTTTTATTGGTGGTAAGTCTTATTTACATTTTTCAAATCTTTAAGGCATGAAATCTAAAAAAAAATAGGTCAAAAATAGTATGGGGGGGGGGGGGCACCTAACTACCGTCATTATTAGGTACCTACAAGAGAAACTAAAGTCTCAGTAAATGAGTTCATTGTTTTAGTAGTAAGGTAACATGTTGCAAAAGCTGTTCTTAAAAAAGTGAAAGTAATTCACTGCATCAAGAACAAGTATACAGTGTTGCTCCAACAGAGATCTTATTTATATTTATATTGCTAATTTATTAGTGTTTTCGTCTTTTTTGTTTCCCTAAAAAACTGATTAACATGTCAATCTCACCTACTTCCTCATAAGAATAATAATGTGTCTAGATAAGTTTCCATATATTTGAGTAGTCAATGATTAGGTTTTTAAATTCAAACAAAAATTATAAGAATAGTGGAGCTGCTTGCTAAGAAAAAATATATATAAAAAGGCATTAAGGTATAGCGTAATTAGCATAATAGCAATATCCAATAAATTTAAGATGCAATTCCATGCCAGCCAATTAATCCAATGTGGAGTTAGCTGGCTGTATACAGGGGAACCATTTCGCTGAGCTTTCAGGGGAATATCCTAAACTATAAGTGAAAGCAAAAAATGCTGAAAGGTGTTGTGTCCCAGATTTTGACAAAAAGGCATTTTTAGATTTTTGAAAACTTGATTACCCTGATAACTTGATAGCCAGGAATCGAACCTTGTCTTTTTGCAAAAAAAATAAACACCTATAATATAGTACCGATCGATCATGTTACCGATAGAGATCAAATTCTGGAAACAAATATAGTGTATTAGATCAAAAATAATGTTTATTTTTAATAAATAAATGTTTTTTAAAGACACAGTGCAATTCCTGGCTAGGGCAATCAATTTTTCAAAAATTAAATGTCATTTTATTTTTGGTCAAAACCAGGGATTTTTTTCATATTTTTTTGCTATCTCTTATAGTTTAGGACATCCCCCTGAAAGCCAATCAAAATGGTTCACACTGTATAATTTTTAAAATCTCATTCTTGTCCTGTTCACTAAGATTTTCTTATCAAATTAATCCAATGTTTTGTTGGATTTATTTTGCAAATTGCACTGGCACTACGTTCCAGTGCAATTTGCAATTTGCGGCAGTTTACAGTAACTTTTTACTTTTTTATAATCCAATTTATGTTAAAACTTAAAGCTCTAATTAAATAGATGGGAAACTGTAATTATTGTTATTGCGCTGTTCAGATGCAAGGCATCACAGGCAGATTATAAGTTTGTTTCTTTACTACTTAAGTTGTGTAAGTCAAGACAAGTTATCAGCGACATGCATAGTTACAAGCACAAATTGTGGACAATGAATAGGGAGTTACTCAGACAATTGGTCACTCAGTTGTTGTCTACGAGGCTTTGAAAGCATCAACCAAAAAAACAGAAACTTCCTGCAAATAACAGAAGCAATTTATGCTCATAACAGCCAATACTTGTATGTACAATTAACTCTCCATTTTCAGTCTGTGCATGCGTGAATGGAAAATCATGCATTTTAGATGTTTCTCACTCAAACATGTAGTTGAATAAAACAAATTTTACACTAATACTGAATAGAGTAATATCATTATAATGCTTATTTAATTTACAATTTAAACTATATTCAGGCACAACAATCCCACGTACAGGTTTTAGGTGCAGTACGCTGTCAGATTTTTGTGACATCGAAAGAGAGACAAGCATTACTTACACGAGGCTTTTTATAGGATTGTCTGTGAATACTAGAGTGCCTGCGTCATTCACATGACCAAGACAAAGTGTTCCTAAATTATCAATGTTTCTTAATACGGCAGGTAATTTTGCATCGATATAGCTACACAAATTGAGTATGGTACACAATATAACTTACTTAAAATCAAACACAACTTTAAACACAAACTACAAATTAATTCTCATCGAGACCATTCTTATGTGAAGTAATCAAATTAAGTCATTTGTTAATGTATTAAAGATACATTAGTACAAATTGGGTACCCATTTAGTAATTGAAGCACCTAATGTATACTTTGTAACTCTGAAAGAATGTTGACCTATGACAACTAGTTCATAAGAACTGGTTGTTTAGGTATTCTTGTATGGTCTAAATCATGAATCAGCCCTTTATAATCAAATAAGGTGAGTGTCTTCTAAACATTTAGAGATACAATAGCAATATATTATGCCAACTTTATAGTAAACATCAGCATCACATTACTGTGGAATTTTATTAAAAAATCAACCCTAACCTGAAGTACTCCATAGTTTTTTATATTATGACCGTATGTAGAAGGTCTAGAACATTCTCTTATCTCACATTTCTGAAGAGAGCCAAAGGGTAGCTCAAATAGAGGTTAACATGACAATAACAAACACTTGTATAGAAAAATGTATTTTGTACAGAATAATTCCACGTATAACATTACATACGAGATATAAAACGAGAAAATATTGCAATCCTTTACAATTTGGGTTGATACCAATTTACCCTCTAGGAGTTGAAGTTGGTGGTAAAGAGTTACAGATATAACAGTCACAGGTCCGGTAGGGCAAAATTATCACAATAAAATGATTCCAACAGATAGAGTCACGCGAATTATACATTTTCATGAGCAACAAGAAATGGTGAAAATTGCCCAGAAAGAGGCCATGAATAAAATGTTGCAATTTTGGCTAATTTACGGTCATGCAGTGATTATTTTTTTCATTAACAGGAAGCCCTAAAATAACTGAACTTGTAGAACATTAATCTACTGCAAAATAACGCCAATGAAGCCCAAAAATATGAAAAATAACTTACGAAGAAATATTAACGCCAATATGGCGGATGAACTAAAAATACGATGTGAGAGTCACTTCTCGAGACGCAAAATTTTATTGATTTGTTTCACTTCCGTGCCACATAACACTATTTGTTGATAGATAGTCAGTTTAATTTGTGGGAAATACACTATTTATGAATAATCAAATTCACTTTATTCTGTAAACTTAAAAGATATCACAACACCGCGAACTCAAAGGATCCATCGAACTTCAGTTAGACATGGCGGCCAAACAAGCTGAGAAAGGCGTCCAAGCCCTCTATAATAATTTCTAAAATTTTACACTGTAAAAGAAAATATTGATAGAAAAGCATAAGTCAATGTAAAAAATAAAAATATTTTACATTTTCATGTTTAGATGACCGAAGAAATCATACACATCATCGGATTGAAATACGACGATCATTGATCCGAATTTCCCACAGGAATTTCCATTTTTACGACTGGTGTTGCCAGTTACTTGATTCTACTAAACTTTAGTAAAAATAAATCACTGCATTTTAAAGGCTTACCAAATAGTCGCGTTTTATTATCTGCCGGTGATATTGCATGCGTCATTGAAATCTTTTAGTAGGTACATTTTATATCACTACTAAGTTACACATTGCTGCGATAGTAACGGCGCTATATATTGCACGACATTACACACAGCGCTATCTAGCCCCAAACTAACCATTAGGCTTGTACTGCGGGTATTAGACAATCGATTTACTAATAGCTAATTCCAACGTTTACCATTTAAGCCGAAAGTGTGTTGTTCTAGACGTCTAGGCGAACAACTTTCGATATACGACTTTTCAAAAATCTAATATTTTTTCCAAATAGCTTTGTTTGGGGCTAGATAGCGCTGTGTTAATGTTAATGTTTATTGTGTATTTATTTTGCCAAATCTATTTGCAGGAGGTATGGTCAGTGATGGATGACCCTTTGAGGTTTCCCGAGATAGATGTAACCGGGAATATCGCTATGAGTGAGTACTCGTTAACTATTTCATTCTATAGTGTGTTCAAAAAATTAAGCGTAGCCCGTGACTTTTTCGTAGTCAAACGTGAAATAAAACTATTTTTTCGGTTATTAGGCTGTTATACCATAGTGGTAATATTTGCTTCAAGTTCTGGCAACCCTATAATTGTAATGTCAAAAGTCTACCACAACGCCGGAAATGATGTCTATGAATTTTGCCTCCTTATTGCCCCCTTGTTGTGAAACTTCCGGCACAAGTACATCGTTTTGGAGTGGGGTGGGGATGTGTAGCAAATGGCGTTTGGTATAACTTGACATTGACTGCGTACATTACCCATAAAGTATTTTTCAGGTAAAGGAAAAAACCGTAGGCCGTCTTTAGCCTTGTTTTCTGAGAGTAGATAGTATTAAAAAAAGCCACCTCCCAAAGACATTTTAAATACAATTAGGCCCGGATAGAGATTCGCTTATTAGCATGCTTATAAATAAGCATGCTAGTAGCATGCTTACTATACATAATCATGCTACTAGCGTAGGTACCTACAGCACACATATAAATAAATTTATAAGTAGGATGCTTTTTTGATGCTAATTTTTTAGAATGCTTATTTTTGATCATGCTTGTTTTAAGCCTGCCAGTGGCATATCGCAATAGGATAATTTTTTTAATTCAACACGTAGGGTCACCCGGTTTTCCATTTTCCCCACTTTTTCTGAGCAAAACAGAGAGAACTGTAACTGGAGAGAAGATAACAACTAAACACAGGCACTCTGAAGTATAGTGCTCTCAAAACTTTTTGAGCTCTCGTGGTTAGCCGCGAGGGGCTGCGTAGAACGCGAATTTTAGATGTGTTATGTAGAGATGCGGTAGTCGGGAGGGGTTCCGACCGCTCGCCTCCTGTGTGCGCCGTGTGTTAGTGTGAGTGCTAAGTACGTTTAGTGAATTAAACACATGCGCATTTTTGTTCTGAAGTACAGTCGAGTCCTGTAATACTTTTCGTTTTTGTTATTTTTTTGTTAAAGTTAGGTATTCGTTATTATTCTTAATTCGTTTTTGTTATTGTTGGTTGTTAATCGTTTTTATTTTGCTATACTTCTGCGCAAAACAAAATATCTATAGACGGTGTTACACCTATAGATATTTCGTCATACCCAGAAGAATTCATACCTTATCAATCAAACAGATGAAGAAAATTCCGTTGGTGAATCGGAAACTCCGTCGTCTAGGTCTGAATCGTCAGATTTGTTTTCACTTACTTTTTCCACTAATCACGTCATTTTTTACTAATTAAGGAATTGTTAATGTGTTTCTAAGATAAAAAATGCAGTTTATTACTTAATTGTTTTTGGTTTGCATTATAAAGTTACACCTTCTATCAAAGACATGGGAATTTTTGTCGCCTTCTATAGATATTTTACGTTAGTAATTTAGTAAAAAAGAATTAACCTTATTTTTTAAATAAACCTAACCTAACCTTTTTTTATTATTATTTTTTATTAAAAAGCTAATATTTAGTCAAGTTAATTTGGTACCTTACCTAATACTGCAAAATATAAAGTTTTATTAGCAATTACATATGTACGGAACCCTCGGTGCGAAAATCCCACTCGTATTTGACCGTTTTTTACCTTCTAGCTTCTAGAAGGTACTTAACCTTCTAGCAAAATTGACTAAAAATCGTCTTAATAACTCATCATTATCACCTCACAATAATTGCACTGTACTCGACTGTACCTGCGCGGTTTCGAACTCGCGCCTAACTTCAGAGGGATCAAAAAGATTTACGAGCACTAAACCTAGGTAGATGTTTTGGTATCATGCCACTGACATGCTTATTTTTGAACATGCTAATTTTTAAGCATGCTTATTTTCAAGCAAATGTATCTAGACCCTAATGGATATTTGTTATGAAACACCCAGAACCAGAAATAAGCATTTATATAATATATTATTAGATAGACAACATAAAACTTGTCGAACACAAACTTTCTGCGTTGCATTCTCGCGCCCCGCATGCCTATTGTATCCTCGAAATGAGTAGATCTTTGAGTATCTAAACAAACATAGATTGCTTAATTAAACTCAAATGAGTAGACCAATAATAATTGACCGAACGAGCGAAGCCAGTGTAGACGGGCCTGGCGCTTGTATCTTTGTGTCTTTGTAATTTTGTATGTTTGTATTTTTGTATCTTTGTATCTTTGTAAGTTTGTTCGACGATAACTTGAGTATCGTAGCTCCGATCCTAATGAATTTTGGTGTGCGCGTAGTTTAGGTCAATAGAATTTATGAATTCGAAGATGAGCCGGATCGGTAGGGAGGTTGGGGAGATAGGGGGGCGTGAGGTCTTCGGGGCGAACTACTAGTATTACTAGGATTGAACGATTGAACAATAAAGAAGATCGGCGTTTTTCCTCAGAGCTCAAACCTAAGCTAGGGGGTAAGAGATACATTCATGAAATTTTAAAAGCATTCCCACAAAGATAAGGATTATTCAAGTGATTTACGTGATCTAAAGCCACGGTGTTAGTATTTTCGTTTATTTTCCGCTAGATTAAAATATTTTGTTTATTAAAGTTTCACAGTTCCAAACCTAAAAAATAGCGGCTCAATCTTCCTTAAGACCATAATAGTGTAGTGTTCATAACTGTAAACTTTAACATACAATATCCTTTAAGCGGAAATAAAACGAAAATACTAACACAGTGGCTTTAGAGCACGAAAACAAGACTTAAACCTATAATCCATATAATTCTTCTTTTCGAAACGAAAAAATTTCGTAAAAAGTTGTTTGAAGTGCAAAATGTGTTATCTGTGGAACATAGCTGTGGGCCTATTATGTAACTTTTTGCAACATATTGCAAAGTGAAAGATCGTGTGTCAAACTCAAAAATTTGAGTTTGACACACGATCTTTCACTCATTTGCGATTGTGTACGCACCATTTGACAGTTTGTGTTACTGAAAGAACCTTATTGAAACATAAACAATATCGATACAACCTAATTGTATGAAAAACGCGATCACGTATGGTTGTTACAATGAAAGTGACAACTAGGATCACTATCAACTCTCAATGTTATTGAAAGAGGTCCGAGGCTGTTTCTCATCATTGAAACATTTAGTTTTCGGCCTTTTCTAGTCTGAAAGCCTGGAAAAAATAGTGTGGAAATTGAATATTTACGTGCTTCTCTGTGTTTTACCCTAAGAAAGAGTTATTTGTTAAATAAAAAACAATTTCAGAAGCAATAATGGCAAGCGCCAGTTCTTTGGAATTTTACCAAGAAGTGACGGTAAAAGAAGGCCTTCATGGCCTGTCTGTGTAGAATAAGGGATGCTAGCGACCCTTTGGTACTGCTGCACAACGAGTTTAGTGCGATTCCGCCATACAAAATCCACTTTTGGTAAGCTATGTTAAACACTGTGATCACACTTCTGTCAGCTTCCAAATGAAGTACAAAAATACGAGATGAACTCAAAGAACGCAGTCTATCCCACTCTACATTGTGACTATGTACTTATACATACACTGACAAATCTTATTTATTTATAGTTCAGTTGGTTAGCTAGCCATAGCATGCTGAGTCGGAGTCGTTGAACCCCGCTCACATCATTATTTTTCAACACATCTTTACAGACTAAATTTTAAAGAACAAATGAAATTAGTATATCAACAATCTTTTTAGTTTATTTATAACTATTATAGCATCAATATGCTTCAGTGTCTGGAATGTCTGGAAGAATTAAGTGCATTCATAGGACACATTTTTATTGTCATTCATAAAAAAGTTACAGTAAGTGCCAACAGTGCATACAAAAGTTACCTACTTTAGCAGACCATCTCTTAAGTTTAACTATATTAATGGATTTAGTCGGTGATTATTTATCTTGTCTTAACATACATTTATTTTTATTTTACAGTGACATAATGAAGACACTACTGAGATGTCAGGAACATCCTGTGCAGAGATTCTCTAACAAGCATTATTGAAAATATACAATATACTTTCCTTACATTAGAATATTGTTTCAATATTAAATTTACCACTACCTGCCTAAATGAATAAATTCTTTATTGTACACTCCATATAAAATTACAATATACACAGATAGAAACAAATACAGCTTTAATTTAGGAGGCACAATGGGCGGCCGCTGAAAGCAATCTCTTCCAGGCAACCTTTGAATGGAAAGGAAGCTAAGAAAGGTGAGAGGTAGGGTGTCTACACTTGAAAAAGGTAAGTATAAATAAATATGTAATTACCTATTATCTCTCTGATATTTTGGATTTTAAAAAACAACTAAGTACTACATATTTTAATAATTGAGATTTAATCATTACTGTGAGACAGTTACATAAATAAATTCTAGGGCTACATAAATAAAATAGCAGTTTTTAAACTCAATTTTATTTTATATTTGCTTTCCGTAATAACCATTAATTTTTTCTAGGGCTACATAAATAAAATAGCAGTTTTTAAACTCAATTTTATTTTATATTTGCTTTCCGTAATAACCATTAAATTTTGAGTAGCTTTTCTGTATTCTGCCATACAACAAGCTGCTGCAATCACTCCAGGATTTCAATGTTGGTTGCTCCCAATCCGGTAACATCTCACACCGATCACTCCTTCACATCATGATGCGTTCTACTCCTCCAGGACAAGGTCCAGCACAGCAAGTTTACATCGTGATCTAAAAAATTACAATTAGTTTGTAAAATAGTAAACATAAAATAAAAGGCACTAGCTGCGCCCCACAGTTTCACTCGCGTTTGCCTAACTATGTCGTCTTTCGTTCGTCGTCAGTTTTGGTGTGAATATGCTATTGCGTATTGCGACAGACAGAGTTATTTCGCTGGCAGGCAGGTCTTAAAATTATACCATTACGATGACCATGCATGGGGCCATCCAATTACAGGCAAGTAAGTATAAGGGCAATAATAGATTTTTATTATAACCTAACTTAAGGATTCTTAAAATTAGTTTGATCAATGAAGTCATAGATGAGATGTAAAACTAAAGAATAAAGTTGTCTAGTCAAAAATATCCCACTTATCTTGGGTTACAACGAAGTTTTGCTTTACTATATCGACTAAAACTTCAAAATATCAAATGTGCGGTAAACTTACATTTTAGATTTTCGGAAGCGTTTTCGGGTGTTTTCGAGGTTCTACTTCTATGGCTGATGAGCTCGTAGCAGACCTAGAGCTCTTGGACTGTGTATTGAGGGAAATATCACTGTCTTTTAACAAAAATGTAGATCATAAACCAGTCTTCGTTCGTTTATTAGTCGTATAGACAATTTGCTGAAAAACAAGTTAATAATTAGCTTGACGTGAATAATAATCATCTATACGTTAGTAAAACGCTCAAATGTTCACAATTCGCACTTACTTTTACTCTTTTAGCTTCAAAATTAAGTAAAAATAACCATTTATTATTCCATTGTTTTATTTCATATTTGCCCATTTCTAAATTGCCAACGTCAAACGAAAATGACATTTGAAACAGATGTAAAATACTGTTAAATTAAATACGCTCCATAATATATGACGCAGCACCGCAAAATTGACTCTTTAATTAAGTCGGGTTATCTGCGGCTAGTGTTGTGTTGGGTTGTAGTAAATGTCGATAGCAAGGACGCTGCAAGGTTATAACATTGCTTACAGAATCGCAAAATTTATGCAAGCAATGTTTCAGATTGAAAGCGCTTTCAGATTGAAAGCGCTTACAGTAAAAGTTACATAATAGGCCTACTGGTCCAGAGTGGTCCATTTCAAACAGTCTTCATAATGTTATTCGCAGAGTCATGCGTTAACATCAGTACTCGTTTCAGGCAGAGACGGCCCCGGCCAGCAGCGGCGGCTAATGCACGCAGGATATAAACAAAATCCCACACTGTGCTGCGCCCACCCGCCCCGGCCCGACAGGCTTGATTTGCGGTTTTTTTTTGCGTTCTCAGTTATCGCCACAGACGTACAAATCAACCAAATCTGTCATTCTGTCATCCATTCATGACAGAAGACAGTGAGACAGATAGAGTTGTCACTTGGTTTGAATTGGTTGGCTTTGAGAGTTGCCTTCAGTCAGTTGCCTTGGCTGATTTTTTAAAGGTTTCATTCAAGCAAGTTGCTCCAAGATAATTTCATTTTCACAAGACAAGTGAAATGGCTAACAAAATTTGAAACTTAGACATCCGGATTGTGTGATAGTGTTTTTGAAAATATTTGTCGTGTTTTATACCTCGCTGCAATAAATTGAAGGTGAGGCAATGTCCTAGGCAATTATGTAAAGGTTTTCCGCTGTGGGGTTGTTTCGTGTTAATTTTGTGGTCCTCCTTATTAGTTTCATGCTTCTCCAATGTATTTTGGCTCATAATAGTAGGTATGTTTAGATAATTATCTATTTATTTCAATGTAGTAGTTTAGTATTTTGTTGATATTGGCAATACAAGTATTATATTGCTGTGAAATTAATATTTGGAAAGTGTTTTGTTGTATTATAAACAAAATAGGACCTAATTTTTGCTCAAGATTGCATCTTACGTACATTAGAATTTGTAAAATGTGCACTCCATCGAACATTTTTTGCTATACCTTTTACTTTTTGCTATACTTTCATGAACTTACTTTCAGATTTAGCATTGAGAAAACATATCAATAACTTATTTTGACACTAACTATGCCCCGCAGGTATCAAGTTAAGTTATTGGTAATTTTATTACTTAGCACAGGGAAATTTCATCATACCCACTCAGAATATTTTAATATTTAGAAAATGCTTTCCAAAATTCTGCATCTGACAAGATTTGAACCTGTAATACTTGCCAGACTGTTGTAATGTAGCTTACCATTTGTGTTAAATTATTCAAGTCTTAGGCAAGATATTTTTTTCAAGTGTTCAAGGAAATAATCTTTCTAATGCACTTGAAAATAATCTAACTAATATTATTAATGCAAAAGTTTGCATAGATGTATGTCTGTGAGTTTGTTATTCAATCACGCAAAAAGTACTGAACTGATTGCGATGAAACTTGGAATATAGGTATTTAGGTAACTGGATACCGGGAATAACACATAGGTATCCAGTTACCTAAATACCTATATTCCAAGTTTCATCGCAATCGGTTCAGTAGTTTTTGCGTGATTGAGTAACAAACATCCAAACACACACACTTTCACATTTATAATATTAGTAGGATTTTATGGCTATTCTTGTCCCACTTCTGTGAGATAAAAAGGAACAAAGGTTCCCCATTTTCTTTCATCACACCACGCACCCCTGAATATCAACAATCATTTAAGTAAGTGTAAAGTCTGGTGACATACAAACCTCACAACTTTTTCGTTTATTTATAACTAGCGGGTAACAGCAACTTCGTCTGCGTAGAAATAGTGCATAACAGACTTTCGTTCATCACTCGAGTTCTTCTAATTGGATTTCTATGTAAAGTATAACACGAGGTTGCTCGAAAATAGAACTATCCAATATTGAAAACCAGATTTCATTTGGTTTAGTAGTTTTTAATTGTATAAAGAACAAACAGAGAAACAGACAGACAGACATTAATTTAAAAAGTTAATAATTAATCATTTTGTTCTATTACATTTCCTTGGTCCCCTAGACAACTTTTTTTAAATTAACTTCCAAGTACAGACTTTTTGTCCTCTCTTTCTTTATTATAAGTATATAGAAGAAAATAATAGCACATCTAGAATAGCATAGATAAATTATTAAGAGTCTAATTACAATTATTACTTTTACTTAGTTACTATTAATTGTCTTTGATAATAGTTACCGTAAATGGTTGCCCTTAAAGATTTTTTATAAATAATAACTAACTACCTTTTCTAGCAGATTATCAATTCTGTTTAAACTATTCTGGTTTTATTACCATTAATATTAAAAATCAATTATCCTATAGTTTATTATATTTTGTAAGAAAACATTTTGTGAAAATAATACCTGGTAGAAGTGAAAGTATTTTACTTGTTTTAAGAAAGAATTTATTTATTTGAAACTATGATAAATTGATAATAAACTGTAGGTACTATAGGTATGTACTGTACTATCTAATATAGTATAGTAACATATACAGTGTATTTTTTTAAATTGGGACAGTATGGGGAAATCCAAACCCATAGGAGATACAGGGAAACGGCCTTAGGCACCATTTCTTTTTTTGTGAAAAAAAAATTGACGTAGTAATTTTTTTGATCAAGCGTTAGTTGTCCATAGATATTTGTCATTTAAAAAAAATTGATGCAGTTCGACTCGGTTTCATATAGGAAATATTTCATTGTATCGGAAGAAAAAAATCTGAGCAGCAGAAGTTAGTCAAATTTAATAAAATAATTATTTTTATACAACAGGTTAGTTCAAAGTACCCATCTGACTATATTGGGTGTGCAACATAGTTACTCATAAATAAAACAAATATCTTCTCAAATCGATAATGTCACTTGCCTATCACCATTTTATCATTTTATTGACCAAGCAATACCAGGATGTGGTTCAATATCTGCAATGTGGTTCAAATTGTTTATTAGACAGATAAAACAACACAGGTTATTTAGGTGTCCGAGCTCCGCTTGACCCACTTGGTGAAGATGACATCTTGGATTTTGCGTGTGGTAACACTGTTTCGACTAGTTTTGCATCGCCCAATCACGTGCAAGCGTTCCCCTCCCCTCGCTCGCGAGACGTCACAGCGCCGGGCGCCGTAGCGCTTCATCAGTACGTTTTGGATTTTTGTGGTGTAACACTGCTCTTAGTACCTACTAAAAATAATTTAACACTACTCCATTTCAGATAAATAAAAGTTAAAGATAATAATCAGTATTTTATACAAATAGGACAGCCCTATTTTGCTTTGCCGACCCGCTCTCAGGACGGTCGAGTAACAGTTATCAAAACCTAGGAAAGCCCTATGATTGTAATGATAACTACCTCCATTAAACGAGGTGTACAAGTTTGAAATCTCTCTGGAATTTCAGAGGTTAAGTTATTTGTTAATAACTTCGCAGACTACATGTCGCCTGAGCGAACAGACGACACATCGTCTACATAGCAACGTCGTCTGCTCAAGACATGTGATGCGACATGTCGTCTGGTTAAAGCATATTTTGCTTTGCTGACCCGCTCTCAGGACGGTCGAGTAACAGTTATCAAAACCTAGGAAAGCCCTATGATTGTAATGATAACTACCTCCATTAAACGAGGTGTACAAGTTTGAAATCTCTCTGGAATTTCAGAGGTTAAGTTATTTGTTAATAACTTCGCAGACTACATGTCGCCTGAGCGAACAGACGACACATCGTCTACATAGCAACGTCGTCTGCTCAAGACATGTGATGCGACATGTCGTCTGGTTAAAGCATACGACGCGACATCGTCGGCTCAGACATACGACATTTCACGCGACGTCGTCTGCTCAGTCATACGACATTTCATGCGACGTCGTCTGCTCAGACATACGACACGTCAGGCGACATCGTCGGCTCAGACGACACGTCACGCGACGTCGTCTGCTCAGTCATACGACATTTCATGCGACGTCGTCTGCTCAGACATACGACACGTCAGGCGACATCGTCGGCTCAGACATACGACACGTCACGCGACGTCGTCTGCTCAGACATACGACACGTCACGCGACGTCGTCTGCTCAGACATACGACACGTCACGCGACGTCGTCTGCAAGATCGCCTCAACGGCTGATCACGCGACATAACTGTCGTTTCCTTGCTTAATGACTGCGGATGGTCCGTTGCAGATGGTTACCACAACTATGGGTGCCTTAATTGGCCAACTGACAGAGAGTATTTTGATAACCTCCTAGAAGCGTTTGACATGTTGTATCCCAAAGATTGAAAGGACTGGGAAGTTAATAATAGATCCTACGTTGATCAATTCGGCCAAAACCGAAGCTTGCCTACGGTTCCCCACTATACAACTAGCAAGCATACTTAGCAAAAAAAAAAAAAAAAAAAACACCCACCTTCAGCGAACGTCGATATATGGGAAAAAGTGGCCTCTCGGCAGAGCCCTGTTCTACCAGCCCTTAACCATAATGACAAAAGTTCACCCTGTGAATGCCTATAATAAATTTCATCAGATCGGAGACCCTTGAAAATTCTCTAATATCTCGCCACGAGGCATCTCCGATGCTGAAGGGAGACGCCAACAACGCACTATCACACTAGCTCACAATCGACGTCGTCTAAGCGGTCTGGGACAAGTCCTACAAGAGACGAACCACCATCTGACCTCGCCAGAAAACATACGGCTGAGTCTTCAACAGACCATAAGTGCCAGCACAACGAAATCCTGGGTAAATTGTGCGAAATAACTTACGAATTCATTCAGAGGCCGCTTCATCCTTAGCTTCCCCCGTGTCCTCTTCTTCACGCGGATAGATTCCGCCTCCCTTACGTTTAGAGGAGAAGGAAGACACAAGCGAGGAAGAAAGAAACAAAGAGCATCTCCTCGACTTTACACCCACAACAAAGGAAGCAGAGGCTAAAGACATAAAGTTCGAAAGCCAGCGAGAAGCTTGCTTCACAAGGCAGGCAATGCCAAAGTTTCAATGATAATGGATGGCGTAACATTCGCTACTCTGAAGTCCAAAAAATAATTTCAGGCCTCTACTGTATTCACTGCCTTAAAAGTGAATAGCTAATTGGCTCCTGCTACTCCAGTCTAGCATTGGGGACTAGATGAGTCTTAAACTCGATCCCCGACGCCGCCCTTCGGGATGCTCGCTGGAGTATAGTGGACCCCGCACGGAATGCCTGCATTTGGCTGTCGGTGGGGACGCTATAACATATATAAAAGTCGAGTAGAGAGCGGTGTGCTACTCCAGGATGGCAATTGGTAAATATATAAAGAGAAAATGGACCTCTCTCTTTGGGCGCCATTACCCACGGCTTACTCCAACAAAGCAAAGCATTTCAAGATAAAATATATGCAACAATGCTACACCCGAAGTAAGAAAACATTTAACAAACATGTCTTGTCATCAGAATCAACCTTTAGAACAACATCTGACTAATCATCACAATATACTTGTGGAAAAGGTCCGAAATAATTAAGGAGCGTAGATCTATATACAAACCCTCGAATAAAACCTTGGCAGAACTCCTACTCGAGTTACCGCCGTCGAGTTGGTAAAATACCAAGGGGGCATAGCCAAAATATTTTCAGGGAAATTTCATAAACCCACAACGTTCACAAGAAATAGACCGGAGGGAGATAACCGCACGCTCAATACCAAAAGCAAATATAGTGCCCAATCGACACGTAGCTGGAGATCATAAGGGCCCAAAAACCACATCAGTGCTTGGAAAGTCAGTTCCACCAAAGCAGAATAATTCACGAGACTTCAAACCAAGAAAACACTAGTTTTCAGGCTGGACAGGTCAGCTCACGTTGGCAAGAATTAGGGGCCCCGCCAAATGTCATTTCAACTCTATCGGCTTATCATATTCCGTTTATAAGTCGTCCTCCGTTGTATAGATTGGACAAAAGCACTTGCTCCAGATTTCAAATAAAGAAGTCCCCTCACAATACACGTCTAAGGAAATCCGGAAACTTAAACAATTAGGGGCGATAAGCAAGTGTCGCAGTAAGACCTCTATCTTGTCCCCTATCTTCCTCAGGAGAAAGTCTAATGGGTCAAATAGACCAATTTTTGATCTTCATAAATTAAATCAATATATACGACCTCCAAAATGTTAATTCTTAACCATTTTTAAATTCCATTTTGCTTAAATAAATCCGACTATATGACAAAGATCGACGCATATTTTCACATAGTCACCGCAGCTACACATCGCAGATTCCTTGCATTCGTTTACGATGGAGTAACTTACGAAATGACATGCCTACCGTTTGGTTAGCCACGGCACCTTGGGCCTTCGCCACTGTAAGTAACTGGTTGGCAAATCTTTTCAAAAGCAAAAATTCTTGTGTTCGTCTACTTGGACGGCTTCCTGTTTATGCACACAAATCCAGAAACACTTTAAAAACAGACTTGGCTTGTTCTGGATTGTCTTGTAAATCTAGGATTGTGTGTAAACCAAGAAAAGTCTGTGCTCACACCCACAAACTGCATGGCCTCGGATTAATATGAACACAGAAACCATCAGCAAGTGTCTTCCTCAAGAAAAAGTTGCTCGAAATATATTATAGCCGTCATATAAGAAACCTTACGAAAGAATCGATGGACGTGGCAATAAGCGGAAATGCTTCTAGGAAACTTAACATTAGCTGCAAGCGTCGTCCCGTACGGAAGACTACACACCCGTTTGATTCAATGCAAAGCGAATCACCTTACCCAAAGATGCCCAACAGAAAGTTTGCACTTCCACGCATAGTGGGTCAAGAATTGATCTGGTGGCTGAAAAATATAACCCTCACAACTCCTATTCTGTACAACAGACGAACAGTCTTAGTAAGCACCGACGCATCCAGCCTGGGCTGGGGAACGGTGTGAAACTAAACAAATTATGGAAGAAAGAACAAAAACACTAGCACAGCAACTCAAAGGAATATGGACTATTGCAGAAATACTAAAAATAGCTGGCCATGCCTTTAAAACCGAAACCGTCATGATCCAAACAGACAACAGGACTGTAGTAGCCTATATCACCAAAGAGGGTGGCACAAAGTCTAGTCAATCCCTGCTAATCACTTTCAAAATTTCGATTGGCAAGAATGTATCAAGCGCACATTATTGCGCGCTATCTCCCGGGACGATGCAACATTATTGTGGACAGCCTCTCCAGATTCAACAAACTACCAGAATCGACTCTCTCGAACGAAATAGTAAAGGTAAATAACAAACAAGTTCGGAATTTCCGTGATAGATCTCTTTGCCAGTGAACGGTCAGCGCTTGTCGAAATTATGTCTCCGAGGATGTGAGAGCTCAGAAGTGCCTCTATGTGGACTCTTTCAGTCGACCATGGTAGTACAATCTTTTCACCACCAGGTCTAGCACCACGCGTCCCTCGCCATCTCAACATCTGCTCCTGAACCTACATTCTCGTGGTACCCAAGTGGAAGAAGACGTTCTGGATCACAACATTACAGCAACGAGCCTTGGAACCACCAATTAGAATTCGACAACTCCACAATCACCTGATAGATCTAAGAACGGGCAGGTCTCCACCAGCTGTGAAAATACAGGGTGAACCAATCTTATAAACACTTGGCCACCTGAACACCGTAACCAAGTAGAAAATGCTTGGCGTAAATCCACTCTCAGAACCTACAAACCTGCGTAGAAGAAATGGCAACAATGGGCTAACGATGTAACGATGTAAATGTAATGTGGATGCTAAAGACTTAGCACAATATTTATGTTTCTTACATCATGAATTTAACCTAGCTCCGAGAATTATAGCACTACATAAGTCTGTGGTAACGACATTTACAAATACTACGAAAACAAAGATGTTGAGTGAACATCTCATTTTTAATCGAACTCTCAAAGCACTTAGCAAACTCTAGCAATAGCTCTTAGCAACGAGAAACCGAGAAAACCACACACCTGGGATGTAAACACACTTATCGAATATCTGCGACATTATCAAAGGAATGTCGACAGTTTATTTCAAGTATCTCGTCTTGTGGCTACTTTACTTTTACTGGCAACGGGTCAAAGAATTAATTATCTTACTTTACTGGACTTACAACCTTCATTATTCGAGAATAACAACTCTTATGTAATATTTTGGCCTAGGTTTGGATCAAAAACCAACTCCTTGACATACCAATAGTCGGGGTGGAATTTTCTCCCTAGTAGTGAAGAAAAAAATTCAACTTGATATTTTAGATTCAGAAACATATCGAAGTTTCTCATAGCAAGAGAAACAGCAGAGAAAGCCTTACTAATTTCCTTATTACTACTCATGGTAAGATAGCACCCGCATCACGTACGGTCATTGCACGATGGATTAAACCCTACAAAATGAGGCTAAAATAGATGACACGCTAGGCAGCTTTAGATCGGCAATGAAAAGCCATAACTGGCTGAATAGAAACTTGGACCTTGATGAGGTCATGAAGAAGGCTGACCAGTCTGATTAGTCCTGTGTAACATTTAATTTAGTTAGTATTTAAATATTTCCCATTTCTTTCCTGATTATTACTTATTGGAGTAGGTACTAGCCATAACATAATATTAATGTTAAAAGACTGAATCATTGTAAATAAAAATTGATTTATAGATCTCAATTTGTCCCCATCACAGTACGTCACAGCACCGGCAGAAGATAAACAATTCTTCACCAAGTGGGTCAAGCGGAGCTCGGACACCTAAATAACACCGTTTTCCCCCCATAGGGTAGAAAACGGATATTTAGGTTCCAGCGAAGCTTGACCCACTATATTTTCATAACCTTGCCGGCTATTATGCGTACTGATGAAGCGCTACGGCGCCCGGCGCTGTGACGTCTCGCGAGCGAGGGGAGGGGAACGCTTGCACGTGATTGGGCGATGCAAAACTAGTCGAAACAGTGTTACCACACGCAAAATCCAAGATGTCATCTTCACCAAGTGGGTCAAGCTTCGCTGGAACCTAAATATCCGTTTTCTACCCTATGGGGGGAAAACGGTGTTATTTTATACTTTATTTTAGTATAGCACTTTATGTTATACATGGTGTGAGGTCTGCATCCAGTATGAATAAGCAGTGTTGTTGCTAAAACTATAATTATTTAAATACTAAATTATCAAAAAGGTACATCAATTTGCAATAAAGCTCTTATTAGTATTTGTATTAAAATACTTTTTTTAAAAACTAAATTTTTACATTGTAAACAAATTTCTAAATTCATATTTAGTTATTTGAAACATTTGTAACACTTTTTTCAACAAAATGTTATTTACTTAATACAAAAATTTAAAAAACTTCTAGTAACAATTTCTGGTAAAAATGGAACGAATAAGTACAATAATTGTAAAGGGTCTTTCAATAAGGACGTTGTTACTAGCTGTTTGTGAGTTTTTTTTATTTATTTGAAAGTCCCATCTATTATGCCATTATGAATGGAATATAAAACATCGTTAAAATGTCCGCCGCAGCTTCGAATGGTAGCACGAATCCGAGAGGTCGAATTTTTAATGACTGCTTGCATAGATCCAGCTGAATCTGAGCGATGGCCTGCGTTATGATGACTTTACAAAAAAAAAAAAAAAACTATTATCAGGCAAGCAACGGACGTTTGTGGCTTATTGGCATAGACCTGCGACTTCAGAAAACCCTACAAGAAAAAGTCTAGCGTAGTCAAATCACACGATCTTGGTGGCAAATTTACGTCACGATCTTGGTGGCAAACTTATGTCACCATCTTGGTGGCAAATTTACGTCACCTCTGCGAGAGATATCCCTACCCTCAAAACGCTCATGCAAAATGTTCACCGTTTCGTTCGCTGTGTGGCACGTAGCGCCCCGTCTTGCTGGAACCACTTGTGGTTCACGTGGTTCACGTCTATATCGTTTAATTCAAGCCAAAAGAAATGATTAATCATTGATCTGTACGATTGTGCTTGCCGTTGATGGCTTCGCCAACGTCGTCGCCAACAAAGAAGTACTTACCAATGACGCCGCCCGCGCAGGACCAAAATCCGCACTAAACAGTAACTAAATTTGTGGATTCATTGTCACCTATGGTGAATCTCATGTGACTTTTGTTGTGGCCATATACGGCAATTTTGCTTAATAACAAAACCATTCATCCAAAAATGCGCCTCGTCGCTAAATAATATTTTAACAAATCTATGCAGCAGAGTCATTGAAAATTGGGGTTAGGGGTGAAGTCGTCCCCATCGAAACTGGGACCACTTGACCCCTTTCGAATTTGATAGTAGTCAACTGGGCCCAAAGGTAGTTTAAACATTGGGACGAGTTGACTACATTTAATTTTCACTAGGGGTGAAGTGTATATTACTTTTTTTAACCTCTCGGATTCGTGACCCTATTCGAAGCCGCGGTGGAATTTTGAACGATGTTATAAATTCCATTGTAGTAGGTAGGTATCTTTAATTAACAGACTTCAAAAAACATAACACTTCCTTTGGCAGTCGTGTAAAAAGGAGTAGAGATTTTATTTTGGTAGCTGTTATTTTACGATAGGTTATGCCTACATTATGTTTTTTATTATTACGCTTGTAAATCATATGCCCCACATTAACATTTTGGTAATTTTTTTATATATTACCTATGCACATTGGGATAAATGGGATCACGATGGCATAGACAAATAACTTTTGTTTTGTTTATTTTCAGTCTTAAATATTATCATGTCTTACCGCTAAAAGATAGGTAATTAATTGGTTACGAATCCGAATGGCAAAAATGTTATTGTTCTTTGTAAAGTGCTATGTTTGGTAAACCTTTATGGGAAAGCTTATACTTCGCCGGTCGTAACGTATAATTATTACTGAGTGTAATTCATAAAAATATAGGTAGGTATACACATATTACAATTTTGCTAGAGCCAGAAATACCTAGGTTCCATTTGGAACAACAATTTTCAATTCAAACTGGAAAGTCCATATTACGAAACTAAAACAAAAATGACTCGATAACGCACGATTTTTAAATAGGAGTTTATTTTTATAAGTCAATTATCAAAGAAAATATATCAAAGCTGGAAATATGTAGGTATTATTTTGTGAAAAGTGCTGTATTGAAATATTAATTACAGGGACAATGGCTCACGATGGAATGGATCACGCACATCACGGCCACCACAATAATATGAACATGGACCATGCCAATCACAATATGGACCACATGGGGGCTTCCGAACATCAAATGCATTCGAACATGACGAACTACATTGACGATATAAAAGTAAATCATTATTTTTTTCATTTATTAGTCGACCCAGTTTCGTAGGGAGCTTGTGGAGTTTCAGACCTTTGAAGGGTTTTGTGAAGCCGAAACCCCGTCAATAATAATTTTAATCGGAAAACATGACGCGCACATTAAACCGTGCGCGATTAACCGGGCCCTGGCTACACCTATAAAATGCAACCAAACACAATTGTTATTTATTATTGTTTAATATTTATCATCGATAACATAATTATTATCTAACGATACACTGATATTAATATCATTCAATGAATCGCGAATTATGTTTAAGTTGTATAAGGTATTCAAGTAATTTAGAGAGATACATAATCATACATAACATAACACTATCGTTTGTAGTCCTTTGTTGTTAAAAATTTAAACAATTCACGAGAGGAACTGAGTTATCAAATCGTTCTCGAAGACGATCGGGTGCGGTGTATTTGTCTTATCAACTCAATTGATAATTTAGAGCACTGCAAACTTTGTTCCCCTAGTGCCTTGCATGATATCCCATTTATTATGTAGCTATCTACCTACTCTAGTATATTTTCCTTCTGATGCCAGTATGTAAGTATTTGATAAAATAAGCAGGTAGGTACTAGGTTTAATTACATAAATCAGTAAAACTATAACTTCAGATTAAGTTTAGTGTTTATAGTTAGATTTTAGTTGCTAAAAGTAGTTTACATAGAAAATCAACTATTCCTTAACCTAATTGACGACAAAACACAACACAGTAAATAATGAGTTATTTACCCGCTCTTTAATCATTTAATATCATTGAACAAACATACCTTATATACTTTAACGACTGTTAATTACAATTTATATCCAATTTACATTCATCGTACGTATTATATTGATATGATATTTCTCAAAATAATGATTCGGTTGTCTTCTGTTTAAATGATGTGTCGCTATGATTGAATTCAATATTAAACAACCTCGTGTGTAGACCAAGGGTAATTTATAGAGTCGAGTCTCCTATTTATTAACAAAGTGTCGTACCAATTTCAACAATGTTAAATAAACGGTATGTCAGTGACTTGTAATAAACCTACTTACATTTTACCGGGTCTTAATCGCGTATTATTATGTTATTTTCTTACCTCGACGTTTCGATCGTATTACAATGATCTTGGTCGCGAGGGGACCCCTCGTTGTAACATGATCGTTGATCATTAAGATCAAATAATAATACGCGATTCAGACCCTGTAAAATGTAACTATGTTAACAAATCGTGTGAATTTAAAAAGTTTTGTAATAAACCTATCTAACTTATTTTCGCCATGAGTTTTGAAGGCAAAATATCGGGTGTTTTAAAGTCGCCAGATTGGTGGTCAGACTAGATAATAAAATTGCATAACTTGTGATAAATATTAGTTTTCAAATTATTTATTAGTTTTTTTTAGACGTAACAAAATATTCAGAAATACTCAAACATCTTGACTGGTTGGCTTTCGACTGATATACCAACGCATAGCCCTGTAAAACAAGGCCTTTGGAGAGTATCGTATCTTAAACAACTGAATATCGTATCTAGTGCAGTGTTCACTAATAACGGGTTTTTAGAAATTCGAACACAGTAATTTGAATGTAAGATTTTATTATCCAATCTGACCGCGAACTTTATCTACCTACTGGGAAACACCGAAATATCAGATAAGGGGTGACCTTTACGGTCTACGACTATCACCGTTCGATTTTATTCTGTGGTATGACTCCCACCCAACAATTTTGCGGATTTATTCTGTCCGGTTTCGATATAATAGATCGAAGTCGGATTTGATCAATTGTGAACAAGTAATAATGATTATGTTTTACCACTTCGTCGTGAGTCCTATTAACAGATCATTTAGTCCATCTAACATCAGTTAGCCATTGTATTGCGGCATTATTCGTTGTTGTACCATAACTTGATCTAATGGTAATAATGTTAAAGGCCTATAAAATCCATCGCAGTACAGTAACTTTATTTATTGACAAGTGCTTGGTACCATTTCTTGCTATTTATTGAATGTTGGTTGTCGTGGCTATATCATTCATCAGCTATATGTATATGATATACAAAGAGTAGTGTTTAGTAATTAGTTTTCAAACTTATTATTAGAAGAACGACGGGTTCAAGAAATGCAGTCTTGTAAGTTTGAATTTTATTTAAAAAAAATTATTAAGTGTAAAAGTAGCACTGTTAATTTAGGTACACATTTTGTACTTAACAAATTATTTTTAAACTACTTAAAAAAATATGGTTTGTCGCGTATATTTTTTTAAGTTTTTTCGTTATTTGGACCTATTTTAATTATTACTATGACTGTTTATAATTCTGTATAAGTAAACGAGTGTGTTACAAACGATGTTTTTTTACTTAGTTTGCAGATAAATGGTTAAGGTTACCATAATTATAGTTTAGACTACTTTTTATCTCGATATTCCCGCGGGATCGGGACACACACACATACGGGTTTTATTAATGCAAGTCAAAATATTTTATTCAAAACGATATTATCCCATTATCGCATATAAACGTTAGCAAACTACAGTGTCTTCGAAACGCGACCTCCAATGAGAGGAAGACACAAGAAACTCATGAGATTTTTTTACAATGATCATGTGATTCACATTGTCGCATATTTAGAGGTATAGTGGAACTAGAGCCATAATCTACACTATAATCTTGGCCCCTATACGAGCTAAACTGAAAATCCCTGTCTGATTCATCGAAAATTGTTGATTATTATCTGACGTAATGGTTTAGAATATTTTCGTTTGTAGCGTTTGTAAATGACATTTTTCTGTACATTTTAGTGTAGTTTCAAGACAAAAGCTTCTTATTGTTTCGAAGCCTTAAGTCATTTTAGACAAAATATTTTTATGTAAAATCTACACCAAAATGCAGGGAACAATGTCATTAACAAACGTTACAGACGAAACTATTGTAAAACCTTGCGTAAGAAAATAATTAACAATTTTCGATGAAGCCGACAGCGATTTTCAGTTTAGCTCGTATGTACCCCTTAATAGTGCGTAAGTAACTCTGTCTTGTTCTAATGATTATTTTTTGTTTCAGAACGCGTTTAATGACTCTGGCAGTATGGCTTACGATACGTTGAGGCAGGGAGGAGAACATAGTGGTCACGGCAGTCACGTCAGCCACGACGGACACAATGCTCATGCAGGACACGACATGCCACATGACATGTCCATGTCGATGACTGTAAGTCCTAATCCCATCACAAACATGCTTGTAAAACCAAGTCTCTCAACTCAGTAAAAAAGATGTGAGAAATAAGTTAAAATAAAAAAACATCGTGAGGTTATTCGGTTATTTTGTTCAGTCCCTACTAGGGACCGTCTGGCTTAGTTGTGAGAAATAATATAAAATCCATGAAATCAAAAAAACATCGTAAGGTTATTCGGTTATTTTATTCAGTCCCTACTAGGGATCTTCTTGCTTAACATGATTACATTTTGACTTTATGATACTATTGAAGTTTTAATCGTCCTTCATCGGGTGTGGCCGCGGCGATGTTTATTTCATTTTTTACGATAGACGTTACAATATTGTCAGTGATGCAATAGTTTAAGAAAATACACCCAAGTTACCTCCCAAAATATACTAAACTTTAGTCCAGTTTATTGAGGAACGGGACCTAGATATTCGTGATTATGTTTGAAAATCTAATCTTCTAAGTATCAATACAGTTTTGAGTAATAAATTCATAAAAATGGAATTATCGATTTCCAACAATTCTCCTTTTTAGATTAAGGTTTTATTGTCATTTTATTCCTTGTTTTAATTAATTACTTACTTGTTTTAGGTACTGTTTGTTTGTGTTTTAACAATTCTTTATTTATTTTACAACCACAATTTACATGATAATATTGGTTACTGATAAAAAACCGGTTAATTTGTCGACTTTGTTAAATTATTATTTAACAATG
Source organism: Idaea dimidiata (assembly GCA_949358125.1). NCBI lineage: Eukaryota > Metazoa > Arthropoda > Insecta > Lepidoptera > Geometridae > Idaea > Idaea dimidiata. Next base: position 7,726,812 of record OX442338.1, read on the forward strand.
TAGTTTACTTATGGCACCTAAATCAAACTGATATTACACAGTTATTAACAATTTTGTGTAAATAAATGTGTTATTATTACCATATATAATTCGGAAATTGTAATTGATTAATTGCTTCACCTACTTTCAATTGTTCAGAAATACTGAAATTCTGATTTATTTGTAAAAAAATTTTTTACCATTAGTTATCAATTTCATAGTCATATTAAGTTAAAAAATAATAATATAAAAAAACTAGCTGCGCCCCGCGGTTTCACCCGCGCAAGTCGCGATCCCGCGTTATTCGGACACCTACCTACCGCAATGCAAGAATAGCCCATTGAAGTAAGGTAAAGTTTGTATGTCAGTTAGTGATGATGATGATGACGATGAATGACGATAGACGACGATTAATAACGATAGATGACGATCAATGACGATGGATGACGACGACCATGATGATGATGCCACTCTACATCACTTACCCTGCCTCTGGATCGATTTTTATTCATAAATAGTTATCACCCGCGTAAGTCCCGATCCCGTGGGATTTTCGGGATTACAAGTATTGTATGTTACTCTCCATCATTTAAACTATCCCTATGCAAATTTTCATCCAAATAGGTCGAGCCGTTTGACCGTGAAGAGGGAACAAATAAACAGACTTTCGGATTTATAATATTAAGTAAGATAGATGTCCAATTCATAGGTAAAAAAAATAGTAAAAATAAAATCTTGTGTAGTCAATTCATACATACATATTAAAATCAGTTCGATAAAGTCTAGTGTCTCAAGAATAGAATAGAAATCATTTATTGTTCATAACTATGTACATCTGCAGATAATAGTGCTAATAATTAGTCTCAAAATAACCAGTCCTAAAATGTTTAGTTCCCAAAATGTCAAGTCACCTAAAATAATCAGTATCATAAAGTTTTTCAATTACCCACTATCTCCATATAGGTATAGCAAGACGAACGATTATTGATCTTGATACAAACTTTTGCTTGTCACATGACGGAACAGTAAAGCTGCGGCCTCATAGACAGGCGGTTTGCTTCACGCCTAGCGCCTAGTTGCTTGCATTTTGAAAAGATTCACAGCTAGGCGCCAAGTGCGGCCGGTCGCAAACTTTCTAGACCGATCGTTTTAGTAAGGTGTCTCACTCGCCACTAGCCGCTAAGCCAGCCACCAGCCTATGCGGCCACAGCCTAACACAGTCCACTAGGAGTACTCAGGGAGCTTCGGTCCGAATCTACTTATAATCTTACTAATATTATAAACGCGATAGTTTGTATGTCTGTATGTGAATTTGTTACTCTTTAACGCAAAAACTACTACTACAAGCAAAGACATTTAATCCAGTCCTTTTTAAATGAGTTCTTCTTTAATATGGATTTTCCATTCGGATATTTGCCAGTGTCAAGTATTATTAATATTTGCAAGTTATTTGCATCGAAACAGTCAAGTCGTCATAGTTAAAGTCAAGTCGAGGGAATTATTGTAAAAAGGGGGGCATTTTTTACAATGTTTGTTATTGGAGTTTTGGAGACAACGCTAAAGTCTATGTTTTGCTCCGATTTTCACTTTCATTTACACTTGTAAACCTTCACGAAACTAAATTGATTAATATGCTCCGAAATTAAACAATTTACACGCTTTCGAACTATGTTTCACAAAAATGAAAATTTAGCAACACATCTTCTCAAAGCGTTCCCGCCAAAACTCCTTTAAATGAGTTACAAGACTTTTTTACTTTGAAGAAGTAGGTAGGTACTTACAGTTTTAATTAAATAAAATCTGACAAATTTATAAACGGTGTATTGTATATCCACATTTGTTGCATGACTGTACATGTGGTCTAACTACGTGACTTACGTACGTTACTTACCTTTTAATTGTAGGTAAACGTTTAACACATAAATAGTTTATTTACTAGATTTTTATGTCTATAATCGAAGTACTTTAGCGGACTACCTACGTCAAATACTCGTAGTGTCAAATTAAATTACTGAAGGTACCATCGTCGCCTGTGTGACTAATAAAATAAATATTTTAAAACAATTAGGTAATAAAACACTATATATACCAGGTTTTACTCGCCTTTTATTGAATAACGTCCGAATGAATTCGTATATTTTAACTTATATCTCAGTCAACCTTGAAAAAGCGAACGGTAAAGTTGGCAAAAGCTCGGTCGTTTTAGAAATAATGACGTTATTCAATAAAACGCGAGTAAAACCCGGTATAAATAGTGTTTTATATACAAAATCGCGAAAACCCTAAACAAAATGATAACAATTGGGTTGATTCCTTTTACCTAAAAGTAAATATATTTATAAATAATAAAGATAGGTAGATAGATTAATACTTTATTTGCACAACCAATAACAATCGCATTCAATTTCCATTCAATGTAAGGGAAATACACAGGAAGCTTAAAAGTAAAGAGTCCGAGAAATATAAACATTTGTATTATATTTTACTGATAAATTAACCAGGGAAATCCCAATCTATTTATTCGACCATAAGCAGGGACCTACCGACCAACTATACCTATTGGATTTTTGCGGATGTTTTTATGTCGAATAATAATGATAGTTAATTTAAAGTTATGTGTGCTTTAATTTATCTGTCGACTCGATACAGAACACAATCACTCCTGAATCACTCTACTTAATTACTAATTTGAAAAAAAGTAATTGTGTTTAGAAAGTCTTGCAATATACGACCAGTAATAACTAGAGGAAAGATAGAAACAAAGCCGGAATGCGTGCCACTGAAATCCAGACCGATCATACATAATGAAGCTTCTATAACACATAAGTAATTGTTGGATATTCTGCATGAAATCAAATACAATACAAAAAATATTTATTTCTTCCACAAAATCCAAGTCAATGTGTACAAAGTTTAGGTACATGTAATTTTATAGTATTGAGCAGCTAGTTGCTGCAGTAGCTAGTTGTGAAAGACAGGTGCCTGAGATACGTAGTAGTAAACACCCGTGATACAGGTCACCAGGCTCTCGACATAAGGTTCGAAATATATACAATGCTCTTTCAAATTTATGTTTGTCGTATGCGGATCAGTAAGGTGGTTGACAAGAAAAAAACTAGATTTCAAAATATTAAAAAAAAAGGAGGTATTTTTAATACATGATGTGGGTAGTATGATATAGCTAGCCATCAGAAGAATTCGCCAGATTGTCTAGGTGAGATGAGTAGGTAATTTAAAGGATAATAAATAAGTAGGGAGATATAAGTAAACAACTTAAGCTTTCGAAGTGTTAGAAGATTAAACAACAATTACTGAAGAACTTGAATACCTAGGTTCTTCTCCGTCCGTCTGTGGCAGCTCTTATTCCAGAAAATGTTCTAATTTCCATCCATGTCATAAGTCTTTCTAATATTATAAACGCGAAAGTTTGTATGTATGTATGTGTGTGACTTTGTTACTCTTTCACGCAAAAACTACTGAACCGATTGCGTTGAGACTTAGAAACGTAGCTAACGACCTGGAATAACACATAGGCTACTTTTATCCCGATATTCCTACGGGAACGGAACTTACGCGGGTGAAACCGTGGGGTGCTGCTAGTACTACATAAATCCGCTGCAGTGGCTTTCATGTTTGCTCCCGGATAGGTTTTCTACATTACCTAAAGTATAGGGTTTTTGAAAATTCTCTCGCAAATATCATAATTGTATTGTTCCCTTTTAGATTTTACGGTGTGGGCTTTGTTTTCAGTTTCACGGTGGTTTCATGGAAACGATACTGTTCTCATGGTGGAAAGTGACGGATGTCGGTGAATTCGTCGGCTCGTTCTTGGCGATATTTATTATGGCGTTACTTTATGAAGGGTAAGTTATTATTACTTTCCTTATAAATTAGGTGACGTCAACGTTTAACCAGATCTAAGGTGTAGCTCATTTATCGTTACTCATAACTAGTTGTTTATGAGAATATCTCAATGTAAAGAAGCATCTGTTGTTATATGAGAACTTTGCTCTCAGAAGTAGGTTTTGACCAACATGAAAAATACACGCGGTCTGTTAAGATAATTTCGATATTCAACCATCTCGTGCGTTAGACCGTTAAAAGTGACTTATATTACTTACCTCTCAATAACATAAGTGACAGACATAGCAAAACTAGTTGGAGGTTACGTTTATTCGTACACGTAAAAAAAGGATTACGTAACTAGGTAATTACCTAGCTTATTCATATAGGTTCTTATGATTGGAGTTTAGTTAGTTAGTTAGTTGCCTAGGTAAATTAGCCCTACCTAAGTAGGTACTTCATAAGAATTACGAGCATAGAACCTCATCATCATCGTAGACATCCTATGTCTGCCTAGGTAATCTAGCCCTACCTAAGTAGGTACTTCATAAGAATTACGAGCATAGAACCTCATCATCACCGTGGACATCCTATGGCTGATCCACAAGGATGTCCACGGCTGGAAATATGCCTTCCTCATTGATGCCCATAGATTTCGGTTGAAGGCGAAATGAATTCCTGCATCCACCGAACAAAAAACACAAGAACAAAAAAAAATGTTTACTTACTTTAGTTGTTAACTGCATAACTATGTATTGTTTTAAATGTATTGTATAACAGCTGTCTTTTACTGTGACATAGTTTCAAAGTTGACAGACTGAGACAAACGTCACAAAACTTGGTAATTTGTTAATATCGTTTATAAGTAAGGGGGCTAGTTTCTAATAGATAGATATGTGCATAAAAACCCAATTATGAATAATCGAATTACGAATTCATTTCTTACTTGTATATGAATGAACTTAACCTCCAACTAGTTTTGCTATTACGTACCATGTACCATAGTGAAGGTAGTTTATCCATGGAATGTTGCTACAGTTTTCGATAGTGACCCGTTCTCAGCGTGGCTTTGAAGGTCAGCTAACGTTGGCTTTGAGGTTTGATATAGCTGCAGTGCATTCCCCTCATTTGATTCAGTTTTTGCCATGTATAACGGCACAAATGATCGCATTTTGTTCAGTACTTGTAATCTACTGACAATTCTGACTACGTACTGCGAACTGCGGCCTGATTACGTAACTCTGTAGCTTACTAATCTCGATTGAAACATGAAAATTGTTTTTTTATTGCGACTACGAATGTACAATTCGACAGATTTGGTTTTGTTTCTTTTCCAATTGTATTTAAATAATTCTGTAATTGATAGATTTGACAGTTACAGTCACTTGTTTTTAAGTACAGTGGTTTGCTACTGAATGACGAACTCAACAGATTCAATTGTTTCAATCGAGACTTTTTACCAACAAAGTTACGTAATCAGCTAGCTGAGCTTAACTTTCTATGACTAGGTACTTTCACGACGAAAGTTAATTGAACAGACAACTATTTATACAAATTGTCAGGTAAATGCTTGTACAAATTGGTTGATTTCTGTGCAGGGACCATGACAACACCTGTGTAAACTGCATGAGTAGCATGAATAGGTTGCTAGAAACAATTGGATTGCAGTCAATCAAGCGGTCCTGTTGGTTCTAGTAATTTTAGAACTTCTACTAAGCTACTACGCCTAAACTAAATCCTATGTTGAAAAATCTTAAGTAATTTCAAGTTAGGTATTTGCCCCCTTACTTATAAACCTTGCATAACATTTTTTGCATTACATAGCAGTTAAATAAGGCAAATCGTTACCTATAAACCCATCATTACACAAATCTTACACAAAGTATCTGTCTTACTGTGGAATTATGATAGTAAGAGATAAAAATGTTTTGGATCTGGACTGAAATAATAGAAAGGTTAATAAGCAGATAAGATAGAGATTTTATTGTTTCTATTTATAAAATATGTGGGTTTAATGTGGCCTTATCGAACTTTCTTTGATTTTTACGTAGATATACCTAGCTACTTCCTAACAATATACCCCCTTACTTAAACGATGATTAGCAGATGACCGAGTTACGTGCCGTTTGTCTCTGTCTGTCAACTTTGAAACTTTATGTCACAGTAAAAGACAAACGATAGATAGTTATGCAGCTGGTACCAGCGTTTATAAGTAAGGGGGATAGTGTTGGTAATTGACGTAATTAAATATAGCAACACCAGTGACATACCTAACTACTTTCTAACAATATACCCCCCTTACTTATTAACGATGATTAAGATGACCAAGTTATGTGACGTTTGTCTCTGTCTGTCAATTTCGAAACTTTATGTCACTGTAAAAGATAAACGATACAAAGCTATGCAGCTGTTAACCAGCGTCTTTAAGTAAGGGGGATAGTGTTCGTAATCGACGTAATTAAATATTGCAACACCAGTGTATGCCAGCATTCGTCCATACAATTTATTACGTCTCGTAGGTATTATCGTATGTAATACATACAGATACTGGTGTTGGCAAAAATCGTAAAAGCTGTTTTAATAAGATGACGTAAAATTTGCAAGTTTGCACAATACCGTTTTGTATTTTGTATTAAAATAATGAAAAATTGAGGAGTTTGATATTGGTTAAACATTTACTTCCTTATAATAACTTCCTTTAATAGTTTAACTACCACATCACCAGACTGTTTGCAGTCTGGTGACGTGGTAGGTAAATTATTTACTAAACCGAAATCGAAGCTGAATTCAGGAATTTTAAATTATTATTTTGATTAAACTATTTAAGGTTGACTTTGCATTGTAGGTACATACTTGAATATTATTTTGCAGAGCTCGATATTTCGACATTGTTTCAAATATCTTGTAGAATAGCATTTGCGGCTTTATAGTTAGAGTAAGTAGTACTTTTTCGCGCGAAAGGCGTTTATCGATGTCCGCGAAATAATCTATAAAAGTCTTTGTCATGGATGACTGACTGATAAATTGATAATCAACGCACAGCCTAATCTGGTGATAGTAGAGCTGAAATTTAGAGTGTGTTTATACAAATTTAAAGTATGGCATAACGAAATTCTCACGGGACTTACGCGGGTGAAAGAGCGAGTATTCAGTTATATAAAAATATATCTTACTAATATTACAAACGCGAAAGTTCGAATGTATGTATGTATATATTTGACTTTGTTACTCTTTCACGCCAAAACGACTGAACCGATTGCAATAAAACTTAGAATATAATTAGCTGGGGACCTGGAATAACACGTAGGCTAGGTACTTTTTATCCCGATTTTCTCGCGGGATCGGGACCAACGCGGGTGCTACCGCGAGGCTACTGAAACCCGCTAGTTATATATAAAACGTTGTTCGTAAGGGCTATATCTTACAACGGGAATGTAGAACTTCACTGGAAGACCACTAAAAGTAAACCAAACCTTAAAAGGGCTTATTTATAAACGCTAATTAATGCGCTGCATAACTATGCATCGTTTGTCTTTTACTGTTACATGAAGTTTCAAAGTTGACAGACAGAGACAAATGTCACATAACTTAGTCATGTGTAAATAATATTTTATAAATAAGTTAAGTTAACAAATAAAATGTTCTATTACTTTCAGACTGAAATACTACAGAAAGCATCTGCTATGGAAGACGTACACTGGCCTTCAGTACTGTGCGGTCGCGCCCCCCGACAAGGGAGTAGCCAACATATGTACAGATGAACCACAAGTTATACAGTTAGTACAGTTTTTATCTTAATTAACTAGGGTATGTAAGCCTTATTAATAAAAGGGGCATGAGGTCGGAGGTGAGATTGGGCGAACCCAGCCTAGGTTGTCATTCAACTCTTAAAGTGTCCGTGACTAGTAAGCTAGAATTTAAATGAAATAATTTACATAAAGTAATTAAATTTCTTGAAAGGTACTTTTTTGCATAAGCAATTAAAATAGTAATAAAATTAATCGTAATTTTATTGTATTGTCAATAGAGCTATCGGATATAAAAATTTACATGCCTACCTACATCACGTTTTGAAGGTTAATTATGTGTTTACAGGATTTACGTTACGAAATTTGGTGCCATTTATTTTAGAATCCATTTCATAAAAGGAGTACGCGGCTTTTGATATTGGAAATAATGTCAAAGAAAAGTACCACGAGGGTATCGTTTGAAACTCCTTTTGTGAAATTGACTATACAGCGTGCTATTGACTTTATCTAATTATGTTACACCAAACATACGTGTGCGTATCTCCTCTATCTCTTAATAAGGGATGATTTATATTAGACCGTCATCGTCACGAGCACAAGCTTCGTTGCCCATTGCTCGGCGAGCAGTCGATCGGTCTGTTGCAACCGAGTGGCGGCCGAGCAATGGACAACGAAACTTAGACACCCGGCCGGCGCTCGTGACGGTCTAATATAAGTAATCCCAAAATGGGTGATAGACGTAGGTACTTCATAAGATCGCGAAATTAGTCGACTCCACTTGGGCGGCAATTTAAATGTAGTTGCGCGTTGTTAAGGCGAAAATCTTCGAGCCCCAACTCCGCGTACTACTCGCACGCGTACTCGCGTGATAGACACGGTGATATTTCATACAAATGTTAGGGGTGATACTATTACATTTGTATGAAATTATTGAGAAACTCAGATGCATGACTTTTGTGTATGCGTTTGGGTGCAACACACGCAGAGTTCCATTTACGTACCAACCGCGCACATCGTAATCCTAGCGTTACGTGCATGCGTGGCGTGTGTTGCACCGTTTTTGACGGTGGCAGCGTTTTACACGCGTACGTCAGTCATGCTTCGCGTCTAGTGCGACCCGGCCCTTAAGGCTTAGCTATAAATGGAACGTTGCGTCAATCTTTTAGCGAAGCAATGTGCAATGGCATACTTACGAGGTCTACCATGTGTATACTGTACACAGTATAGCCTACAATGAGATGTTAATAATTATTGTTACGCGAGTACCATGACAAATTGTTACGCTAGTCCTAAAGTGCATCTTATCATGCTAATGTTCAACCCTGTAACATTTACTAACAATTATCTTTTCTCTTTTGAAGGCCAGTACCGCATGCTCTAGAACGAAATGTGTAAGTATTTTCATATCTCGGTATCAACGTATTGTTAAATTTTGATTTTTTTAAGATATTGTGGCTTATTTTAAAATTTAAAGCCAGTTTATGTACATTTCACGTCGCCTCACCTATTCATCATCATCAGCATCACCATCAAGTGTGATGGTGGGAAGCGGCGATGAGGTCGAAGTGTAAGATGCGCTTGCAAAGAAGAAATCTATTCACTCTCGACTTGAAGACTACAAAGTTGTGGTTATACGAGAAAGGAGGATGCGTGGCTCTTGGTACGTGAAAAAGGAACACGCACCGAGAATGGGTGACGTTTATTAGGATCCCTTGTCTGTCGTTCCTTGGATTCGAAAATATTTAAGATACGAGTACAAGCCATACTAACGTCAAGTTGACCGGACCACATCGGATATCTCACGATCCACGTCACATCATCCTTGTTATATCCCAATATTTACTACCATATTTGCAATGCCTATTTAGTACTATAACATTTATGTTTTCTACAGCTCCAAGAAGATATAAGACAAAGTTATTTAAAAAAACATATAGCGCCTGCTAAAATTAGTAACTGTTACTTTTTCGGCAGGCGCTTAGACCGCGTAGGTGAAAAATATGAGACCGATGACACGCTATAACACGATTTACAAGCAATTTCCATACCACTGTTTAGAACTTGACTGAATATAGTTTTTAGCTGAAAGTACCATAATTTTAAGATATTTTAATCTTTAGATTGAAGCAAGAATTCCATATTAATTTTGATTAGCTTTTCGATTTCATCAATTAATTTAGTAAGGCCTAGAGCCTTCTTACTTAAAATACGGCTTTTAGTTATGTGCAGTAGACGAGTTATAGGGGCGACCCCAAAACTCCATATTTTATGGTACAAAAACTTGTCCAACTTTACAGAAGTTAACTGGGTACTGTTGATATAAATAACTTAAATTTATATTTGGAATATTACTTACATCTGTGATCCTACACAAGAAGATTAGAAACTTGGTATGTTAACTATTTTGTAACTTTTGCAGGCCTACAATGATGAGCAGCCCACATGTGTGGCAAACAATGCTGCATGGTTTACAAGTGTTAGTGAGTTATATGTTAATGCTGGTGTTCATGACATATAACACGTGGTTATGTGCCGCCGTCGTGCTCGGCTCTGCCACAGGCTACTTCCTATTCGGCTGGCGCGAATCCGTCGTCGTCGACTTCACTGAACATTGTCACTGATACAGGCCAAAACCGTCTACCATACAAGTATTACTGTTTACCCTCGCTATTTGAGAAGCTCAAATGTTTAACAATATCATTGTGCTATTATGATGTTATAAGAAAAAAAGCCTTTATATAAGTATGTTGGGCAATGTTTATATACCAGTTATATATTTTTTAGGATTATACATGTATTAAGGTTATTGTAAAATAAAAGCTTTGGAGACAATTTGGTTTATTCTCTTACTATACACAAAGCAATGAAATATATACAAACATTTACAGGTAATTTTAGTCTATAGTTGTTACAAACATTGTTTTTGTAAATAAATAAGTTATTTAAAACTGTAACTGTGTGGAGGTCATGCACATTTAATCCTTCCTATTGATATTAAAAACAGTACTTTAAAGAAAATTTTGTAAATGACATATTTAGGGTAGCTTATGTAGTGGGTACACTTTTATGTCTGGTATGACTATGTTTCTTTAAATTAGAGATACTGTTACATTTATATTCACAAGTTGGACATTGGTAGGGTCTCTCTTCAGTATGGAGTCTTCTGTGAGTTTTCAATGAGTTTGCAAAATTTGATCGAAAAGAACATCGGTCACATAAATAGGGCTTCTCAGCAGTATGTATCCGTTTATGCTTGGTCAGGTTAGACAAAAATTTAGATGTATATGTACAATTATCAAAATCACATGAATATATTTTTAAGTTATTGGGTTCATTCGATTTTTCTTTTTCACCTTTATGTTTATTCCTGAAAAATAAATAAGAATACTTTAGTGGTTAAAAAGAGCCAGTAGTTCCTTACATCACTTACTTATCATACATTTTGATAAGGAGTTGTCTAAGATATAGCCTCACCTAGAAGAGTAGTAAGTTACTGGCACCACCATTTTACCATGGAATATCATCATGAAACAAATGGTAATCTTCTGATAAATGTACCTACTGAGTCAGTGCATTTTAGCTATAGGGAAAACGGTAAGATGAACCTTAAAACTGTAAAACAAGAGCTGAGTAAGAAGCATAAAGATTTCTCATTTGTAAAGATCTTTTAGATAAGTCTGACCAGGTTTTGAAGTGTTCGGCTTAAGATTTATACAAACATGGATTACTTGGACCAGTGCTGATAAATTAAAATATAATCAATATTTCAGCTTGTGGAGCCTTTTCCCAACGATCACTAATATAGCCTGTCTTGCGTAATTCGTGATCCTTACCATATTAGGCAAATTATAAGAAATAGTAAGTTTCCTGTGTCCAAATAGTTACCTGTGAAAAACTTTATACTCTGCATTCAAATCATCAACATGTTCATCATCAGATGAAATAGGTGTTGAGGAGTCTACGTCACATTCCACACTGTTCTCTATTAGTGGTAGAGTAATACGATTTTCTGCTCGCATTTTAGACAATATTTCTGAGATGAATGATTTGGGTTGAGTGCTGAATTTCACAGAGGTTTTCTTACATGGTCGTCCTTTGGAATTTTTATTGATAGCCAAGATGGGAACGTGTAATGGATTTTTGTCAGTCATTATAAATATACTTTGGGTTTAATCGTGGTTAATCACTTTTTCTTGTTACATTATATTTCAATTTCTTGTGTTTTGAGTTTGTTTATATTTATCGTCACATTTTTATTTGTGCACTTTTTTTAACATTTTTCCGTCTAGTGATGGACTTGAGTGGTATTTTATTCGAGTGACTCGAGTGGTTTCGTTCAACTCTTACTCGAATGAAAAAAATCCCGACTCGATTTACGAGTGACTCGACTTGATTCGTTGAAACTCGTTATTCGAGTCGCCTCGACACATTCGATTGATCTTCGTTAACTCGAATTATAAATACAAGTTTAGACAATATGTTGAAAACTGTTTAAGCTGTTAGAAAAAAAACTTCAGAGTGGGCATTTTTCGACCAAAACGCTGCGGGAGTGACTTATTTGCAAGTTTTATATTTCAGTTACTTGTATTTTGGAAATGCGTGACTCGAGTTGAAAAACTTGCCCGAGTCGCGAGTGATTTTTGTTTAACTCGAATTTATCTTCAACTGGAGTTACTCGTATATCAGAAGCGATTGACTCGAGTCAAAAAAGTCAAAGTCACTCGAGTCCCATCTTGTTCTGAGGTCCCATCACTACCGTGCTATTATTTTTTTGTTCATGAACTGATTATGGTAATTTAAAAAATTTACAGTGTCAAGTATTTTATAATATTATTTGGAGCAAAAACATTCGTCGTACGTTTTAAAATCTCGTTTAATTATGGAAAGTCAAACTAAGGATGCCAGTAAAATACCGATTACTTTATTAAAACTCTTGGAGAGCTGAAATAACATTTTTGAAGTATTAATTTTCAAATTTCTTCTATGGTTTTCGCGATTTTGCATAATAAAACACTTTATTTATCCGGTTTTATCGCGTTTTTATTCATTATTTGACCCGAGCTTTCGCCAACTTTACAGTTGGCTTGGTTGGTTGTGTCAACCTTGAAAAAGCCAACTGTAAAGTTGGCGAAAGCTCGGGTCAAATAATGAATAAAAACGCGATAAAACCGGATAAATAAAGTGTTTTATTATTAATTTTCAATGTAAACTTTTACTAAACTAAATTGACTAATATGCCCCCTAAAATAAAAACTAGTCCTGTAAAAATATACTTATTTTTTAACTATTATTACAGCAACATATTGCTTTCTGCCAAAACTCCTTTCGCCTTTGGCTATATGGACAGAACGTCATCCTACTAATATTATGCTTCCTATTAGGATAATAAAGCTGAAAGTTTGTGAGAATGTGTGTATGCATGTATGTGTGTTCGTTACTCAATCACGCAAAAACTACTGAACCAGTGGCGATGAAACTTGAAATATAGGTTACTAGGGACCTGGATTAACACATTGGCCACTTTTTATCCCGATATTCCCGCAGGAACGGGACTTACGCGGGTGAAACCGCAAGTCGCAGCTAGTAATGCTGAAAGTTTGTGAGTATGTATGTATATGTGTTTGTTACTAAATCCAATGAGTATTAACTAAATCACGCAAAAACTACTGAACTGGTAGCGATGAAACTTGGATTATAGGTAGCTGGGGACCTGGATTAACACGGGGTTATTCCCGCGGGAACGGTATTATGCGGGTGAAACCGCGGGGCGCAGCTAGTACATTAATAATTCTTATTAATGATTCAAAACATGGACTTTAGGGTTGTCTCCAAAGCTTGCGTGAACCGTCATTGTAAAGAGCAACCACTTATGAATGACTTCCTTGACTTGACTTTTACTACGATGACTTGATCGTTTTGACGCAAATTGCAAATATCTTGTAAAAATAATAAGAATAAGAATAATTTATTGTTCAAACTATGTAGGTACATTGGTACTATATTAATGCACAATGCACAGTCTACTCATTTCGAGCATACATTAATGTAGTATAAAATTACATTACTTACATATACGTAAGAAATCCAATATTTATACCAGCACAACAATATTTGGTATTTATTTTTAAGGGTCAATGAAAAATAAATACAAATAAATAATACTTGACACTGGCTACATTCCAAATGGCCATTATCGATTCACAACCCAAATGAGCAACCCAAAAAAAAGAGTCTTGGCGGGAACTCGTTGAGGAGATGTGGTGCTAAATTTTCATTTTTGTGAAACCTAGTTCATATGCGTGCAAATTGTCTAATTTCGGGGGCATATTAATCAATTTAGTTTCGTGAAGGTGTGCAAGTGGAATGAAAGTGAAAATCGGTGCAAAAAATTGACTTAGTGTTGTCTCCAAGGCTCCGTGAAGATTGTTTGTAAATGGCCGCCGTGTTTACAAATGATTCCCTAGACTTGACTTTAACTATGACGACTTGACTGTTTCGATGCAAATAACTTGCATAATATATTAAAATACATGACACTGGCTAATTTCCTAATGGCCATAATCGGTTCACAACCGATAAGAAATATAATAATAAAATAATAAACCCAAAAAAAAAGTAATAAACACGTTTCTTTACCAAAAGACATCATAGATGGCGTTGATATTTATTTATATTTCTTCACAGCAACTTTGGTCTGTGTGTGTACTATTAAAGGTTGGTAAGGTGTACGGTCATCCTGTTGCAAGACGACGCGAAGAATGAAAATAATACAGAATGAATGAACCGAATGATTGAATGAACTAAATGACAATTTGTTTCCTAAACATGGCTGCCGGTCAGATCTAATGATTTTATTGTGGTTTTTGTTCTAAAAAACTGAGATTTTATTGACTCAACAAGAATCCGTCGAGTGTATTATTATGCCATAGTGACTTTGGTTTCAATTATAATGACTTCCACACCCAAGACTGAGAAATGCGGACAAGGTAAGTTATGCGTAACATAGTGTATATTATGTATCTAATTAATTCCGTCTTCCCGGCTATAATTCACTCTTGTGAGAGTTGTGCTAACTTAGAAAGCAATTAGTATTTCACTATTTGCTTACAAGGATTTAGATATTGTACAGAATACCTTGTTGTTAGTAAGTTCCCACAGTTTACATATAGGTACCTATTTACCTAAACACATATTGAAACCACTGATAGAATCCGCCTGGTCTAAAAGTATGCGGATGGGGCTAACGGATATGGGACTAGTATTTCGAGCAATTCCAGGTCAATCCATTTTGTAGAGTTAGCACGACTTTGTGCAGTTGACAAAACTGGCAAAATAATTTGTGTAAGAATCCATGGTAATAAATAAACACACATCCATCTCCGAAGTGATATATAGTAAACTCGAAGACGAAGACCATAATTAAGATGCTTTTGTGTAAAGTTATAATAAAAATAAATGGGATGACAAATTGAAACCAATTCGGAACTCTCATTTCTGTTCTTTTGTGGATGTATCTCCTAATAGTTTGAACTGTTACTGTTACTTACTGAACTGTTTTCTCAAGCTCTACTGTGCTTCAGAAGGCACCTTAAGCAGTAGGTCCCTGTTGATATCTCATAGTAGTTGTTGTGTCGAGTAATAGGCCTTACTCGCGTATAGGGTGATCTGGAAACTTTAACACTAGCTGAGGTTGACCGCTATAAGAATAAAATGTAAATAAATTATATCACAATTTTTGGTTAGCAGCTGCCCATTATTTTATCGTCTGTCAATTTTTGGTTAGCAGCTGCCCATTATCGTCTGTCATGTGGGGTCCTCATATACTTAAATTGAACTCAATTTGATAAAAAAAAAAATATTTTTAACTGGTTGCCTAATTTTTTTTTTAAAAGTTTTAGGCAGAAAAATGGATTCAGTTTTTGAGAATAGATTGATTTTAAAAGATTTGTTTTCACATGTTAGATAAAATATTTTTTACATCTCTTACTATGTAAAATCACAAATTTACCTACCTAAAGAAGATTTATACTTATTGCCAATAGTATGTGAGATCTCTTTCATGAACAAATGAATCACACCCGAAAAGTAAAAATGGGACTTCACTGTCTGTCAGTCACCAGTCACCACTTACACTATATCTATCGGAAATAAATATACCTATACTTATTTTTATAGACTTTTGTGGACCCCTTCGTGCATGAGTTCAACTCGCACTGTGCCAGTTTTTTTTAAATATACTTGCTTACACCACATCAGTACTTTGCAGGTAAAATCGCGAGTTATAACTAGTAACATTATAAATATTTGTACCTAATTATTTCTATCACATTATGCGTAGTTCAGGAAATCCGATGGGCGTAGGAAGGAAGATTATTTACGCAACTTGATAACTATCACACATACAGAACCGAAACGTAACTCTTAAATTTGTGACCAATAAAAATAAATAAATCTTTCATTCATGCCAATAACTTACATTTGTATCTTATGTGGTAAATTACAGATGGTGATGATAAAATAATAAGTACTAAGTAATTTAAATGTGATTTACAATTTTAGTTAGTAAGGCTACCTAATTGCTCCTTCTTAAAGGTTGTAACTGGTGCCCTACCTAGATTACCTACGATGATAATCTGTAACAAGGGCATACAGTGCCCTTAGTATTTTGAGGATACTGTGATACTTTGACGACCTCTGTGGCGCAGCGGGACGGACTGCGATGCATAAGGTTGCGGGACCGAACTGCCGCCGGGAACAAATATTTCTGATGACCATAAGTATTTGCTTCTGGTTCTGAGTGCATTCTATGTACCACATGTATGTATTTACAAAAAAAAAGTATAATTATGTTGTATATCCTTTGGCTAGTACCCATATTACAAGCCTAGTGCTTATTATGGGGCTAAAATAACACTGTGTGTAATGTCGCGCAATATTTAAGTATTTACTGTTGCTACTTTCCTCAGCAGTGATTGAACTTATTTTTCAATGAAGAATTATTTTTAAAGTCATTAAACCTCAATACGGGGGCGAGTCTCAACAGCCAGTGGCCCGATTCTGTAAAAACATAGCATGCGACAAACAGGCGGGATGCACGAGCATTGCATAAGTCGATTTGTTGCAGGAGTAAAAATAATAGCTATTCTATAACTTCTTTAAATACTGATTGGCTAACAAGGGGAGCTATTTAAATAATTAAGTAGCCCTTAATTTTGAAGGCTACTTAACTAATTAAGTAGTAATTAAGTAAAATAACATTTACAGAATACGAATTAACGTACATCTCCTGCACGTTGCCTGCATTCCGCATGCTATGTCCTTACCGAATCGAGCCACTGGAGTGGTGTATCCGCTATCATATCACCGAATACCTAACGGATAGAATGATCAAATGATCTCAACGACTTTTTTTTGTAAATGCCAAAAGGACCTAGGTACTTTATTGTTTTAAATCTTACAAAATATAATACAAAATGTCGCGGCGGTAATGAGGCACGCATCTTTAATAGAAATTATATTTTAAACTTTAGATGGTCTTTTGCGAATATTTAGAAAATAATTGATCTTTAAAAAATTACTTAGCAGAGCCGGATCAGCAAAATAATTAATGTAAATATTTATTTGGGGCAGAAATTCTTACATTTACATATTTTATGAAGGGTACATGGAAAGAAGGATCATAGTCAGGTTTCCGACGAAAATTAGTTAATAGTGCCAACTTGTAGTGAGGTGTGGGGGGCAGGTGAGGAGCAAGCAAAACACGTATGTCTCGGAATACGCTATATTTTATTCTACTCTTACTAATAAATACCCCACTTCAAATAGTGCCAACTTTATGATGTTAGTGATGACATTTGAGTACTAAGACTAAAAAAAACCATAAATTAATCATAGTCCACATGAGACTGTAAATAAGTTAGTATGGTTGTAGAAGTAAAGATCATTGTCACGTATATTTACATAGCTCTTACGGTAAAGAAAAACATCGTGAAGAAACCCACGGCTTATAATCACGCACAAAAGCCCAATAGTAGGGCTAATTGCTTAAAAAAACTTAAAGAAGCTAATATAACTTGAGAGGAAAAAAAGATTATAGTCACCTACAAGAAAATTAAGATTTTTTAATTACACTTAAAACTACACACCTTTTAACAATAATTCTACTTCCCCTGTACCCTTCATATGTTTTATGCTTTTATTTTGACGCTATCCAGATTCGTAAGAATTAAATAAATGAGATGGTATGGTTGTAGAAGTAAACATCATAGTCACCTATATTTTATTTAATAGAAGCTAGCAATAATATCGCTATTAACATAGCTGTTACGGTAAAGGATAACATCGTGAAGACACCCAAGGCTTAAAATCACGCACAAAGGCCCAATAGTAGGGCCAAAATAAACTTTAAAAAACTTATAGAAACTATAGTATAACTTTAGAGGAATAAAAATATAGTCACCGACAAGCACATTAAGATTTATAAATAACACTTCCTTTGGCAGTCGTGTAAAAACACTTAAAACTAACACCTTTTGACAATAATCCTTCCCCTGTACCCTTCAAATGTATTATGCTTTTATTATGACGATATCGAGATTCGTAAGAATTAAACCACGGGGCGTTCGTACCTACCTAATGGTTCGGTAATGTTATTGCCAGCCACCTCTCAATCATATCTTTGTCACATAGGAGAGCCATTAGCGAAAGTGTTACGCTTCATCAAACTGTTTGCACGACACGACGTAAAAGTCGGAGATGATCTAAGTCTGCCCAAGATGGAACGAATCAATGTTTGTTTGATGTCCACTTTGTGATATAATATGTTTTAAATAACGACGCTTTCGGCTAACACACTCTGGGGACTGAGAACGGCTAGTTGTAATTTCCAATCAAACAATATTAAGTACCTACGAGTATAAACATACATAGAAGTAGGTAATTTATTTTTAAGAACGTGGGTCTGCACTAAGCATTGTTCTGGACATGCATATGTCATAAAGATTTCTAGAAATATGCGAGTGACTTAGTAAGGAATCTGAAAAAAAGCTACCGCGCAAGGAGCGAGCAGAAATTGTCTATGGCTTTAGATTATATTCTTTTTGCCCGATCGTATTCCCAGAACGTTGCTTGAGTTGAACTCGACGGGAGTTACGCAGTAGTGTCCCTGATCAAGAACCGTTTAAAACTAGTAGGTTGATGAATGAAGACCCGTGTGGCAAAGTATAACAGAGTACCCACCCGCTAGGTGGTATAGTGAGTCAAGACTGTCCTGCAACACTGATTGTTGCGGATTTGGTTTTAGGAGTGGAATTTAATTTTAATATTACAAGCCTAGTTGCTGGGTATTGTCTTATAAAATAAACAAATAAATAAATTCTGTGAACAATCACAGCCCAACTAGCCCCATGGCAAGCTACTAAGCTTCTGATACGGTGATAATGTTTATATTTATTTTTCTTTTACATAGAAAGACATCCAGACCAGATAGAAGTATGTATTTATTTTTAAGCATTAATATTTGCACCCAGGAGGAATCGGACCCGCAACCCGGGCATTCGCACGACGCGCTACAGAGGTCTTATAAATATTAAATTATTTTATCTACTAGTAACTAGTAAAACTGTAAGATCTAGACCTAGCGGTTTTTATCATCTCTGCCAATACCTATATTCTTACTGGTAGATACTCGTATGTAAATTGAAAGACGTTCGAGCGCGAGCATCTATATTTAATGGTAAAAACAGATAATTATATTATTTCTGGTACATTTTCTCAATAATGTATTATGATAACTGGAAACCCTATTTGGAATTCGTAACGGGACCACACGCTCTCAATAGGGTTATTTGAATTAGACATTCCTGTACCGAACGCAGCCCATGTAAACGCAAAATTATTGGCATATTCCACTAATCCCCTTACTCAATCCCCTGCCCAGGGGATTGTAGACTTTTTATCCACAAATCCCCTGAGCATCCCGCCTTGTTGCCGCCAGGGGATTAGTGGACAAAAAGTTCACAAATCCCCTTAACCTATACTTAAAATCGGTGTAGGTCTATAAATAAAACATAATATTTACAAAATTAAAATAAAATAATTAAGATGTCACAAAAATGGATTAAGCCTAAGAGATATCTCCCGAGCCTATGATTAGAGCTAACGGTCCGATTATAAATCTATTATTTTGATATTCTTTTTACCGATGTTTGTATCGAAACGATCCCGTTCCCGCGAGAATATACGGATAAAAAGCCATGTGTTATTTCAGGTCTCCAGCTACCTATAACTATTTCAAGTTTCATTGGAATCAATATATAATTAGTTATAATAAAAGTTATTTTAATGTAAGCAACGTAAAATATTATTTCTATATTTTTATTTATTTTTTGTATTTTTTTTTTGTGAAAAGTAGTTTCTTAACTCATATTGGTTTTTTATTTAACTCGTCCGGCGGCGATGATGTTCCGCCGGGAGGACACGCTAATAAAAACTGAAAAATGCTCTAAGTGTCGATGTACCACCGGGGGGACATCCTACCCAGACCACTTGAAACTCTAATGTATAGAAATAGAGTGGATTTTTGTTAGAACAACTTTTGTTCATGGGCTGCTCTGATATATTTTACGTCATTTGTCATTGACAGTAATATTACCGCCAGTTGAAAAAAAAATAGGATTTGCAAATTTTTGTTTTCAGATTTTTCAGTACCGCCATATTTTTTTTGCAGTTTGTGTGAACGTGATAATTATTAATTGTTCCAAATAATGATAAGTGGGTGATTTTAGTGGGAAATTAGTGTTAATTAGTTTATTTGGTTCAGTCTTTTGGTATGTATCGTATCAAAATTTCAAATATCATTGTAGAAACACTTTTTTACAAGTCAGAAAACCGCTCGATAAAATACGTAAAATTCGTGTTTGGTTGAGCTCTAGCGTCATGAACATAAGGGTCACAATGGAATGTAGTTTGGTCAAACTTGTAAGTTATACTTACGGCACTTTTATTTCAACTTGAATTATTTATTATTTTCCTATGATAGCTATATGTAAATGATATTTTATGGTAATAGGTAGACTGTTATGGACACTTTTTACAATAGTTGAACTAGGACCAGATTACAGTCATTGTGAAACAAGCTTCGTAGAGAAAGTCGGAAGAAAGTTGGGAAAAAGTTTTTACTTCA
Source organism: Idaea dimidiata (assembly GCA_949358125.1). NCBI lineage: Eukaryota > Metazoa > Arthropoda > Insecta > Lepidoptera > Geometridae > Idaea > Idaea dimidiata. The sequence goes on from OX442338.1 coordinate 7,747,566, forward strand.
AAGTAAATAAATAATTATTTACTGCTTACTAAATGCCAGATGCGAGGCGCGGTAGCGCCTGGCATCATCAGTACTTCCCTGGTCGTCCGTTTAAATGTGGATATTTGCACTGTAGTAGGTAGGTGAAGTAAGGCAAAATTTGTATGTCAGTAAGTGATGATGACGATCGATGACGATCAATGACAATGGATGCCGATGATTCAAAAACAACGAAATTACGGATTTTTTATTCTTTATCCGGATATCCGGACTTGATATCCGGATAAAGTAGCCTATATGTTAATAGAAGTCTTATGCTATCTGCATGCCAAATTTCATTGAAATCGGTTCAGCCGCTTCCGAGATTAGCGCGCACAAAGGCACAGGCAAACAGACAAACGGACAAACAGACAAAAAGTTAACACGGAAATGGGGTCTGTTACGTTAGTACATACCTCTAAAAATATATAAAATGTCTTTCAAAAACAGACACCGATTTTATTATAAGTATAGATTAAGGTACTTACATACAAGAGTGTTTAGATTTAAGAAACTCCATCAACATTGATGAAAGTGATTATTCTGTGATTTTGTTCACCACTCGTATATTATGTAAATAAAACGCGAAGACTGAAACTACGTAACACACTGTTTTTATTTGATTAAAAAAAAGGAAATGTAAATTTCGGTTAAGGGGATTTGTAGACTATTTGTCCACAAATCCCCTGCTAATCCCGTTGTATCGCCGCCAGGGGATTTGTAGAGAAAAAGTCTACAAATCCCCTGGCCAGGGGATTGAGTAAGGGGATTAGTGGAATATGCCAAATTATTATGTGTGCCGTTCACTCCGGTTCCGCCATCAGATTACATATTTTATTTATATTCCTGTGGTTTGCGATCCGACCGAAATATTATTAACGCTTCTTATGAAATCACGAAACACTAAGCTGCAACGAAACCAAATACAGATTGAATAACGCAACGAAGATCTCAGTTACTGTTTCTTTTTTATGTTGTGCAAAAGCACGGATGGTTTTGTTTCCAATTATTTTATTCAAGTGGTTTAGTTCCTAATGGTTGTATGCCGAAGCAGTCACGGAGGCAGCTGAACGTGATCGCGGTCATCCAATCTTCTTTATGTCGACGTATAATAAGAAATCCACGAGAACGACAAGCGACTGTTAGTTCTCCCAATTAGAAGTTTGCTTTTCCTGAAGTAAAATGTTATGTTGTGTTTTAGCGGGACATTGGTTAGTTACTGGCTAGATCTCCGGCAGCAATCTGCGGAACTGAACTAGAGACTTAGGCAATAACGGGACCATGGCCGGGAGTGCCGTGTTTCAACGCCGAACACCGCCCGCTCCGTACTTCGTAGACCGCCTAGCCTCCGATATTTATAAGCTTTGTTCTATTTTCTTAAAACTTCGAGTGTATTGAACGCTGCGTTATTGATGTCGATGATACAACTAATAATTGACGTCCATAATTCAGTTCTCTCCATCTCCGTCAGTGTAAAATAATATAACTTAACTATAACATAAACTTATATTTCCGATTTTATTCTTTCTGGTTGATATTCATAATCAATGACAGGTTTTTAATAGTTTCGTCTTATTTTTATGTATGGAGAATAGCTGTTTTAAATACAGTTAAGAGATTATTCGAAATGTCATTGTAACTTTGGTACACAGCTTTGGTATTCTTTATAAAAGTAGCACAAAACAGTCGATTTTCTTGTATGACTCTTCAATATTATGCTGTATTAGAGGGTCACTAGTAGTTTGTTCTACAGTTATTCGTACTATTTCATAATGCTTTTCTGAATATAGAGATCCGTTATGCAGAGACCATTTGCACTTGCCATATGTTACCTCGATTACAAAGCTATTCTTATACATAAAATACCTTCCATGCAAATGTTGGCTGCAATAACTTTAAAACTATTTGAGTGTACCAATTCAATGTTGTATGCATATTTGATTGATGTTGATGACAGCTGTTGTGCGGGCTAGGTAGATTGCCTTGACTTGACCTAGTTCATCTGACCATAATTCGTTTTTGTAATTCATCTTAACTTCAAAGGGGAATGGTAGGAATGTAAAACTATTTCGTATTATCGTAACTATTACCTGTTAAAATTTTTAATCAACAATTTCGTGTCGTCATTAACGTTGCTATTTCGCGGGGCTATAAAAATGCAATTCCTCGTTTGAAGTTGACCTTACAAAAATATATTTTGTTAATATTACAAAATAATAATTACTGTATGACCTTAAGTACTGTATTTTATCAGGTACTAAATAATTATTTTAACTCTGTTTTCTTCCTTATGACTGTGAGACATTAGATATTAAAAAAAAAACATTTTAAAACGTATGTATGTATTTCCAAATATCATGAAATATAATATACAAATAGACGTGAGAATATCGCATGTGATACGCCGATTTTATCCACTTATTCCTATTTACAAATTGCTATTGAAAGGTTTTCGACCTTCACCAAAGCAATAGGTAGTACTTACATGCGCATAGATTAACTCGGCAGACGTGATGATAAAAACTTTAATAACCGTCTTACTCCACCGTTATTTGGTTAAAATATTATACAACTTAAAGTTAACAAAACATCATGAGCAAATAGTGTGATGCTTGCCATCGATTTGCTTAATGTCTCTTTACCTACAGTCTACAGCTTCTTTATGATGAAAAGTTCTTGCAATCTCAATATTACGGTCCTATGGTGCTCTTGCAAAGTGGTGTTGTCGTGTCGTGATGGTATTTTCTGTCACCGCAATGTTGAATAAAGACAGCTATCAACCTGTGGTGTTTTTTGAAATTTATCATCATAAAAGGCTGAATGACTACTATTGAGCAAGAACCGCATCTTAACTCTACCTCTTCATCGAGTCGGTTTTCTCTTTTGGTTCTCGTTACACCTCCTTATGAACTTTAAGATGCTCCATAGTTACGTAAAAATTACAGACGGGAAGATAAAATTTAATGCAAATTACATAATATTAAATCGATGCTTTCTTGAAATAATCGAAGCCTTCGTATGATATTGTATTTTGTAGAGTATCGATAAAAAATGAAGGCCTCCGGTTCCGATGTTCCTATATTACCGACTGTAATGATCGGCCAACGTTGTAGTTTAAGATCCCGTTAGGCTAGGCATCGAGATCTTGCCTAGCTTATTGGAAAGTGAGCTGCACGGACCGTGTCCGGTGGCTCACTGCACACACTCGGACACCAGCCCTGATTCGATCAAACGTTATTTAGTACAATGACCAAACTTATCTTCTCTAACTAATCAAATCACTCTGTACATATTTGTCTGAAATAGGTACTACCTATTGAGATTAACAACCTGAGGATGACTCGTGACTCTTTAGTTCAGTCGTGACTTCTAACTTACTGTTTTATCTATTGTGTAAAGAAACAGACTTCTCTTTGTACGTGCTACTCGATCACATTTCTTTAGTTTTTCTATTTATAACCGCAATACCGAAAATGTAAGTCAACTCGAACCTCATAAAGTGTGCTCAACGGAAATTGTAATTACACTTTCTTGACATGATGTGACAATTAAGTTTTATTCACTAAAAGTGAGATTGTAACTGTGTAACTACTTTTTTATACGATGACCTTTTCTCTTGGTCAAGTGACATAGATTTTGGACTTGCAGTTCTATTAGTAATACGAATTTGTTGGACCTACATTACTGTGTATGTTTCGTTTACGGCCTGTTCTTTACCACCGCACTTCGTTGAATAATTTGCAATATTGTGGAATGATTGCATTGTATTATTCTGCTCGTCTATTTTAAGTATCAGTTAAATTGATCATGTAACTAGATATTTGGATTACTTAGTTGGCATTTCCTCAATTGTGATCGTTATGTAGAATTTCGTTTTGTGTCCTCAATATCTACTGGTCTGTAACGTTCATGTTATTGAGTACCTTTATTTGAATCTGGTTAGTCGATGTCAATTTGGTATCTATAGACTAATAATTTCGTAATATGGGTATTTGCTTTCAAACAAGTATTTTTTCTGAGAGGGCTTATAATTCTTCCTTCCGATCTATTTCAGAAATTTGAGGTAGGCATAGAATACATACATCATAGTATGTACGTATTTTTCGCATAGCCACCATTAGCTGTTTCTCGCGGTTTCGCGTAAGTCCCGATCCTATAAGAATATCGGGATTAAAAGTAGCCTAAATTACTTCTCGATAATGTAGCTTTCTATTGGTGATATATTTTTTTAAATCGTTGTAGTAGTACTTTCGGTACCTATTCGTTATAAACAAACGAATTAATAATTCTTAGCATAGTTAGTATAGTACAGACATACAATCATCACTGTGATATGCGTATATATTTATAGTAATTCCTTGCATCCATGACTTGTCTTGCTTTTTAAGATGAGTGTCTCTGTCCCAAGCGTTTTACCTAATATATTTATTTGCATCTGATTGTATACTAAGTTATTAGAGTTTCACGAGGTTACAAGAAACAAGTTGAACTTTTTCGTGCGTTATGTAGTCAGGAATGTATTACCGATGTTAGGTAATACATATTCGGCAAGTTGTAAGGAACAGGTGTGTATTGAGATAGACGGTAGAGATGTACGGCGAAGGTACCACTTTCACTCTCGATGGTTTGACATGAGCGGTGGCGGGCAGCCTCAGTGGGCTCAGTCTCAGTGGTGTCGCGCCGTCCCTCGCTGCCGCCGGCTGCATCGGCAGACTCGCGAAACCTCCGCTATTCACGACCGATCGACACCCTCTCTCGATACTCGAACTCGCGAGCTCGGTGGTCCGCTGGATAAAGTTATCATCAATTCAAACTCATACGGTTCTTGAAGTTTCGTGTAGTGTATACATTTCAAGTTTTATGTGAACATTATTTGAATATCTTAATTTTCCGTGATCCAGAATTAAAATTGATCAAAATAGTAAAGAAGCAACGTTTCAGCAATCACCAGAGAAAGTCGTAAATTCCGATGTCTAAGTTCCTTCGGGGAGTAACGTTTATCGGCTTGTTTTGTAACTCGTAAATGCATTTGAGAATTTATACAAGTCATTTTTAATGAAGCATCTGCGAGTGAAATGTTTTAATCGTTAACACATCGTAGTGATTTTAGATAATGAATGGTGACAGTGTTGGATTATTAATGCCGCTGAAAGTTATTGTTGTGCCGAGGTTGACGAGATTTGCACAGATTTGCCGAATATAATTATTTAGGCTGGTGTAAATTTAGACTGCATCTGTTTTGAGATTGTAGTGTCAAGGTTACGTAAATGGACTGGACAGCAGTCAATGTGGAGCAAACGCCCGTGATGCTCACATGACGAATTGAAACAGTGCGGGCGTGAGACTATATTTACTCTAAATAAATAATGATCTAATATAATCTATACGGTATATAGCTATTTTAGATTGTGATCCTACAGTGAAAACTGTTGTGTTTTCTAGAGGTTATGTTCATTCTTGAAAATAATATTTGGTACAATAGTGAAACGCAAGAACAAGTTGTCGTAGTGCCAACTTTCAACGTTTTCTAAGGGCCTCCTTTCCTCGATTGCAATAGCATCCGTCTCGAAGCCATCTCCGGTTTGTATGGTAATATTCACAAACAGTAAGTGAGAACACTGTAAATAGACAATTTACAAAAGATATGTCTCGTAACAACTGTTTGTTTACTGATATTAATAAGCACGTGGAGAAAAGCACTTAAAATGCCTCATTACGATGAAAGTTTTATTTATGACGATAACCGAAATCAAAGAAGAAATAAAAGGAGCTATCGCGTATACAAAAATGGACTGAATTCACAACATGTGTTGGAAAAGTCAGAAGTTCTACAGGATTTGGAAGAGAAAGGAAAAACAGTACTAAAACGTAATATTAAAAACATAAAACATCGCAGTAATCGCCTAAAGCCAGAAATATATCAAAATGGGATACCGACTATTTATAGAGCTCCTGACATCATTGTTGATCATTATTATCCACCGATGAGCGTTTTTGATCCAAATAAATTCAATGACATAAGAAACAATAATTTTTCGATATTGACACCTTGTAAGAGTTTTGATAACTTGACATTGAAAAATGGTAAGAAGAAGGAAAAGTTCATAAGTAAAATAAGGAATGGGATTAGCCTTCAAAACTTAGCTGACGATGGATCAATGAAGCACTATGTTTCTCCAGTCGAGGATCGTTATAAAGCTCGAAGAGAAGACGCTAGAAACTCTTACTCGGTCTTGGAAGCCAGGTGCAGGCCGTTGCCACGGCGAGGGTCACAGCCCACGCCTGCTCCGGGCGTTGGTGTATATCGGCAAATTACCAACGATGGAACCTGTCGAAAAGCAATTCCCGGTATGTTTTCTTACTCTTCTGATATTTTTGCGTTCTTATTTCGAACCTCCTTCCAAATCGTTTCTACTCAGAATCTACTTCTAAAATATTTTTGAATTCTGAAATGTTTTGTGGACATCGAATACATTCGATAGTGTTACAGTAATACGATATCACGGATGAGTGCCACTATGAATTACCTGTAACTTGGTAAAATTGAAAGTTGAAAATAATAAGATATTCTGTTCTATTTTCACAAAGCGAAACGGAAGAGTCGTTGCACCTGTAGATTGAGCTTTCGATTTTCCTTCCTTATTCTCGTTTATCGCTAGGTAGTGCAACTAATGAATCGCTTGATATTGTATAACAAGACGTAAGAGGCGCGGGAACTAAGCACCAATTGTATGTATTGTTTGTCATAATGTTAAGGCCGCTAGCAAAAAACGGCTCATGTATTCACTACGTTCGCGTTGGTTGATACTAATGACGATAAAATTGCAGAGATATACAAAAGAATTTTAATGATATTATAGTGTCTTTATCTCGACTCTACGTTTCACGTTAAAATGAATACTTAATTAATTAAATATAAACTTAAGTCAACTTTCGTTTTCTAAAGATGTCAGTAGGTTTGGCCTAAGAATATATAAAATTCGCGATTTCTCTCTAACATATTGATTAGAATAAACGGTGTCGATAGTTTTGCATACGATCTAAACCCTAAAATAAACAAAGAATAACTTTTTTATCATGATTGTCTGCATAATAGAAGACTATCGATCATAAAATATATCTCAGTATTCTGTTCTGCGAATTCCTGATTCGGTCTGTTTCACATATCTGTTACCTCACAAGCCATTGTGTGTGGACACAGTTGAAATAGGATATTCTGGGTTACATATAATTTTTTAGATTTCCGTTTGCGTATAAACAGAACTCGTTTTTAAAACCCAGATTCCACTATAAAATGTGTTATCATAAATCAATCTGTTTATTGTGATCGTTTTATAAGGATTAGAGTATGGACGGATGGGACATGGTAGTAACCGTAGGAGCTGCATGTTAAGTAGTTTGTTGTTATTGGATGTGTGTGTTTATAGTTATCGAGATGGTGTGTGTATGACGCACTCGGACTTGAGAAGCGAGCTTGACCCTCGGTTAGGCGTCCGTCTGTCGCGGTGCGGTGCAGAGGTTCAGTGTACAGTCGTCATCGCGGCTTTGGGCGCGTCCCCTTGTCGCCTTCGATTGTATTAATAAACTCGGGCGTCATCAACTGCAGGACTGCATCATATTGATAAAACTTAAAGTTCATTTATTACTGTAGTGTCTGGACTGTTTATCTGCTGCGTTATGTGTATGTGATAAAGATAAGTTTGTTTTGTGTTTGAAGAACAGTTCTAAGTGCGAAATAAATTAATTACTTACGTCATTATTAATCTGGTATGTTGAATGAATATAATAATTTCAATCATAACTAACCTATCTATTAGTATGTACGTAAATACTATTTATTCATCGAATTGAAGTTACTATTAATGGTCAATATACTTTACAACTACGAAACACAACACAATTTCCTTATTAAGTTTGCTGTTTTTATTATGGTTGCTAAAAGGCGATTTCACGTACATGTCTGCTATAACTATTTAGATTTATCCTGTTACATTTAAAAGAGGAAAAGGAATATGCTAATGTACTTCTAACAAAAGGTACATAATAAAAACTGTATATTTGTTTTTAATTAGTAATATTTTTACTGCGCAATTCAAGCAGAACCAGAAGCCCTTAGGGATACAAATATTGCAGTTAATGGTACCCATTTATTAAAATAGTTTCCGGAAATCGTGTTGAAGACTAACGTCTACAATTTTTTTTTCTAATAAAACCTTGGCAGGTCCAATTACAACCACTGAATTGATTGATACAGCGCTAAATAAAAAAAGATCGAAAACGTCTTTCAAGGTTGAAATATTTAACATTGAATTGAACCTCTAAAACGTTGTACAGAAACGACAATGACCATAATAATATGTTATTTATTTTAATGTTGTGATTTAACCCTAATAACCTGTAGCAGATACAAGGTTATTTGTATTTTTTACCTCAATTGAAGATTCATCCGTCCAACCAATCTACCTATTACTGCCAATAAGAGTTTACTACACGAACTATTTCATGATCGTAAATCAAACAATTCTATATTTGATGCTAGTCATTATTTTATATGTATTCTTGAGTAAGGTTGTATGCTTATTGCCTCCTTGTATAGTAAACATGCCTAATTCACGATCGCCATACATTACGTTTGCCTTGCCCGAGGCTAGAGGTATTCTGTACAGAATTCTTTTTAGCGATGAGAGCATTCTGCGTGGGTTAATTTCTGTATGTGTGCGCGGTGTTGCTCATCAGTGTAGTACACACATTACTTCAAAAGGTCAAATTTTTCTTGTAATCTGGGACGCTTATTTGCTCTAATTATGTCTTGTTTACTAGGTGTTTTTATCATGAGATGTAACATTATTACCGTATTTATTTTACTTGCTATTTTATTTGATCTTAAACATACCCTATCAAATATGACAACAATGGAAAATCCAATATGATAACGATTTATGCAGCTGTTCCACGATCAGAAAGGATGTTGTGTTTTGCCATATTTGTTTAATTTGAGGTTAATTGCTGCTATTATTAGAGGCATAAAATAAGGAAAATTGCTGAGATTTACGCTATTATGTGATTAGGCAAATATATTTTACCTTTACCTACTTGAAAATATTGTTATGTTCATAACCAACGATCTCGAATATATATTCGTAGCTTATAGTTTTAGCCCGATGATTAGGCCGAATGTTGGCGAAGCCGCCCAAATGCACCCAACGGCGCATTTGACAGCCTGCTCTCTGGGCTGTCAAATGCGTCATGCAGCTGCTCTGCAGACGATCTCAACATGGCAACATATGACGCGGTTGCCGTGGCTAAGTTTTGGGCCAGAGTTCTGTGAATCCACATTGTTTGTAGTCGTTGACACGAAGAAGACGAAGGCCGATGTTTTGGTACTTACTAGTAAGTACTCATGCATGTTTTGTCCACAGAGAACGATTCGTACGAGAGTGGGTCGGGGCACCGCGGTTCGTTGCGCGGCGCCAATAAGTTGGCAAGACGCGCACGCTCCTTCAAGGACGACTTGCTCGAGCGCATCTCCAACATGCGTTCTCCAGCACAACAGCACCATCCGCAACATCTATCATCAGCTATCAGGTTGGTTTTAATAAACTAGACTTTAAGGCGATAAACCAACTTATTTGAAGCTTCTTTAATTGTGTATCAGTATACCTATTCTTATGAACTTTTTAAACTCACGCGACAGCGGATTGTCCCCTCGCGATCAAGATCATTGTAACATGATCAAACGTCGAGGTAAGAGAATTTAAAAATAAAAATACGCGAATAAGACCCGGGAAAAATATTAATATCATCCGCATCAAAGTGCGAAGTTTCGTGTGTTCCATAAAGTCTTTAAGGCTTTCATTTTTCTTAAGATCAAAATGTATTAAGCTATTTACTAAGATAAAATATACTTTATCAAGATGGCACAGTTGTGTAGACCAAGGTGGAAATCGACAAGATTCATAAGAATCATTACCATGCAGCCGTAATATCTAGGTTGAAATTAATTCGTCATCTTACCTAGGGACTTCTGCGACTATCAGTACGTTACTTGTTATCGTATATACATTGTGTACATTCCGATGAAATCTTCAAGAGTGAGTTTATTGTTTCTTATCTATATTGATAAATTTACATACACAACTTCACTATCTAAACTGTCAGCGGTATAAGAAATTGTCGTTTATTTTAACAGTTTTATCTGAGCTGCCGTAGCTGCAACAATACCATTGTGTTGTTTCGTGTTTACTTTAATTTAATTCTTCGAAATGGTCACGTGCAATCGTTACTATTTGTGGGTGTTGAAACGAGTGTCAATGAAGTGTTAAATAGCTGTATTTAAGAATTATTATTGTTAATACAGACATTGGTCTAATAATACGTTCGTGATTATGAGTCATGATTGCGACCTGCGACGTCGCTGTCGCTCTCATTAGTACATAGTCTGTTAATATCTCATTTGTTTAGTGCGTGCATATCGTGCAGTGTTAAGTGATTACATTTTAATGCCCGCCAGAGCTGTCACCGTGGCTGGTTCGCTTATTTATTTGTTGTGCTACTGTTGGTTTTTTTTGTGGATTGTCGCCGTTCGAAAGTAGTTTTGTGTAAAAACATTCGACTAGTCTGACTGAGTGCTGTTTACGGTTCAGGCGTGGTTGGTACAGGTGTTTTTGCTAAATGTCGAACTCGGTGCGAACGCCCGTCCGCGTCGGTGACTGGTTTCACAAACGGACAAACAAGCTTCACAGGAGATTCGCTTACAATGGAATACGGTACGAATCGGTTAAATGTTACGTATTTGTATAAACAATACATACCGGATGTTAAAGTGCAATGCCCGAGGTTACACTTTTACATTTAAGATAAAATCTTTACATTTATTTAGTAACTCTACTTATTGGTAAATGTTTTTAGGTTACTAGGTCTGAAACTAATTTTTTATCAGTTCAATGGGAATACGTTCTAGTCAGTGTAGTGGAACATGATTGTGGTACCATGTATACATGTAGATGCTTCAGTAGTTCTTTTTAAAACAATAAAGCAAGCAGTTTATTGTAAAACCTTTGTTACTTTGATCGATGCTTGATTTTGTTTACGCATAAGTTACGGTCGCACTCAAAGAGAAGCTAAGTTATGTATGATACATATGATGAACAAAGTTCTTTCTATAGAAATGCTTTGTCGTATTCGAAGTGAGAAAAAATGTGACAAAGCTATCCTAGCTCAGGAATGTGTCTGACTACACACGATTAGTGTTTAGTTGTTTACCAATATCTAAAAAACGGGTTTTGGAATCAAATTCTCATCTTGTTTTTTTCTGTGTTTCTAAACCAAACATAATATTTACATTTTGGCAACATCTCGATCACCAAAATGTTATTGGCGGTGTTTTTGTGTCATTACTTTAATAACACACTGGGTAGAGGCGATTTGCATGCGATGCAAAACAGATATTTCGTAATGCATTCCGACCAATGACATTGCACGGTCTTGTCGCTTATATGAATAGATTTTCTGTTTTTGTCAAGCGATGCTAATTTAATTTCTTTTAGTTTCAAATATCTCAGTGTAATTTAGCGTGTTGTTCTGTGCTTGATATTGAAAGTGTTGTTTGTCTCTATTAGAATTGAACTAGGTTTAGGTAGGTACTTCTTTTATTAATTTTTTATTATGTACCTATCTACTTTACGAATATTGGTTTTTGCTTTGCCCAATGATAACTTTTTGTGACAAAGTGGTAAAAAGCTAATGATTAGTTTGTTGGTTTATTTGTCGATTCGTCGCGGTTCTGCTTCTGGTCTGATATAAGTTTGACAAAAAGCTATTCTGTACTGATTCGCTTTGGAGTTTTTAGGGTTAAGTAGTAAACAAGTAAACTTTTTAAAATTTATGACTTAGTGAAATATAAGAAGTAAATTATCTAACAAATGCCATTGAAAATCACATTCCTAATAGTTAAATTGATAGTTATGACTTTTTCTAAATAAGTGTTTATACAATATGTAACGGGTAAGCCCTTTTAATCCGAAAGGGGATTTTTCTAGACGTCTAGGCGAACACCTTTTGTTCTACGACTTTTGAAAATTCGAACTTTTTTTTTGAAAATTTTGAGATTATGTTTCACTGGAAAAACAGCTGTTTTTGAAAATAAAGGTAATTGAAGGTTTGATTGTAGTAGACCAAACTAAATGAAAGAACAACATAAGGTCAATGACCTCGAACTCTCAAAAACAGCTGATTTTCAAGTAAACTTTACACCTAAATTTTTCGAAAAGTATTTCGAATTTTCAAAAGTCGTAAAACAAAAGTTGTTCGCCTAAACGTCTAGAACAACCCCATTTCGGATTAAAAGGGCTTACCTGTTACATCTTGTAGAAACTACGAAACCCTACACTGCGCGTGGCCTGACAGACCTCACACTTGCTTTATTCACTTCACCCGCGTAAGTCCCATTCCCGCGGGAATATCGTGATTAAAAATAGCCTATGTGTTAGTCTAGGTCTTCAGCTACAGTGTGATTAAATTACTAAAATGACTATTAAAAATTAGGAGTAGGTGATATAAGGGTGAAAATTTAAGGTTGTACGTATTTTTTAATGCTACATTATAAAAAAAATTGTCCGTAAAATGAAAATAGAAGGTTAGGTAGGGGTGGACAACCCTTATCACTTAGGGGTATGGAAAATAGATAGTGACCTATTCTCAGACCTACTGAATATGCATATAAAATTTCATAAAAATCGGTTAAGCCGTTTCTGAGGAGTATGAAAACTAACACTGACACGAGAATTTAAATATTTCCAATTGATAATTTAATTGATAGGTGAGCGTTTGATCAGACGAAGGTAAAGTACGGTCTAAAATGTAGCAAATAAAATGTTGCAACTAGCCATTTTACACTATATTTAAAGTTATCATGTGTAGATAGAAAAAATGTTGGAATGAACTCCGACTCGTTTTCCTTTGAAACGTGGATGAGGTGGGCTACAAGTGGTAGAAGCCTCCCATAATGTGGATGCTTCTTTATCGGAATAAAACGTGGTCCATATTACTCCCAAAAATCCAATGTCACATAAATATATTTAATTAAACAAAATCGGTACTTTAGTCCAGAGATACCTCCTTCAAACATATGTAAGTACATCCAAATTCCAAACGGGAATGTTTGCATCCAAACTTTACCTCTTTATAATAATAGTTAAGATCACATGTACTTAGGGTGAGTTGTCATTGATACTGACTCATCATCAACATAGTTTTTGTAGGGCATCGTCATAGTCTACCTAGACAAATATTTCTTAGCTAACGCAAATTATTAGTAAACTTTGATCATAGGGATAAAATGCCGGTTGTCCAATGTCCGTTAGGTAAAACTAGTTGTTATTAACCAATTTGAGAGTAAAAGGAAATAAATAAACGTTTGTGCGGATGACGTAACGATGTTTGCGTTATTACTGTACGTAAAGGGGAACCTATGATTAAATAACTGTGGGTAACAGTTCAGTTGACGTTATTAGCCAGGACAGTAAGGCTGTTCGTTCAGCAAATTGTCACTATTCATTACCTACTTGTTAATTTCAATAGGTAACTATGAAACAGCGCTGTAGAAGTGTCAGCGTTGCATCAATACATGACGCTTACGGATTTTTAAAGCGCTTTGGAGAAGCTGCGTTGCACCGAGAACCTCCTATAGCAAAATTCCGTGCGGTAAAATTCATATGTGACGTGACCAAGTGAGCATTGTTTAATTTGATTCATGTTAATTGTGTTATGGAATGCCCCTCATTTGGACTGTGAATCTCTTTGAGAACAGACTGGTGCAAATAATCAGTTCGAATTTGGGTTTGTAATTTCATCAGTGATGGACGAGGAAAACGTACAATCGTGTCAGTGTGTGTCCTTTTGGCACAAGTACGAAGATTCTGTCTTCAATTTATGACGATCCCAAATGTAGTTGTTGCTAAATTTAAGGTTTCAAGTTGTCATCTTGTTTCAGATCACATTCCCCTCTTAGTCCGAAACTTCGGAACATGGGGAATAAGGCCAACGCAAACGATGATGGGGAAATCACACCAGCCAAAGAATTGGAAAGACTTGTCAAAGAGGTGTGTAATTACCATTGCAAACACTACAAATAGTAGCTTGATCTTTACACAAGAAAAAAGGCTTGAGTCGATTTAACCGAATTCGTTAGACCACTAATTATTGTCTTTAGTTTTAAATAATTAAATTCTTGTTCGCAGGTGACATTCGGCTTAAAACACTTTTCTGATGTCATCACTAAAAGAAAATTGGAAATGTTGCCAGACAACGGCACAATTGTGTTCGAATCCATAGCAAATATACATAAAGGTAAATCTGGATTTATTTATATTTCTTATGACGAAATTACTGAGTTGACTAATGGCTTTACTGTTGACGTTGTTAATTAAAACCTCGTTACCTTATTGAGTAGTACTTACATTGTGTAACTGAGTTTTGAACTGAGAATTTTATGAATAATTACATTGATATGTTTGGCTTTGATATTGATGACTCAAACAATACCATTAGCGTAACGGGTACGATCCATCTTATAGACAAAGGAAATTCGAGTAAAAAGGCGATAGGTATTTGTAGGCAAATAAAGAAAATCAGGGCAGTTATTTAATTTCTCGTCTTTCAACTCTGGTCAAAACTAGCTGCTAAAGCAGACATACTATTAAATAGCTTAATTTTCATTCATGGTTTTACTTGATTTACAAATCCAACAAGAATCGAACGAAGAACTGCAACCGCATCATAGGATCAGTAAGGTGTACTCGGGTAATTCTGAAACTGGGTTAAATCCGGAATAAACCTTTACCCCCTTCCTTACTTATCTTATAAACGATGATTAACAGATGACTAAGTTGTGTGACATTTGTCTCTGTCAGTCAACTTTGAAACTTCATGTCACAGTAAAAGACAAACGATACATAGTTATGCAGCTGTTAACTAGCGTTTATAAGTAAGGGGGTGTTATAAAACGATTTTTGAATAAATTTGGAACTACCCCTTTGATCAAGTATACCAGAATTTACCCCACTACACCTTACCTGATTAAAACACATCAATCCAGACAGTGCACTAATCATTTCTCAATTGTTTTAGCAATAAAACCGTACTGCAATCGATCGCCACCCCTAACAAGCGCAGTCAAACGGCTATGCACAGCGCTGGCTATGCTCATCCGTCTGTGCGACGAGATCACAGCAGTAAGCTTGCGAGCCGACGCTGGTAACGAAGAACTGGATACTTCGGCCGCCGCACTTTCCCCCGAGCACGTCAGCTCGGTTGTCAAAGGGGTTACTACAGCGGTTGAAGAGGTGTCGTCGCTCGCTCAGCAACATATGACGAGGCCGGCTTTGTCGCCCAGACCGGCGTTGGTATCCCCCAGAGCGTCTACTCAGAGGAATTCTTTACCAGGTGAATACTTAATGGGCCCTACCATGATGTCTTATAAGTCGATGCAAAGTCGTCGTGTTCTCGTTCAGTTGACAAAAATAAAACTAAAAACATATAAAATAATTAAAAAATAAATAAAAACAAACACCAAAAAAAGAGATGTTTTAAAATTGTCTGTGGTTTTTAAAAGTAGTCGGGTTATTTTTTATTTAAAATTTACTTTATTTTTTTGAACGACAAAAGGACGACATACCAACGATTAACGAGCATGGTAACGCGGATTATTTCGTAATATTTTTAAATTGTTCAAGGCATTTCTACTTTTAAAATAGTATTTTCGCGGCTGTCTATTACCACTAACTGCTTATAAACCGTTACGTTGGCCAGTGCAGCCACTTAGGAAGACGGGTCGGATCTTGATCCACTACCGTCTTTCTCCATCAGATGAGAGTATTACATCTTAGACCTATCACCACTTACCATGAGGTGAGATAGTGGTCAAACTCAACTATAGTATGTAAAAAAAACAATGGATTTTGATGCGGTTTTCTTCGTGTTTTTTTTTTGAGAGCAGTTGAGCTAAGACAAGTTTATGTGTGACAAAAAACTCGATCATAACAAAAATTACCGTCGCATCGGTACGCTACATGTAATAATATGTATTTAATGAAAAATTCTGACCATAACTCACAACTGTTTAGTACATAGAGTCAGCTTTAACTTTAAATAAATAATACTAAGTACAATTCATGTATAGAAAGTGACAACCGTTTAGAAATCCTAATTAACCTGTCTCATATATCAGGCGCAGTGAGATAGGCTAGCTCACATGTTGCGCAAACGCAGATACGATCTGTGTTGTCACATAATGATGCGTACCTAATCCGTTTGCTTCGTCTGGCCTAGGGCTGCCAGTTACATTTTGCAACTTTGATTGCGGTAGTAGACAGGGATTATTGTCGGTAGTTAGCGATTGCGACTTTTGATCGTTGAGAGTATGTTGAACCGGACGCCCGGCAAATTCAAAAAGGTGTTTTTTTGTTGATCTGTGTGTAGAATGCCAAATGTAACACAGTTGTGTAATTCGCAAGCAAATTTGTAAAATCAAATATTACTTAATACCTTAAAAAAAAAAAAATCTTACTAAATTTAAATAAAAATTCAATTATAAAACTAATAAATTAAAACTGAATAGTGTTTTGATCTAAGTTCGATAATTTATAGTTTATTCATAAAACATCGTGACTTAGATAATAACGGTATATTTTGATTCGTAATAGCAGGTTATGTAAGATAAACAAAATCGGCAAGTGCAGATTGAAGACCTGCACCTGTCGATCTTGAATGGTCGTCCGGGTTAAGCTACACTTGGCGCGGTCAAGTGGATGGGTTACCGATAATGTGTGTAGCAAAAATCATGTTCCAGCTCCTCCGCGCTTCAGAAAGCACGTTTAGCTGTCTCATATATAAATCTCTGATAGCGGTCGTTAGGCCAAGTTAGAGAGGCCTTAGAGCGACCTGAAAACTCTTAACATTAGATGAACCACACCACTACAAAACGAAAAAGAAAAATGTTATGTAAGGTGGATTACATTATACTATACTGAATGTAGAATCTAAAACAAATAACTAAATAATATTTACTAGTAACGTTGCTTTTAATTTGGCCTACATCCGGTACGCAATCTCTATGATGTTTATAGAAGATTACATGTGTTTATTATTGTAGAAGCGTTCTCAGGGCATATTTAATTTGCTATAAATAACGAAGTAAATTGTTCTAAAACTGTATTTTAATTTTATTTGCGTGATATACTCAATTTATTATTACGTAGAGGTAATTTGTCCTACTTATGTTTTCTCGACGTAATTTAAACGGAATTGTCTCATTTTAAATTCAAATATTGCAAAAACAAAAGTCTAGAATTTTGAAATTCAACTCGGTATTCTAGTTTTGCAAGTTTAATGTGCAAACTACGTTACGGAGATGAAATACTTGATTTTATTGGCATTTTACGAGTGCTACCCAACTGGGCTACAGTCATCTCTGTATCATTAAATTTATTTCTATTCGTTCATTTATAATAGAGAAACGAAGTAATTATTAGATTTCCAAGAAACTATTTTAGTTTTTCTTCCTTATTATTCAAGTTCAAATTATCTCTTTATTGCCATTTAATGAGTAATGCATGAGTTATATCTTCCGCTTGGCGTTAGACCGTGTATGTACTTAATAGTTATAAAGTTTCGGTTGTTCGTTTAAGATAAGTTCAGACCACCAACGAGTACATATATTTCTGTCTGCCCCTGTGTTTTCATAGACCGCAGCGCGTAGCGCATGAACTCCAACTGCGACGCAAGGTTGCGGGTTCCATACCTGCCAGGACAAGTATTTATGATTTTTGTTCTGGTTGATTTTTATCTGTATAATAATTAATGTACTTATTCCCAAAAAAAGTATTATATAAAGTATATCCGTTGTCTAGTACCATAATACTAGCTATTATTCATTTGCCATGGTGTTTTGGTTTTCGATTTTCGTGTACAAGAGCAGCAAATACGCACAAACTTTCGTCTTTATAATATAGCAGGATTCTATCTATTATAGTAGGATAATATAATACTATTAGAATTAGTTTTTACCCGGCTGCAATGAAAGGGTTATTTCAATGTAATAGGATGGAATAATAATCTTTTAGTATCTATTAAGTTTTTTTTGTGATATTAATTATTTTTTTTGACGGCCTTGCGCGGCGAGCGACGCCTGGACTCCAACACAATAGGTTGCATTTTCAATTCCTGCCGGGAACAAATATTTCTGCTAACCATATATGTTTGATTTTGGTTCTAGGTGTATTCTATGTATCATATGTTTACAAAAAAAGTAGTATATCCGTTGCCTAGTACTCATAGTACAAGCCTAGTGCTTAGTTTGGGGCTAGATTGCGATGTGTGTAATGTCGAGCATAATTTATTTATTTGATCAATCTTTATTTATGTTTCCTTTCTTATTATTCCCAGACATACCGCTAACGCCGAAAGAGCTGTCGCTTCTAACCGGCGAGGCGGGCACCGAGAGCGGCGGCGTGCGCGCGTCTCATTCCTCCGAGTCGGTGTTGGACGCGCCGGAGTCGCCGCCGCCGAAGCCGGCGAGGCCGAACCGGTAACGTACCTCTACACTTTACTATCCTATATGTATGCAGGGGTGATAAACACCGAGCTCTAGCTTACATTTTATATTTCCACTAGTCACATTAGGGTAATTTATATCTTCATGACCAATATTTATTTATTTATAACGGACATCCACAGCTAATTTACATCATTTTCTGTACGTGAGATTCTGTTATTGGCTTTCTGTTACTTTGCTATGTTTTATAAGTATACAAGGCGTAACGGGTAAGCCCTTTTAAGCCGAAATTGGGTTGTTCTAGACGTCTAGGCGAACAACTTTTGTTCTGCAACTTTTGGAAATTCGAAGTAGTTTTCGAAAATTTTAAGTTTAAAGTTTACTTGAAAATCAGCTGTATCTCAGAGTTCGAGGTTATTGACCTTATCTTGTCCTTTCATTTAGTTTAGTCGACAATAATCGAAAGTACAATTAAGTTTATTTTCAAATACAGCTGTTTTTCAGTGAACCATAACCTCCACATTTTCAAAAAAAAAAGTTCGAATTTTCAAAATTCGTAGAACAAAAGTTGTTTGCCTAGATGTCTAGAACAACCCCCTTTCGGCTTAAATCCTGTATAATAGCTGTTGGATCTCCGAACATTTAAATAAATAAAATTCAATATGTCCTTTTGATTCATGTACAACAATAAGTAAATGATCAATTGGATACGTCTTAAATCTAATGATTTTAGTGTGGCTACGGAACGCGCCCTCCGATGAGAAGAAACCACTAGAAACTATCATGCTACATACACATAATAGAAATTAAAAATATAAAACAGAAAGCCAATTACCGAAATCACAAATAAAAAAGAAACGCAAGAAAAATACACTAATATACTTCTAATATAATATACTACATACATAACACTAATATACAATGTAAGACTCATCACAGAATAAACTAAAAACACAAAAATAATAATACACATAACAGACAGAACCGAATCATTAAGAAAAAAGCGCCGACTCAGCATGCACCTGAGTAAATTCGCTCGTAAAATCGAAATGAAAAAGACTAATATCGTAATATTGTAGAACTTTGTGCAAAAAATGTAACAGGTACTTAGAAATCGTTTTTGGACGCGCACAGTTTAAATCCGGAATTGGAACCACCTCTACTTATACCAAAAAATATATCTAAATTGATTAAGTAGAGTTATTAATGGCATTTGATTAGCGTAAACTCATAGATATTTTTCTATGATTTTTGCAATGCTGAGATGTAATGAAACTTGTTTTTCGGTATTAATTTCGTTGCTTTTATTATTTTTAGCATTTAAGCGTTCTATTTGAAATTTAAACTCAAAATTAAGAAACTCTACTTAATTCAAGAGAGAATCAAAATCGTTGAATGCAAGAGAAAATAAAGATAAAACATTGTGAGACGTCCTGATTAAACTGTCCTAAAGTTAGACAGATATTATTAATAGATAAGATAACACTTGATATCGACTTTATAAACATTTTTTTTTATATTTATCTTATTTTGCGTAAGTACAGTCGCCAGACAAAAGTGCTTTAATGGTAATGAATGCCATCATAAAAAGCGAGTACAATCAAACACATCGATTAAAACGGCCCACAAATCAGTGGCGATATTAGGGAAGTGATGGGGGAGGACCTTACATTGTACCATAAATCGCCCCGTGTATAGGCAAATCGTAACCAGAATTTTATTGTTTAACTTAACTCTAAAATTGCTTTGGGCGAGCTCACGATTTAGGAACGATTATCCCCCTCACCATTGTCCTGATATCGCCACTGATTTCAGAGCCGTATGTAAGCCGTCTAAGGACCTACCCCCTTACTTATAAACGCTAATTAATGCGCTGCTTAACTGCATCGTTTGTCTTTTACTGTCACATGAAGTTTCAAAGTTGACTGACAGAGACAAACGTCACATAACTTAGTCATGTGTAAATAATATTTTATAAGTGAGGGAGGGAAAAAAGATCGAGAAGGAACCTAAAGATGTTCTCCAACCCTGTCGCAGTTTAGATGTTGTACTCCATAGGTTGTCCATTTATTTTATAGCCATGCAATATTGTATGGAGGTAAAATGGCCTACTTTACGTGTGTTTACTTTTATTTTAGCACTTTACATTGCGGTCATTTTGTAGGATAATATGTACCTACACTACATGTCTGGGTGTAGGTACTACGTATTTTTATGAAAGTATATCAAGAAAACTATTGAGTAATTGGTGTTCGTTGTTTATTGATGTCGGTTCCCTACATTTAACTTAATGTAAATTTCTTAAAACTTAACTTTTTTAAAATATTAATTGTTTGTTTGATTGAATATCGATTTATGCTGCATTTGAAATGGAAATTAGCCGTTTCTTTGTAGTAGTAACTAAATATCTTGACTGGTGTATAGTTACAGCCAGACTATTTATTTATTTTATATATCTGCTTACTACTATTTCTCGGAATGAATATAAAAATGTTACACCGTTACACCTTGTATATTGTGTAGTACCTACAAGTACAGGACAAGGTTTTCTGTGATTTTCCTTCAAGAGAAAGCTAAATATTGAGCCCTCAAAAAACCATTTTGCAAAAGGATAGATAAATAAAAAGATTATTTTTATAGCGCCCGCGCTGTATGTCTCTCGAGGTTTTGAAATGCATATATAGCATGGAAAAATGCATTCAGCGCGATGCATATTTTTTGTTATAAATATTATACATCGAATTGCCTTGATTGATTACTGTGTTAAAACCATAACATAATTAATTCAACAAAAATCCGTAAAAAACGATTGCGTCTTACCATCACACAACATTACTACCAGACTGATTCCATACAAATTTATGAATCAAATTATCTTCGATGCAGTCATCCATATCCATTCACAGAATTAAAACCAATTGGTTCTCACATTGTTATCGTTCGATTATCATTTTAAGTAGATAAAGACGATTTATATTATTACCTTATTTTACAATGAAACTATGAATAAAAACATTATTTATCGTTAAAAAACTATGATTTGAAATATTTATTAATGAAATGTCTCTCAAACGAGTTTTAAAATAAGAGTAAGAGTTATTATAATTAAGACTATAAAGAGGTCGACAACCGGTTATGTACCTTTTTCGATGCAATATGGTTTTATTAAGATTTAAAAGAAAGTTTTGGACTAATTGATTCGTGCGTAGAAATTGAATTTTTTATCGAAACATGTAAATGGAAATCCACATAAATATCTTTTTAGTTAATCGTAAATCATTTTTGGTTGTTTGGCAAGATATCTCTTTTGAAAATAATTTATACTTACCTAATCTTTTTGCAATTCTACCCTGAGACTTCAACTAAGTCCCGATTCTGTAAGAAATTCGGGGTAAAATTAGATACTTCAGCCGAGGTATTTAGAGAGTAGGTATATGGGTCTGGTATAGGATGGGATCGGACATTGGAAATGCATCTCTGTCTTTGTCTGTGTGATTAAATATGACAGAGACGGACATCGTCATTTTTGGTAACGTATTTGGGGTCCATGTAAAACCCTTAGGGATCGTCTCAACGAGCGTTAGAATCGCCTCTACGAGCGTTAGAATCGCGGCGATATTATCGTCGAGCCATTAATTTCTATACAAACAAATGGCTCGACGTATCGTGTCTTCGTGTCTTCACACGGCGATGTTAACGTGGCGTGCGTTTTATAGAAATAAGATAATATCAAACACTTTATTTATCGGGTTGAATCGCGTTTTTATTCATGGTTTTAAACAAACCGAGCTTTTGCCAACTTTAAAGTTGGGTTTTTCAAGGTTGACTTGAAAAACTTTACAGTTGGCTTTTTCAAGGTTGACTTGAAAACTTTACAGTTAGCTTTGTCAAGGTTGATTGAAACCATCAATAAAACCGCGATTCAACCCGATAAATAAATCGTTTTATTATGCAAAATCGCGAAAACCATAGAAGAAATTAAGATAATATCGCCGCGATTTTAACACTCATGGGGACGGTCCCTTACAGGTCTCTAAGTAATAAATGCCCACAACATTGCCAAGTCTCATCGCGACTGGTTTTGTAAATTTTAGACTAACAATACACACATGTACAGGCAAAGATACGTACCTACGATAAACTTTCACATTTATAACATTAGAAGGAAAGTAGGAATAGGCCAAGTCTACGCTTTGATGTCTGTCACTCAATACCTATAGCTTTATTACACCTATAAAATTTACAATACGGCATTGTTTTAAGTAACTTTATTTTTAAACAATCGTTTTAAAGTACTTTTCAACGACACACATTATTTTCCCATTAATTGCAAACAAAATTGTGGATACAAATGTCAATGAACTCTCGGTAATAGCCCTTCAAACAACTTTCACACATGGAGAAAACGTTATTGAAACTAAAAGGCCTCGCTAAAACGGAAATTCATACAGCCATAACAGTTAAATTACTTTGATATCCATTTCCCGCTTTCTTAGTCCTAACAGGTTACTTAATACTTAGTGAGAGTGTAATGTGTGTTACAGGAAAATCGAGTTGGCCCCCCCTTTGCCGCCGAAGCGCAAGTCTGCCAACGACAACTCCCTATTAGGACTGTCTATTGACAGGTAGGTTTATTCATTAGAATAGTTGGCGACCTACGCTAAATCAAAATATGTTCGCTAATAGAAAGTCAGCTTGGCCATATGTGTCAGTGTTAGCTACTGCCTGACCATGTGATCTACCATTTTCAGCGATCATTAAAATAACTGCTGCCTACTATAGTGCTTTAAATTACTATATTTAGTGCTTTGAACCCACACTTATATGTTCGGTTTTTTAGCATTAACGACGACCATGCATACATGCATAATGTTGAGTTTGTTACATAATTATTTATGTAAGTCTAATGGGTAATACTTAGTGAGTGATTATATGAAGATATAATAAAGATTTGACAAGAATATATTCCAAGATATTACAGTAAGACGTTGAATATAAAATGTCTGTCAACTAGAGTAACGTAAGTCGGAACGTTTCAGCGAGACATTTTTTGCTCGAAACTCATATAAATTCGAAACAATTGTATGATATTGCGTAATTATTGTATGATAGATATTGCACACAAAATGCATTTTAGTTCAACGAAATAGGCTTGTATTGCCAATGATAGAAAACCGATAAATTAATGTACTTATCTACTATACTTGCTAATAAAGTGTCGGACACTAAACCGCCATAAACGGCATGAATTAGAGTTGCTTTTGCTGTATAAATCACCCAAAATTAGATGAAATGGTCAATATTTTAGCCACTATACAGAATACGTTTTGTTTCAGATTGTCGTTACAGTCCCACAGTAGCGGTTCCCTGGACTCCATGTTGAATGTCTCCAACGACGAAGATCGTAACTCCAATTTACATGATTCTAACCACGATCATGTGTTCACTTCGCCGCCTAATTCTGATTTACTCGGTAACTATTTTTTTTTTTAATACATCTTTCCCAGATACAACTACTGTTCCTTATAAGGACAACGACACTCCCCACATACCTGAATAAATTCAGGAATGTGGGTGACATGCTGCAGAACCCCCCTCTTGTATCTGGGATTAAGTTGATATGTATCTAATGCTTTTTAGTTTAGTTTAAGGGCTATTTGAGTTTTAAAAGAAATAAACACAATTATTTTGTTTAAATTAAGTTCATTCCTTGTATTTGAAATCATAATATTGGCTATATAAACATTTAAAAAATATAGTACTATTATCTCTTAGATATAGTTAGATAGCAGACGGCAGTCTTTATTAGTGGCTGCACCGCCTTACGAATCAGAAAACAGACGAGTCCGCTTGATATAATTACGCTGTAGCATAAGTTGTAACTTAGACCGATTGGTGCTAACTAATCCTTTTTCCATATTCTTTTCTTTAAAACGGCCTAAACATGGCCCAAAAATCACTTGCAATATCGGGGAAGTGATGGGGACCGTAGATCGTACCATAAATCGCCCCTTGTATAGGCAAATCGTAACGCGAATTTTATTGTTCATGATTTAGGGACGGGATTCCCACCACCACTGTCCCGATATAGACACTGATTTCTGGGCCGTGTGCAGGCCGTCTTAGTCGCAACGCAAACAATACAGTAAGGCACTGATAGCGCGCAGATACGATTGATACGCACCTATCTGATTGACGCGACTGTATCTGTGCCTTACCGCCTCTCTGTTTGCATTACGCTTTAGGGACGATTTACATTACACCGTCACGAGCACGAGTTTCGTTGTCCATTGCTCGGCGAGCAGTGGATCGGTCTGTTGCAACCGAGTGGCGGCCGAGCAATGTACAACTAAACTCGCAACCGACCGGTGCTCGTAAATTTCAAATATAAATTATCCCTTAGAGCTTAGACTCTGGCCCCCTATATTTTACATAAGTTTGTTTAAACTATCGTATTCCTCCAGGTATAATATGCAGCTGTAACAGCAGCGAGCTGCGCGCGTCGCTCGACTCGCACGAGGCGGGCTCGACCGGCAACTCGACGCACGCGCACGCGCATTCGAACCACAATCGGTACGTCAAACAGTATGTACCTGCTGATTTACACTTTCATTTGCTCGCTTCATGTCTCTTAGCTTCTATCGATGCTTCTTTAATCCTTTATGTTGAAATAGGTTTAGTTTTTGATCAGTAACTTTTAAATTAACCCCCTTAATTATAAACGATGATTAACAGATGACCAAGTTATGTGACGTTTGTTTCTGTCTGTCAACTTTGATACTTCATGTCACAGTAGAAGACAAACGATACATAGTTATGCAGCTGTTAATTATCGGTTATTGGTAAAGTCTATAAGCTAAAACTAAGGGCTTTTTCAACTAACGTCTCAAAGTAAAATCATATCAGACGCGTGGCGTGTGCTGCGGTACGTGATGTAAGTAAGTATTATAATAATATGTTATCTCTCATAGATTGTATGAAACTGATAGAGAGATACCATTAGATGAAGCTCTACGCGGGTACATACACGTCACGCATCTGATGTCACATTTCTTTTCAACTTTACAAATTAAATATTGATGATATTCCTACAATTGCACGCCACGCATCCGGTGTGACTGAAAAAGCCCTTTAAGAAAACTAATTCAACAATGTTTTGTCTTTTACCGTGTCATGAACTTTTAAAGTTGATAGAAAGTAACAAAATATTGTCTGACTAGTCTTCTTCTCTTTCAATATTATGTCTGTTATGATTTGTTTTCTTGTGAATTGTTCCGATTTGTTTTTCTGTTGTTTTGTTTAAGTTTCTCGAACGAGTCTGGGTTTGTATCTGTGGGTCACTCAGAGATTTCAACAGAACACAGCTTCACGTCTTCGTTCTCTTCTCATTACTATTCCAGTCATGCTGATAGGTAATCTTTTTATATTGTTTTTGTTTGTTATTGTTTTATTATTATTGCACTAAGCGTGAAACACACATACCGGTGCGGTGAACTTCTTGTAATGTACGAGTTAAATGTTTCTTGTATTTTGACTTAATATTTCGAGCTATTACAAATTGCATTGTCTAAAAATTACTTGTCGGCTTTCGAACTGGGGACTCAGCGTCATAATCCACTACACTATATACCACAACTCTCGTTGCGAGTGAACGAGCTTAACTAAAATAAAAGTATAAATTCATTTCTCAAATTCAACCCTGTTGCTTGAGCTCACTTGGTGAAGTTGGTTAGCACGCTTGAGAGAGGTCGTGGATTTAAGTTCCTTTAAGTTTAAGTCAAGAACAAAAAGCATTTATTTCAAATACATGATATATTACTAGTGTAATATATTTAAAAGCTTAATATAATAAAAGCAACGAGATTGAACGGAAAAAAATGGGTTAATTTCCCACATTTCCCGGAGTCGCTCCCGGGCCGCTAGCCGCTACGTATGTTTTACGCTTTAATGTTTGTTTTGATTCTCACTGATTTGCACACTATCTAATTATCATAATTAACTGTTTCTTCTGACATCGAAAGTTACATGCATTCGTGAATGTATCGTAAATCATTGTGAAGTTTATTTCGAAATAACAAGCAAAAAGCGGACATTGACATATTATAGTGAATATCCCGTACTCATAGTGCGAGTTTTTTTTTCATATAGTTAATTAAAGTCATCTTTTTGTATACCTACGCTAAAAATCTTTGGATATTTAAAAGTCCAATATTGGTAAATATACGCGAATAAACGAGAGATAGCTTTTTAAAACCTTTGTGGAACAAATATCTGCTACTAAAATTACTTATTAACGGGGTGTTTACCATGTTTAATAATTTATTCGCGAAGCTCGATATTAAGTAATTTTAGTAGTGAAAATAATCATGTTAGTTTAAAATCAAATATCTGCTGCTTATCAATGCTGTCATGTCAGACATTCAACCGCAAGACAGCGAGAACTACAGACCAATGTCCTTTTTTCGTGTAAATTTAATAATGGACTATACATTCGTGAGTGTTATTATCATTCATTAATCTAAGTGAGTTTCTTTCACGACAATTTCTTTTCCTATCCCTCGGGAAATGCGTCAGCCAGTAAATGACAATTTGGACAATTCTAATACGGGAATAACACAGCAGAATTGCTTGCAGAATCTGTTGAACTACATTTTCACAAACCCTGTGATATGGAAATGAAAGAAGCTCATTAAAACTTCAAGTTTATACATCTCACCCTTTCTTCGTTTGATAGTCTCAAGGCTTACTGTGTTGTTTTTGCAGTACTTTAATTAACAGTACAGACTGTGTCAGCGAAATGAGATGCACGGTACAGAGCTTTGAGAGCCGCATGAATGTAACAAATATGAACAGTATAACAACGCACCATTCCTCAAAGTGAGTGTCCCTTATTGTCTCTTTCTTATATCACGAGTGTTTTATGTCTATGGGAGTGATACATTTTCGTTTTGATTGAGTAAAGACTTACTTCTTACTTACTAATATTATAAACGCGCAAGTTTGTATGTATGTATGTGAGGTTGTTACTCTTTGACACAAAAACTACTAAACCGATTGCGATGAAACTTGGAATCTAAGTAGCTGGGGACCTGGATTAACACATAGGATACTTTTTATCCCGATATTCCCGCAGGAACGGGACTTACGTGGGTGAAACCGCGGGGCGCAGCTAGTAACTTATAACTATTAATCGTTTGTCTTTTACTGTCACATGAAGTTTCAAAGTTGACCGACAGAGACAAACGTCACATAACTTAGTCATGTGCAAATAATATTTTATAAGTAAGAGAGTTAAGGTTTCGCTAAAAGGCTTCCACAAATTTCCGTTTTTTAGCCTTTTATTCGGGATTGTACGTGATTGTAAGATGCGAGTTTCCTAGCTATACAGAGTTATGGGTTTCGAATCCAAAACCGTTTAGTGGGTGATTCACCACATAAAAACGAATAACTTTTGTTTTAAGACTTTAGAAATTCGAAGTAGTGTTCGAAAATTTTGAATGTAAAGTTTACTTGAAAATCAGCTGTTTCTTAGAGTGAGAGGTCGCGTACATTGATCTTAAGTTGACCTTTCTTTCAATTTTGTATATTATAATAAAAACTTTAATTGATATTATTTTCAAAATCAGTGTTTTTTTTTTCAGTGAAATATAATCTCAAAATTTTCAAAAAACCTATTTCCAAAAATCGTTGAACAAAAGTTATTCGTTTTGATGTGAAAAATCACCCCCTGAACCTCAATATATCCATAGATACCTCACTCGTATGGGTTTGATGAAAAAAAAATAGTTTCAGTTCTAAGTATGGGTAAGTAACCCCCAAAATTTATATATTTTTTTCTATTTTTGTGTGAAAATCTTTGAACGGTTCACAGAATACATCTATACTTACCAATAATACTTACCAAGTTCTAACAGTATAGTTGTTATAGTTTCAGAAAAAAGTGGATGTGACATACGGACGTTAAGACTGACAAGAGTTTTTGCCATTTGGCTACGGAACCTTTAAAATTAGTGTATTTATTTATTTTATCTTGATAAGACGGCTATACACGGTACTCTTTCTTTAGCGGGCAAGAAACCTAAAAATTGACATACTTCCCCTTTATGGTAAACTTATATCAATATACATAGATCACAGTCGGAACTGTTTACTAATTCGGCGCTTGCGTTTAAATCAATCAAAAGTTTTTTTACAACCGTCTAAATCGAAAATGTATCACGTGTATTAATTACCGTGCGTTTGAATTTGCCTTGCGTGTCTCTATTAATACTTTCGTATTTAATTACACGATGAGAGAGGAAATTGTTCTTTATACTTAGAATTATGCAGATAAAACGTGAGACAAGGCAAATTCACTCGCGTTTAAAGAGTCGGTGAGTGTTGTAAGTTGTTACTAACTTGTTTGCATTGTTGTTTTTTGATAATATCTCGATATTTCTTAGTCTTTACTAAGTAGATCACTAGCGATTTTTCAAAACAAAATTGTTCCTACATGCTTGAATATAATGTCGTGGCTAGCTATATGGACTAATAATTTTATTCTTGTTAAACGATTTTTTTTGTTCACGTTCCCCTGTAACTTAAAATGCATTAGCAGTGTCATACGGGTTTGTCCTCATAAATGCTGATCCCGGTTTTTTTTCTCCAAAAGAACCGTATCACAAAGAACACCCCCGCAAAATATACCATAAGCAACACAGACATTAGTATTTTTGCATGAGTACTCAATAATATATTCTAGAAGTAAATTCCCATAGTTTTTTTTCATCTTCGCTATAAAAAAGTCTATCCATAATGTTCACTAAATATGTTTTTAACCTGGATCCATTAATAAACGTTGGCTAGTCTAATGTGAGTACTTTATCATCCTAGCAGATCTATTCATTCAAATGACAATACCGTAAGTAATGTAGGTTATACATGTTTCAACTCTTCATGGCGCGTAGTTTTATATGTGCATCACACAGAAATGTCTGTTGTAATTGTTGATTAATTTTACGCCTTTAAAATGAAAGAACGGATTGGCCGAAACTATATTGGCATTAATCAATTCACTTTACATTAGTGCCAGAAGTAGAAATAGTTGACAACGACTCCGTGACCAAGCCACAGTCAAATAAGTTTTACTGAAACAAAAACGTATGTTGTAATTTAATAACTTGACGCCTTTAAAATTAAACAACAGCTTGACCAAAATTATATTGGCATTTAAAGTTCACTTATTTTAAATTAGTACCAGAAGTGCTTTAGAATTTTGACCAAGTCGACTTTGAGTTTTTTTAATTGTGAGACAATGACTGTCCAATAAAGATAAAGATAGGAAATTATCTCTCCCGGACAACTATTCAAAATTGCCAGATACATTTCATTACTGATCCAATAAAAATCCCCATAGACAAGTGGAACCATGTAACCACGCACCAACATAACTTCAAACACGTTCACTGCCTTACGACAAGACAAAGCACATCATCCTCAGTCTAATAAGTTTATTAACCTCCACTATTTGTAACTACAAACAATAGTAACAATAACATTGGAACTCCAGCAGATTGGCGAGCATTACGTCAGACGACAGCGAGACGCCGCCGGAGTTGCCGCTCAAGAGACGCAACATTCGCGCGGACGTGCAACAAAACTTTCCCACTGTCGAAATAAGGTAAGCTGACTCAACATTTTTTTTTTTACATCGTCAGTCCCACAGTGCCTAAAGACGAAGGTCTTTAATCAGTGTGTCCTACCCGTCATGACATACGGAGCCGAAACGTGGACACTAACGGCACGGTTGGTCCACAAATTCAAAGTCGCTCAGCGAGCTATGGAACGAGCTATGCTCGGCGTTTCTCTGAGGGATCGCATCAGAAATGAGGTGATCCGTCAGAAAACCAAAGTCTTCGACATAGCTCACCGGATTAGCAAGCTGAAGTGGCAGTGGGCTGGCCATATTAGCCGTAGAACCGACAACCGTTGGGGTAAACGAGTTCTAGAGTGGAGACCGCGTCTCGGCAAACGTAGTGTAGGACGTCCTCAGGCACGTTGGAGCGACGATTTGCGCAAGACAACTGGCACAAACTGGATGCGAGAAGCCGAAAATAGATCTAGGTGGCGTGCAATTGGAGAGGCCTATGTCCAGCAGTGGACTGCAACGGGCTGATAATGATGATGATGATGATGACTCAACATAGCTTGCCTGGAAGAAATCGCTTTTAGCGATAATGTCGCTAATTCGTACAACGTTTTACTTTTGAACTTCCTGTGTTAAATACACACTAAATCTTACTTTTGATGTTTACTGATTGTAATTGTTGGTTGTGCAAATAAGATAAGATATAGTTTATTGTTTCATAAAAAGTTGCTGGTACAAGTATTATTAAAGTATTAAACTGTCTATCTCAACTGACACATTAGAAGAGATGTAAAGCTAGACTTTACGGTGAAGGAAATTTTTGGTTCTCTCAATGCTTTAATCATGTCATGTTTAGGGCTTCGTGCTTCAAAAGGTAAAAAAATGGAACCCTTTCTCGACCATCGTGTCTGTCTGTGTGTCTTCACCAATTATCTCAGACACGGTTGAACCTAGCAAGTTGAAATATATACTAAATACCGAGGTTTATTATCCCTATATTCATGTTTCCTATCGAATTTTGTGAAGAAATCTTCTAAAGATTCGGCCCGTAATCGTCCAAATTTTATTAACGACTAGCTGCGCCCCGCGGTGGCACCAGCATAAGCCCCGTTCCCGCAGGAATATCGGGATAAAGCTTATGTGTTATTCCAGGTCTCCAGCTACCTATATTCCAAGTTTCATCGCAATCGGTTGAGTAGTTTTTACGTGATTGAGTAACAAACACATATACACAAACTTTCAGCTTTCTAATATTAGTAGGATAGGAAAGGATAGTATTGAATTATAATTCCAGTTCATTTTGTAGTATCCTAGGGTGGTATGAGTATTTTCACACGAAATCTCTACGAAAACCGCATCATATTTTAAATTCATGACACAGTTGACATGACACTATACTGTACCATTATCCCAAATAAATAACGTTTGGTGTATGGGAGAATATGAAATATCTATTTTATTCTATATATTGCCATAATTTCATTTGTCTACCTGTCACGGTTTATAAGATACAGCCTTGTGACTGTCTGTCAACAGAGAGACGAACAGTAAGATCTTAGTAAAATGGTTCGTTTTAACCGGAACCCTAAAAAGCAAACGATTTAGGGATTATTTATATTGGACCGTCATGAGCACGAGTTTCATTGTTCATTGCTCGGCGAGCAGTCTATCGGTCTGTTGCAACCGAGTGGCGGCCGAGCAATGTACAACGAAACTCGGACCCGGCTGGCCGCGGCGCTAGTGACGGTCTAATATAAACAATCCCTTATATGTTTACGTAAACGTGACAAGTGATAACATTTGCTATATAAGAAACTCACAAGACCTGCTTCTGATTTTCCTTTTTCGAGCAACGGATCTGATACCGTGTATTTCTTCTAGGGCCCCTCAATTAATGTGTCAAAACCTTCCTTTTGACAGCAATTGTGATTGTTATCAATAACAGTTGCAATCATCTTCTCTTACTTGGCCGCCCCGCGTTCTCACTTTCGTAACGACTTGTTGTAACTGTGACCTTGAAAGCCTAACACTTGTAAGTTTAAAGATAGAGATCTTGTAATTTGTTCTTGCGTTTTAGTGTCGGTAACTTATCTTGATTCGTGTTCTTTGGACAAGTACAACAAAATATCATTATTTCAGGTGTTTTACTCGTGAAGGTGAACTCGTATTTTTATTAACCGACTTCAAAAAAAAGGAGGAGGTTATCAATTCGTCTGTATGTATAATATTTTTTTTTTTTTTTGTATGTTTACCGATTACTCGAAAACGGATTGACGGATTAAGATGATTCTTTTTTTAATGGATAGGTAGGAGCTTCAAGATGGTCCCATAAAAATTTGATGTGGATCTGATGAGGGTCTTCAGAGTGATGAACGGAAATGCTCCTCAAAACGCATTAATCAATCCAGTTGTTTATCGATTACTCGAAGATGGCTTGACCGATTGAGATGATTCTTTTTTTAATGGAAAGGTGGAAGCTCCGAGATGGTTCCATAAAAATTTGATGAGGATCTGATGAGGATCTTTGAAGTGAGGACCGGGAATGCTCCTCAAAACGCTGTATTCCATTCAATTGTTCATCGATTACACGAAGATGGCTTAACCGATTGATATAGTTCTTTTTTTAATGGAAAGGTGGAAGCTACGAGGTGGTCCCATGAAAGTTTGGTAAGGATCTGATGAGTATCTTCGGAATGATGGACAGGATAGCATCCCAGAATTAAATAAATTACTCATTTTTGGACTTCTACCAAAAAGAATAGACCCCTAAAGAACTAAGTACAGATTGATGGGGCACCTGAAACCACCTTCTCATCAGCAAACTCCTCAATATTGAAAATTACGGTAACAATATTGTTGATTTTTAGGTAGGTAAGTATACTAAAAAGGGTAAAATAAAAAAATAATTTAACAATTAAAAAACCGACTTCAAAAAGAAACAAAAAATAATTTAAAAAACAACCAAAAAAAAAAGAATTGATAAAAATTACCAAAATAACCTCTACATAGGTACAGAGCCACCGACTAATTAATCTGTTTTATCATCTGAAGTCGGGCAGTTTTACTGGTTGGTTCCATATTGTACTTAGTTTGGCTGCCCGACTTCAGATGATAAAACAGATTAATTAGTCGGTGGCTCTGTACCTATGTAGAGGTTATTTTGGTAATTTTTATCAATTCTTTTTTTTTTGGTTGTTTTTTAAATTATTTTTTGTTTCTTTTTGAAGTCGGTTTTTTAATTGTTAAATTATTTTTTGTCATTTAAGAACGATTCAAAGTACATGTTTTAAAAATCTTCTTTAATTTTAATTACGGTACATTACGTCGACGATGTTTCGATTGTTTGCTATAGTTCAAATGTCATAAAATTAATTTCTACTGTTCTATTTTTTTATAATGTAACTCAATTTAGGTTTTAATTTTTTTTTTACCACAAGAACATTTAAACATATTTGTACTTGCATACAATTAGGGATTTTCCTTCAAAGTTACATTTTACAGCGTATTATTAACCCGACTACACCCGCCACAGCTCCAGTCCCCTCGCGACCAAGACCATTGCAGCATGGTTAAAACTTCAATCAACTTCATTAATCTTAATCGCGTTTTATTATTTATTTTCTTACCCGGTAAAATGTAACTATGTTAACAAATCGTGTGAATTTATAAAGTTTATCATTCAAAAGGTCTAATTAATTAGTTGTATGTTTTTGGTTTAATTTGCTATGCTAATTAAATTCTAGGCCTAATCAAGATAGTTCAGTATTTTACTCTTACACGCAGCCTGTTTTAAAGGGACAATACATCCTTCCTGTTTAATTATCATTCATTAATACGACCTGCATTTTCAAGGACTTCGTATAACAACATCCTTTCGTGATTGTTTTGTTATTGAACGTCTTAACCATAAAATTGTTTACTTTACGGTTCAGAGCTTTCCTCAATTGATTTCCGTTTTCCTCTGAGATTGGCCTCCTTGCAAGTGCGTTTCGTGCGACAACCCCAGTTTGAATTTTTAATAATTTCCTGTTCGATATTCAAATTTTTCTGTTATACAAGATACTTGAATGTTTTGACTCATTCATAAACAAAAAATTGCTTTAGTAACAGTGAAGTTGCTTTTTACATTTTTAATTTACAATTTACGAACAAAGCGAATCAATCAATTAACTAAAACAATATTAGTACTAACTAGTAGTAATTTCTCACGGTTTTATAAGCATCAGTCCATACAGGATATTTTCAATGTCCTTCTCCAGGATTTCATCTTTTTAAGATAAGATAAGATAAGAAATAGTAATTTTAATTGTTGTTGGTTGTGCAAATAAAGTGTTAATCTATCTATCAAAGAAAACTCTTTATTGTACCACACGAAAAACTTTAATACTTTTTAGTATTCTTAAACATTTAATATACGATTTTAAACTAACATGGTTATTTTCACTACCAAAATTAAACATGGTAAATATCCCGTTATTAAGTAATTTTGGTAGTCTTAAACATTTGTTGACGCTTTTAATGCGTATAAACATAACGTGCTTTACCACTGAAAGCAGAATTTTTCAGACCACCATAAATAATTGTTTTTTGTCCTCTATACACAATAAGAGCGTTTAGTTTTTAACCTAGTTGTAAAAAGGCGATTATGTAACGTAATGTTGTGTATTTCAGAACAGGGCAGGTGTGTTCGCTGCACGGCGAGGCGCGGCCGCACACGCTCGCCGACCACCACCCGCCGCGCCCGCCTCCGCTGCCGCTCAAGAAGAAACACAGTCAGTACCTTCACATACTACATACATCACCACAACACTAGAACACAAAGCCTCCACACTCCATTACCACATTACATCACGTATATCACACTCGTGCGTTCACCAAATTGAAGTAGATCACTGCAATTATAGCTTTAATGCTTGTTCGAAGTATTTCGAAGGTTTCTCGTAGTCGTAATGTACGACGTTATGTCTTTTGAGATCACGATATACGATCGTTAATTAGTTTTTTTTATTTTTGCTTCAGTTTCGTATAACGCATTGTCATACATAACTTTGTTATACTGGTAATTGTTAATGTATCTTTTGAATGGGGTAACTTTAGTACTATGCAAATCAATGTTACGGCGCGTGCACACTTAAAACTTTATATCGGCAGATAGGTATATCGTTTACTAATTATTGGAACTGATACCGATAGTTCGACATTACATATTTTGGCAATATGCTCCAAAATAAACAATTTGTTTACGAGTTGAAGTTCTAGTACACTTTTCATTTGTAAACACATATCTTTTCATAATGCAGAAACACCTAGACCGAGGCCAAATAAAGCAATTCTATGTAACATAAAATTCTCTTTTTGCATTGAGATCATTAATTCACAAGGTAGAAGACCAGATTGTTTTTCGTATACTTCACAAAATAATGGGAAGGATCCTCATTAGTGAAAGCTAACTAAAGATAATCGTTTCTGATTTGACCGATTTAAAGTCTGTTAGTCTGTTCGAGCCCTTATTGCAGCCGGTCATTTACTCCATAAATTCTTATTGTATGTTCATACTTCATTAGCATGGTACAGTTATGTCAATGAAAGTTTAGGAAAGTGGAATCGAGCACGGCAATATTGCAATTTTACGGGTCTCGCACACAATGTGGCGTTAAAATACTATACTGAACTGGTCGTTTCTATCAATTTCTCGAGGACGGTGAATTGTGTTGTTATTGTAAGAAATATGCAACTGTATTGGAAAGATGAACTTCTGGTGTAATGAGATGGGATATTTGACTCTTAACTAATTGTTTAGAAAATAATTGTGTCTTTTAAACAATTTATCTTATTTGTCTTGTAAAAAGTAAAAGAATACGCTTGTACTAACAATAGGAATAGGTATACACATAGTTTTTAGCAGATCGGCAAAAGGCCATATTATTTTTTGACAAAGTATCCTATAATCTCCCTTGCCCATAGAATTTTACTACATATGCAAACCCAACAAACCACTTATATTTGCACCTTTAGCTGTTTTGAGAATATCCAAATAAATTCCAGAAAAAAGTCTTGCCATTTTTTAAACAACTAAGCATAGATGATATGGCTTGTTGTGGACGTATATGTATGCAAACTGGCTCGACTATGCGGCGCTTAGCTAAACTTAAGAGGTTCTCAATGCCTCGCCTATTATATTACTTGTCAATAAAGTTGAAAGGCCCCACTGAATATGAATAATATAATTGATATGAAATGTATCAAAAATAATGTGAGAGTCAAATAGCTTATTCTGGGTTGATGTTTAACGGCATGTTTGTCTGTTGGTGGGTTGCGGCGGGGCAGTGTTCCAAAGCGTCGCGTACAGCGGTGAGTGGTTGCATGAACGGTGCTTAGCTGACTTAGCTTAGCAGGCGCTCTCATAGCTCAGTACAGGTCCACTCCAAGGAACAGACACATTGGAGATCAAAAAGCGCTTATTCACGATACAGCAAGCATTCTTCCATGACGAACTACTTTGTATCCCATAACTACAAGGTTCTACGGCCCTTATTATGATAACTTACGCAGTTTATCGAATGGTTGTTTAACAATATCTAATTGAATCTCCACTCATCCAAAAACAAGTTCAATGTCATGGTAGATCTGCCATAAAGCTTGTAGGTATTTCTCACTTGCCATCTCGATTAGGCTTAAATTGCATTAAAAACAGCATTCGAAGAATTAAAAAATACTTGGTTTAATTTTCTTTGTTGTTGATTCTTGTTAATTAGCTGTGCGCCTAGTGTTAATGTATTTATCGCTTAATTAGGATCACCGTGTTCTTTTGCTGATTTATCTTATTTCGCGCACAAATTGAGATTCGCACATTTCGTAAACGTTGCCTATAGTAAACCATTGTCGACTAACATTTTGTTGTTGTTTTAAAGAAAACTGTTGCATTTTTATGTCCTTACATATTTCAAGATTTGACTACATTTAAATAATACACAATATCTTGGTGTATATAGATAATACATAGACGTTCGCCTTCCTACAAACGTATATTAAAACCTTTGATAGCTAACGATTGCGTTTGTCACTTGCAAAAGTGCGGAAGGGATAAAACATATTTTGCTAAGTCAGGATTATTAAATGTAAAATAAGGAGACACATAGCACAGAAAAATGCAATAGATTTAATTGCAGCACTAGTTACGACTATATTTTCGTGTAATTAAAATGAGTTGTTCTATTTAGTAATGGCGTACATGGAGATGTTTGGCAACTGCAGCCATCCGCCGAACAACGCAGCCGCTCCTCCGGATATGTTCCGACATTCCATACACACGTATAATTTAGCCAGGTCAGTTCTATAACTATATAGCTCGATGGACAGATACCGCTGGGGAGTAAAAGTCCTAAAGTGGCGACGACGATGCAATGCGAAACGGAGTGTTGTGGCGACCACCTACTCGGTGGACCGACGACATTGTTGCGGTCGCGAGGAGTCGTCGGATGAAAGTAGCTCGCGATCGCTATTTGTGGCATCGTATGAGGGAGGCCGCTGCTGACCATAGGATCAGTAGTGGACGGATAAGGGCTGAGGTCAATAACTTTGTGCTACATTGATGACTTCCTCGCGCTTTCACGGGAACCTGACGGCACAGCCGTCCCCGCTAATATACCAAACTGTGGAAACGGGGGATGCTATTGCATAAGCACGAAAGGTAAATTTTTGACTGAAAGTTCTTAAGTCCTTGCTCTCGCGAAAAGACTTAATATCGAACGTGAAATACACTTTATTATAAACTGGAGTAGAGTTGACTATCAAAAGGAATAATTTCGCTATAGTTCCTCAACTTTGGCATATTCCAAACTAATATTATTAATTCGAAAGTTTGTATGTTCCCTCTTCACAATCAAAAAGTTCTACCGATTTCGATAAGAATTTGAATTAGTTTAAGTCATAGACAGAGTATAACATATGATACTTGAAATGTACTCTTGTGAAACAGCGGAGTGCAGCTAGTTTGATAAATATATAAATAACAGTTAAAAAGGTTAGTGTTGTACCCATTTATTAATTCAAATTGTAACTATATTACAGTGCTCAACACACTGCCGCCGGCGCGATGGTACAGCGGCAACAACAAGTACAACGTTCGATTGCTCAGTCGTTCACTGTACAGCATTTTGGAAACCCTCTACTAAGGTAAACTAATAAAACCTACTAACATTAATCATTTAACGAATGATATCTGTACTTGTGAATTTTACTTTCTTTCGTAAAACGGAAACAAAATATATGAGTCTTAATCTTTTCAAAGTGTGTTAAAACCAGTCGGAGTTTTAACACCTATTTAAAATACGAAAACTACGGTTTTAGACTTACGTAACTTACGGAAAACTTTGGAAAGCAAGTTTGTTAATAATAATTTATGTTATATTGCAGTGGGTCAGACGACAGTGTTAGTATTACGTCATGCGGCACCAGCCCTATACCAATAGAGCCACCGGCACTTCCGCCTAAAATGAACAAAACTAAACAGGTAAATATAATTTTACAGACAACTTAGTTATCTCTTATTCTGTCTTCTAATCAGCCTAGGCTGCCAAAGTTCTGTTCTAAGGCAGACTCTGTTTTTTAATTCGTAAGCCAATGTGGGTATTAGCTTCCGCGTAGAATAAGGCCTTTCCATCTTTTCCCGTTTGTATCGTAAAAACCGACTGAGGCTTCTGAGGGAGGCTGCCGAATATTGAGTTTTCCTCGCTCGGTGGTAAGTAAATTGCTTGATACTTGGAGGGATTATGCCAGGCAGGCCGTCCGTAGAGACATTGCCAACTATATTTGACGACCTCTGTGGCGCGTTGGGCAAACGCTTGGCTGCAATACAAAAGGTTGCGGGTTCTATTCCCGCTGGGTGCAAATATTTATGCTTAAATTTAAATATTTGTATCTGGTCTGGGTGTATTTATATGTATAATAAGTATGTATTTACAAAAGAAAAATAAATATAAGAAGTATATCTGTCGTCTAGTCACCGTAACACAAGCTTAGCAGCTTACCATGGAGCTAGATGGCGATGTGTGCTTGTCACAGGATTTATTTATTTATTTACAGTAGGTATGGTAAATCAGACTTATCTACTGTGCTTAAGCGGGGTCTCCAAGCTTTCAAAAGGGGGGCAACTGGGAACGAGGATGGGGAGGCCGATGCGGATATTTGGTCTGACTGAATTTGTTCCACTGCCGTCTTTTTACCTTCACTCGTGGTTACTTCACCACCTTTTGGTGGTTAGTCCACGACATGTATATTGTCACATAAACCTATGTCTATTAAAGGAGAAATCTTATGTTTCAGATTCCAATAAACTCAAGTAATGAACTGTTACCGCCTCCTTCACCGCGGCCGGCTTCAAACAATAGCTCTAATGATGACATTATTGTCAATAATGTGGTAAGTGTAGTTCACTATAAACTTTAAATAAGACTGACGAATGTTAAAACCAAAATCTAAGTTACGATGTGTTTCGGAACACAACCATCGAGCAGTTCTTTTCTGTGAACTAAAGCAAAAAAGGTACACAAGAGAATAAAAAGATAAATCTGAGCTGAAACAACAACAATTCATGGCTTATACTTTAACACCCTTACTTATAAACGCTAATTAATGCGCTGCATAACTATGCATCGTTTGTCTTTTACTGTCACATGAAGGTTCAAAGTTGACTGACAGAGGCAAACGTCACGTAACTTAGTCATCTGTAAATAATATTTAATAAGTAAGGGAGTAAATGTTTGGACTTATGTGGCAGAATCTTGTTATGAAAGATGTAAGAAAAAGATAATTTTTGATTATTGACGTCCGCATAGACAAGAAGCTGACTTAGCGCCTAGAGGCTAGCCAGTCACCTAACTCAATGATCAAGCGTTAATCATCGACGTCATTTTAGCATTGTATTTTCATTTTTACGGTAGACGTAAAAATATTATTCAGCACTGCATCGGCTTTTTTTGCGTAACAATAACATAAGACAACACCTTTATTACTTTTTTTTTTTTTTTTTTTTTTTGTGTCATCATCTTGCGATCAGTCCAGCGACTATGAGCAGATGTGTTGAATGGAGTTTGGGCAGGTGTAGAGGAGCCCCTCAGCAGAAGCACCTCCATTATGCAATAGAATCATTGTAGACTGTCTGGTTGAAGGAAAAGCACTGTGTGAAATGTCGTGCGTTGAGATATAAATATAAATATTTATTTATATTTATATCTCAATGTCTTTATACTCAT
Organism: Idaea dimidiata; assembly: GCA_949358125.1. Taxonomy (NCBI): domain Eukaryota; kingdom Metazoa; phylum Arthropoda; class Insecta; order Lepidoptera; family Geometridae; genus Idaea; species Idaea dimidiata. The sequence continues at coordinate 7,788,013 of OX442338.1, forward strand.
TAATATTTTTGCATTTGATAAATTCCAGAACTCGGAGGAGTCGTTCGTGAATGTGAGTTCACCGGGCAAGTTTCCTCTCGAGGACGAGTACGAAATGCTGGTACAACAACCGCCGACTACCTCCCCGGTACCCTCACAGGTAAACAGATATAGATTCTTAGAAGAGAAAAAAATTATTGCCCCAAATGCGATACTCGATATTTATTTAGATGTCGAAGAACTCTATTAAGACGGGGTATAATATTTGTTCCTAAATTTCCAAGGGATCGGTACTGAACCGGGCGAGGTTTTTAAACCAGGTTTTGGTTGCAATTAGTTAAATAATGTTTAAGCCTATGCAAAAGGAAAAATAAAATAAAAACCACTAAAATTATATCAAAATATTTTTCAGAAAAGTGAAACGAACGCAGAACCGGCCCCGGCAGTGACAATAGAACCGGCTAGAAACTCCACCCCCTCCCCGCCAGATCCAGACGACATTATATTACAGACTGACATCAGTCAGTGGCTCGTACTCAAAGTGCCCAGCAAAGACGGGCCCGAAGTCAGGGGGGGAAATCCTGATGCATTGATAGTACTCGCCACTAAAGCTACCAAAGGTATGTATCTGTTACATCTGCTAACCGGGTACGTAACTCTGTTGCTAACAAATCTCGATTGAAACAATAGAAATTGTCATTCAGTAGCATACATATTTCCATTACGTTTTAAACTAATTACTGTAACTGTTGTTGCAAATTGTATACCTGTGGTCGCATAAATCAACGATTTCAATTGTTTCAATCGAGATTTGTTAGCAACAGAGTTATTACATAATCAACTAGTTGTGGTCGCAATTAGAAACATTTCCAAGCAAAACTTTGACTTTGAAAGTATTCTAGTGTGACCCTTAGCGCAGCACAGGTTGATGTTTTTATCCGTTTAAAAGCATCTTGAATACTCTTTGGACAATGTTCAAACGTACAAATCAGTGTAAATGTGAAGCGACAACAAACCTAACCATTCAGGCTAGAGTGCATTTACTCTACATGGTAAAGTTTTTGGCGGATAAAAGCACCTATACTGTGCTAGCAGTCAATTGGATAAGGGATTCATTAATCATTTAATTCGTATCATAAACTTTACAACCAATAAGAACTAAATCAGGCATGATTGCATTTGGGAATTTAATGAAGAAAACTCTAACATTATCGTTTACATTACTTTACCATTGGAATGGGTCTACAATGAAATGATGTCCTAGTCCCTTTTGACTTGTAATGTGTCCAACTGTCCATGCTTCTAACATCTCAACTACCGTGCTTTCATTTTACAGAGACGGACGAGTGTAAGTCATTGAACATTCTCCTTTGTTTGGGGCTGTGATATGGTTATGTTTTACTAATTAGCTTTGCTAATGTTTGCTTCTAATTGTATGGTTTGCAATACGACAGCTTAGCCCTGCAAGCGATTTAAAAATGCTTAGGTTTTCGGCACGGTTTGAAACGCTTCGCACGACATTATATTCGATACATATTTGGGTACTTTAATGGGGTTACAAAATGGTTACTGCATTTAGGTCTAGTTCCGATGTAGTGATGGAGTCTTGGCAGGCTGTCTCATTTTTGTAATAAATGACGAGACTGGAGGGCCGCGAAGACTTAATTACAACAATACATTACAATGTTTCTTTGTAAAAATTTGTCGAAACTAAATTTATATATTGTTGTTTGGATATTATCTGCTAAGAAAGTCATTTCGCAGCTCCATTGGTTCTTGTAGCTGCATTTTGTACCTCATTAAAATAGACCATATTGTAATTATATTTTAATACAAAATAAGCCAAACGGGAAACGTGCTTACCATCTTTAAGATATTGCTGGCTATATTTTAAAGCTATTGAATTCAATTGTTTAAATAAAAAATGTAGAGTGCTGTATAACAATGTATATAATATTTGTAATACAAAATTTCAACTCATTGCGAAACTCAGTATAAACTATTCGGGGGCAGTTATTGCAGCACTTCTAATATCAATTTGTCCCGCACGGCTTTTACACTGCATCTCGGCAGCTTTCAAATAGTGTTACCATTTCGAGTACCTAAACTAAACGCGGATTTACGGAGGAATAGCACGTGACTGAGTTAAATTATTGTAAAAATGCAAGTTGCAGAAATCACTTGTGTCACTGGTATTTACTTGACGTTACGTGCTGGTGGTATAAATACGTTTTGTGCTTAAGTTATGCAACGAAAGTTATTCCTCCGCTGAATCCCGTTTGTTCACAAACCAGTGTAGTAAAAGTATATGTGTACAGATTTCGCGTACCAAGAGGCGTTCCTAGCGACGTACCGCACTTGGGTGTCCCCCGGCGGGCTGGTGGCACGGCTCGTGCGGCGCGCCCACCACTACCGCCCCAAGCCGCACGAACTGCGCTCCACGCTCAGCCTGCTGACCAGGGTGGTGGCCGACCTCACGTGAGTATACTTATACTTACCTGTTAGAGTTTTGAACAAACGCCAAACGTTCGAGAAAGAGTACTGCCGCACCGGTCGGAACATGTTGGCTGCGCGAACCGATATTTTGCGTTCCGGACATGCTCACATTACAGTTTACGTTTTTACATACGTTTTCATGGTAGGGGTACTGCAGCCTAGAGCTTGACGCTGCCTGTTTCAGCGTCAAATCAGAGTGAGCGTCCAACAGAGCGTCGTATTGCTCAGATTCTAGGTCTAGGCTGTTACATTAGAAAATACCACTGCTGATCGCCACTCTAACTAGGTATAACTGGCTGCCTCCCACTGTCGTCAGTTGTATCGCGTCCGTTGAGCATTGCTAAAGTTTTAATTCAAAGCGGGCGCGTTATTCTCTTGTTCGTATGTTTAGACCCGAGTTCAAAGGTTTCTTCTTGACAAACATGTTACATTGTTGGCCTCATCGAAGCTTTTCATCAGGTGCGATAAGGTTCCATCACTGTACAAGTGCGAACTTATTACTATACAAAAAATTTACATTTCGAGAAGATATTACACGTTGTCACGATCAATCCCCTCAATCGACTGAATAGCGACTATACAAGTACATTCTGGATTTGCTTTCAACTTCTATTTCAATATATTGTTTTTCTTTTACAGACTAGCAGATTTGGACTGCCCACTAATGCAAGAGATAATGGAATTCATCTACTGGCTAGTTGATGCGGAGGAACTTCCTATAGCCAAAGCACTGAGACAAATTCTAGTCGACAAACAAAAACAATTGCATTTCCAACAGGTAAGACAATAACGTATGCCTCTCCACATCACACGTTTGCTTAACTAGGACTTTACAGCAATATTGCTTCATACTTTCAGAGGAACTTCGGAGTGCTTCACACTAAATGAATATTTCTTATTTTTATTGGTCAAGGCATTTTATTACAAATATTTTTACAAGGAGTACGCATCATTCATTTCTATGTATAAATGTATGTATTTGCGAAAGAAAAATAAATATAAGTAGTATATCCGTTGTCTAGTCAACGTAACACAAGCTTAGCAGCTTACCATGGGGCTAGATGGCGCTGTGTGTTGGTCACAAAATTTATTTATTCAAATCAACGATAATGCTCTTCTCACATTTTTTTTTACCGACTAAGGATCGGTTTGAACGCCATATACCAGTACAGTTTTTAATTAATTGCCTCTTATTTTCACAGACAAACAACAGGTACGAGTACGACAACCCGTGCTACGGTTCCGTATCACTTCACCGCGACAAACTTCTCGACTTCAAGTCGACGGAGTTAGCCGAGCAGATGACGTTGTTAGACGCGGAGCTGTTCATTAGGATAACGACGGCGGAAGTACTTTCGTGGCCCAGAGACCAGTCCGAGGAAAGTTCGCCGAATCTCACGCGGTTTACGGAGCATTTCAACAAGATGAGCTATTGGGCGCGGTCTAGGATATTAGAGGAGGTGAGTGAATCGGAAATGTAGGCAGTAAAATGTCTGTCAAATATAGACCACTGAAATTAAAGCATTATTGGAGGGTTGCGTGGATCACTGTGAATCAACAACGTTCTAATAATAGATTTAAAATAGTGTGGTTGACTGTATATTATATAGCTGTTAGTTTTATAAGAAAACTGACTGCACTAAAGTTAGTCGTAAGATGAATCGCTACAACAATAGTAGATTGATAGAAAAGGACTGAGATATTTCTGGCTTTTGAACGAAGTGACGCACTTCGTTCCATTAGTTCAGAGGGTTAAATGGGTGACATTCACCCGAGCTAAACACTCCACTTTTCATTTCGACTGTGAGAAAATTAAAATACTAATATTTAATTTAATAAAATGATAAAACAGGTAATATTGAAATTTTTTACTAAATAAAAACCTGACCTAAACCTGACCTGTACCTAAATAAAACTTAAATATTCCTGAAGGTGATGAAAGTTTAAACTCACCTACTTTTTAAATGTCTTTTTGTTTGTAATTTTTGGTACAATAGATCATTGATCTATCTATCATATCATTCTTACCTTACTTATAATAACCAACAGGAAGACGCACACGTCCGGGAGAAATACGCGAGTAAATTCCTGAAGGTGATGAAAGCCCTCCGCAAGATGAACAACTTCAACTCGTACCTGGCGCTGGTGTCCGCCCTGGACTCGCCCCCGGTGCGGCGACTGGGCTGGCCGCGCTCCATCGTCGACACGCTGCACGACTACTGCACCATCATCGACTCGTCCTCCTCCTTCCGCACCTACAGGCAGGCGCTGGCCGAGACACAGCCACCTTGCATACCTTACATGTGAGTACAACAACTTCTACTTAAAACTGGGCTGGTGCCCGTTGGTGTCGTCGTACATGAGTCACTTGCGTCATCCACAAACGCCGCCACGAGAAGCCAGAAGTAGCGAATTGAATAGAAGAACGATTGTAGCGTGTGGCGGCCACCGGCGTTTACCCTGTGCAGCGAGTCTATATAAAATGTATGAAAGCTACATGAAATATGGCGGTGGCGGCGTTTTGTGGTTGTGGCCGATGGCCCGTGTGCGGGAGCCCAGTCGCCAGCCAGATACGGCGCAGGTACTAAAAATATAAAAATTTTAACTTAACCTTAAGGTTTATGAAATTCGGTTGAAAATAGCGTGTTTAGGTGAGGGGCGCTCCGCGCCGTGCGTCGACAAGATGACATGAGCGAGCTTACACTATTTTCAACCGAAATAAGGTTAAGTTTTAATTGTCTTACTTTCAGTATCTTCGCCCCGTCGCGCTTTATGTGTGCGCTTACAGACTTTTGACACCTATATCACAGCGAACGGGAACAAATCATGAATCCTCCCTCGACTTGTAACTGCAACGATTTGACTGGTTTTGTATCTGCAAATAACTTGCGAATATTATAAAATACTTGGCACTGGACAATCGGTTCAAGAGAGAGAAGAAAATAAATAAATAACACTCACTACTACGACAGTTACTCAATAAAACAGTGTTAGGTATCGTAGTTCGTTGACCAACTGTATCGGACAGAAAGAAAGGATACAAATACCGCATTTGGTTATGTGACGTTCAATAATTTTCATCCAATTGCATCACCAATAACCATGAAACGTCTCGTTCAAAACATTCAAGTTTTTTTTTCTCTAATAAAATATTTACTTTATTTCCAGTGGTCTAGTCCTACAAGATCTGACGTTTGTACACATCGGGAACCCCGACTTGTTGCCCGATGGAAGTATAAACTTCACGAAGAGATGGCAGCAGTATCATATCATGGAGAATATGAAGAGGTTCCATAAAGAGTGCGTATCTTGTTTATTTATAGAAATACATAGCTTATTTAGACACTTACTCAAATCTCCTCACCCGTTTTCCATAGTGGCTGAACCAGTTATGACTTATAACTGTACGCGCGTAAATCTTAATATATGAGCAAAAGCGATGCAGCAAACGTTCCGACCACATGCACACACAATACTTAAAACTTTACATTAGCCTCGCAGATGTGCAGAACTATTTTGCCAGTCGATGCAACGTCGAGTATCTTGTTCGCACGTCCTACTGGCCTCATACGAGGCTAGATAAAGATTTTAAGTTTCTACAGTATCTCTTAAGCTGGCTACAGATCAGACTGCACAGTTAGAAGTTTGAACTAAAAATCTAATCGAAATATCATTAGATAAAACTGTCAGTTAAATTGACAGATCATCTAAACATCTGCAGCCTGCCTTAGTGGAAACGCAGAGTTGATACGACAAGAAAAAGAATATTGTATCATAGGTATATGTAAATGAACTATCCGTTATCACCGACAGCAGACAGTACAAGTTCAAGAAGAACGAGCGAATTCAGGCGATGTTCAACGACTTCGACGACGTGCTGAGTGAGGAGGCGATGTGGCAGATCTCGGAGAGCATAAAGCCGCGCGGCGGACGTGCGAGGACCGCACCCGCGCCCGCGCCCGCGCCTGCGCCCGCGTCCGCGCCACAGCCTGCGCCCGCGCAGACCGCCGCCTAGACGCGATACTGATACTAAACACTAGTGAGTATTTGTTGACTGTTTCTACACCCATATAGCTCCACATTACAGTTAACTTATCCATACTTTAATACTAATATTGTAAATAGAAAATATTTATTTTTTTGCAATAAATAGGCTCCAAAACTACTGAACCGATTTCAAAAATTCTTTCACTAATAGAAAGCTGCTTTATCGAGGAAAAATCGGGCTTAAAAGTAGCTTCACTGTTGAACCCAATTTTTCCACGGAATCTGGATTTACTCAAGTGATTGTCAGATATAACAGCTTTAGGATTTCTCTAATTTCTTTTTATTGTATTAGACATCTTCTTTTTTAATTGTTTATCTAATTTTGTTAGTTTGTGTTATCACATTGTTTTTATTATTTTTCCAGATAAAATCCAAAGAATAAATTGAGATAAGGGATAAGACCAAACTGACGTGAGTACGTAGATTGAATTGTAAAAGTAAGATAAATTGTGATTTATCTGTCCTAAAAAGGCCTAAGTAATACTAGTTTATTTATTGGTAATTGTGCGTATTTCGAACTGTGATCGGTCCGGGTGAGAGTGGCGTGTGGTGTGTGCCAGGGGAGGGGGGAGGGGGAGGGGGGGGGGGGTAATGCGTTCTACTCGCTTACGATTTCAACTATATTCAACGCTTTTCATGTACATGCAATATTAACAGGCTTTCGGAGGTTGAATTTTCCGTACAATTTTGTAAAATTTGAATATGTTAAAATGGAATAGTGTGGAGTGGAGTCTTCGTTTTTTTGGGGGTAAAAGTGTTGGTCAGATTTATATCCACGTCGTTCCATAAGATACAGTTAGAGCAAATAAAAAATGTAAATCTAAATAAATACTAAATGGTATCTGAGTAGTTTTTGTCAGTCGGCATTAATAATACAACCTCTGTTGGCCTCTTAAGATGGCTCTTCATTATTCTCGATATTTTAACACAAAATCTAGGTACATCCTTTTGGAACAATTTTGTGCGAAATATATTGATAATAGTAAAGGGGATTCTAAAATTTAAAGCCAAATATCCTGTATCAGTATTTGATTCGAGTAACTGTCGTATTTTACATATCAGCATGTGACTTGCATAGTGTACTAAAAATAACGAGCGACGCCTTGTGTGTTAGGATGTAATTCTTCTTGTTGTTGTAATCGCCATTGGTGTCATTAAAGTCTAAGCAAGTTTGGTAAAAACACTCGGTACATCGAATTAGGAAGAAAGTCGGTAGTTACGTTTGATTTACGTATTTAATCGAATATTGAGCATGTTGCAGTATTCGATCGTAATGCCCGTAATATTTCTTATTACTAGCTACGGTTTTTTATATAATTCTAATTATTACGTCCGTGTAAGTGTATCGTATGTTCAAAATGGGATAACTCGAAGAACGGATTGAGTGCACGATTACAGCTTAAGTTCTCGAATGGGCTTCCACTAATACCCCAATCACTGGTATTTTATGTAGACATAGATCTTTATTTTCATAATATTTTAACTGATCATAAACATATCAATATGACGGTTAAAACTGTTAAATCAAGGCCACGTTGGAAGCAAAGCGAAACCAAGATACGTTCGTTTCGCTTCGTTCTTGTCGCTCCACTACGGGAGCTAAGCGAAGCTGTGTAATATAAATGAAATAAGCCTTCTCTTGGCGTGTTGTTTGCGATGAAAATGCAGGAACTAAGTACAAAGACAAAAATATGCGCTATCGACATGATATATAGAAGCGAAAAAACCTACCGTTTGTCTCGCATTGCTCCCAATGTGGAGTTAAGTTACGCCTAAAGCAGAACTGAATAATGGCAATCGTGCCATAAAACTTACAAGCTGTGGATGTACCACTGACCAATAAGTAAAAGAGGAGCTTTAACGCAGTCCTAAGAGTGTGCCAAATAAAGATTTATCCCATTTTGAAATATTGTTCTTACGCGTAATAATAAGTACAAATACAAGTATTTATTAGTTGACTCTCAGATTAAATTGGGAGATAGAAAGTAATGTTTAAATTACTACACGCGCGCTATTTGCACTATCGTGATACTATGAGGTAGTGCATTTACGCTGACATTCTTTGTCGATTCATACTATATATTTTTAAAATTTACTATCAGTTGTACATTTATCTATAAAACTATGCACTATCTGTCCTTTAACTAATAATGATTATGCTTAATCGCATCGATAGTGCTAACTAACTAGGTACGAGATAAACGAAATATAAAGCAATATTTAGAATTGATACAGTTGTTTAGTGAGTTCCGAAGTAAAATATAGTTCAATATTTTACTACTATCGGTATTAAAGATTACTTACATCTTTGTCTTTTGAATTCGCCTATTTGTAATCTCGACGTTCTTCTTAAAGTAGTCATTAATTTTATATTTGAAACCGATCCGATAAGTAAAGTAAATGAAACAACGCGAAGTGACTGTATTCGCGTGGCGGCATCATGCACGAAATGTATTTTTATGTATGCTAATTAATTGTTAAAAATCGGATGCGTTTTATTTTTGATATTCAAAAACTATATTTTTCCTATGTGATGCTACCTTGAAGGAAGCGAACAATTTACGAATAACGTACTTTTGAAATCTATACTTGTTTATAATTATAAACTTCACATTTTGTGTGACTTTTACTCTTATTGTTAGGTTTAGATTCAGTGCAGGCTTTGAAGCCTTTAGCTAGGTACCTTACGAAAAAAACCACTCGTTTTAGTGTCAAGTCTAAAATAGTTAACGAAATAATTACACTATTCCATTATTAGGAATATGATTTGTTCACGAATCTATTAGCGTATATCAAAGTCGTGTTTCGAGTTATATTTTTATTAATAACAAACTCGTTAGTGTATTATTACATTTACTTTGCCTTAAGACAATCGAGTCTTCAATGAAATAGCAATAACATCTTTGATTGTTTGTCGTAAAAAAGCTGTACAATTTGTGATACTACTCATGTAGAGTGCCGCTTACTACTGAGTCTTATTGACGTCCTCTATACGTAGGCAATTATATTAGACGAATGTTAGTAGTAAGCATAAATAAACCCCATTTTATATCTCGCTAAGGACTGTATTAACGCGGAAGATACATAATATAAGTGGAAGTGGTATGTAAAATAGACTATTATTTTTAAAATAGTTATGTGCGTAGTCCAAGGGCATGAAATAGTTTCCAATTGTCTGCGCTGGGCGAGGTCTATGTGAATGCAGCGATTCTATTGGTCCATAATAAAGACACCTCGCTACGCGTCCTCTCAAATTTCTGGTGGAAACGCAGCCTAACGCGATTAGTTAAGTCCGTCTCACGACAAAATGCAAGGATTTATCTAATAACAATATCGGCTTCGTTTAGAGCTAAATTGAAGTGTGATTTAGCATTATTATAGTGTTATTTAAGGCAATATAACAAAGTTATTGTGGTTATCGTGGTCTTAATTACGCCACTACAAATACGCCTACTATTTCCACTGTATTATATTCCGTATTTATTACACTATATTAATATCACACATTAGTGATCGTTGCAAAATTATAATTAAATATTACACGTTCTCTTGATCATTCGTAGAATTCATAGACGTTTTTCTGCAGTACAATGAGTATGTAGGTACTATACGGTACACTGCAGGCTTTAATATAATATTTGCGTCGATCTGATAGCACATGAATTACTCAATAATATGTTTAGTTCAGATTGCGGCTTGATATGATTGTCTTCATACTACTTAGTCGTATTAAAAACCCTTCGACGTTGGGAATATACCGGTTTGCACTGGTTACCACGTTACGTTTAAACGGTGCGAGTTACTCCAGTGCTGACTTGTGCGCTTACTCGCACGCTATATCTCATTGAGTAAACAATCTATAAAGTATGCGAGCTAGCCCTATGTGAGGACAATCGATTCGAATCGTAGAACGTAGTCGAACCTCTGTCCGAAAGGGAATATTTACTCATGCGCTGGTAGTTTGTGCGTCGATCTAAATGGGCACGTCCCACGCAATAAATAACTAGACCAATATTTAGAACGTTTTACTGTGCTTTATTAAAATGTGCTGATATTGTATTTTTATGTAAAATATATTTTGATTGATAGTTAAGTTTGTAGGGTATGTTACCAATCTTTTTTCTGGTATTATTACTATTTATTTAATGGATGAACTTTGTGTAACGGTTTGAAATTATTATTAACAAAAAATATATTAAAGACTGCCTAAATTAATTATGATTCATTGAATTTGTCATGTTACATTTAGTGAAGATGTTGTTTTATTATTTTATTGTCGTATTATTGTATTATTGAACATTATATGATATACTTAGTTGAAATAGTAGGATTGTATAAATTAATTATGTTTATTTGATCATTATTTAGTCACAATGATATTTGTATTTATTTATAATTACAATATTTATAGTAAATTATACTGTCAGTCGTGAACAGCGTACATATTTTGTTGTATTAGCAAGTTCAGTATTATGTTAAACATGCCATAATGTATGAAATGGATTTGAAATATTATTTTCAGTGTTGGTTTTTATTTTTATTGTAACATTAAGTAAAGATTTTTTTATATTCAGTAGGTATTTTTATTTTCTGTACATTGAATTGATTTATAAGTAAAAATCATATTATTATTATCTGCATGCTTGTACAGTTTACATTTTGTGTGTCGATTTTTTTGTAATTATTTTGTAAATTAAATATAGCACGATATTTACAACATAATACCAATCTTTTATATTTATACCTTTTAGAATAAGTTAACGATGGAAAAATAAGCTGAAATTCAACCGCTAGCTAAAATAAGTTAAGATTAACTTGGTTCGCAAGTTTTTTAAAACAAACAAATATTCGTTTGTTTCAAAAAATAGTATTATCGCATATTTTTTTAAATTGATTTCTGGTCAGATTGTTACTCATTGTAAATATGTATGCCCTTACCGAAGGAAAATAAGCGGCCGTTCTCTAGTCACCGTAACACAAGCTTATTAGCTTACCATCGGGCTGGATGGCGCTGTATGGTATCCACATAATTTATAATTATCACTTATTACTTGACTAACGCACTACGCAATAACCATTATCTATAGTTTGGAGTGCAATAACATGGTAAGTGTATTTAATGACTCTCAAAAACTTATCGCTGCTTATCCCCTTTAAGCAGCGGGGTTCTTCAGATAACTGTAATGGCGAAATTGACACTTCATTTCGTAAGTATTTAGCTATTTTGTAGATAATCTATAGGCACTTAGACTTAATCTAATGAGGTGATCGCTTGTGAATTATTTGGGACAAAAGCGTGCGGGGCGGGCTGGATACCTAGAGTTTTTTCGTACTTTGGGTATTTCATCGGTTTCCCTTTTTTTAGTGGAGAAATGCAGCCTTATGCACCGTCACGCTACTCCCGGGGGAGAGATCTTAATCCATGGGGTGTGTGGGGTTCCCCATGGCCTAAAATACCTAGTAGGCGGCCATAGGTTTACCCACTGAAACTCCACCGGTTCCTCTCTCGCCTTGGTGTTAGGAATTGCGGGCACTTGCGAGTCCCCCGCAGTTACCTTCTGTATCCTGCCCCTCGCTTCACTTCCTAACGCCACACTTAAGTTGTTATTAAATAGGTATATCCCGTTGCTAGAGCCCCTATGCATTAAAAGTTCATCCACTACAAAATTGAATATGATGGTATTTTTGACATTTATATATTGTAAAACAGGAACGTAAAAGAAGTATGTAAATGTTTTACATCACATTTTACAGGTGAACCATTTCAATGGGCTTTCAGGGTGATATCCTAAACTGTAAGAGGTACCGAAAAAAGTTGAAAGGAGTTGCGTCCAAGATTTTGACAAAACAAAAATGGCATTTTTAGATTTTGTAAGGAATCGAACCTTATTGCAAAAAAATAAACATCCTATAGTGTTGTACCGATCGATAGTGTTGCTCTGATATAGATCAAATCTTGGAAACATAATGTGGTAAATCGAAAGAAATGTGATTGTGAGTGAATATAATATAGTGATGCACAAGTATAACAATAATCTCTTCTCAATGTTACTTTTTACTAATATCATAAATGCGAAAGTTTGTATGTATGTCTGTGACTTTGTTACTCAATTACGCAAAAACGAATGAACCGATTGCTGGAGACTTGGAATAACACGTAGGCTACTTTATCCCGATATCCCGCGGGAACAGGACATACAGCACAGGGTCGCAGCTAGTCAATAATAAATCAGATTGAAAATGATGTAAGGTGAAATATTTGAATTATCAAATATACATATTTATTTAAAGAAAAAGACAACATAATTACCTAAAAGTTTCATTGAATTGTCACACAGCACACTCATAATAATGCAAACCAGATTGTAGATCTTATGGTAAGGCGTCAAGATATCGAATTGCGAATAAGTAAACTTTTATACGTACCACCATAGTCCACATACTCCCTGGCGGTGTACGACGGATCGCTCAGGAGATTTGTGCATAAAAAATTACAAATGCTCTGGACAGGGGATTTGTGGAATATGCCAATCACTGGTTACTCTCTAGTCCCCTGAGCCTATGATTTAAACTTTCTGTGGCATTTAAATTATTGCATTTAAATTTTGGTTTCGGAAATATTATTATGTCTTCACGATATCACACTTTAAATATCCTTAGGGGATTTGTGGACTAAAAATTTGACAAAGCCCCTGGGCAGGGGATTATGTAAGTGGACTTGTGGAATATGCCTTATAAATGCGTGAAACGGTTCGTCGCGGTTCTCACTTTACGTCGGGTTATCTTATGACTTGTAGGTAGTGCTTTAGAGTAGACAAAACAAAATGTACGGCTTATTAATTGCAGCAACAGTTTTAATTTGTGTAAACTGCGCTCCAGTATTTCAGGACGAAATTTTCGGAACAGAGTATGACGGTAAGTATAAGCTATAAGTAAATAAAATATAACATCAAAAACAGGGATGTTATAAGTTGCATGAAACTGTTTTGATGTGGTTGCATATCCTCTCTCTGTAATGTGTTTAAATTACTTAATATTTTGTGACTATTGCGGATATCCGTGGGAAATAATATTTATGATAACTATTCCCTGTGTTTTATACTGACTTCTAAAAGTAAAAGAGGAGGTTCTTTATTCGGGTGTATTTTTTTGTGGGTATTTAACTATTTATTGTCTCAAAATCCTACTTATATTATAAAGCTGAAAGTTTGTAAATATGTGTGTTTGTTACTCAGTCACGCAAAAACTACTGAACCGATTGCGATGAAATATAATAATTGGAATATAGGTAGCTGGATATCGTGAATAACACATAGGCTACTTCCCGCTGATATTCCCGCGGAAACGGGACTTACGCGGGTGGAAACCGGGGGGCAGCTAGTTAATAATAAAGTTATATAGTTAGAAAAATATAGAGACTTATTGACAACCACCTTATTATACTCGTAAGTTACGTATGGAAGCTTCATACCTACCTCTAGATTCCTTGAATTTAAAGTCCCTTAAACCGTTTTGCTGTGCACTGAATGCTAATAAGCTATCTTGAAGCCATCAATAAAGTGCATTTTATAAAAGCACATTGTCAAAGAACTCGTGAACTATCTATTCTATTGAAAGAAATACGTTAGTCCAAATTTAAGTAGGTACCTAAGTTATTATTTTTCTCTGCAGTGGGAGAATATGGTGATTACTTTGAAGGGGATATGATCTTAACCAATAATCAGAAAACAGCCGTAACTGAAGCTGGAACGTCACGAAACGGGCTTATAAACGGCGCAAAACGATGGCCTAACAAAACTGTGGTCTATTACATTGAAGAAGATGATTTTGGTTTGTGATTTTCAGTTCTCTTTTAAATTAATGGTAAGAATTGAACCCATGACTCTTGGACGAGCCCGTTGCGCCACGGTTGCTCGAGCAGCCAGGTTAAAATTGTGAAAAGCATTCTTCTCAATCATTATTTATTCCATAGTATAAAACAAAGTCGCTTCTTTCTACGGTTTATAGTAAAAACAAATCATGAAACTCCCGCGGGATCGGGACTTACGCGGGTAACGGGCCGCTGCTAGTTTACTATAAATTGAACTAGCATGTTTGCTCTAAAGGCCACATCTATAATATATTTACAAACTCTACACGCTCTGCGATAATTTTCAAACCCCTATTACGTACGAAAATCTATGCAAAGAATTTTCCATAATTTATTACCTAGGTACTAATTAATTACAGTTAACAAGAATAATTCTACTGTAGCTATGTAATTTTGTATTTTTCCGTTTTAATTACATAAATTATAAGTCATCAATGTAATAGTAAGACGAAGCTTACAAAATATGTAGGGGAGGGGGACGGGGGCGGGGGGGAAGACCGTGGTTGAAGGAAAAGTGTCCTTAATATTGATGATAGTTAATTTTCCTGAACGGAATCGTTACTTTATTTTTAAAAATAAGTAAATCTTTATTTAAACATTTCAAACCATTTCCTTTAGATAGTGAGTATATATGCTTTACAAAAAAAAGTTTCGTAGTCAACCAGAAACCCTTACTTATAATTTTTTTTAAATTTAAGATAGTTAAATACTGTGTTGTTAAAAAGAAATATGAATTATGAATAACCTATTGTTTCCGTTGGTATCTTAAAATACAAGATGTTTTCTTTTTTAATTTTTTACGGGTTCGATTCCCGGTTCAAGCAGGTGATATTTCAAAAATATTTAAAAGCGGTTTTACTTATTTTTGAAAATAAACGAATGTTTCGCAAAATTTTCTATAATCATTAGTAATGGTTCTTTTCCCCCAACATCGGTCTTTTTGTATATTCAACCTATGATTGAGCCTCGTACGTAGCGCCAATTAACACTTCATTCACTTCACTATCGC
Organism: Idaea dimidiata; assembly: GCA_949358125.1. Lineage (NCBI taxonomy): Eukaryota > Metazoa > Arthropoda > Insecta > Lepidoptera > Geometridae > Idaea > Idaea dimidiata. Next base: position 7,803,414 of record OX442338.1, read on the forward strand.
CTTCTTTCTGCTTTATAACTGCTGTACGTTTGTTAAGCAGATGCGGAGCAAACTCAAGTTATTATGGATGCTATGAATGAAATATCAAACATAAGTTGCATTTTATTTCGACCAAGAAATGGGGAAGAGCATGCCGCTACTATTCAGGTATGTTTACATCTACTGTTCTATTCAACACACACCACACCCAACCCATCCCATCTACACTCAACTACGTTATTTTCATACTAGCTGAAATAGAACTTGATAGGGGTGCTGTATCCATGTCCGCCCTAACTACCTACAGTATTTCCACCTGTTGAGACCACAGGTTTAGACACAAACACAACTAATACCCATTTCCTTACATTTCCTGGAAGCCCCCTTGTATTAGTTTATTTATTTATGTGTAAAACATGCAGAAACAGCTGAACGAATTTTAGTGAAAATTCCTGGTACTATATTTACCTTTTTTCAGAAATAACCACCACACAGCGACTTCTGTTTGTACTTTTTTTTTTTGCAAATAGTTACTTATTATATTATATGATAGGTGCATATAAGAATACTAGAACCAAAAACAAACAAAGGCGGCATAAATATAAGATTAATGGTCTTTGCTAACACGATTGGAAATCATAGTTAAAAAGTATAAATCACGCGATTACGCCCCGGGAAAATTTGAAATTATGACTTAAATATTTACCTCTATTTATTATTATTTATTGACTTTATTAATCTATAGAGCAAGGCAAACGGGTGTTTCTCAAATGTCGGCCTCAACACCCCTGGTGCAGATGAAAGCGAAGAGGAAGAGCACCAGGTCCTAAACCTTGGTAAAGGGTGCATCAAACTGGGCATCGTTATTCATGAGATGCTGCACACCATTGGATTCTACCACATGCAGAGCACGTACGATAGAGACGACTACGTTCAAATTCTTTGGGAAAATATCTTGCCAGGTACGTGGGTTTGCAGTGATTTATATAATTGGTCAGGTACCTATGAAGTTCCTTGGTTTTAAAAAGCAATATGAAGTGCTTTATATACCGTCTCCGTCTACCACTTTGCGAATAGTGGCGTGACTCACCTAGTGTTCGATATTTCGGGTCGTTCTAAGACCTTAAACTTGACTTGGCGACTAAAAACCTCACAGGAAGCTCAAAGAAATGACCGTAACTATATGATGTTCTTTCCAAACGTATGTGCTTTTGTACACAGATTACTCGGAGACGGCTTTAATTATATTCAATGATGCAAATAAATACCAAATACAGTACACCAGCAGTCTCATTCTTTGCGATCTCTGCCACATAGGTATACTGAAATTATTTTAGAAGTTTCTGAAACATATTTTTTAAAGAGTCCATAGATCTTGCGACGTATTAATAACACACAAGAATATTTAATTATAATCTAAACTGATTTTATTAAACACATTTGCAATGTGGTAAAAACTAGGTAAATATCAATAGGTAGCTACTTAAAAAAGTAAAGGTCAGCTGTAGATATTCTGTGTCAAGTTCAGTTCAAAACTTTCTATGCCAAATAAATTGGGTTATTCCACTAAACTCCGAGAAACCTTATAATTTAACTTCAAAACAATCAAGAAGTACAGTCGGTACCTACGCTAATTTTCAGGAGTGAAGCAAACAAGTTCTGATTAATTACAAAAAAAGATGGAGGAGGCTTTATATTATATGGATTCGCTAACCTTAGTTCCATAAAAATGTCTTTTTTGTAATGTATTTGTATAGTATTAGAGTGCCAAGTGTTACTGTTGGTGTACCAATAACAATAAATGTATTAGGTCTATAAAGCTAAAGTTTAAAAAAATCGTTGTTTTTTTGCGGTTTTTTATTTTTTAAATTTGAAAGACGAGTCTCTTCATAAACCAAGACTTCTCTATAATTACATTTGGTAAGGGTGTAAGGCAATGGCTTTGAAAATAGTTTTCCATTCGTAGGCACAGAACATAACTTCATGAAATATGCCAACGACACTATTACTGACTTCGGTGTAGAGTATGACTATGGCAGCGTTATGCATTACTCTGAAAAGGCATTTTCTAGGAACGGAAATAGCACCATTATTCCTTTGAAGGTAAGTTTTCTTTTCATAGGACATGAACATAACTTCATGAAATATGCCAACGACACTATTACCGACTTCGGTGTAGAGTATGACTATGGCAGCGTTATGCATTACTCTGAAAAGGCTTTTTCTAGGAACGGAAATAACACCATTATTCCTTTGAAGGTAAGTTAGAACCTGAGTTTAAACTAATTCTGACTGAGACTAACTGTCAAAACTTTTAAACTGAAATGAATATAACAAATCCACAGGATTTTTAGTATGTATGTAATGTACTTTTTGCACAGGACTCAGGAAGCCAAGATTAGATGCATAACATACCACATAATCAGCCCGTTATTTTGTCCCATTGCTGGGCAAAGGGCTAGATTAGACAGTAAGACGCCATACGGGATTGACAAATGTTCCATGTCTTCGAACCGTGGTCCTAGGAAATGTCGGTTTCCTCACGATGTTTTCCTTTACCGTTCAAAATTAAGTTAACCTGCACTATGTATTGAAAGGTCTCTGGTTTAATACGAGAAGAAATTAGGTTAAGTAGAGGTACCTACCTAACCTAATTTCTTTAACATACAATAGTATGTAAACCGGACAAAGGCCCGAAAAAGTAGTACTTACTTATCACAACAGTGTGTCCAATGGACAGACTTTTGATACCTCTAGCACTTTATATATGTGAACTTTATTCTTCTCTCGTATAGACTCATCTAATACCTAAGTAATTTCGGTATCTGTTTCGATATCACTCTTTACAATTTTTTATTCAATTTGTATGAACTAGTGAATAATCCAAACCAATGACCTTGTTATACTTCGTGCACGTACAGATTTTGTAAGTTTCGTTTTCATTACTTACCTAGGTAATGAAAATGTTGTTGAAATCGTAGCTAATCTTATTATCTATAGTAGGTACCTAATATATTCTTTGTGCATTGCATATTGTAAACTCTTACCTGGGCAATCAAAACGTGTCCAGAATCCTGCTTAGTTAATTAGGTCAATTGGTGTCATACAAACATACAAACCACCGCTAGCATGCCTAAAGTGTAGTAGATGATAGTAAGATACAGAAGCAAAGATTTGACATAAGAATCGCCTGTCTTAATCTTGGGCGCTTGAATCCCACGCTTCACTCAGGACTCTAGACTCTAGGTACATAACTTTTGGAATCAATATGACATCCGCTACAGAAGACAAGGCTTTAGTACTGCGATGTATAAACTCCTATTAAATTGATCACAACTTTAACGGTACCTAGATATGCACTAGAAGGAAGACAATTTTAAACAGCAACTGCGGTGACGCCACCTCAAAATCAATGATGCTTTTGACGTTAAATACCTACCTCATTCATCGACTGCATCTTCGCCCGAGCGATGTTTATCTTAGTTTTAATTCTGATTAAATATAATAGAAATTGAATATTAAATTTGTTTTATAATTTTTGAACAGGAAAACGAAACGATTGGTCAAAGAGCTGGACTTTCGGGAAGGGATATACTGAAACTTAACAAAATGTATTGTGAGGATAATAAAAAGGTATTTTTGGCGTTTATGTAAATGTTGATGAAAACATAATATTGTTATTTCATTTCGTTAAAAACCTACCTACTCTAAAAATATTTTTTATTACGTAAGGTTTTTGAGTAGTCAGGGATTTTTTATTAAAATTTATTTTATTAGCAGAGGAGACGAGGTAACCCCTAATTTAACTGATAAGATAAATATAATACAATGTAAATAATAATATTTCACGACGTTACACACATGGCAATCTAGCCCAAATCTAAGCACTAGGCTTGCCCTATGGGTGCTAGATATAAATTTATTTAAAACAAATATTTATTCAATAAAACACTTTATTTATCGGGTTTAATCGCGTTTTATTCATGATTTTTAAACGACCGAGCAGTCAACCTTGAAGGAGCCAACTGTAAAGTTGGCGAAAGTTCGGTCGTTTAAAAATCATGAATAAAACGCGATCAAACCCGGTAAATAAAGTGTTTTATTATGCAAAATCGCGAAAACCATACTTGCACCCGGTGGAAATCGAACCCGCAGCCTTCTGCCTTGCAGTCGGGTTTTCGCACAATGCGCTACAGATATTACTGCTCATTACTCATTCTCATTACTGATGTTTATTAAAAGACAATGAGCTTGCTTGCTATGTAGATTTACTATTTAAGTAGGTAGGTAGTTACCTATTTAGAGAAAGCGTACGAGTTATGTATTCTTGTGTAATTAGTTGCTTAACAATGACAATATAATTTACATGATGTTGTACGTATACTTCTTATGGTCTTCTAGTGCCAGCATAAGTCTAGATCCCAAGCGAATATCGGCTGAAAAAGTAGCCCATGTGTTAATCTAGATCTTCAGCTATCTGCTAAGTTTCATCGTGATCGGTTCAGTAGTTGCGTTCAGCGTGAAAGAGTAGGTACTTTTACTTTCTTACACACAAACTCTCGCATTTAATATTAGAAAGATCAGTAGTTAGTATGACGTTCATATACCTAACATAATCGCATAAGGAAATGCCACAGTTTACTTCCTAATTGTACCTTAATGGGAAAGTTTATTTTATTAATAAGACTCCCTGTCTAATTGATTTGGCGTTGCGTTGATTTGCGTACAAACGTGATTTAGTTAACCCAGAAAAAGCCAATAACACGGTACCTATATACCTACCGGTAACTAAGTCTAGCCTAAAAAAAGTCTAGTCACGTCTAACCCATGGGGCGATAACGATCTCAAAAGTTTAGCCCTCACTCAACAGCAAGTCTTAAATCCAAAATTTTACATATTGTATAGGTACCAAAACAAATATGGGCTAAAATCGTCTGTTCACACGATGATTATTTTCTGGAATTACTTGGAAATCGCACTACCGTAGTAGTGCGAATTGTCCATAAATCTTATTGTATAACATCGGTGTTGAAATACTTAATTAAATTACATGATCAGTCATGTGGAAAGTCGGTACAAAACGACTGTGGAGATAGTGTTTCTTGCGTGCTCTAATATCATTTTACTTTATCAATTTCGTATTTTAGTCTATTTTAATAAAGACTCGTGAAATTGTTTTGACCTTGCACGATTTCATTTCAAATAGTGACGACATTTTTTTCTGAAAAGAGTTGAGAGTGTGTCGAATGCAAAAAAAACTACATTTCTTTTTTTAAGTAGGTCAGTTTAAGATTTAAGTCTTAGTTAGATTTTGGCGGTCATCCGGTACGAAACTACCCTAAGTATCCCTTTTCTGGTTTCCTACAAAACAGCCTCGATCTCTTTCTAGAACAGTTATATTATACCTAGCAGGTATAATATAACTCTATATAATAGAGTTATATTATACCTATATATTATAGCAGTCTATAGCACTTTATTATATAGAGTTATATTATACCTGCCTCATTAAGGCTTCATAGTTATCTACAAATAAGTAGTATTAGGTATTTATTGGAGTTTATCCAAAGTAAGTTGTAAAGTAATTTGTAAGTTGTAAAACAGTTCATTTTCATCATAACTATTGTCAATCAGCATTAGGTACACCTGTTCAATTGTACAATATCGACTGATTGTAGTAAGTATAATAATAAAGTAATTCGTCCGTCAAATTGAGCAAGTCGCTCTTGCAGAGCACTCTCGGTGGTGGTGTACTGTCGCAGAGCTGTCGCAAGAACCTCCACAGTTACTGCCTTACACCTTGTGAAATGGTCGTATCCGAAGCTATATTACACCTTACCACGCCCCACCACATTTTGTCCAACACAAAAAATCAAACGCGATAGTAAAAGCTGTCCATTCCGCCCGCGCCGGTATAAATATTAAAATTAATAAACAATACATGATCGTTGTAATACAATACCGTTAAAATGACACACTTAGCTGTAAGACGTGCGAGTTGATCGAAGGAAAGCGACAGTACTGATGCCGTGATGCAGGATATTTTTTACAAAAGTAGGCTTAAGTTGTTATGATGCGGTTCGTGTGGATTATGGTGGTTGTGTGTGTGAAGTGCTCGGCGATGTCCCGAGACGAACTCGAGGATTTTAGTGACTTTCTCAAGAAGACTTCGCAGTTGGATCTTAACGTTAAAAGTGAGTACCTACACCCATGTAAATACCTAAATTTAGTAACAATCATTTAAGAACTTATCTACTGAATTTGTTGGTGAAAGTTCACAAATTTTTGAATATTTATTGAAACTTTTAAAAAATAATCTTCAAACTTAAAGGTATGTTGTGTTTGTTTTAGAAGGTGTAGATCCTGATGACATATTTGACGAAGATGACGAAGTATCAGACCATGCTTGGGAGGAAAGTGGAAAATTCGAAGGAGATTTAATTTTGAACGATCGACAAAGACGACTTATTGTCGAGAACGTTGAAGGTTTATCCAGGAATGGTCTCACAGACAGCACTAAGAGGTGGCCTAATAATGAAGTTATTTATTTCATCCAAAGGGAACACTTCAGTAAGTAAAACACACATCAAAATTAGAACATAGATCTACTGCATATCATAAACTCCTAGAAGAAATTACTAGTGATTAAACCATAAAAAAGACGGTCTCCAATTGAGGAAAATGAACGCATGTAACTTTAACCGATTTTTTGTTGACTTGATTTCTGCTTATTTGTTGTGAATTAATATTTCCGGATGTTTAACAAATGTTATCATTTCTAGATGAAGATCAAGTGCAAGCAATCCAAGAAGGAATAGCAGACCTTGGGCAAGCGTCGTGCGTCAAATTCAGACCTTACAGGAAAGGCGATCGGGATGCTGTTGTTATACAAGTAAGGCAAACAATTGTTTAATGAATAGACAAAGATATTCTGTAATTACTGCAGTGCATGTATTATGCGCGGTGCCTCTTAGAATGCAACTAAAGTTCTGGTAAAATCGCTTGGGTTTTAGGTTTACTTATACTAGATTTAAAATTTAGAGGCAGCAGCAGCTTTTTCACTCAGAGGATTAGTTTGGCAATCCAGAGGGGACATGTTGCTAGCCTTCTGGGAACAATGCCGCGTGAGGACGCCCTCGAGGACATTTTTTAGTTTTAATGTTAGCTTTTAACGTTTTTTTTATTGTTTTTTTCTTGTTTAATAGAAGAAAAATAAAGTTATACTAAATTTAGAGGTGTCGAAAGAATGTAACTCGAGAACAAAGATGAATTTTCACGCGTTGTCGTCTTAATGCTTTTTAGATATGTTATGTTATTCTACCTGTTTCTAGAAGTTCTAATTCGTTAATATTAGGTACGGCGCTTCATTTCCTCAGGGTAGTCGCTGGGGTTGCTTCTCCCAAGTGGGTTACCAAGGCGGTTACCAGGTACTCAACCTGTCCGGCCGTCACCCAGCCGGGCGGGGCTGCTTCCGACACGGAACCGTCGTGCACGAACTACTGCATACCCTCGGCTTTTACCACATGCAGAGCAGCCCAGATAGAGATGACTATATTAATGTGCTTTGGGAGAATATTTTGCAACGTAAGTGCTTTTTTTCGTCAATAATGTGGGAAGGTATTTACCGTGGCTTCTTACTGTCTTACTTTACTACAGAGGAGTCCATTGCCCAACAGTGAGAAAAATTTGCTAGCTAAAAAAAAAGTTAATATGTATTAAGAGGACTGTTGGCTATTTTATTTATAAGCTGCGCCCCGCGGTTTCACCCGCGGAAGTGAAAAACGCGTTGTCAGTTGTCACAGCCTAGGCGCGGGCGGCCGAGCGGTTATCGAGAGGTTGCACTTTTCGTTCATAACTCGGGTTCTACTAATTGGATTTCGATGTAAAGTATATCACCTTCCTCGAAAATAAAACTATCCAAAATTGAAAACCAGATTTCAATCGGATTAGTAGTTTTTAATTGTATAAGGAACAGACAGATAAACAGAGAAACAGGCAAACAGACAGGCAGACATGAATTTTAAAAATTATATAATTTTGTTCTACTACTTTTTCTAAGCCCTCTAGACAACTTTTTTTTTCATTTACTTCCAAGTATAGACTTTTTGTCCTCTCTTCCTTTATTATAAGTATAGATATAGATAAAGTACTTATAGAAGTTATGAGGTAGGTAACTTAGAGTAATAATTACCTAGGTAAAGTATTCTTGGACGACAAAATGCCTCTAGAAATCTTAATTACATAAGTTTATTAGGTGCCTACCTACTACCTATACTTCATTTTTTAAATTGAATGCAACGATTTGGCACTTCTTTCTTATTAAAAAAAATGTACAAATACAAGGAACCAAAACGTCAGATTATAGTCTGAAATTAACAAATGTACTTCACACTTCGGTACCTAATTTATATCTATCATCCATCAAAAATGGGTGCGTAGCATTGAGATATTGTATGGTGCCTATGCACCTTCTATGCAGATAGGGTGCATGCCTGCCTACTTATCTACATAAATGAAACGATAATAAATCGTATGCTTTTATATGCAAAAGAAGTCACCTATAGCCGTCAAAATGCCAGTAAAGAATGCATAGGTACCACAAATCTTCCACAGTAAAGTACAAAACATTATTATCGATAGAGACAAGTGACTCGAGTATGTGAGTGGTCGCAACACCACCGCTTGGGACACAATACGAATATCAATTTTGCTGACTGTACGCGCTTCGAATGTTAGATAGATCTGCAGGATTATGTTTCGCGTATAAACGAATTTATTTAACTACTAGCTGCGCCCCGCTATTTCACCCGCGTAAGTCCCGTTCCCGCGGAATTATTGGGACAAAAAGTAGTCTAAGTGTTATTCCAGGTTTCCACCTTTATTCCAAGTTTCAACGCAATCAGCTCAGTGGGTTTTGCGTCAAAGTCACATACATACAAACTTTCGCGTTTATAATATTAATAAGAATTCTATTTTTATTGCAACTTTAGACAAGTGTATTTAAACTATGCAAATCTCTAGATATCTATCTCTGACCTTCCTATAATTGTAGGTAGGCACCTCTCTATCGCCTTATGTCTAACTATAGTTTAAGTGAAACTGTATCAATAATCATAATTATCCATTATTGATATTGTTTTATATAAAGTACCTACTCTTTCACTGAACCCGTTTCTGTCACCTAATTCCCACATTCTGTAATTTCCCGGTGACTGTTGCTGTACGTATATAGAATGTTTACAATAGGTACTTTAAACTTTTTACTTTTGCCGTGCGAGCGATGTCTGTATAGGTAAATACTTTTTGCTATTTGAAGAAACGCTTTTAAAAATTTTAGTAGGAACTTTAAGAAATAATGTTTAGATTTTAGATAATAGGTAAGTACTTTTTGTTTAAATTCACAAAAAATACAAATCCGTTTTTTATTAACTTTATCACTAGACTAACTAAGTAACTAGGTACTTTGGGCTATGATAATAAATAACTCCGCAATAGATGAAACAGCTCGAGTCAACTACGACTACCTACCTACTTGATGTTACCACGTTATAATACAACACGAAGAAGTAAAGATCTTAGTGATAGGCGCTTAAAATCAACCATAGATAACACTAATAATAATGAACATTGAACGTCCATAAGTCATATATTGATACGTGTTTGTTGCAGCGGCTCGACATAACTTTCGCAAATACAACTCGTTCTCTGTGTCTGACTTCGGCGTCGGGTACGACTACGACAGCGTCCTGCACTACAGTCGCCGAGCTTTCTCCTCCAACGGGAAGGATACGCTGGTGCCCAAACAGGTGACGAAACTAGTTCATTTTAGCTCTCTTTACCTACCTACTATAGTATATATATATACAGGATGTTGGCCACTTTGGTAGGCACACGGATGTGTGCTGGGAAGTGAGCGTGCCTTAACCAGCTTCGGTACCACACTGGAGATGTGGGAGGTGGCTTCTCTGCCGGCCAGCGAGGTTGTCGTTAGCTCCTCATTGGTGGTGAGCGGCCTTGTTGCTCCGGTACCTGTCTGGATAACCAGGTAGTGTCCTTGGGCACGAGGCTACTCTCCTTTATTTTAGCATTGGGGACTAGATCAGTCTTAAACTCGATCCCTGACGTCGTCCTTAGGGGTGTTCGCTCGGGTACAGCGGCCCCTGCTGCTATGCCGAAAGGCAGGTCGGTCGGATGCTATATACTATACAATTTGTAACGGGTAAGTTATTTTAATCCGAAAGGGGGTTGTTCTAGACGTCTAGACTTTTGTTCTACTACTTTTGAAAATTCAAACTTTTGAAAATAAAGATAATTGAAGTTTTGATTGTAAACCATCAAACTTAATAAAAGGACAACATAAGGTCAATGACCTCGAACTCTCAGAAACAGACGTCTAGAACAACCCCCTTTCGGATTAAAAGGACTTACTCGTTACACCTTGTATAAGTAGGTTGAGTAGAGATGGTTTATTATAGTATACATAACTAAGGTATCTAAAGGTAGTTACACTGTGGAAATAAAAAACCATCAAGCCTTCGTGTTGTTGACTGATGTCTGCCTTTATTTTCCAGGGAGGAGCGCGAATAGGCCAAAGAACAGGGCTATCCGACAAAGACACTCAAAAACTAAACAAAATGTACTGCGACGCTGACACTCTTACATACGACGCAGATGAAACCCATAAGCCTAAAATAAAAAAGAAAAAACCCAAAAATAAGCCGTTCCAAGGCCACGGAATAGGATACCACCAAGGTAAAACTGTGATAATAAAAGTACCAACATCTGAAACATACAAATTACCTCCAAATCCATCTTTTGTCGAATTTGATTTTAGAAGAGCGCCGAAAACCTTGCCGTCGCCGCAAATCGAAGATTATAGAGTGGGTAAAGAAATAATATACAATTACAATCCGTCAAATGAAGAAGTTTTTATTAAGAACTATAAACCAGCTGATAAGCCTGCGTATAATGAAGACAGTAACAAAAATATATCAATAGAGAACGGAGATAAATTTTCTCAAAGCGAAGACTCTTCCTCCAAAGAACAAATTGATACAGAATCAGAGGAATTGGATGAAGATATAGAAGAAGCATTCGACAGACTAGCAGCTATTTCTAAACAACGTGTTTATCCCGAACAAGATTATTCATTGAAAATTAATGGAGATTACAGTCAATACTATAGTCCACCTAAACGAAAACGAGTTGATCTGTCTGATCCGACGGAATCAGTTATATACTACGCTGACAATAACGGTGACGTTAAATCTCAAGTAGTAAATAAGCCCAGAGAGGAAAAAGTCGACAAACATTCAAATGGCAAACCTAAAACGGGGAATCATAAAGATTTCAGTGATCAAATAGAGTCAGTTATGTACTATGCTGACAAAAATGGTAACATTAAATCAAAGGCCAATAAGCCCACCGGGATAAATGGCGTAAAATATTTGTATTATAAACCTAAATCGGATAATTATGAAGATGAGATGAGTCCTTCATACAGAACATCGTTACCGCTCAAAAAACCATATAGTGCTAAACAGCGAATTGGTAACCCTACATACGCTACACGTGGCTATCTCAAAGATAGACACGATTATAGGCCATATTATTCCGGAAAGGACGAAGAAAGTTCAGATTCTACTAAAAGTCAGGTGAAAAACGAGCCATACAAAGTTTTAAGTGATGATGATGTGCCAAACACAAGACACGACGAATGGTACAAAAAGGGTAATTTGAAACATAGTAAACAAAATCACGAACCATCAGACGATACTGATTCTGTAGAAAATAAAAGTTCTTTCGAAGAAGATGATGAGCCGACTAAACAATATGAAGAAAATACAACAAAATTACCGAATTTAAATAGCAAATATCAGCTATTTGGTGACCCAGTGCCTACAACTGAAGAATGGTATAAACCTAACTATTCTGATGCAGATTATAATCCGCAGTCATATTATACAGAAGATGTTTCGGAGTCCGACGAAGATTATAATAGATAGGTTATATATTTAGCACGTAGTTCAATTAACTTTCTAATTATTACAGTACTTATTGTTTATATATATATTTTTTTAATTGTTATACTTTTCGTGTGGTACAATAAAGAGTTTTCTTATCTTATCTTATCTTACTTATGTTAAATTTACAAAATTATAAGTTTACATAAATAAATAAGTAGTTAAAACCAGTATTTTTAATAAGCGACATTCTCTATGCTAATAATTATACTATAGCCCACTGTTTCTTGGTCATTCTATTTCCTATTTTTATAGGCTGTTGTTCATTCACCCAGTCTTTTTAATGAACACCCGATAATCCCGCGAGAACGGGATTTATGCGGATGAAACCGCGGTTATGCAGAGGCACATTAATGTAATTTTAAAGGCATTCTTAGAACACAAGATAATAGCCATAATATGGATTATTCAACTGATTACACTACATTGTTGCACTACACTGATTGCACTATACCCTATTCTCCTTTAATATCTTCTTACTAGTCTGTGCCAAAGAGAAGTGAGACAGTGAAAGAGTCTGCCGCGTCTCTGTCGCATCAAACGGATCGTAATATTCTTAGTACATTTTTGGTATATTTTTAGTATATTCTTTATAAAGAAAGTCACACAAGTGTGCGGTTTGTACGATGCGGATTGGTGGACGCACTTAGTTCAAATAGAAAATCAAATAGAATAGGAAGGTTACAATAATAATAGGAATACCAAGGAATACATAACCCTCCTTTGCCGTTATTCGGGTAAACAGTAATTACGGGATAAATAGAACAAATCAAAGGAACGCATCAATCACGGCTGCATTCATTTTTTAAAAGCTATATGTTTTTAATTAAAATTTAAAAAAAAACTGTTGCTGTCTGTCACTGTCAGTGTCAATGTCAACGTCATTATTGGAGTCTTGGCGGGAACTCGTTGAGGAGATGTGGTGCTAAATTTTCATTTTTGTGAAACCTAGTTCATATGCGTGCAAATTGTTTAATTTCGGGGGCATATTAATCAATTTAGTTTCGTAAAGGTGTACAAGTGGAATGAAAGTGAAAATCGGTGCAAAACATTGACTTAGTGTTGTCTCCAAGGCTCCGTGAAGATTGTTTGTAAATGGCCGCCGTGTTTACAAATGATTCCCTAGACTTGACTTTAACTATGACGACTTGACTGTTTCGATGCAAATAACTTGCATAATATATTAAAATACATGACACTGGCTAATTTCCTAATGGCCATAATCGGTTCACAACCGATAAGAAATAATAATAATAACTCCTTAAGGAGATGTGGTGCTAAATTTTCATTTTTGTGAAACCTAGTTCATATGCGTGCAAATTGTTTAATTTCGGGGGCATTTAATCAATTTAGTTTCGTGAAGGTGTACAAGTGGAATGAAAGGGAAAATCGGTGCAAAACATTGACTTAGTGTTGTCTCCAAGGCTCCGTGAAGATTGTTTGTAAATGGCCGCCGCGTTTACAAATGATTCCCTAGACTTGACTTTAACTATGACGACTTGACTGTTTCGATGCAAATAACTTGCATAATAAATTTGAATACATGACACTGGCTAATTTCCTAATGGCCATAATCGGTTCACAACCGATAAGAAATAAAAATAACGTCATTATCATTATTTTCTTGTGTGAGTGCATCTGATTTTATTTTGCTTATTTACTAAAGAAATATTTAAAACGAATATTTAGTCCATTTGTGCTAGTGTAATTGGTATTGTGGTTTTATAATTTGATTAGTAATTTAGAAGCCCCTAGAACTGTGTCATACAGTCAGAAATGTATGAAAAGTTTCGGTGACAATTCAAGTCCACAGTGTTTTCGTACCTACTTCTTTTCAATTACTTTCATGATTAATGGGTTGTGGAGTGTCGTGCATGCAACGAGCTACGATGTCTTTGTTCAGTAGAAATTCAAACGACAGCGACACACGAGCAAAGCTCGAGAGAAAACTGTACATTGCCAAAGAATCTCCTGAACCAGACTTCGACCTCTCTGATTGTGAACTAAAACAAGTTCCATCCGGCACTTATTCAATCTGCAAAGTCTATAGAAAAGAATACTTATATTTGCAGAATAATAAACTACAATCACTAGAAGGAGGTGGCCAATTATCAGATCTATTCATTATAAAGATTTTAAATCTGAGCTCCAATAGATTTACACAACTACCCAACGATCTCAGGTATTTGGTGAATCTGACTGAATTTTACGTTCAAGACAACTTTTTGAAAAACATACCTGAAAATATTCAATGTATGCAGAATTTACAAGTACTAGATGTTTCAAAAAATAAACTAAGAAATCTGACACCGATTCTGGGAAAACTAAAAAATCTTAGGTTGTTAAATATAACTGAAAATTCAGATCTAGATGAACTTTGTCCTGAGCTGTGTTATGCGACAAACTTGACAGATATTGTATTAGATAGTAACAAATTTATATTCCCTAATGTAGAAATATGTAGTCAAGGTACTGAAGCTATTATGAGGTTTCTGTGTAAAGCTATAGATATTGAATATACCCAACCAATACCTGCAGAAAATATATTCACAATAGAAATACCAAGTTCAGCTCAAAACCCTTTTGCTAGAAGTAATGCAGTAACATGGGAGGAACAAGAAGCTGCAATAATAGAGCAAGAGAACAGGCTCCATCAAGCTGTTAAACAACAAAGGGAAAAGTTTCTGTCACAGGTTATTCAAGATCAGCAAATTTTAGATACTGAAATTTTCAAAGTACAAGAAGCAAAAGAGATCGAGAAGCAGAACCTTCTGAAAGCTATTCAAGAAGATGAAAAAGAGATAGAATGTTTGGTCAAAAACTTCATTCAGTCTGATTATTTAAAACCAGAAGTAGTGCAGCAGCAACTGGCCTATGAACAGATGGAGCATGATAGGTTATTGGAAATCATTCATCAAAATTATGATAACTTAAAAAAATCCGATGTCCTAAGAGCTATGGAATCCCTCATCGAAGAAGACTATTCCGTTCAGTTCTATAAACAACACTACAAAGATTCTTTAAACAATATGAAACAGAGTTTACTCGTGCAAGATCAAGAAGTTACTGAAAAATTAGACGAACTGTTAAAAGCAAAGGACCAATCCCGGACTGTGATGGTGAACCAGCTACTTGATGACCAAGATGTACAGAAAGTGCTTGTTGCTTCTTTACTTGAAAGAGTTGATGCTAGAAGTTGGAGTCTCAACCAAGAAATATCATTGATTTCTTCACACTTGGCCCGACTCAGTGTTATTGAACAAGAGAAAAAGAAATTACATATTACTTTCAATTACAATGAGTTGCTTCATCAAAGGGTACAACTAGTGAACTTACTAGATGATCTTTATTACCAGAAAAACAAAAGGCGGTTACAACTAGTCGACACTTTAAAGGAGATGGAGGTTCAGTCTGATAAATCTGCAGATTTTTGGTTGAAGAGCTATCAAAGATTAATGGAGTCTGCACCAAAAACATTGCTAACTGTTGGAAAGAGCCTTGATCCAATGTTGGCAAACTATCTCCTGCAGGAAGGAGTGATTCACTGCCTGCCATTTTTAGTAAAGTTTATATTTTCTAATGAATCCCTTATGTCTATAACTTCTGAGAGTTTGAAAGCTAATGGGGTGACATTATCTGCAGATAGAGAGGCGATATTAAGAGCTATAAAATACTATGTCGGAGCAAAGAGTAAAAATCACAATTATGAAATGTGTATGGATGAAGCGTCTCCTCCAACAAACAATTATCAAAAAATGGATGAGGCAAGTGCTCCGTCTAAAGAGATAGTAGAAGAGCAGAATGTTACTGGTGTAGTAAGTAGTAAAGAAAGTGGGGAAACTGTGATGGAATCTGAGTGTGTGATCTGCATGGATGCAAAATGCGAGGTTGTCTTTGTACCGTGTGGACACATGTGCTGCTGCCAGCCTTGCTCAAACAACGAAATGGAATTATGTCCCATGTGCAGGACCACTATAGAGAGAACAATTAAAATTATAATTCCTTGATGACTTTGCCTTAAAGTTGGGTAAGCAACTGTTCATTTCATAAATGTAAAAGTTTGTAAGTAAGTAAACAAGTAGGTACGTTTGTTACTCCTTATCAAAAAAACCACTGAGACAGTCTCAGTAAATTTTTTATACCATATAGATTGCTGGAGATCTAGATTAACACTTGGGTATTTTGATCCTGATATTTCAACGGGATAGGGACTGTCTCTACGAGCGTTAGAATCGCGGCGATATTATCGTCGAGCCACTTATTTCTATACAATCTCTATGAACGTGTCTCCATAAGGCGAAGTTAACGCGCGGAGCGTGCGTTGTATAGACATAAGAAAATATCGCCGCGATTCGAACTCTCGTGGAGACGGTCCCATAGCGATTTACGCACGTGAGGCACAACTAGTAGTTTGATAAATCTTAATCTTCATAATAATATAATATACTTCATTTTAACTCACGACAATTTACGTTTTCAGGAGCTGAAAAGTGGGGTTCTACTGGTAATTGATGGAATTTATAATTTTGGCTCGAAGAAAATGAAGCTAAGGTTTGGTTTGTGATTATTCAATGGTTTTAGCTAGAGGTTTATGACAGAATACTTTGTTTTACTAAACTTCTGGAAGACTTCTTTTTACATTGAATACAGACTTATATTATCATAAGTAATATATAATTGCTACTGAAGTATCCTACTGAAACCTTTTACATATTGCATTTCTTCAAAGTTATTGTCCATAGACTTTAATCAGTAAAAGTGTAATTAATAAATAACATACATAACATAGGACCAGCTCCACATAGAGTGTCGGGGAAATGTTAATTGCATTTTATACTGAAATGTAATTCCGTGTTTGTTTATACCAAACTCGCATTCACACCAACTTCATAAAATGTTTGATTTTTTGAACGTCCATTCGCGCACGAGACCGAGCTTTAATTCTTGTATTAAAATTGACTGAAATTGCATTTCAACATCTTTACAATTGCAAATACTTAATTTGCAATTCAACTCCAATAAAAATTTCTCTTTTGTTTTCTATACATTTTACAGTCAATGAAGTTCAATTACAGAAACCGGTCAAGTGTGAGTCAAACTCGAACATAAATAAAGTTGTGTCTGTGTTTACACAAAAGAAGCGGCTGAACGCGCATTTTCTCATACAATTTTGCGATTTTACCCCCACTACAACCTGTAACATGCATACACAGACCTATAACACGGTTCCGATCTTTGAGCCATTCCAGTACTATCATGAGTTTTAATTCACGCAAATTTGAAAGTGGTAAACATGTTTTAAAAATCCACGCAGCCCCCAGATGATCTATCCAGTGGATGTCTGACAACAGTGGAATATAACAGGCACTATGCAGTACATTGCTGCTTTGAGGTAATCACCGGTAATAACCACGGCAAAAACCAGTTTTAATTCACGCACATTTAAATGTGGTAAACATGTTTAAAAAATCCAGGCAGGGCTACGCTACTATAAAGGATAGTAGCGGTACTAACAATTATCTTACATATAGGCCGGCTTGCATAACGATTCCTAAACATGTTTAATTTCTGAAACGTGATTAAGAACTAAAAGTATGATGACATAATAGCAACCTTGTACTTGAGAAAATACATAAATACCTAGCCCAATGTTCAAGTTTCTGTAACTTATTTCTAAATTGATTTAGCTTAATATATTTTTGAGTAGTCTTATGCAAGCCGTTTCAAGCTTTTCTTGCAATTCTGTTAAACAGGTCCTTTTATAATATAAAAGGCCTTAAGTAGAAGGCCAGTAAATGAAATAGGCATCATATAAAATTTATATGATGCCTATTTTATTTACTGGCTAAATTCAGCATCCTGTAAATGGTGAACTATACACTCTATAAGTGAACTTAAAATATGTGTTAAATAGGTATATGATTTGATAGTGACAGTAAAATGATGCATAAATGCCCCATCAAGAACCGTATGCCTGATAGTAAAGCAATATTTTGAATTAGGTAAGGGCATTTCTAGTTATACTAAATTTATCTAGCTAGTCAGTGTAGTATACTACATACTTATTATATTTTATTACAAATGGGAGAGAGAAGGCCAAATCTTGCAATCTGCAATTAAAATGTCTCAAACAGCCTCAGTCCTGCTTTTTTTTAAGGATGTGTTATCAATTTTTGTTAACTTTCCAAAATTTTCCATTTGAAATGTTAGTGATTTCTTGCAAATTTATCAACAATTGGTGAGTCGTTTAAAAAGAAACTAAACTAGACTGAGATATGTTTGGTTTAAGACATTTTGATTGTAGATTAGGCGGTGAAGTGTCGTCGCCATATGTCTCCCCTTGAACTTGAATTAATGTTTATTGACTGTTATTTTTTAAATCTTTATATTTTTATTATCTTATACTTCTACTTATACTATTGTAATAACAAAATTAACCTTACTGCATATTACACTAATGTGTAATTGATATTAGTAAATAAATCACACATAAACAATGAATAAATATTCAATTGTAAACTATAATTTTGATCTATACTCACCTGTTTAATTATGTCATATTAATCGAGTGTGCCTTCGAGGTGTTTTCTAATTAATATTAATGCATAAGGTGTTGCGGTTGAGTATTTTATAGAGGAGATGAGTCTCCTACATCCAGTGAAAGGATATAAGCATGGAAGAAGCCTTTCCATACTAACTCACCTCAAATAATAGCGCCAAAACTTACTCAAATACGAAGTATGCATACACAAACTACACACCACTCTAATAGCTGATAGCTTTATATATTTACCAATTGTGTGTTAACGACGAGGACGGCCCGACGGCAATCAGCTGTTCTCTAACGTGATTGGTTCTTTAAATAACCCGATCCGAGTACAATCGAAGTGACATATTCATATCGCTGCACACTTTTTAATCATCGCGGCCTATTTTACGTGGTGTCATTTTGAAGGGTAAGGTAAACTTCTATGGTTATATATCCGTTCACTGCCTACAGCCTAACAAACATTGATAGGAAAGAACTTTTGAATGTAACAAGCAATAACCTAATTTGCTGCCATAATGCATAACAATTAAATTCGTTTGCGCCCTCTTCCCATCCCTTCCGCGATCTCATAAGGCTGCTTTTTCACCAGAGATGCGTAGCGATATGTGTTTATGAAGAACATACTAATTCATAGAATCGACCTAGTCTCGCTCCGCGAAGTCGTTTTCCCGCGCTGAGCCTTACTATTGAATCACTCGTTGCATTTCAGGCGATTTAAATAATTAGATATCTTTTATTTCTAGATTTTCGTTCGCTACGATTTACGCTCGTGCGATTTACATGTATAGAAAAAATACAGAAATCGAACGACTATCAGCAGAAATCTAGATATTAAAATCGCTCGAAGTGCCCCATGTGATTCAAACATCGAGCCCTGGTAAATAAAGCGATTCAAAAGTTCTACACATTAAGACTCATGTTAGGCTGTTTTGTTCTTTTAAATTGTGGCTTCGCTTTGCATAATATACGTCGTAGACAGGTAGCAAGTGTTGAGTGATCATCACGTTTTTTATATATTTTTATTTCATTATCGTTTTGCTAAACCCGTCGTGATTCATTTAGCGAAGCTTTGAACACCGACCGCCATGGTTTTTTTTTGTAATGTTCGAGATTGTGTGTCACACACAGACCGGCCGCAGCAGCATTATCGGCTCCTCTTATCTTAGTATGTTCTGCCCTCAAATTGTAACTGCACTTACACTACACACATATTACAGGAAATAATTTCCTCAATAAAAACGAACCCTTAGAAGGGTGTGGTTCAAATATCTAAGGTTCAAATATTTACAAGTTCCCTACTAACTTCACAGATGGCGGTATTTTCCTCTTACCTATTTCCATATTATTTGCCTATGGTTTTACTTTTAAGACACACTATGCCGGTAGCACAGTGGTGGGTAAACTCGGTGGGCATGTCCATGGTCCATGGGAGCATACCACTAACGTTGTAAACGGCTAACACAACTGAAATAAAAACACAGCGGGCGGTCTGGGGCCTTACTCTACAATTAAATCGTCTCACATTTATGTCTTAGCTTAGTTCTGATCAATATTATTGTTTTCGACAACGTATGAACAATTAGGTATTGGTTAATTTTGCAAGAATTGTTTAGAGAGATGCAATGTGGTAAAATTATCGACAATAAGTAATTGTACAACCATTATGGAATAAAAAAACTGAACAAAGATGAGCCGGATATAATAGTACATAATATAATAGTACATTACGGTATAAGGGCGGAATTCCAGCCCGAGCCGAAAGCGAGGGCGTATTAGATAGAACCGAGTGTTTTATTTTTATTAAAAAACAGACATATCTGTCGATTTACCATACTATGTTTGTTTCCAGGATTTGATCTCAGCACTATCGATCGGTACGAATTTTTTTTGCAAAAAAACGAAGGTTCGATTCCTGGTTAGAATAATCATTTTTTCAAAAATCTAATTATGCCATTTTAGTTTTTGCCAAAATCGGGGACGCAACTCCTTTCAACATTTTTCGGTATCTCTTCTAGTTTGGGATATCCCCCTGAAAGCCCATCGAAATGGTTCACCCTGTATATCTAAAACCGTTAAAATTAGACCCACTTTACGAGCAAGTGTGTTGAAAACATACATATCTAAGAGGATTTAGTTGTAGAATAAGATCGCTGATAGATAATGCAATATAGTAAGCAGACGGCAATACCACGTCAAAAGCTGTGTTGCCGGTATTTAAAAATAAATAAATATATTAGACTATATTATTATTATTATGCTTTTATCTTATCCGTATTTTATGTAAGTAAGTAACCATGTATTTAATCTATGTAACTCAATAACGATTAATTTATTATTACATGATTAGGCTGTGAGATGCCATATTCATAAGGTATTTGTATGTAACTAGCACATAAGTTTGCCCAAGTTGTTATTAAAAAAATATTTGTAAAAGTCACGTGTATCTTAAAAATATATTACACTGAAAGCACATTTAATCCTTTTATTGTTACCTATTCTTTTCGTGTAGTGGTGTGGCTCATCTAGTTTTAGAGTTTTCAGGTGGCCCTAAGGGCTCTAACTTGACTTGACGGGTCTAACCTAGCCTAGTAGGATGATTTCCATCTCTTTTACCCTAGTAGCTGCACCACCAAGCGACATGTATCGAAAGTTCTGTGCCGTTATTCCCTACTTATTTAATCGGGACTTATGTGGTTAAAACCGCAAAGTTCAGTAGGTAATATTATTAGATTTATACGTGTGTACCCATAGTATCTACATACTTAGTTATCTGCTATTATATGTATAGTGTACCTACTTTATCTAATAGGAAAGCTTCTTAGGAGCATCAAAGCGATAGGGAGAACCTACTACTAAAGGTAGGTAGATATATGTAGTTAATTAATTTATCGAGCTTATTTTGGCGGTAGGCACCTATCTATCACGTTGATTTGATGTATAGAGATATTGGATTTGTAAACTCCTCAGTCCTTTCTAATAGATACGACTGTGTAGATAAAATCTAGAGAATACGAAACTCTATGTGGAGTTAGAGATTGGAATATGTTGATAATTAGTTTAATTGACTTGTACACTGACTAGAAAACTAATTATGCGGGCTTTATACCTAGTTGTTAGCAACCCATGAGTTTCTTGTTTCTTCTAATTGGAGGTCGCGTTCCGAAGGCACGGTAGTTTATTTGACGTTTCTAAAAAATAGTTAATACTAATCAAATTAAAATCAATATTAAATATTAATTTTTTAACTATGACACCTATTAGACATTTCTCAAATTACATATATCAGACATCGATTCTACACTAAGCACAAGCTTGTATCGCAGTAACCGAGGAACCAATTTAATGCAATATACAAGATGTAACGGGTAAGCCCTTTTAGGCCGAAAGGCGGTTGTTCTAGACGTCTAGGCGAACAACTTTTGTTCTACGACTTTTAAAAATTGAACTTTTTTTTGAAAATTTTGAGCTTATGCTTCACTGAAAAAACAGCTGCTTTTATGCATCTCTTACATATAAATAAGTAAGTATCTGCCATGTCACAGTTACAAAGATAAGCAGCAGCTTAGCAGCTTACCACGGGGCTAGATGGCGCTGTGTGTGGGTCACAGGATTAATTTATTTAATTTTATAAGACAAATATTTAAGTAGGCACTAATAGGTAGTAGTTTTAACTATCAGTCCGATACAGATATTTTCTTTCATCTAACAGATAAGTGCACACACCATTATTCATAAGTATATCAGCTTACACACTGCACACACGTCTTCTTCCGCCATTGTTAAAACAATATACTTATAATAGGCTTTTATAACGCCGAGAAATCCATAATAAGTAATAGAGTTTACACGCAAACACCAATTACGTCGACGCCTTTCATGTCAACCCTTATTCCGCTTAGAAACATAGAAGGCAATTTTGTAATGAAGGTGGAGAGATCCTAAATATTTGTTGAAACGCAATTGCCTCTCGCTTTTGACGAAATGTAGCGTCGATTTCACGACAAGATTTTGCTATTAAGATAATGCTATTGATATCTGTCGAGTTAGACAGCCGTTACTCAGCATATTAATAAGTTATTCAGCATACACTTAAGCTTAGGAATAGAATTAAAACAGATCAAGTGCAGAAAGAGGAGGTTATCAATTCTGATGTAAGTTTTTTGTGGGATATCAGATATTTCCGACTCGTTTGAGACTGTGTTTGAGATCCGATAGCGTTGATGATTTTTTTATTACAAAGGTAGGCTTAGGTAGGTAGTACTCACCTATAAATTAGCTTTTACTCTCATAAAATTGGTGAAAATTGATGAAGATCTGATAAGAGCCTTTAAAATGATGCGCAAAATAGCATTCCAGAAAGGAACAAAATACTAATTTATTTTGACTTCTCTGTCTGAGCCCTTAGTATTAGTTTTGATAGTTTATCGTCTCGATGAAACTGGCAGTTTATTTCATACATTTTCCATCAGCGCCCCTAGCGGTAACTATTATAAACTAAAATAATGTATGGAAGTAAACTGCCAGTTTCATCGAGACGCCCTTAGTATGAGTTTTGATAGTTTATCGTCTAGATGAAACTGGCAGTTTACTTCATACATTTTCCATCAGCGCCCCTAGCGGTAACTATTATGAACTAAAATAATGTATGGATGGAAGTAAACTGCCAGTTTCATCGAGACGTTAAACTATCAAAACTCATACGGGCTCATAAGGGCTTTGATTTTTTTTAAATTTAAATTACGTCCATAAGAAAAATACTTCACAACGTGTTTTAGGAATGCCTTGTTTAATATTTTATTACGTTTTTTAAAGTAACTATTTTTGCAATTTACGCAGAGAAAACACCTCTCCGTCAATATTTGCAATAAGCTAAGAATTTTTAGTGAGGTGACTAAAGATGGTTCTTTTAGAATAACTGCCGAGTCAACAGAGAGGTAGAATAAATAATGGCAGCATTTTTATTCAAAGCATGTCTAGGAGGGGCGTCGTTTCAGGCTTTGGGACTTTTCTATCGTGAAGGTGCTTCCTAGCACTTAGGAAATGTTTGATAAACAAATAATAAGTTAGGTATATTATATGTTACAATTATTATATGGAGCTAGGGAAGTACTATTATACATACTACAAAAAAATCTTACTAATATTATAAACGCGGAAGTTTGTTTGTAAGTATGTATGTATGTGAGGTTGTTACTCTTTCCCACAAAAACTACTGAACCGATTGCAATGAAACTTGGAATATAGGTAGCTGGGGACCTGGACTAACACATAGGCTACTTTATATCCCGATATTCCCGCAGGAACGGGACTTACGCGGGTGAAACCGCGGGGCGCAGCTAGTTATTCTATATTTTTTTATAGGTAACTAACTTACAAAGTTAATTACCTAACTAATATTTTATGATGTATGACTAGCTGCGCCCCGCGGTTTCACGGCGTTAGTCCCGTTTCCGCGGGATTATCGGGATAAAAAGTAGTAGTCTATGTGTTATTCCCGGTATCCAGCTGCCGATATTCCAAGTTTCATCGCAATCGGTTCAGTAGTTTTTGCGTGAAAGAGTAACAAAGTCACATATTTCCATGCATAGAAACTTTCGCGTTTATAATATTAGTAAGAAGATTAATCCCGAAAAGGTAAGACTGCGCCAGACTTCGTTTGTTCTTTAGCAGATGCCCTAGCTTGCTTGTGACAATGTCCTAGGCCCAAAGGTCTTAGTGGACCCCATATAGACCCACCCAGCCATTAGCGGTGTCGATCGTCGAAATAAAAAATATAAATACTACGTCATCGTACGTAGTCTTTTTTTGTTTATTGACATTCTCGTCAAAGGACATTCTTTGGTGGTTTACGCTATTTGTTCCTCGAAGGGTATACGTCGGTATTCTTTCGGTACGGAAATTGAATCGACGAAACTTAGCTGTATCAATATCTATAATGAAATGGAAACCGGATGCGTTGCTAACTTCCGCTCGCAGAAATGTGACGGATTTTGTTGGATTCATTCGTATGAAAAGCCTTTTCCAATCTCGGTATTCGAATAGCATTAGAACGATTTTATTTCCAGCTTTAAAATGAAAAAGTTATAGCAGGTACCTAGTCCCATATTTATATTGGATCGAATTATTTAAACTACCTTACAGGCTTTTGGCTGTGCTTTAGGTGTTCATGGTGTGTAGTACTTAGGTAGGTACTCCCACTTGATTTTACTACGACAAAATCAAATAATATGTTGTAGGAAGCTTACTTAAGTAACGTAAATACCTAACTACCTATCTTTATGAAACACTAGGTACGCCCCGCGGTTTCACCCGCGTAAGGCTCGATCCCGGGGAATATCGGGATAAAACGTAGTCTATGTGTTATTTCCGGTAATCCAGCTACCTATATTCCAAGTTTCAGCGCAGTTGGTTTAGTAGTTTTTGCGTAAAAGAGTAACAAAGTCACCTACATACATACAAACTTTCGCGTTTATAATATTAGTGAGATAATATATTAAAAATTATTTATCTTTCGATTAGTAATTTTATGATTTTTTTAAGAATTTGCCAACGCATACTAGTAAATTCCTAATATCTATATTTTATATCCCTATTGCCAATTAAGCGTTTTATAAGCTAAGTTTAAACTCATGAATATGCAAGAGGCCGTCCTTTATACTCACCCTCACAGGATATTTCGATAAAGTCAACACCCAACCAATCTAGTTCTAAGTACCTATAATATATTGTTCGAGCTCTAGCCACTACCCGTTCAGACCCCTTACGAATTTATACCTTGATTTTTCCGTGATCCCAATTGAGGGGCATTTAAATTTTCCAGCCATACGGCAGCAATGAACCGAAGGGTTATTGAAAGGTGTTCTGAATATGTCGAATAACAATATAGCTTCATTTGAAGTTCCTTCATAAGGGATAGAGGTCTGCTACCAAAAATAATATTCAAGTACTGACTTAGGTAGGTAGGTACCTCTACAGTTGGCTAAGGAAATGTAGGTAGATTACAACGTCAAATATTTTTA
This sequence comes from Idaea dimidiata, assembly GCA_949358125.1. Lineage (NCBI taxonomy): Eukaryota > Metazoa > Arthropoda > Insecta > Lepidoptera > Geometridae > Idaea > Idaea dimidiata. The sequence goes on from OX442338.1 coordinate 7,828,985, forward strand.
GAAAATATATTTCGTTGTTGGTGTTTGGTACAATACATTTTTTTTTCTATAATCTTACAATAATTTAAACGTGTAGTAAGGTTGGTATACTTTTACCATTTTTTGTTTCTGTCTGTCAACTTTGAAAGTTTTTGTCACGGAAAAAGACAAAGCATTTTCTCACTACTCCGACCTTACTCCACTTTTATTAATAACTAGCGACGCCCCGCGTTTTCACCCGCGAAAGAGAAAAACGTGTTGTCACGGGCGCGGGCGCCGAGCGGTTCTCGAGCGGTTGCAATTTTTCGTTCATTACTCGGGTTCTACTAATTGGATTTCGATGCAAAGTATACCACGACCTTCCTCGAAAGTAGAACTATACAATATTGAAAACCAGATTTCAATCGGATTAGTAGTTTTTAATTGTATAAGGCACAAACAGAGAAACAGACAAACAGACAGACAGACATGAATTTAAAAAAAATATAATTTTGTTCTACTAATTTTCCTAAGTCATCTAAACATTTTTTTTTAAAATTTACTTCCAAGTACAGACTTTTAGTCCTCTCTTTCTTTATTATAAGTGTTGCTAGTGATAAGTGCAAAATATCAGCAATTTTATAAAACATACTTCGAAAAAATAAACCTAATACTTGCCTGTCTCGAGTAGAACTTAACCTATATCCTACGTCCTTTATTTACTGTGTGTACTTGTATGAACCAAACCTAATTTTGTACACGGATTTCGTATAGGTCAAGGGATTACGAATGTGTACATAACGTACCTACCAATAACGCTTCTCCGCGTTACCTAATATCGATTTACATGCAAATGAAGCTTGTTAATTCGGCACAGAGAGACACGTAGAGGTAAATATCAGTTCTCTGGGTAAATAGGAACGTTCTGTTTCCATTGAAACGATAAAAATAGGTCAGTCCAACCGATAATCAAGTTTTCTTCGAAGTCGACACAGATTTGTAACAGTAAAGTGGGTGTCTAACGCTCAATAAAACAAGAAATAAAAATTTCTTCTATTTTTGATGAAATAGGTAAACAATTTAGATGAGTAAACTGTCCTAAATTGCTTGATTGAATGGAAATATCGTAAATAACATTTACGTCTTCAGGTTGCGTAGGTTTACCTTCCTGCTATAGGTATCTATTATGATATAGATAGAAGAAGGTCACTCTTATCTTACCTATTTTTTTGATCGAAGTCTCCTCTTTCTCTAATAATCTTTTAACAACGTGATGTGTCTCGCAATAAACCTAACGAGTGCCAGGAATTTAATATGAACCAAGTGTTTCTTCAATAAACATAAAGATCTATTTAATTTATTTAATGAGTGGACAGAGAAAAACACTTTATCTTTTATTGCGTTCGAAATGTAGACTTGGCTAGTATTGTGTTCTATGTCGTGTTCGTAAGTATACTAACAAACATTTTGGCGTCAATTTGAAATTTGTTAGAAGGAACTAATTCGCTAGAGTACTTGACAAACATAAACACATGCCCGCTGCAATAATAAGTAAGAAAATAATAAGAAGGAAAAATTGTCCTAAAAATTTAGGTTAGTATCTAGATAAGTAGGTATGTAGGTACCTAAATATCGCCTATCGAGTTATTTTCTTAACTCAGTCTGGTGCAAGACGCCTAAGGTATTGAGTACCTAACCTCTAATTGACATCAAAGTATTTAATGGATGCTCGCAAAGTATTACTTGCACTATTATTGTATTCTGTAGTATTACATAGAGTTCCACCTAGGTACTAAACAGAAAATTATAAAGCAATAAATGTTGTGAACGGTCCCAATTTATTTATTATACTCTCAACTGACCCAAAACTTGCCTACTTTTCAAATTAAATAATTGTTTTACAAATAAGTTCAAATAATTCTACATAATATACCTACCTAACTAATTCTACTACATGGTACTAGCAACTTTTAAATGGGTCGGTCATGTGTTGAAGTTTCGGGTAGTTGCACCTTTTTGAGGTTTAATACTCGTTTAGTAACACAATTTAGAACATTTTCAAGTTAGAAGTCCCTTTGAGACAATTTTATAGTGATTTGACCCAGTTGAATGCTGCTACATCGAGCTTCAGGCTACGGAAGGCTAGTAGTTATTATTTATGACCTAAACTAAACTTTGGACTAAAGTTAACACTTAGACAGCTAACTAACAAAGATCATCTTGCTAATTTCTCAGAAGGAGTTATCTTTTGGGAAACATTCTTTGGGATTTCTGTACTTTGTAGCAGGTCTAACTTACTGTACTATATGTAGAGTTAGGTTATTATTACTATTATCTTGGGAGTTATTAATTTAAGATAAATCTTACTTGTGTTACTGTTTCACAATCCACAAGTAAATTTTCGAGTAAGCTAAATGCCTAGTAAAGTCCCAGTCAACATATGGTCGCGTTTCACGACTCGAGAAAAAAATACGGAAAAAGTAAGTACTCGTAGAATATCTAAGTCTTATGGCAGATGTGTCCATTGAATCTAGATTTCTTCAAAAGTTCGACTGAGTCAGATAGTTGAAATCAAAGTCAGGTAAAATTATCTGATTTATAGACGTCTTTAGTTCTTTCCGGCTTTTCAGCAAACGTTTTGCCTCTCAAGACATTTGTTTTTTAATAAATTGCTCATCGAATTGATACCCTGCAGTATTTTAAGTGTCTACCGATAGGTAGACATAAGTACTTAGATATAAGTAAATAGTAATGCAGATATGAGCTATTTACCTATACATATTAACATTTTACCGGGTCTTAATCGCGTATTATATTTATTTTCTTACCTCGACGTTTCGTAAAATGTAAATATAATAGGGGTTTAAGTATGAAATTTCCGTTTTATTACAATAGGTTCTTTGAATTGACATAGAATCTTCATGGTTTGAGGTTTTCGAATGAAACTTTTTTCAAATGGTTTCTGTGATGTTCTTTTTTTTTTAAATGTGAAACATTTGAATATCGACTTTCAATTGTTTTTGTTATTCAATTTAGACAAGAAAGATGGATACTGCGAAAATTCGAGTGATTTTTGAATACGAGTTCCGACGCGAAACTAACGCGGCAGAAACAGCCCGCAATATCAATGCTGCGTTTGGAGAGGGGTCTACTAATGAACGCACCGTGCGATTTTGGTTTAAACGCTTTCGTGATGGAAATTTCGACTTAAATAACGAGCCACGAGGAAGACCGCCCACACAGGTGAATAACGATGAATTAAGAGAGATAGTGGAAGCCGATCCTAGTCAAACTACCCATGAATTAGCGGCATGGTTTAACGTTACCTTACCCACTTTATTGACTCACTTGCGTCAAATCAATAAAATAAAAAATACGAAAAATGGGTGCCTCATGATTTGACTGATCTGCAGAAAGAAATGCGTGTTGAAACTTGTGTTGCCTTGTTGAACCGGTACAGAAATGAAGGAATATTGGATCGAATTGTAACATGTGATGAAAAGTGGATTCTTTATGATAACCGGAAAAGAAAAATGCAATGGCTGACCCCAGGTCAAATGCCACAACAGTGTCCTAAAGCAAAACTTACCAATAAAAAGGTAATGTTAACTGTTTGGTGGTCTCAGCATGGTGTTATTCACTATAGTTTTCTTCGATCTGGTCAAGCAATTACGGCAGATGTCTATTGTGCCGAACTCCGAACCATGTTGACAAAACTAGCAGTAAAACAGCCCCGACTCATGAATCGATCTTCACCATTATTGCTCCACGACAACGCGAGACCTCACACAGCACGAGAAACCATTTTGACCCTTCAGGAACTGCACTTAGAAACCATTCGTCATCCTCCGTATTCACCAGACCTTGCTCCAACGGACTACCATTTTTTTCGTGATTTGGACAATTATCTACGTGACAAGAAGTTTTCTTCCCAGGAGGCAGTACAAAATGCTTTCACACAGTTTGTGCAGTCTAGATCGTCGGAGTTCTATCGCAAAGGCATTAATAACCTTCCCATTAGATGGCAGCAATGTATAGATAATAATGGCAACTATTTTGATTAAATAAATTTGTTAAAAATTTAAAAAATAAACAATTAAGATTTTCAGTACAAATCGGCAATTTCATACTTTAACCCCTAATATTAACAAATCGTGTGAATTTAAATAGTTTACTTAGGTACCTTTAGTTACGTAGGTACCTAGCTACGTCTATCTACGTTAAACTAACAACGGTAGGTAGGTACCTCATATATTTGATGTAGCTAATCCATTCAATTAGCTCCGGATTACTCGATTCAGGGATTACAAGGGGATCGATGTTCTGAACTATTCAGTCTTTGTTGATACCGTGGAGTAACAAAGTGGGTTAATTTTTGAAAATAAACTTAATTCTAATTAGTATAATTACTGAGTGAAGGTGCAGATCCTTCCTTTTCATTCATCTTCAAAATCCGTGGTGTTTGTTATTTTGATTATTTCAAAAAAAGATCACGCATTTCAATAATTGATTTTTATTATGCCGCATGCCGTATGACACCGCTATTGGCTGGGTGGGTCTACATGGGGTCCACTAAGACCTTTGGGCCCAGGATATTGTCACAAGCAAGTTGGGGCATCTGCTAAAGAACGAACGAGGATCTGGCGCAGTCTTACCTTTTCGAGATGAATCTTCTTACTAGTAACTATTATAAACGCGAAAGTATGTATGTATGTGACTTTGTTACTCTATCACGCAAAAACTACTGAACCGATTGCGATGAAACTTGGGATATGGGTAGCTGGATACCGGGAATAACACATAGGTTACTTTTACCGCAGGGCGCAGCTAGTATAATATATATTGGTACTTTGTTACTGTTAATATAAATATACAAGAAGTAAAAGTCCAAAGTACTTGACCCGAGTAACAACCCTTTTATGTTTATAAGTTTAGAGAGTCGAAAATCGACTATGATTTATCCCTTTTATTGGATTTAAGTTCCAACGAACGGCGTAGTAGAGGTACTTAACCTATCGATAAGTTACTTCTCAAGTGTTCGATCAAAGACTGGTTAAGACCCGGGAATTCATAAAAACTCACTCACAACTTTTTGAAAGCATTATTGGCTAAGCTATAAATCACTAAAAACCGAAACTAGAGCTCTCCCTGGCTAAACTAGAGTAGGTACCTACCAATTTACAAGAAAACTAACAACATACAAAATATTAATGTTTACAAAGAAATACATCAAAGGAAACTATTTTTTTTCATATAAGGGATAAAAAGAACTATTTTGTGAGAAATATCGTCGATCTTTTGAAAAGAATGATTACAAACGGGCATAACTGAGGCGACTGGAAGATCTGACATTGTTACCGTTTTTGGAATTTTGCTATTAGGTACCGCCTAGATGTTAGCCATTTTTAGGGTTTCGAAGTCAATAAAAAACCCTTATAGTTTCGTTCAGAGCTCAGAGGCGGTTAGTACTACGAAGCTGAAATATTGCATGAGTATACATAATATTCACGCTAAAAAAGTGCTACAATAAAAAAAAATAGGTATAACCCTTTTTTAGGTTACCTCCGCCACTTAAACATAGGGGTTGATTTTTTTATCTTGCTTACCCCATCGTGTGGGATATTGTTAAATAGCTCTTTTAAAATCATTGTGAGTTTTCTAAAATAATTGTTTTATATTAGGGTTCCATTTTCGAAACATTGAGCTTTGAAGTGTTTTAGAGTTTTAGTTTTTAGAGTTATGTGTACCCTCCTCTAAAAGCCAAACGTTTATACTTGGATACGTTATAAGTATTCAAAATTGTAGTTAATATATTGAAGTTTAAAGGAAAATTATCACAGCTAATTCAATCAAATCAAATCAAATTTACGAGTACTTGTAATTGAATGATAAAAAGCAAAATTTCGAACGAATTCCGTTGTTAAATATTAATTAGGTACTAGGTAAGGTAAGTGTTAGTTGTAAAGACTTCCAGATTGTAATCTCTGATATTTTTTAAAACTACGTAACCCTACACTGCGCGTGGCCGGACAAGGCACGCACTTGCCCAGTTTTTTAGAATTCCTACCAGATTATTAATTTGGTTATCAATAGTAGAGACAACGTACGTACGACTTACAGTTCATTGTGTGCTGGTTAAAAATAGTCTTAAATGTGTTGGGCGAATTTTTTCCAACTTCGCCTAGATCATCATACTCAGGGTGAGTATGATTAAGTAGGATTCTTATTTTATGCACAACTTTATTGCACTAGTAAATCCGGTAGTGCACATACTCATAAAAGTGGTAAACTATGAGAAACAAGTTTATACCTAAGTGTAGTCACGGATTACAGTAGTTTAGATAAATGATATATGGACTGTGACGATGTACGACGGTTTTATAGCCAGAAGTAAATTTATTTTATGACAGTTTTATATTATAAGGCTCCGTTCTATTTTGATATATTTTTAGCGAATAAGTAACTTTCCTAAATATACCAACTCACTTCTCACTTAACTCAGAATATTGCAACCGAGAACTCAGCGATGTTCTCGGTTCCAACTTTCTCGGGAGCTTAGGGTCCTCAGGACCAAGTTTACCTACTGCAGCGCACTAAGGAATTCCTTAGTCGTCTTTTACGACACCCACGGGAAGGGATGGGATAGCCTATTCTATACCCGGGCTATTAAGAGCAAAATGCACTTATAAAACATGTATTTCATTAGACACCTGTAAAAAATATATAAGTACATAAAAAAATAAAGAGCTAAAGTTAATTAATTCGGTTATCTATATACAAATACTTACTCAAGCTTCAGGTTAATCGGATCACCAGTTATAAGGTATGAATGTAGGGTTATTTAATACCGTAGTTAAAATATTTGTCGGTTCTACATTATTCATCGTGAATGGAATAAATCAAAAACAGAGTCAGACAGCCACCGTCTGCTCAAACACAATAAACCAAAAATAATTTCAAATTCAATCAGAGATTTAAGAAATACCAATCAAAATCTTCGCCCGAAGAAATTGCACTTATTAAACTTTAATGAAATTTTAGGAAGAGGGAAGGCGAAATATTTCAAGCTAAGACGTTGAAAGAGGTTTGAGAGATGTCGGGTAATTGATATCAATTAGGCCCATTTTGGCGGCGGTTGGCCGCGGGCCTTTACAGTACCCTATCTCGGTTACGAAATAGCCAAGATCTCTCCTTTTAATCTGGAAAGTAAAATTGTGTAAACAAGATATTTTCTTTGATTTGCTATTCTATTCCATTTTATGATTCGATTTATATAGGTCAATATATCTTATCCACTGTCTTCTTCTTCTCATCTGAGCGATTTTCCTGGTTGCATCCCTCTTATTGGCAGCCCAGGGTCCGCAAAAGTCCTATTTTGGGGTTGGCACAGCAAGCAAATCATCATTGACCACACCTATTAGCAAATAAGATTTAGCACAATTTTTACGGCTGGCCGAAGAAAAAGGTAGGCGCCCAATACCAACCTTTTTCAGAACAAAGTATTTAACCTCAGAACTCTAGGTTTTCTAGTCTCCCCAGATCCCTTAATCGTTTATATTTGGGATTGTATCATGTCGACTGACAATATATCTTATCCACAGACTAGTAAAAAGATACTAAAGCATTATCTTATCAACTGAATATCCCTGCCCATCAAAATCATTAAAATGGGCTTAGCTTGGGGCTTAGCGTATAAACTGACATTATTATTTGTCAGTCTCTGTAACAACCTCCATTGTAAGTAGGATTGTGGAAAACCTACGGAGAACTGTAACGAGCTAAAACTGTTTTCGGTGAACGTAACTTTAACTAGCTCTCATAAATTCACCTGTAGTTAGGAACAGGTTTAACGGGATGCAGTTTTTAAAACATTTTTGAAAACGGCCAATTTATGGTGTTTTAAGCCAGTTGAATGCGTATTTTGTTTATGTATTTATGTCTCAGATACAGCCTTACAGGCTTCATGTTGACATACTCAGTTTGTCGAAATTTTCGCTCATGACGTTTACCTACAGACTTACAAACTTCTTCGACTGTCATTTCTAATACATCACACATTCATCGTATTTGTATAAACGACTAGCTACGCCCCGCGGTTTCACCCGCGTAAGATTTATCAAAATCGGTCCAGCATTTTTTCTTTCATAAGAACCTTCTCCTGATGCCGTGACCACGCAAAATAGGGATTCATTTTTATATATTAAGATTGATGTGCATTTTACCACTATCCTACCCGATAGTAAGCGATGATATAGAAAATAAATTACCTTTTTCAAGAAGAAGGAAGACGGTGAAACAAGATCTGATCCGATTCCTTATATAGTGGCTGCACAGAGTATCAATATGGCCGGAAGATCTTCGCTGGGATCATCCTTTTTCAAACTGCGAGTGAATGATTTAGGAATCTGAATTTGTCTGGTAATGTGTTTAAAAGGCAAAATATAGTCAACTGAACTGAGTGTATTTTGGTATTTTTAAAATGTCATTTCAAAACAAACTAATTTCCGATAGAAAAGTTGGATATTTTTTCTTGAATTTGATGTTTTTCTATTCTTAAGAAAATCAAAGTTATTAACATTTCTACGAAACAAAAGATTGATTGATGTGAGTTACGAACTTCTAAGCTTACTACAGCATAGCAATATAGATAGGTAGGTGTAACCTTCAAAATTGTTACCCTACACCTAAATTAGTTTTTACTGTTATGGCGACGTATAGGTATGTATATCTAACTTAACTTCTTATGATATTCCTCATCCTGAATCAGGTAGGTAGGTAATGTAAAATTTTGCACCGAAAGTTCGATGAGTCTGTGGTCCAGTTGTAGGAAGTCTGACTAAAATAGATGCTAGAGTTCCACTGCCCGTGTATAATGAATGAATCTAAACCATTTCTGAAGAAGATTTTTTGCTCAGTAGGCAACCACTTTTAAACCCGAACTGCTGTGGTATCATCTTATTAGCATTCACCGCTAGTAGTTGCTAAGTTGCAGTACATTGCTGCTTTGACGTAACGTGGTTGTCCCCGGTGATTACTTCAAAGCAGCAATGTAGAATACGAAATATGTTTTTTGACAGTAAATAGCAACTAGTAGCGGTGGATGCTAATTAGATGATACCACAGCAGAACCCACATTGAGAAGTGTTGTAAACTTAGAACTCCTGACAAACATAAATACAAACCTATATAAAAATATGCTAACCATAGGTAAATATATGGAGATAGTAGCCGCGGGAAACGTCGGTACTGAAACAATGCCGTTAATGAATAAAACGGGACTATAACCAGGAAAATATTGTGTTTTATTTCTATGCAAAATCGCGAAAACATAAGAAATAACTAATACTACTTATAGTTATGCTTATAAACTTTATACGTACGTAACTTACCTATATAAAAATTTCATTAAACTCCGAAACGACGATGGACAAGACAAGTTGTCTGATATTCATCGAGAGATGCGTTTAATCGAAACTTTACTTCCTTCTGCCGGAATATTCCACGATGAAAATTTCAAACAGTTTTTCATCAAAACAATGTGTGGTCATTTTGTCAAAATGGGGTTAGGGGTGAAGTCGTCCCCCTCCAAACGGGGACCGGGGACCACTTGACCCCTTTCGAATTTGATTGTAGTCAACTGGGCCCAAAGGTACTTAAGACGTTGGGACGAGTTGGCTACATTTATTTTTCTCTAGGGGTGAAGTGGTCCCACTCTCAAGTTAAAAAAAGACTTGGTAAATTAAGGTGGAACTGGATACTTTAAAGGATTTAAATAGTTCTCAAAACCTTAAAGAACAGGAGCCCGTAAATATTAAAATATACATTAATTAAAGTAAATAAAAAACAGAACTCTACACTGAAATTGAAAATTGAACCACGAATTGTTGATAAAAACCTTTAAGCAGAATGTAGTGGACATTCCAAGTGAAAATTAATAGCTTAGCTGGCATGAAAGCGTTGGTTCTCGACGACTACGACTAACGAAATCGACTATTGGAAACAGGATTAGATTAGCTCCTTTATAACTGGAATGCATCTGCGACACTCCGATTGGATTGAGTCATTCTAAATCAATTCAACTTATTTAACCATTTAAGTAGACTCTCCTAAAACTATTTCGATTTATTGAACAAGTGATCTACAAAGGTACATATTAAGTGCAAAATGATGGGTATATAAATATGTAAAACTACCTTTAAATGTTAATAACCTCTTATTCAAATATCACAATAAGATCTATATTTTAAGCCTTAAATATAGGGCTTGCGACTTTTTCCTTCAAAGGGTGAGCTTAGCCATCCAAAGGAGAAATGCTGCCCTCGAGAGATTTTTAGATTTATAGCGATTTTAAGTTATATAATTGAATTTTAGTTTCAGGTAATTTGTTTCATTTAGATAATTCTCATTCAACTTGATTACAACTTTCGAGGACATTTTCTGTTTTATTTTTTATCATTTGCTTATTTATCCAAATAAAAGTCAGATTGGTGCTTACCACAATCGTTTGTCGTTTTTTTATCGTCCTCTTAAAGCGCGAGAATAGGTCTGCTTATTACATAAATGGAAAATTTAATGAAAACCCCCTCGACTACTTTAAAAAACCACAAAATCAATAAATGTTTTTGAATTTTTATTTTTTTATTTTTCGATGTTATTTTTTATTTTATTTTAATTAGTTTATTTTTTATTAGCAGGACGATTTAAGTCCCGTAATTATTAGACCATGGTAAGGCCCATTATTAGTTATAGCTAAAAGCTTGCAAGCCGAATACAATCCACGTATGAAATTAAATTAAGACTTACTTTGTACTGACTCAACTTCTAGGGACCCACTTAATTGTAAGAGTCAATACGGAGCAGCGTAAACTAAAGTAAACATTGGTAACAATTTAGTTACCTACCCTACATATATTGTACAAGATTCATTTAATAACTGGTCCTATCCAAGCTTTAGGATAACAGTAGGTGCTATAGCTTCTTATTATAACACCTATATATCAATTACTAAGGAATGCTGCCAGCATACTAATACTGAAATACTGATTTATTTGTACTATTTTGTTTTCTTTTGGGCAGCTTTGCATCGGGAACGCTTGGGGATGGACTGGAATATCTTAGATTTAGTTTTTTGTTCTGAATTGTCTTTGTATTTTCATTCTTGTAATTGGTTTTTTATTGGAAATTAATATAATCTATTACCAAGGTTATTGTGTGTAGAGTAATTTTTAAATTATAATTTCGGTAAAGACGCTGTAGGTAGGCATCTCCTGCATGCAATACTACCACTGCTTGGTAGTATTTGGTTTCTATTAACTTGCAAGTTAATACAGAATACGTGGAATAATATAGGTACATAATAACATTGGAATACACAAAAAATTACTAACGAGGATGTGCACGTATACGTTGGCGACTTTAAACTTAAAAAGTTTCTTTTATGGACGCTTTTCCGAGTCTTCTTCAGAAAAAAAAACTAAAATATTTACGTCCAGCACAGAATATATAAATAGCTTCCAGTTTTAAAATGGAAATTGTGAATATGCCAGTATTTCTATGTAGGTAACTCATAATAAGTTGTAGTGGTCTCCATAATTTCTTCTATGGTTTTCGCGATTTTGCATAATAAAACACTTTATTTATCCGGTTTTATCGCGTTTTTATTCATTATTTGACCCGAGCTTTCGCCAACTTTACAGTTGGCTTTTTCAAGGTTGACTGCGATGTAATTAGTCTATTTTTAACATTCTAAAAAGTTACAGTAAACTACCGCCTCTTAATTATTTGCAATAAAAACGTTCCAGTGTACGCAGACTATAGAGTTATTGTAATAGTTTTCAATTTAAATTATAATTATTTTTATCCCTAACTAGCTCAAAAAACTACCATAACTTCGGAACGCGCCCTCACATGAGAAGAAGCCACGAAGAAACTCATGGGGGTTCTCTTTTGCTCAGAAATTTAAAAAACAATTTTAACTTCAAACTAAGAATGAACAAATCTAAATAACAAAAAATACTAAGTCCTACAAAAATGGCTAACGGTATCTCGTGGTCTTGCAGCGAAAAACGCGATAAAACCGGATAAATAAAGTGTCTCAACAAGAAAAAAGTAAAAACGAGGAAATAACCTTTAACTAAAAGCCTAAATCTTCTATTTTCTTCACTACGTGTCATTGGCAGAATTTGTGATTACACAAAGCCATTAAACCCCAAAAAAAGAACAAAAAATGTAGACAGAATAATTTAAAAGATATTCACTTCCGTTTTCAAATCGGAAGTAATGATTGTAGTTTTCTTTCGGTAATAGTATTTTTGGCACCTATTATACCAAAGCGGCCGGGCTTTGTATATGTAAAAAAGAAGTTGCATTCATACACATAAAAATACTGGCACTATTTGCAAAAAAAAAGGTAAATTAAAAGGTAAATTTAAAATATATGCACGACTTCCGTTTTCAAACCGGAAATTATCATCTTAGTTTTATATAATAATCAAGGGTTTTATATTTCGTATCAATATCATAGAGATATCAAGGACAAGATCAATATTGGATTTTTTAGTGGTTACAGGGGCGGGCAAACATCCTCTCGAACAAGGTTGCTTAATATGCAATTTAAAAAATTCATAGGTCTTATTTCAAAAGAAGAAAATATATTATTGTGATCTACAAATTACTTTTTAGGTTGTTACGCAAAATAAAAAAGTATACTTAAGCAGATAATTTTGTGAGTGGGCTCTTAAGATGCCGCATCGACCAATTGTGATCTATTGTTGCTATTCATAACTGCACTTTAAGGTACTATACATTAGACTATGGTACACAAAAAATTGAAAATAAGTTTATTACTGTTTTATTATGTACTTGTAAATGATTTACGGTTCCATATAATAATATTATCTAGTTTACGTCGCATCATGTTACTGTGATGTGACCGTGGACAGTCACGCGTCACACATTAATATTATTTGGTGTCCGAAACATTATGCGTTCAGAATATTAAACAACGGATGGCAATAAAAGAAAGTATAATAAAATTTACAAAATTCGCCAATAAAAGGAATGATTCAGTAGGTCCTGTACCTACGTAAAAACATAAAGCGTATTTAGGCGCAGCGTATTTTATTACATATAATTCCTTGTTTTATTGTTGTATGTTGGTTGTATGTCGCATTATTGATATAGGGTCCTACCATGATGTTTTATAAGTCACGAAGTCGTCGCGATGTCGTTCAGCTAAGAAAAATAAAAGTAAAACTTTTGTAAGCCGGACACCCTTACCCTAAAGTCTCGCGGGTTTTCGTCGCTGCTGTCATTGTCAGTTTGCAGCACTATCTTTGCGGTCGCCGCGAGAACTACTTTTACCGCGCAAAAAGCGCGTCGCGTCGCGGCTCTTCGGGACTTTTTTACATGGCCGACGCGTGTGCTCTCGTTAAACTTTTTCTTTTCATCTTTGTTTCACTAACTATTAATCTTTGCCTAACAGTATCTTGTGAAATCTAAGTAAACTATACCCTGAGAAAATAAATTTATTCTTTTTCTACATAACTTCTATATTACTTCGTATTTCTTCTTTTCAAACTAGCGAGCCGGAACAATCTTACTAGAAAACACATTTAATAATTTAAAAATACATAAAAAAAGGAAAGTTTTTTTAAATTGTCTGTGGTTTTTAAAAGTAGTCAGCGAATTTTTTATATAAAATTTACTCTATTTTGAACTTTATTTGAATGACAAAAGGACGACATAGCAGCGACAAACGATCATGGTAGCGGGGATTATGTTTGCGTAAAATGATATTATGTGTTTATTTTTAGAAAACGTTCGGGTAACGACGTCTTTTATAAATTCAAAGAGACATAAATTAATTATACCAAAGTATTCACTCAGTTTTCTTCTTCAGTCGATTGTTCTTATTGGCTTAGAACTCTGAAAGCGTTAAGATCATTGAAACATCTCCACAAATTGCATTGGAAATTCGGTAGGTATTTCGATTATATTTTATTTCTACAAATAATATTTAGTTTCATTTACCTAGTTTGGTTTAGGTAAGTTTATTAAACAAACATATTAGGTAACTAATTTTTGTATGAATTCTATTTTGTTGCTAATCAGTCACTAGATCTGGGACCCTACCGCGTAACTCCCGTCGTATTCAACTCGACGTCGTTTTAGGAATACGATGCTGTCGATAACGGGGTTGAAAAGAGCTACCGCGCAAGGAGCGAGCAGAAATTGTCTATGGCTTTAACATGGACAATTTCTGCTCGCTCCTTGTGCTAGCTTTTTTTAACCCCCCCGGAGCTACGCGGCACTTCCCTGTACTTTCCCTAACGTTAGACAAATCAAAGTGATTTCTGGTCTGCAAAATGAATTGTTTATATGACTAGTAGTTTGCCCCGAACTGAGACCTCACGACCCCCTATCTCCCCAACCCCCCTACCGATCCGGCTCATCTTCGAACTCATAAATTCTATTGACTTAAACTATGCGCATACCAAAATTCATGAAGATCAGAGCTACGATACTCAAGTTATCGTCGAACAAACAAACAAAGATACAAGCGCCAGGCCCGTCTACACTAGACCTCACTCGCTTCGCTCGTTCGGTCAATAACTGTTGGTATTAAATATATAAAAAGATGGTGAATAAATCTACCTACAAACGATTTGATTAAATATGTCTAAAAATTGAAAATGAAATGGAGCTTGACTGTATCTGTTTTTCATTTACGACAACCATGACAAACAAAAGGATCAAGGTAAACAAACTCCATACAAGAGTGAGTGTTATTATACCGTAATAAGATTGTCCATGAAAAGATTGATCGCCACTACGGCCGAGAGTAATATTTTACGTGATAACTGAATGTTTTCTCAACGGAGTTACCTACATAATGCATTGAGAATAGAAGATTACAGATCATGCGGTCTGTTTATGTGAATTTTCATGTTATAGGCACTGAACAAACTTCAAAATCAACAATGATGGATTTTCTAAATTATGTTTGTGTGATTAAACTGTAATTCTGCGCTAGAATTAACAGCGCTGCAACTAAATCTATAAATGACTATGTACTTAAATAAAATAAAATAAATAAATAATCATTTATTAACTATGACACTTATTAGACATTTCTCAAATTACATACTTATATCAGACATTGATTCTACACTAACCACAAGCTTGTATCGCAGTAACCAAGGTACCAATATAATGCAATTAATATATAGATAGACGCCTAATAAACCATAAAAATATATACCTACCTTATAGACTAACATACATATAAATTATTATTATAACTAAACACGAACTACATATCATGTTAAGTTTCTCTCTATTATATGTTTCTGTGTATTATAATCTCTTCCTTATTCCTATTCCGCGCTACCATGCTCGTTTGCTATTGCTATGTCGTCTTTTGGCCTTTAAAAACAAATAAAGTAAATTTTAAATAAAAAAATCCCCGACAAGTATTAAAAAACATAGACAATATAAAAATCTTTTTTTTTATTTTTTGAAGTTTGTTTTTCTTTTTTTTAATTGTTTGATGTGTTTTTAATTATTATTATTTTAGCTGAGCAACAACGCGACGACTTCGCGACGACTTATAAGACATAATGGTAGGGCCCGATATTTACTACTTAATCGCATTTCAACGAAAAATACTTGCTTGGTTTCTATAGTTGAAAATCCTCGGCACGCCCGCATTGTAAATGAAAATTTTCAATACTATCTACGTATTTGTACATAAAACTTTCCTCCGGCATGTGTTGTAAAAGCCAAGCGGGAGAGTAAGGAAATGTTTGAAACTTCTAGAAATGCATCATATTTCCGCTGCAAAACTTTCGCAATAAATAGGAAAATAGGTAGTAAACGGTTGGTTCCAAACAGCAAACAAAAGAAGTGGCCGTGTCTGCGCGGCAAGGAGTCGACAAGTTGAAACGGCTCAACCAGTCGCGAACGCAGTCTTGGAGAGCTGCGAACGTTCAACACGAGTGCCATAGTCGACTTATCACTGCAGTCTGTTTTACACAGAGTACAGAAATGTTGATAGTTGTTTAAGGTATTTATTTACTTCTGCGGCCCTAGCTAACATTCTTATCGAATAACGAAATCGCCAATCGACAGATTTTTTTGTATGAAATTGACATAAGGTCACGCTTGATTTTTCGCGAGCTTATGTTATTTTCATACAAAAAAATCTGTCGATTGGCGATTTCGTTATTCGATAAGAATGTTGGCTAGGGCCGCTGGGCCTTTCCTGTAATTTTACGAACGAACGAAAAAAAAAAGTCGAAAAAAAAAACAATCATTATAGCAGGCATTATGACAGATTTATTGTTCGTTTAATTAAAATACAGCAGATAAATTGTCTAAATAGTTATACATCATTATTGTGGGGTGTCAAAATAGAACAGACATTCTGAAAATAAAAAAGATAGTACAGAGTTTTTTTCAGAATGTCTGTCATGGTGGTATTGAAATGTGGTCATCGACTTTTGATGCTGACTGTACCGTCTCATTACAGGCAAAGGCCTCCCTTCTGTATGTCCCCTATCTGTGAGACACAGCTGCTGTGAGTGACAATTGGGTCCAGTCCCCAAGGCACGTCTAACTCGTCCCGCCATCTCCTAGTAGTTTCTTGATATCTACCTATTTCTCTAAAGGGTAATGATTATAAAGGTGACCAATGCCGCCCATTTGTGCAATTTACGTTTAATCTATGTCTTTACTTCATGTAATGTACCTAATTATTTGTGTTTTTGTTGTAATGTTGTATGTTGTGCAAATAAAGTTATTATCTATCTATCTATCAATGTTTAAAACTAAAACCAATAGAGATAAAATAATGTCAGCAGGTTCTTTTTATCAGAAAACAGCTCTAGTTACCAAGGCAATCCCATTCAAAACTAAGATGGGAAAGTGCAAAGCGATGCAAAGTTATGCGAATACAAGATTATTCTTGTAAAATTATTTTTCCTTTGAGCGCTTAGAAAAATCACAATCGTAATCTTCAAAGAAAATGGCCTAAGATAAAAAGGGAAAATGATCAATTTGCGAGAGCTGTGTGTACGATAGCCGACGTTAATCATGAAGCTGGGGACTATCTAACGCCAGCTGCAGCGTCGCGCGTCACCTAGAGTCCTCGAGTGAAGCTAGCTCTAGTGCTTTCATCAACTTAGCTTAGACTGTCTCCTCTAGTAAAGTTCACTACACTAAGGGTACGTTCGACCAAACTTGAGTTTACTCTAGAGTAGCGAACGATACGATGATTTACCTATTTTATTTAATTTCTTCTATGGTTTTTGTTATATTTTTAAAGTGTTTCCTACACTTGGATAACTATACTTAAAGAAATGCTTTCCAAAGTCCTCGAGTGAAGCTAGCAGAAATGCAATCCTTAATTTCGACTCGATTGAACATGCATCCGTGGCCAAATTGGAAAGGCGCTGGAACGGATTCCCAGAGATGCAGGTTCAAGTCCTGTCGGGTGCGAAATTTTTGGAAAGCATTTCTTTAAGTATAGTTATCCAAGTGTAGGAAACACTTTAAAAATATAACAAAAACGGTTAATCGGAAGCAACATCTCAACGTTGAATTTAATTCTATGGAAAATAGAATAGTTCAAGCTGGCAGTCTGCAAATATTGTCAGTAGATGGCGCTACGTGCCTCCAAAAACGTAAAAACAATAAGAAATGCAATCCTTAATTTCGACTCGATTGAACATGCATCCGTGGCCAAATTGGAAAGGCGCTGGAACGGATTCCCAGAGATGCAGGTTCAAGTCCTGTCGGGTGCGAAATTTTTGGAAAGCATTTCTTTAAGTATAGTTATCCAAGTGTAGGAAACACTTTAAAAATATAACAAAAACGGTTAATCGGAAGCAACATCTCAACGTTGAATTTAATTCTATGGAAAATAGAATAGTTCAAGCTGGCAGTCTGCAAATATTGTCAGTAGATGGCGCTACGTGCCTCCAAAAACGTAAAAACAATAAGAAATGCAATCCTTAATTTCGACTCGATTGAACATGCATCCGTGGCCAAATTGGAAAGGCGCTGGAACGGATTCCCAGAGATGCAGGTTCAAGTCCTGTCGGGTGCGAAATTTTTGGAAAGCATTTCTTTAAGTATAGTTATCCAAGTGTAGGAAACACTTTAAAAATATAACAAAAACGGTTAATCGGAAGCAACATCTCAACGTTGAATTTAATTCTATGGAAAATAGAATAGTTCAAGCTGGCAGTCTGCAAATATTGTCAGTAGATGGCGCTACGTGCCTCCAAAAACGTAAAAACAATAAGAAATGCAATCCTTAATTTCGACTCGATTGAACATGCATCCGTGGCCAAATTGGAAAGGCGCTGGAACGGATTCCCAGAGATGCAGGTTCAAGTCCTGTCGGGTGCGAAAAAAAATTTTTGGAAAGCATTTCTTTAAGTATAGTTATCCAAGTGTAGGAAACACTTTAAAAATATAACAAAAACGGTTAATCGGAAGCAACATCTCAACGTTGAATTTAATTCTATGGAAAATAGAATAGTTCAAGCTGGCAGTCTGCAAATATTGTCAGTAGATGGCGCTACGTGCCTCCAAAAACGTAAAAACAATAAGAAATGCAATCCTTAATTTCGACTCGATTGAACATGCATCCGTGGCCAAATTGGAAAGGCGCTGGAACGGATTCCCAGAGATGCAGGTTCAAGTCCTGTCGGGTGCGAAATTTTTGGAAAGCATTTCTTTAAGTATAGTTATCCAAGTGTAGGAAACACTTTAAAAATATAACAAAAACGGTTAATCGGAAGCAACATCTCAACGTTGAATTTAATTCTATGGAAAATAGAATAGTTCAAGCTGGCAGTCTGCAAATATTGTCAGTAGATGGCGCTACGTGCCTCCAAAAACGTAAAAACAATAAGAAATGCAATCCTTAATTTCGACTCGATTGAACATGCATCCGTGGCCAAATTGGAAAGGCGCTGGAACGGATTCCCAGAGATGCAGGTTCAAGTCCTGTCGGGTGCGAAATTTTTGGAAAGCATTTCTTTAAGTATAGTTATCCAAGTGTAGGAAACACTTTAAAAATATAACAAAAACGGTTAATCGGAAGCAACATCTCAACGTTGAATTTAATTCTATGGAAAATAGAATAGTTCAAGCTGGCAGTCTGCAAATATTGTCAGTAGATGGCGCTACGTGCCTCCAAAAACGTAAAAACAATAAGAAATGCAATCCTTAATTTCGACTCGATTGAACATGCATCCGTGGCCAAATTGGAAAGGCGCTGGAACGGATTCCCAGAGATGCAGGTTCAAGTCCTGTCGGGTGCGAAATTTTTGGAAAGCATTTCTTTAAGTATAGTTATCCAAGTGTAGGAAACACTTTAAAAATATAACAAAAACGGTTAATCGGAAGCAACATCTCAACGTTGAATTTAATTCTATGGAAAATAGAATAGTTCAAGCTGGCAGTCTGCAAATATTGTCAGTAGATGGCGCTACGTGCCTCCAAAAACGTAAAAACAATAAGAAATGCAATCCTTAATTTCGACTCGATTGAACATGCATCCGTGGCCAAATTGGAAAGGCGCTGGAACGGATTCCCAGAGATGCAGGTTCAAGTCCTGTCGGGTGCGAAATTTTTGGAAAGCATTTCTTTAAGTATAGTTATCCAAGTGTAGGAAACACTTTAAAAATATAACAAAAACGGTTAATCGGAAGCAACATCTCAACGTTGAATTTAATTCTATGGAAAATAGAATAGTTCAAGCTGGCAGTCTGCAAATATTGTCAGTAGATGGCGCTACGTGCCTCCAAAAACGTAAAAACAATAAGAAATGCAATCCTTAATTTCGACTCGATTGAACATGCATCCGTGGCCAAATTGGAAAGGCGCTGGAACGGATTCCCAGAGATGCAGGTTCAAGTCCTGTCGGGTGCGAAATTTTTGGAAAGCATTTCTTTAAGTATAGTTATCCAAGTGTAGGAAACACTTTAAAAATATAACAAAAACGGTTAATCGGAAGCAACATCTCAACGTTGAATTTAATTCTATGGAAAATAGAATAGTTCAAGCTGGCAGTCTGCAAATATTGTCAGTAGATGGCGCTACGTGCCTCCAAAAACGTAAAAACAATAAGAAATGCAATCCTTAATTTCGACTCGATTGAACATGCATCCGTGGCCAAATTGGAAAGGCGCTGGAACGGATTCCCAGAGATGCAGGTTCAAGTCCTGTCGGGTGCGAAATTTTTGGAAAGCATTTCTTTAAGTATAGTTATCCAAGTGTAGGAAACACTTTAAAAATATAACAAAAACGGTTAATCGGAAGCAACATCTCAACGTTGAATTTAATTCTATGGAAAATAGAATAGTTCAAGCTGGCAGTCTGCAAATATTGTCAGTAGATGGCGCTACGTGCCTCCAAAAACGTAAAAACAATAAGAAATGCAATCCTTAATTTCGACTCGATTGAACATGCATCCGTGGCCAAATTGGAAAGGCGCTGGAACGGATTCCCAGAGATGCAGGTTCAAGTCCTGTCGGGTGCGAAAAAAAATTTTTGGAAAGCATTTCTTTAAGTATAGTTATCCAAGTGTAGGAAACACTTTAAAAATATAACAAAAACGGTTAATCGGAAGCAACATCTCAACGTTGAATTTAATTCTATGGAAAATAGAATAGTTCAAGCTGGCAGTCTGCAAATATTGTCAGTAGATGGCGCTACGTGCCTCCAAAAACGTAAAAACAATAAGAAATGCAATCCTTAATTTCGACTCGATTGAACATGCATCCGTGGCCAAATTGGAAAGGCGCTGGAACGGATTCCCAGAGATGCAGGTTCAAGTCCTGTCGGGTGCGAAATTTTTGGAAAGCATTTCTTTAAGTATAGTTATCCAAGTGTAGGAAACACTTTAAAAATATAACAAAAACGGTTAATCGGAAGCAACATCTCAACGTTGAATTTAATTCTATGGAAAATAGAATAGTTCAAGCTGGCAGTCTGCAAATATTGTCAGTAGATGGCGCTACGTGCCTCCAAAAACGTAAAAACAATAAGAAATGCAATCCTTAATTTCGACTCGATTGAACATGCATCCGTGGCCAAATTGGAAAGGCGCTGGAACGGATTCCCAGAGATGCAGGTTCAAGTCCTGTCGGGTGCGAAATTTTTGGAAAGCATTTCTTTAAGTATAGTTATCCAAGTGTAGGAAACACTTTAAAAATATAACAAAAACGGTTAATCGGAAGCAACATCTCAACGTTGAATTTAATTCTATGGAAAATAGAATAGTTCAAGCTGGCAGTCTGCAAATATTGTCAGTAGATGGCGCTACGTGCCTCCAAAAACGTAAAAACAATAAGAAATGCAATCCTTAATTTCGACTCGATTGAACATGCATCCGTGGCCAAATTGGAAAGGCGCTGGAACGGATTCCCAGAGATGCAGGTTCAAGTCCTGTCGGGTGCGAAATTTTTGGAAAGCATTTCTTTAAGTATAGTTATCCAAGTGTAGGAAACACTTTAAAAATATAACAAAAACGGTTAATCGGAAGCAACATCTCAACGTTGAATTTAATTCTATGGAAAATAGAATAGTTCAAGCTGGCAGTCTGCAAATATTGTCAGTAGATGGCGCTACGTGCCTCCAAAAACGTAAAAACAATAAGAAATGCAATCCTTAATTTCGACTCGATTGAACATGCATCCGTGGCCAAATTGGAAAGGCGCTGGAACGGATTCCCAGAGATGCAGGTTCAAGTCCTGTCGGGTGCGAAATTTTTGGAAAGCATTTCTTTAAGTATAGTTATCCAAGTGTAGGAAACACTTTAAAAATATAACAAAAACGGTTAATCGGAAGCAACATCTCAACGTTGAATTTAATTCTATGGAAAATAGAATAGTTCAAGCTGGCAGTCTGCAAATATTGTCAGTAGATGGCGCTACGTGCCTCCAAAAACGTAAAAACAATAAGAAATGCAATCCTTAATTTCGACTCGATTGAACATGCATCCGTGGCCAAATTGGAAAGGCGCTGGAACGGATTCCCAGAGATGCAGGTTTAAGTCCTGTCGGGTGCGAAATTTTTGGAAAGCATTTCTTTAAGTATAGTTCTTCTATGGTTTTGGCGATTTTGCATAATAAAACACTTATTAGGCGGTAGTTAACAGTAACTTTTTAGAATGTTAAAATAGATTGAAAACGAATTACATCTCAGTCAACCTTGTAAAGGTTGACTAAGATGTAATAAAAGCCATCTGTAAAGTTGGAGAAAGCTCGGTCGTTTAAAAATCATGAATAAACAATGAATAAAACGCAATTAAACCCGGTAAATAAAGTGTTTTATTACCTGTTTTATCCAATATACTCGACTAAATTATCAAAGTCGTTGTTTCATGTAATCTGAGGTATACTAGAAATATTTATAAGGAAAAATTCATCTTCATAAATTCACTTGCGGCGAGATTTGAACTCGCGTCCCTGGATCAATACTCCAGTGCCTATACCGCTCGGCCACGCAAGTTCACGCAAGGGAACGCAATTTCTAGTAAATATGCCTTGAGCAATAAAAACAAATTTACGAAATATTTGAGGTATAGCCAAATAAGTTAAAATACTAGAATTAAAAATTATAATAGTTTCTTGTTTACTACGAAACCCTAAAAAGTGTTGAAATATTAAAAAGTGTTCTGCTACATTGAGCATGCTGTCCCATTCTAATAGTGTAATCCTTTTTAATTCTAAATGAGCATTCTAGTTCTAGTAATATATCTTGTTTGGGTATAACTTTATTAACCGGCAAAAGTCTAATGACGTGTAACTCGTTATACAATGTACACTAATTCTATGACATCTCTAATTCGTTGAATATCGGTTGTGAACCGATTATGGCCATTTGGAAAGAAGCCAGTGTCAAGTATTATTATTTTTTGCAAGTTATTTGTAATTTGAACCAAAACAGTCAAATCGTCGTAGTAAAAGTCAAGTCAAGGATGTCATTGTAAATAGTGGCTTTTTACAATGTCGGTTGACAAAACTCAATCATCGTTTTTATGTAAGGGGGTAAGTGTCAAAGCATGACATTCAGGCGCCATTGAAATATGTGTAGAATTGTCTCTTATTCTTCCAAAATAGTAGGTATAGCGGTTATTAAAAAATTCTTCGTATAGGATCGCTAATCTTGGAAATTATGTTTGGTAAAATGTAATTATCCCGAAAAAATGGCGATTTAATCTTTGAATAAGAGTTATTCTAGTTAGGTCGATTTCGCCCAATGGTCTAGAGAAATTTAGGTAGTACCTACTTATCCAATTCCCTAGTTTATTAAATGAAATTTTCGCTACTAATGAGTGTTCCAAAGAAAGAACCTAAAGAGAACAAACAAAAATTATTTGCATTGTTTCTGCTTAACAAAATGGTAATTGGTTAAAACTTAGCCTACCACCGTAGATTTCTCCATAATGGATTTAGGGTGCGACTTACAAAGCACTTTTAAAACATGTGTTGAATACAGTAGGGTACCCTTTGAAATACGGTTTCAGCTAATTGAAGGCTCGTTTCCATTACACGCAATTTAAATTTATTTATTTTCGATACTGGAAATATTATGTTTGAATTAAAGCCAAAACGGGACAGAAAATTTAACTTAATACGTAAATAACAAATGTAATTAACTCTACAATTTACGAATGAAACCGTCGTTTTTTACGTTACGTATTATTTATTTTATTACTTTTAAACAATTACAACACTGAACAAATTAAGTTCAATAATAATAGTCTTATTAATAAAAGTGGAGTAAGATCGGAGTAGTTATTCCGCTTTTTGTTTCTGTCTGTCAACTCGAAAGTTCTTGTCACGGAAAAAGACAAAACATGTTCTCACTTCTCGGACCTTACTCCACATTTATGAATAAGGCTATAACAGTTTAGTAGTTATTTAGTAGTATAGTAATTTATAGCTAACTTTTTATCAACGAACGGAGCAGGGTATATGCGTTTGGGATGAGAGGGAGTGTTAGGGTGTTATAGTGTGTAACCCCCTGATTTATAAACGCTAATTAATGCGCTGTATAACTATGCATTGATCGTTTGTCTTTTACTGTTACATGAATATGTAAAGTTGACAGACAGAGACAAACGTCACATAACTTCGTCATGTGTAAATAATCTTTTCTTACTTTAATGTTATAAACGCGAAAGTTTGTATGTATGTATGTTAGTTTGTTACTCTTTCACGCAAAAACTACTGAATCGATTGCGATAAAACTTGGAATATAGGTAGCTGGATACCGGGAATAACACATAGCTACTTTTTATCCCGATTTCTCGCGGGAACGGGTCTTACGCGGGGGAAACCAGCAAATATTTTTTAAATAAGGTTGTCAGTATGTGCGCAATTTAATTAAAGATCTAAAATTATTGGTCTGGTTAGTTTTAATGTCTAATGAAAAAATAATCTATGTGATGGAATCTTAGATGGCCGCACACAAAAAATATCCGAATTAATCGACATCCTTCTTTTTTGGTTGTTGGTTTAAAACCGAACCAGTTCACGAAACACTAATTTTGTAAGAGAACCACATACTTAAAGTGTAGGTAGGTACGACTTGCAACTTTTAATGGCTTTATTTCCCAGTTTTACTTAAATCGATAATTGACGCTGTTAATGAATGAATAGACGCTGATTAATGAATGAATAAATCAACATCTTAAACAACTTAAGATTCGAAGTGTAAGTCGGTTCGTAGATATTTTATCTTCTTAACTTACAAATATTATAAACGCGAAAGTTTGTATGTACATATGTATGTGACTTTGTTACTCTTTCACGCAAAAACTACTAAACCGATTGCGATGAAACTTGGAACGTAGGCAGTTGGAGACCTGGAATAACACATAGGCTACTTTTTATCCCAATATTCCCGCGGGATCGGTATTTACGCAGGTGACCCTACCGGGTGCAGCTAGTATTTTATATGCCCAGCATTTTTAACTTTGGTAGTTAAGCGCTTTAATGTATGATGTCTTTTTTAATTGTTATACGTAACATAGTTTTAATTTTGATTTTAGTTTACATAAAAAAGGTTCTACCTAATTTTACATTATGTTATTGTTAAAGGTAGTAGTTTCTGGGCAAGATTACTGCACATAACAATGTTCTGGGGTCTACCGCACATAAATTTTGTCGAATAAAGTTGCTTCTCATATATCATCTAAATTGGATGTAAAGGTCTGTTATAATATAATAATTTAATAAATCTACTTCTTATTCCTAATAATTTGGGGTCGGTACGTAGGTAGGGCAGTAAAATTTTACGCCCGGCTGCCTGTTTGACACCAACCCTCCTCGAGCAAGTTACATAGTTTAACCGCCACCGTAAAGGGAGAACTCCAAGTTCGCTAGTGTCTTCCAGATCCACCCAGTCTCCGTTTACGATACCCATGGAAAGAGATGCGAGTACACGGTAATAATGATGAAATAAATGTCAGGAAAATAGTTGTACTTGCAAGTAAATAGGTAAAGCTATTTTACAAAGCAGACAGAACTTTGCAATTAGTAAAGTACGTGAGCACCAGGTATACCTTCATCTTGAACTAAAGACATAAGGAACTCGTTCAATGAAGCTTTTCTAACAATGTTAAATCACAAAACGTGGTTCTTATTAAGTTCCAGTACTTTGTTCAACTCCCAAGTTCCAACCTTCAAATTAGAAATCCGTTCGACTTATTTCATTTTATTAGAACTTTTGGGGACAACCCTGACGTTGTAAAATTTATGTCGATCGAAACTTCTTAATTAGCGTCGCGGCTGTAGAAGGATTGTGCGTAGTGACGCCCCGTTTATCTATCCATCCACAGTTATTTTCAATTCGTTACCGATTGTAAATTACTGAGTCTTTGTACTTAAGGCCCCTATACGAGCTAAACTGAAAATCCCTGTCGGATTCATCGAAAATAGTAGATTATGTTCTGACGCAATCTTTCAGAATATTTTCCGTTGTAATCCGTTTGCCGTAACTACGGAGTAATTTTGAAATTTAAAATATGTGTTCCTCTAAAGCAATCTATAGACTCGAAATTCTAATAATAATAATGTTTAGTTTGTCAAGTGCCACAACACAGCAACGTGCAAAGAGCACCTTCTGTCTTTCATTCTTTGTATGTACAGTGCCACAAGTATAAGTTGGCGCGATCGTGCGCCACTGTGTTCAGTTTAAAGACTGTTTGTTTGGACTGTTCCCGGCTTTAGATAAGTTAGTGAGAGAAAAAAAAAAGATAAGTTGACTTAAAACATTTTTACAACAGCTTTTCTACAAAAAATTTAGTTGATATTCGATAAATAATTTTAATTTGTGTTTAGTTCCTAAAATCGCCACCGCCAACTTATACTTGTGGCACTGTAAGGCATAATTTAAGAAACTGACCAGTGCTCATACTATCTATCTGTTGACGTCTGACAACAGTGGAAAATGACAGGCACTATGTAGTGCATTGCTGCTTTGAGGTAATCACCGGTAATAACTACGTTACGTCAAAGCAGCAATGTACTGTATAGTGCCTGTCATTTTCCACTGTTGTCAGACGTCCACTGAATAGATAATATGGGGGCAGGTCTTTATAAGCGTTTAGATAAGTCCTTTTTATTTGCGTAGATATATCACCGAATGTTACGGTTCAACTTTATTATTACGGTTTTGATCTGACATTTTCCAATATCCCGAATTTTGAAAGGATTGCTGTAATAAGTTTTCGCTTAGCAACTTTATAATTAAATATTTTCAATGATAGGTAGGTTTTTAAAAAGTTTTTTTTTTATCGTGAAATCGATTAAATTTATTGGAAAAACATTTGAAATAAGTACGCCTAGCAAAAAAGTACATACCCACTTTTTACCAGACTGCAAAGAAAGTTCGCTTCAGTTACTTTTACTAAACATTTTATATTATTGAAGATGGTAGTGATTACACAATTATTTATTATTTTAAATGTATATATCAGTGTTATTCACAGGTAAGTTTGCTTATTCAGAAATAAAATTCTACAGTGCAATAAAATCATAGAATCGTTACGCAACGCCTCGCATCAATACTTTTAAAGCATTTAATCGATTAGCTACCTATGAACTACTCAAATATTTTTCTTAAGACGGCGATAGATGATAATTATCGGTCCTTGTCCGATTGCATATAAATGAGCGAGATGGAATTGCATGAAAAAATTTACAATTTCTCGTAAAATCAATCATTAACGAAGATTAAAATTATATTTTTATAAAATGCGATAAAGAGGTTCTAGGTATTGTATTTTCTAATATTATGATGATGCTTATAACAAAATATAGCGGTTAAGGATTTAGAAGAAAAATATATTTATTTTGTAAAACAAGGGTATCTTTGTCTGTATAATAGTGGTATTTAAAGTTATTTTTTATTATTTTTGAAATGAAGGGGACTCTTCTTGTATCATGTACAATAACATAATACATTGTTTAAAGATCTATTTGATACCGGTTATGAAGAAAAATATTCAATCGGAAGGGATTTCACATCAGTCGCGTCCTTAAATGGCACTAGTTCCTATCTTCGATAGTTTGGAGTATTGTCATATTTAACACCAAGCGATTTATGTTTCCAGATTCGCGCAACGATATTAAATTTTACCTGTAAGTTGATATACGACGCGCAGGGAGTAGCAATTTCCTTTCCGGAAGCGACACAGCGCTGCTCGTCGCAAATCTCTAAGTATAGCCTCGTGGTAATCACCTACTTTATTATTGCCACATATTTTTCCCGCCTGCGTGCTTATGATTTCGTACAAAATTAGGTACGGTACAGCGTAAAATTGTATTAATAAATATATTTGTGGCTTCTTTGAAGGTTCTTTATTTAATGGAAATGAACGTTATTTAGGATTCGACAAACAATAGGTAGTTAGGTTGCCTCACCTCTCTGGTGAAAAACAAACTTCTTCCTTTTTAGGGTTTCGTATTCAACAAGAAACCCTTAAAGTTTCGTCATATCCGTCCGTCCGTCCTTCCGCGGCTTAGTTCAGACTTCAGAGACGCTTAGTACTAAGAAGCTGTTATTTTGCATAAGTATAAGTACATATTGATTACGGCAAGAAAAAAGTACAATAAAAAAAACTTTATAGTATAAACGTTTCTTTTTTCCTGTTTACCCCATCGTGTGGGGTATCGGTTAGATAGCTCTATTAACATCACTCTAGGTTTTGTAACAACATTTTTCTTTTTGGGGTTCCGTTTTCGAAATAATAAGCTTTTAATTGCTAGTTTTTATACTTATGTGTAGCCACCCCCCCCTTTGAAAAAATTAAAAAGTAAAATTTTGAACAAATTCCGTTGTCAAATATTAGGTACTTACTAGGTAAGCTACGAAACACCACACTGCGCGTAGCCGGACAAGCCACGCATTTGCCCAGTTTTAGTCACTTAATTTAATTAGATAATGTTGTTTACAGCATCGCGCTGTGCTATTATTTAGCCAGAAAACAAACATTTGTTTGAACAAAAACGTCATACAATTTATTACATGAGCTATTATCGAATGCTTACAACGCAAAACGTTCACCTATTTACAAATAAGACAACTTCACTGGGCATGGCATAAATAGCACGTCACTCTATAAATCACAGCGTGATTAAAAATCGCAAATAGCAGATGCTATAAAAGCAATTTTAAAAAAATCGCAGTCACCATCTTGAATAGTTCGGTTAATGACAAATTTTACCGGATTGATTATGCTGTCCTATATTTGAATAACGCCATTAGCGCCATTATTTTGTTCCTTATTGTAAGCGTTTTTATGTAGTGTACGATTCATTGATTTTTCATTTCAAGAGAAAAAACATTGACAGTCCCAAGGCTGAGTTTAAGGGAAAGTTTATTGAAATCGCCGATTTATCACAATCACAATGTGAAAAATCAGTTCATGATGATGACCATGATTCAAGAACTTGCTAAAAATAATTGTCACTTAGCAAAGTAAAAAATAGCACTAACAATAGCAGTAGCATTCACACTGCTATAATAAAAAATATTTATTAGCAGTAGCAATGCTTTAAAAATAGCAATCATTGCCATGCCTTTCACGACACCGGTAAATTACCAACACATCACTCCATTAGGGTTGCCCTACAACAACACATATTTTGTGATATCACATATTTTTGTCATTAGGATTACAAAAGCGAACCACGTTCGCTCTCTACACACAATATCTGTATCGCGATGTAATAATAAAGCATGACTTTTACTCCGGACCTGACAATAAAGGCAAAAAGGCTTCATCTGGAGAGGACAGCTGTAATTATGGGGATATTGAGTTACTACGGTACTTTCAGAACCTTTGTGATCAGATTTTACTTATAAATAATAATGCGTAGTATGTAGGTTTAGGGAGGTCCCTATATTCAGTGACCTTTTGTAAGCGATAAAACTCATCTACTACTTATACCAAAGACTGCGTACAAAATTTCTAGTTAATTTTTAAAACCAAAATCATAATAAAGTAAAATTTGGATCTTCCGCCACATTGGCAGACCTTTTTCCGCAAAGAAATGTTTATGCAAATTAAAATGTTGCTTTCAATGACTGTTATGCTTTGAGTACCCAATTTCGAAAAACGTACACTGCTGTATAGTTCTGGCACCTTCAACTTTTCTGCAATTTGCCTATTTCCGATTCTTATTCTCACCAAAGTATTTTCAATTTTCACTTGCAATCCCAACGTCAGGAAGCAAAATATGAAATTCCTTTTACGGCAGCGAGCGACCCATTCGTTTGTTGTTTCAAAGTAAAGATGCACCTTTGATATTGAAATAATTGTTTCTTGGAATAGCTTTCTGCTGGCTGCAGAGCTTTTTCAATAAGAAAACTATTAGTGTAAATAAATTAGGTCGATTGTTAGAAAGGACTGAATGTCGAGCATTTCACCTGAGATTTTCCTTAAAATACTACTTAGACATTAATTTAATAAAACAGGTTTATTTAGGATCAGTCCAAATATTAAGTTAAATCAGATCAATTTGTAAAACATAAATTCAATTTAATTTAGGTACTAGATAATTTCTTCTATTAGGTACTAGATTAAAAAAAAAAGAGTTAAAATACGCTGCCAACATTAGAAAATTGAAAACTTATCTATTGGCCACAATATAATCGAGTTGGTCACGCCGTGCATCCAGCGACTTCTGAAAAAAAAGTGGGAAGCTATCATGGCATTAAAACGCGTGGCAGAATAAAAAAGTAATTCAATTATCATAGCCAAACGAAAAAAAATAGTACCTACGTTTTTTAATTTAACACCATAATCTGACGTTTTGGTTCCTTGTATTTGACCATTTTTCTATAAATAGAAGTGTCAAATGGTTGCATCAATTAAATATGAAGTATACTTTCCACTGTATGGATTAAATGAGCCACTTTCGCCCCATACATATCCACCCATCCAAATTAAACTTTCCTAACAGGAGAGAAGAAAAATATTTTTTATACACGATAGATGAGCGTTTCATTACTTGTAATAGAACACAAAATTCCGTCTTGCAAAGCTGTACCGACGTTTCACCGAATTTACAAAAAAAAACATGCTTAACTAACGTATTAATGATCTTTTGTCACAGAGTTCATTAATAAAATTATTCGCCATCTCTTTAAATATGCATAAGGGCTTACTTTTATGTGTAGTAAAGTAACTAATCGTTAACTATTTACTATACAAGGTGTAACGGGTATGCCCTTTTAAATCAAAAGGGGGTTGAACTCTGAGAAACAGCTGATTTTCATGTAAACTTTACACTTAAATTTTCGAAAAGTACTTCGAATTCACAAAAGTCGTAGAACAAAAGTTGTTCGCCTAGACGTCCAGAACAACTCCCTTTCGGCCTAAAAGGGCGTACCCGTTACACCTTGTGTACGTACCGCATATTTACGAGTTCTATATGCTACATCGTGTTCATACTTTGCTATAATAACGAAGTCGTTGTAGACTCTGAATATTTGCTACATTCTGTGTGATATTCAAACGACTGGCGCAGACGACGTCTCTCGATTTATTTTTACCCTTTATTTTTTTTCAATTTTTCGGATGGCAGCAGTCCCTAATTGTTTCTTTTCAGAGGTGAATGTTAAATGGTTTGTAAAACATTATATTTATTTCATGTTTTAATCGTTTTTCATAATATAAGTGACAATTTATTTTTGTTGAAAATATGGCATCACCATGGTTGAATTTAACCGGGTCTTACTCGCGTATTGTACAAATCGTGTGAGTTTAAAAAGTTTATCACCATGGTTGGGCCTGAAACTACGTTAGGTAGACATATAAGTGAAAAGCCGAGCGAGGATCTTCGAGAAGGATCTATCTTCTATACTTATAATAAAGGAAGAGAGGACAAAAAGTCTGTACTTGGAAGTAAATTAAAAAAAAAGTTGTCTAAAGGACTTAGGAAAAGTAGTGGAACAATATTATATAATTTTTAACATTCATATCTGTCTGTCTGTTCCTTATACAATTAAAAACTACAAATCTGATTTTCAATATTGGATAGTTCTAATTTCGAGGAACGTCGTGGTATACTTTGCATCGAAATCCAATTAGTAGAACCCGAGTAATGATCGAAAAAGTGGAACCGCTCGAGAATAGCTCGGCCGCTCGCGCCCGTGATAACGCATTTATCACTTTCGCAGGTGAAACCGCGGGGCGCAGCTAGCGTACTATAAATTTGACTAAAATACAAATAAAACACAAACTTAATCCGTCTAGTACGTTACAATACGTATTTTTGTATGGCGTACACCAATTATCTGGTCGACTTGTCACAACGAGTGACTTTAAAAACCAATAGGCAACAGATTGGCGTAACAAATTGAACCAGTACCGATGGCGCGAGGTTACAATTTGCACAGTATGAATTACTTAGCGGCGGTAGTCAAAGGGATCATTGGGCTGGGTCGTGTTGATTGAAACTGTACCAAGCTATTGTGGAATCACATGTAAACATTTGATATACGTGGTAGGTCCCTTTATTATGTGGCTGTTTCTATGAAACAAAGAGAAATACTTAGATTGATTGTCAGTTTCAGTCAAGGGTAAGAAATATGAACTCTCTATTAATGAACTAAAATTGTAATACATAAATGAGAAAAAAATAACATCATTGCAGTGAATGGATTTTAATTTTTTTGTGGTGTTAATAATTTCATTGTTTCTTTGGTATTAAAAAAACGTTTTGCGGCTTTAATTAAGTATTAAGTAAACCAGGGATAGCCCTAAAAATAAAATGATCTTTAATTAAACCGCTGAAGTATTTGTTTCTGGAAACATTTCCTTTTTTAATATAATTTTACGCAGAGCAAGACGGTTTGTTTGTGTTGAATCTTTCTTAATCTTGTGATTTTGGGTTAGAGTTAGGAAGGATGTGGGGATTCGAGAATTTTAAATGGGATTTTAAGATTTATGTGCTTAAAGTACCTTTACCTATTTTACTTCTTCTTAATATTAACATTTTACACGTCAATGTATAGAATGTACGAAGGACATTCTAGCTACACAATGTAGGTATAGTCGCACAATTTATCTTTCCGTAACGTGTGGCTAATCTAGTGTAATAGTTTTCAGCAGGGTTATTCAGAGAGCTTCGGAACGCCGCCGAATTCGGAAAAAGTTAAAAAAAACACGAACCACAGAGTATAGTACCACTTTCACCGATTCAATCCACCGATATTCGGTACGGTAGGTAACGAATATACTATTTTGACAGCTATCTGTTCGGAGTGCTACCGATAGGTTTTAGCTATCGTAAACTCTACCGACATTCGGGATTATGATTGTTTCAGTTGACAAAGTAGAATTTTAAGGTGTGTTTTCTGTATTTTCCTCCGTTTTTATAAGCTATTTCATTTTTAAACATCATTCTGGATTAGTGGTCTTGAAATTACGTGCTACGGAGTAAATCAAAGGCCTCAATATTAAACGTAGTCGCTTTGTTCATAATCACGGAGACTTTGGTTTTGGATTGGTGTGAGAATTTTGAGCTACGAAACGAAATAGACGCCGCAGAGCCCTGCAAAGTACTCCGACAATAATGCTTCATCGGTCAATATACGAGACGTAACCAATCCATTTACCTACTGGTCCCAACTTTATAAAAAAAAGGGCTCTAAGCCTTGTAGTGCAATAATAATTGAGGCCCAATTGTTTGGTGACTGCTCTGACAGAGTTGGTTTAGTTACCTTCCTACCAACTACTGAAAACCATTAGGTAGATCTGTCCCTATATATACGAAATCATTGTAACTATATTCTAACCACCTATAAGTAAAATCTTACAAGTAAATTGGTAAATCAATTTAGGTAAGTAATAAAAACCTATGTTATTCGTTTTCAGGTGTTAGCTGCGTTGTTTCCTTGGTAATTGCTCGTACTATTACCAAATGCCATTAAGACCAAATGCCAATTTAATTATGAGCCAGGCGTCAGCATATCAGAGGTGATTAATACATTCAACCACCCTGATATTTTATAAGTGGGTGGTGTTCGCAGCAAACACACAACTCACTATCGATAAGTACCTAAGTAGATACTTATATAACTCTATATCTCTATAATCTCTGAACAGGTTGGGTAGCAAAGCAAAGGTTACCGTGGCCTGGGTTCCAGGACACAAAGGCATAACTGGTAACGAAAGAGCAGATGAACTTGCAAGAAAAGGAGAGGATGAAACCTTTGTGTGACCCGAACCCAGACTTCCGATAGCCTATGGGATTACGAAAGGTGTCATTAAACATAGAATGAAAATAGAATTCAAACGTAGATGGGTAGAAACAAATGGTCTAAGGCAATCCAAGATATTTATAAAAGCGTTTGAAAGACAAAAATAAATCCAAACACCTACTTAAACTAAGTAGGAACAATATTAGAATCATAATGATCCTCACAGGACACTGCCAGCTGAACAGACACCTAGTAAAGATAGGACAAAGGGATGACCCCGTTTGTCCTAGCTGTCTGGAAGATGAAACTAGCTATCACCTGGTAGCAGAGTGCCCTGCATACGCTAAAGCCAGGAGAGAAATAATGAACTCAGATACCCTATCTGAAGGGGACCTGAGTGACACTACAATAGGGCAGTTGTTAAAATTCTGCAAAGTAACAGGTAGATTTAGTGGGTCAACATCACTGTGAGTTACCAGTTAACTCAAAACTATAGGGGTCTTGGGGAACTGGGTGAAATAGTCCCAACATGAGAGGACAGATCACCCGTCTGGTGCTTGCGCTGGCGTCCCCTACTAGAAATAATAATAATAAAAATAACTATCCATGTATTTTCCTTTAAAATATTTGTAGTAGACATGCATGCTTAGAGCAATAAAAACTAATTAAGAAATATTCATTTATTTACCTAACTAAATTATTTATTATAAGATTTACATAACTATTTTACAACACAAATAAAACCAGGAAAAAAATCCAGATAAATTTCAATTAACATATTTCTTTGTAACTAGCAGCACCCGCAGTTCCGATCCCGCATGAATATTAGGATAAAAAGAAGGCTATGTGTTAAAAGTAAAAAATTACATACAATTATTAACGTCTGCATTTATATATAATAGAACTTAAGAAGTAACATTTAAAAGAAAAAGCAAATCTTACTAATATTATAAACGCGAAAGTTTGTATGTATGTATGTGAGGTTGTTACTCTTTTACGCAAAAACTACTGAACCGATTGCGATGAAACTTGGGATATAGGTAGCTGGATACCGGGAATAACACATAGGCTACTTTTTATCCTGATATTCCTGCGGGAACGAGACTTATGCAGGTGAAACCTCGGGGCGCAGCTAGTCAATTAATAAACAACAACATTATTTAAATTTATTTATGTTTTTTATTTTTTTTTACAGTTGATAGGTAAACGCTTGACCACTATCTCACCTCATGGAAAGCGACGATGTAGTCAAAGATTTAGCACGCTTACCTAGAAGAAACCTGTTCACTCGCGACTTAAAGACCCCAAGTTGTAAATTACCGGGAAGACATAGTCAGGCAACCGATCCCATTCCCTCGCAATTAGACCTAAGGATCTACTAACATACCTAACAAATATTTAATTTTAAAACTCAGGTGTGCGACCACGATGCCTTTATTTGTAGATGCAGCCTGCTCGGAGACTAACCAAGTAGCCTGTTGGCTACTTGGTTAGTATTCTGTCTGTATTTTTCTTTTGTGATGTGGTTTTTTCTATAATTTATTTTCCTGGTTTTCTTGTTTTCTAACTGTAACAAAAATGAATATAATGATTTCTAAATCTTATTGACCGAGCGAGCTTTAGCGAGAAAAGCGTCTATGCTTCAGGAGGTTGACTGATAATATATAAGAAGATAATATTATTATATCTTTATTACAGAAGAAGATGTTGCTTCTCCTTTATAGGTTGTATTTCTCAAACTCAATTTTGATGAAACTTGTAATAAAAGTAGTATTGTTTTTTCAGGAGATTCAAGATATCAATAACTCCCACCCATGGCTAGTTACACCGAAGAGGAGTGGAAGTGAAAGGCTAGTTACTAAATCTGTTTTTTTTGCTTCTTTGGTGCCTTCCTGCCCTCTAAGAGGAGACCTTCGCTCTGCAGTAGTGCAATTAATTTGATAAATGTTTAGTAAGATTTATATTAATAAATAAATATCATATCATATCATATCAATTTGAGTGGACTAACATTATTTTTTATTTTAAGTTAATTTTATATGTTCTTTATTAAAATAAACTACCTAAAGACTTAACTTACATGGTCATTTCAAGATTCAAAAAATATATTTCATAAACATACTGTGATATATTGTTAAATCTTAATGAAAAGAGTCCATGGTCTTTATTATTGATTGCTTTTGTTCAAATTTATAGATATCTGTATTAAGGCGATTGTAATTTAACACATGATCAGAAAAAATATTGTATCATTTTATTTATCATTGTTTTATTGATACCTACTATTAAACAATTGAAAAAAAGTCTTATTTTTTAATTTACCTTGCAATGCAACCCGCATTGCATCGGCAAAGCAATTCATAGCCTCTACAATGGCCAGCAGGGCAGGTCCTATTACCTCCTGAGACATTGCACTCACTCTGGCACTGCTGGTAGGTGTCTCTCTCCTGAGGGTGGGCTTTGTTCCACCTCCACTTCCATCACAACATCTAGCTAGATGGACAGGTTCATCGTCCACAGAGGCAGCTGAGAGCTTTGTTCTGTAACATGTATTTATTAAATAAGTTCCAGATTATGTTGCAATTTAAACAAACTTTAAACATACTTCTTCAAGTTAAATATTAATAAATAAATACATACACAGCTCAATCCCCAAACTAAGCTCTAGGCTTCAAGCTACAAATTGCGGCTGATTTCGCTCTAGTATCGGACTTGCAGGCCAACCATGACTTCAAATAATAAGAAATGAATTCGCAAATTTTAATTCAAATTTGCGAATGCGTACGAAAGATCATACATAAGTAACATATTTACTTACTTTGTACTGAAAGCCTCCCTTTTCCTATTTAACAGTTACCAGCAATGAATTCGAAAAGCGCCTGGCGCTGTTGTAACGTCGCTTTTTGTTGATAAAGTATTAATAAACCTCCTTTTTTATTTCCACAAAATACTTTATAGGTTATTTCCAAGTACCTAACTTTGAATAAGGCGGTTAAGTCAAATAACGCTTGTATGACACTGACAAATGACATTTACGTTTACAGTTTACGGAGATAGTTCAGTGCATTTGCATTCTATCAAAGAAAAATGTGTCTTTTTAACCCTCTACGTGAGATATTTTGGAATTAAATTTATGGAATATAAGTAAAATAGCCATTGCATTATATGCGTATTAAAAATAGATTTAAAAGACACTTAAATATTTTCTACCATTTTCTACCAAAAAATAGCAGTCTCCGTAAATGCTCTTCTGAATATAGATGAAAATTGTTTATGATTTTTTATCGGAAAAAGGTTACTTCCGTCGTTAAATTTTCCGAATAAGCGGAAACGTTAGGATGAATCACAAAATCCAGATTTTTCGGCACGGAAAGAAGTTTCGTAAAAACAGCGATAACGAAAGTCGGGTTCGTTTCGGTGGGAGTGAATAAGGCCGCAGGTCGCTTAAATGCCTCACTTGGCCTAACGACTGTTATCTTATCAGAGATAACAACCATTGAGTACACGAAAAGAAGTAGACCTATTGTTATATAAAGACATTTCAGGGATTGTAATACCGGGTGGCCCAGAAAGGCCGAAGTGGTGTGAATTCCTTATAACTTTTTTATTATAATTTTTTTTTTCTTTTTTTTTTCAGTATTTTGTAAAGAAGACTTGGATAATTTATAATGGAGCAATACACAATTGAACAACGTGCCCAAATTGTTGAAATTTACTTTTCAAATCAACGGTCCATTGTGTTGACTCAGCGTGCATACCGTCGTCAATTTAATGTGCGGGTTGCACCCTCTCAGTCAACAATAAACCGTCTGGTTGCAAATTTTCGAGAACAAGGAGCAGTAAGGAACCTTCCTGGTCCCGGCAGACACCGAACTGTCCACACGGCTGACAATATTCAAGTGGTACAGGAGAGTATTCGGGAGGATCCAGAAACATCAACCAGGAGACGTTCGTCACAACTGGGCCTCTCAAGAACGTCGCTGCAGCGAATTTTGCACACCATAGGATTGTTTCCATACAAAATAGAGCTACAGCGCACACTGCGAGGGCCACAATGACTCTTTTACGCGACATCTTTGGTGAAAGAATAATTTCTCGTAACAGCAATTTTAATTAGCCTCCGCGTTCCCCGGATTTAACCGCTCCAGACTGTTTTCTTTGGGGCTATTTAAAAGGAAAAGTGTATGTTAATAAGCCTAGGACTATTGAGGAGTTAAAAACCAATATTCGAGAAGAAATTAACAACATACCACCGGAAGTTTTGCGAAAGGTCATGGAAAATGTGTTGGAAAGAGCACATTTGTGCGAAGCAGAATATGGCCACCACTTGCGGGATATCATTTTTAATAACTAATCCAAAAATATTCCCTATAAATTTAATGTATTTAAAAAAAAAAAAATTAAAAAAATATCTCTTAAATAAAAAGTTATAAGCAATTCACACCACTTCGGTCTTTCTGGGCCACCCTGTATAAAGATTAAATACTGGTTACATGGAAATGGGGTAGAAGTATCGTAAACAGAATACCTACCCTGCGAATGAGAGTCCCATCATCGCGGTCAATAAATAATTAATTTGATCCTAGACATGGAGGTTAAAATTTATCTTTGAAGAAAATAACAAGATGATAAATTATTCCGTTCTACTAATTGGCTAAAACTGGGGTCGAACTTTGTCTTAATACTTGGAATCGAAGTTGACTTAACAAATAATTTATAGGGAGGTACAGACGGCAATAAAAACGGCAACCTCAGAAGTATTTCATAAAACTTGGAATTACAAAACTGAATAGCTATATTTAGTATCGTAAATCTTTAAGTAAGATATTTATTTGGTCTCCTGGTGAATATTACCATTCATGGGTTTTGGAGAAAGGTTACAGAAACGCTTTTTAGGGAATTAAATTGAAATAAATATAATAGAAACATGGAGGTAAATGAACAACAGTACTATTTGTAGTTTAAAATTACAAAATAGTATAGGTACCTAGTCTAGTATTATGCGATACGTTACTTCTATTTTTTAAGTACTTGTAAATAGTTTGCAATAATTAAAGTAGTGGGGTAAATCTGATATACTTATTAAACAAAGTAATTTCAAATTTATCAAAAACTCTAATTAAGTCGAAGCAGAAGAAAAATATTGTTTGTTGCGAAGCATATTCTGCATCAGCCACAAGTTTGGCTAATGTGAAATTCAAATACATGTTTTATTGAACCTTCTTCTAAGGTTTGCAAATAACAGAATCACGATTCATTAAGTTTTGTTCGATACTTTTTTACTTTGAAAATTGTGCTGTATTTTCTATATTTTACTCTTTTCTCCTCTATTATACTATATATCTAACCAATTTTTTATTTAATACAAAGGAAATAATCAATACTTTAAATTGCTTATGTGATGATTTTTAATATTGCTTAATTTCCGTAAAATTATCGAAAAATGATTTGAGACTTACGCCTTTTTAGTTTCGTGTTAAAAGCATGAAAACCTTCAATCTAAAATCAACTGTATTACAACGCATCTAAGTAGACGTTGCGCCAACCTCAGTCCGCCGTCTGGCGCCGTCGAAGGTGGATCTATGTCAGTTTTCGCTCCCAAATAATTACGTAATCTATTTTAAATTATATTTCGTATAGATTCGAACATTTTACATTTTTTCCGGCCAATATGAAAATAATTGTTATGTTATGACAGTCATGTCAAATCATACCTACTGTCATAAAACTGTCTAGCATTGTTGGTAAATAAAACGTAGTGATTATTTATCTTTGATATTTGATTGTTGTTGTACTAAAAAAAGAAAGACTAAATAATTACACAAGAAATAAATACTACAAAGATAATAAACTATATACTTAAATAATCTAAGGTGAATGACCATTGAGTCCAAAAATGCCCATCACACTGGTGGCATTACCCCGTTGAGTCGCCAACGATACTATTTGTACTTAGTGTTGCAATCAGAGTAACTGTATTTACTAGCAATTTGCAATAAAAAAAGCTTTTTCCAAACGAAAGCTTGCTAAAACATCAAAAAGAAATCTAAATATCGTAAGAGAGGCGAAAAAATAAATCTATTTACCTTTTCCATTGTCAAAATGAAAATTGAGATAGGTACTTACCTACAAGGATTTTGCGGAATTAATATAATAAGTATCTACACTTCATCAAGGTAATGCAAGCTAATAATCGACCATTACAAATGAGAAAGTAACTCAGGCTGTGGTTCATTTTCTCGCCCAAGCCGCTAAACCGATTTTGATAAATTTCGATTCAAAGATAGATGGTACTTTGGCAAAGGTTACTTTTGAAATTGATATTCCCGCGGGTTCGGGACTTACACGTGTGGAACCGAAGGGCGCAGCTAGTACTTACATACCTACTAATCTATATATATTATCTATACTTCTGTAATCTATCTATATCTATAAAACTCTTTGTCCTGACTGACTTACTCACTGACTGAACCGCTGGTAGTAGAGAGATGAAATTTGGAAGGTGTGTTCTTTGTGATCTAGGCATCTGATAATAATATTATTACAAGTGATTCAACGAACAGTGGACCTCGTGGGAACTAATTATTGAAAGGGCTCTTTATATCATCATAATAGAGCAGAAAAATCGGATCACATAATGTTTAGATATCTAGTACATCCTTTTGTGGGGGAATTACCCCAAAAAATAAAATCCCCCACAACAAATAAAATCTATTTACTCATAGAACTTGTATACCTTTCAAGTTTCATTAAAATCGAATCTCATAGTGCGGAGATAGCTGTTACCGCTTTTAGTGGGAGAATCACCCCACCAATCAAAAAACCCCCACGACAAAAATAGTAAGTTTACACATCTACGGCTCAACAAGGTAATTTTACACACCTACTGCTCTACAAAGTAATTTTATTTGACCACTAGCTGCGCCCCGCGGTTTCACCCGCGGAAGTGAACGCGTTATCACGGGCGCGGGCGGCCAAGCGGTTGCACTTTTTCGTTCATACTCGGATTCTACTAATTGGATGTCGATGCAAAGTATACCACGACCTTCCTCGAAAATTGAACTATCCAATATTGAAAACCAGATTTCAATCGGATCAGTAGTTTTTAATTGTATAAGAAACAAAGAAACAAACAGACAGACATGAATTTTAAAAATTATATAATTTTGTTCTATTATTTTTCCTAAGTCCACTAGACCACTTTTTTTTAAAATTACTTCCAAGTACAGACTTTTGTTCTCTCTTTCTTTATTATAAGTATAGATAGATATAGGATAAGAAAAGGTCAACGTAAAGCGAGCCTTTATTCCCTAGGTACATGTAATGTGCCATTATACACCTAAGTAGGGCATAATAGTAGTATATGCACCGAGGTACTAAAGCCCTGTCCTAATAG
This sequence comes from Idaea dimidiata, assembly GCA_949358125.1. Taxonomy (NCBI): domain Eukaryota; kingdom Metazoa; phylum Arthropoda; class Insecta; order Lepidoptera; family Geometridae; genus Idaea; species Idaea dimidiata. The sequence continues at coordinate 7,870,077 of OX442338.1, forward strand.
CGGGCGTCATGTTTAATCCAAAGCGTACGTATCTTGAGCGAAGCGAAGGAGTTATGTACCTTGAGTCCTGAGTGAAGCGTGGGATTCAAGCGCCCAAGATAAAGACAGGCTTTATTACCGAGGTGAATACTCTACTTTACACATCTACTGCGAGACAATAAAGAGGCTACAAAAATAAGAATTTAATTAACAACAAAATAATAGATTAATGCTACGTGTATGAAATATATTTACAGCTCTATTTTAGCAATATTTTAAAGGACAAATTTATCTTCAAAAATTCACTCGCGACGAGATTTGAACTCGCGTCTCTACGTGAGTGAATTTTTGAAGATAAATTTTCCCTTTAAAATATTTCTAGTAGATATGCCTTGTGCAATAAAAACAAATTATGAAATAGCTCTATATTAATTAAATTTAACAATGATACATCAAAATGACAAAACCAAGCATCGGCTTTAGTCGATTAAATAAGTTGGGGCTTTATATTAACTAAAACTTTTTGCCTTACCCTTCCGTCGAAATAAAAATAGAAGAAAAATAGCCCAGTTTTTATTTTTTTATGTGTTATGTCTAGGTGGCCAGTTCCAAGTGGACGTATGCTACCTAAACCTTAGTTCTAAATTTAAATTACTTTATGCCCTAGGTGTATAATATCGCTTTACGCTGACCTTTTTGGTCAATAAAGTAACTTTGTTGAGCAGTTATAGGTGTGTAAAGTAATTTAAATTTGGAACTAAGGTTCTGGTAGCATACGGCCATTTTGAACTGGCCACCTAGACAAAACACATAAAAAAATAAAAACTGGGCTATTTTTCTTCTATTTTATTTCGACGGAAGGGTAAGGCAAAAGTTTTAGTTAATATAAAGTAAAGTAGAGTATTCACCTCGGTAATTAAGCCTTTATCTTGAAAAAGATAAAGACAGGCTTAATTAATTAATAATTGCGCTTGAATCCCACGCTTCACTCAGGACTCTAGGTACATAACTCCTTCGCTTCGCTCAGAAGTAAGTTTTTAAAACCCTCGCTGCGCTAGGGAGTTAACTCTAGAGTCTTTCGTATGCTTTGGATTCAATATGACGCCCGGTATATAAGACAGGGCTTTAGTACCTCGGTGCATAAACTAATATTATTTGACCAAAGAGGTCAACGTAAAACGAGTAATGACTCGCTAAATATCTAATGAGATATCTGGGAAGTAAAATGCGCGTTTAAGCCCTAGGGAATAAAGTAATTTAAATTTGGAACATTAACATTTGCTTGTATTACAGGTATTTAATAATAAAAATCAGACTGGTACATTCAGGCCCAGGGCCAAATGCACATTGCAAACAAAAATAATTGTCTTTTGGCCGCATGGTAAGGTGATAATAAATTGAAAATAGAAATACCGGAAAAAGACGATCAATTTTGGAAAAAAGAGATGGAACCGAAGTTAACAAGTTTTTACATGGAATGCTTACTGCCTGAGTTGATAGATCCACGCCATCCCAGAAAAAGAACAATTCTCGATCCAGATTACATAACCGTCAAAAAGAGTGTTTGTCAAACCTCTTAATCTGAAATTCCATCGAGAAAACGACTACTTCCGCCTATTGAAAACCATTCAATAATTGTTACACCACCAGTTCAACGTAGGAAATTGGAATTTCATGAAATGTAAATACTTAATTATTTGTAAATAAAAAGGAGTCAGTTTTGTTTACAAATGAAACTTTTAATGCAAGAGTACATAGTAATAATATTAAAAACCTATTTGTGAAAACTGTAAAATGAAAAAAATAAGAATAACTCCATAGTTTTTCTGTTCGTTGCGCTGATATTTTTGTATCACAACATTTTTGATGAAGTTGCAACAAAACCAATTTTTCATCTCTCCCGTTCGGAAAGTTTAATTTTCATGGGTAGATATCCGGGTTGAAACTAGCTCATTTCATCCCTAGGGTGGAAATTTAAAAATATTTTTTAATTATTGCAACTATTTGACAAATTTTAAGGGGTATTTAAATAATTAAGTAGCTCTCAAATTTTGAAAGGCCTCAAATTTAAAGTAGATTTAAAATTGATTAAAATTTGAGGCCACTTAAAATTTGAGGGAAACTTAAATAACTAAGTAGCTTTTAAATTTTGAATGGCCTCAAATTTGAATTGGATTAAAAATTGATTAAAATTTGAGGCCACTTAAAATTTGAGGAAAACTTAAATAATTAAGTAGCTTTTAAATTTTGAATGGCCTCAAATTTGAATTGGATTTAAAATTGATTAAAATTTGAGGCCACTTAAGACTTGAGGGCTACTTAAATAATAAAGTAGCTCTCAAATTATAAATATGAGGCGCCTTCTATTTTCTCATAGAGGGTAATAAAAAGTAGAGTGTATCACACTACTCTAGAATCCCTCACTTCGCTCTGGATTCAAAAAACCACCCTCACGGTAAAAATATTATTTTGCTTCATTGTAATACAATCTACTAACTATTCTCATAGTGGGCGATGAATATTTTTCATTCGAAAAATAGTATTCGCTCCCGAGGTAGACATTCTAGTATTACGGTATGAATCGCGTTTGTTGCCTCAGATGAGGGAGGCCGGAAGGGCTCCGAAACGTCGGGCTTGTATTATAAAGCCAACAAAACAAACGCGATTCAAACCGAAACACAGTTTCAGCACGCTAGCTAATTGGAAAGTGTATCAAATTGAATTTGCAAGATTCCGCCCGGACTCCGGACAGACAAACTAACAAGAAAAGTGAGAATGGCACGACAATGGTCAAGTCTGTAATAAGTCAAATAGGTAATTCGGCAAGTCCAGTATCGACAAGTTATAAAATTTTCCAAACATGCCAATAGCCTGGTCCACACTGTACGATCCACATGCTCCAGAATCTTTTATCCTATTTTCTCCCTCTCCGCTGCTTGAGCGCGAATAAGATAAAATATTCTTTAGCGCGGAGATCGTCCGGTGTGGATGCGGCCGATTATTCCCAGCTGTCCCCTCTAGCCCTGTCCCCGGGGTGACAATTCGTGGCGACTGTCCCCTTTGAAAGCTGGCTAAAGGGGACAAATGGAATTATGTTTCTCAGTTGTCACGGTGGGGGGGGGGGGGACAGATGGGAATCTGTTCTCCCATTTCTACCCCGCATGTGTGTGTTATAATAAAACTAGCTGCGCCCCGCGGTTTCACCCGTGTTCGTAATAAGTACCCTAATGTACCATTATTATTTTAATGAACTTTATAAACGCACACCACTTGCATTCATAGTACAAAATATTACTATGAATGCAAGTCGTAAGGGGATCGTCGGTTAGGGGTGAAGTTTGTAATGAAGATCTCGAGAAGCTCTATCACTTATGATAAGAAACTAGTGGTCTAGTGTCAATAGTTTCCGAGATATTGACGGTTCAAGTTTGACAGCTGTCAACCAAACTGATGATCTCGAGGAGCTATATAACTTAGGCTGAGAAACTAGTGGTCTAGTGTCAATAGTTTCGGAGTTAGGTTAGATCGTTTTTTGTTTTTACTTCGATCGTCTTTTGTTTTCCACTAATCTCTTCTATTAACTTTTTTTTCCCAAAAATTTACAAAGTCTTTTTAGTATCTTCTTAGTGGGACTAATTCACCTCTAGAGTATATTAATATGTATGTAGTCGACTCGTCCCAATGTCTAAACTACCGTCCCTGGTCCCAGTTTCGAAGGGGACGACTTCACCCCTAATCCAAAATATTGCTATAAATGCAAGTCGTATGCGTTTATAAAGTTCATTAAAATAATAATGGTACATTAGGGTACTTATTACGAACACGGATGAAACCGCTGGGCGCAGCTAGTTCTATTGTAACACCAACATGCGGGGTAGAAATGGGAGAACAGTGATTCCCATCTGTCCCTCCCGCCCGCCGTGACAACTGAGAAACATAATTCCCATTTGTCCCCTTTAGCCAGCTTTCAAAGGGACAGTCGCCACGAATTGTCGCCCCGGGAACAACTGGGAAAAAATTCCTAGTTGTCGGAGTAGGAATAATCGGACGATACAAGTTTTGAAGATACAAAACAAACAACTTGCAAATTATTAAATAAATATTATTGCACGACATTTACAGACAGCGCAATCTAGCTCCAAACTAAGCACTGGGCTTGTACTAGGGGTATTAGACCACGAATATAATACATATTATACCTCTTTTTTTTTGTAAATACATACATATTATACATAGAAAGACACCCAGATCAGATACAAATATTTATTTTTAAGCATAAATATTTGCACCCGACGGGAATCGAATCTGCAGCCTTCCGTATTGCAGCCAGGCCCGCTAGGAGTAATAGTGTTCCGTGAGCCAGGCGGTCGTCCGAAGCACCAATGAGGTTGTATTATAAAATACTTGACACTGGCTACTTTCCAAACGACCATAATCGGTTTACAACCTATGAAAAAATATATAACAGTTTTGATTTCGCGCGCTTGGGCGCTAGATCAAAAAAGTTGCGATGTTCGGAAGTGCATACGTGTGCGTGTGACTCGTGGATGTAGGGGTAAGTGGGCGGGCCGTTCATGACATATTTTTTATTGGAGCTTCGTCTTAATAACTCTCTGACTAAAGGTGTATTCCGTATAAATTTATACCCCACTTTCAGATTTAAGTGCACATTACATAGTTAATACGCATTTTCGATACGATTGTTATACAAAGTTAAGCCAACCACGTCTAACCCTGGTACAATAGTTTTCCCATTTTAATAACTGTTATTCACGTAACGCCACAACAATCGAAACTACTCGATTAACTCAAACCGCTTGATAAACAAGTCCATTTATTCTCCGATAATCACGTAGGTAACGCTCAAATTGTTCTCCTCCAATCCGAACAGTAAATAAAGACGTGTAAATAATATATTGTACGTGTAATATCTACTCAAGAAGACACAATACCAACTAAAAAAATATTCGTCTATTTCTATCCCCATTTTCTTTGATGTAGCTACCTATCGTAGGAAATGCTCAAAATATTTTCTTTATCATAAAAACCTTGTTTGGTTTTATATCAAAGTATTGATGATAGACGATTTATATTTGTAAAAAAACATATTAGGTATTTTACTGAAAATGTTGTTATAGGGTTGATATTGTAGCCTGAAAAAATACCCCACCGTGTAATAAGTATATTTTTAGTTTGCTCCGACTACAAACTTTAACTTTCAACAAAGTTGTTTCTGAAGTGACTGCACTTATTTATTTATATGTTCAACACTTAATGGCGCTAAAAAGTCAGCTTACATAGCTTGAGTTATGAAATATAAGTATGAGATATAGAGGTGGACAAACTGATTGCGATCTGTTTGGTATGGTGTCCATCAAGATATGCTCCATTCCTTCCACTATTAGTAGTTTTTTTATCATGTTATCCTAAATATTAATGTACCGTCTTCGCGGTAATTTTAAATATCGCGCCATATCCGGCGTCACCAATCAAATCTCTCAGACACTAAGGCGCCTGGTCAACTCGAGGGTGGGCCAATCAGAATTCGTCTATTTTGACGTAAAGCGCTGGCATTGGTTAAAACCGAGAGCCTACCGTCACTGTGAGTGACACCTACCTACAAAAAAAATATATAATTTTCTACGTTTTTATAATGGTGGACGTTGCGTCCGAACAAATCTAAATTTTCCTCGTAATGGGTTTGTCTGCGATAGTGTAATCATAAAACCATAGTGAAAACGTCATCCTCTACGTTTAACATCGTATGCGGCGCCGCTCGTGAGTGCATCCAAAACTTTAGTGTATCACGAACCAACGACGTGTACCTACCTACTCGAGGAGTGAAATCCAGGACATTACAAGGAGGCAACTCAGGTGCGTAGCGCTTTATATTCAATTTGCCCAGTTCAGGAAGACCGGGAACCGTAGACCGTGCTGAGAGAAAGAAATTTCCTTAGAACCAATGTATTTCACATACAATTAATTAGCACTGATTCGTGTGTTCACTGTGTTCTGGTTTCATTATTAATTAATTAATGAGCGACTTTCGGTTGCAAATACATTAAGTTGTAATTTTGGTCGAATTTTGTTAGACAATATTAGCCTTATTAATAAAAGGAGAATAAGGCCGGAGTAGTTATTCAAATTCCTACCTATACTATTGTCGCTTTTAAGAAAGCAGAAATTTGTTATCGCATCTAACAATAAACATACTCAAAGTCGCAGAAACAAAAGCTACATAAAATCGGTAATTAGAAGTAGTATTTTATCGTCTATAACTGTAATATCGCTAGTCATTTTACGCTCAGTGTGTAATGTGTATAGTATAAATTGTATTTATAACTGGAATAACAGTCATCGCGTGAACCTCCGAAACTGTGGGTTTAATGATCTGTAAATGAAAAACGAGGCACTTGAAATGACGTGGTGGTCGGCAATCGGTATCGTTTACTTGTGAGAGATTGGAATCGTCTTTTTATAAACATTTTGTATTGGTTAATCACAGATCAGTTAAATTAGTACCAAATCACAAATACATAGGGTGAAGTTTTTGGGGCTTGGTGTTAACCTAAACAATGACTTAAAATGATTATTTAGACTGCCTAAACATAGCTCTCGGATGGCAACGGAATAAACCCCGTACCTAACTCTAGTATATAGAATAGTTGATTTTGAAATTGGTTTCTCACTATAAAGTTTAAAATTCTTTGTACTGATATGATGTTCGCCTTCCCGAATTACGTTTTTAAAATTTTTTCACATTAATTGCACAATTATACATTCATAGTGTTTACTTAGTAGTTGGCGCCTATTAGATAGTTTCCAAGGAGTGGACAAACAGGAATTCTCTGAAGCAATATTATAACTATAATATTCTAAAATCTCATTGCTCTTGTAAGAATAGACTACTCTTCAATTTGAATAGACATAGAGTCGAGAAAATTGTAAAAACGACTTGCCTAAAAGGGACGTCTTTGTTTGACATTGGTAATGATATTTTAAAGTTTTACAAACGTCAATCACTCTACCACAACAAATATAAATGGTTGCCTATTAATATTACTCCGGTAAACATCAATTGGACTCAGGTTTTCCTTATACGCTGGATATTTTTCGTTTTTAGGTTACGCAAGGACTTGCCCTTTTCTAAATTGACGTATTGACGGAAAAAACGCGGAATCGAAATCGTACAGCAATCTATCTGAAAAGATACGGCATCGGGGTCAATCCATTACTATTGCTACCTACATAGTTGTGACAAATAGTTGCCATTTATTGGCGAATGACCGCGTGGATATATTTTACTAGCTGCGCCTTGCGGTTTCGCCCGCGTAAGTCCTGTTCCCGCGGGAACATCGGGATAAAAAGTAGCCTATGTGTTAATCCAGGTCCCCAGCTACCTATATTCCAAGTTTCATCGCATATCTAGTAATATATGTTAATGACTACCGAATATAACGTATTCATCAGTTTGTTTAATATTTTAGGAAACTAATTTTCAAACCAAGATCCCAAGCCGCAGGTGCTTAATACGGAACGCTAAATTCAGTTTTTAATCGAGCAATTCATCTAGATTTTCTATAATGAAAACGAATTGAATCTTGCTTAAGACTTAATAAAGTGGACGTTTTGAAATATTTATAAGCATGCATGCTTGGTTGAATTATTTCCTTTTTACCGACTCTGTGACTTGACGTTTTAATACATTGTAAATACATAGCATAGACTAGAGAACTTCATATATTAGGTAAAATCCGGACAACAACTAAGTAGAATAATGGTCTAAAATCTTTATTTTTATCTGTGCCCAAAACAAAGATATTTAAATTTAAAAAGTTAAAAACTCTTAATATAAACCTTTAATAATAGTAATGGTAAGGCTTATGTAGGTATATAGCTACGAAACTTGGATCAAATCCAAAACCATCTTCTGTTCAAAACAATAGAGATATCTACCCAAGCCCATGTTGTCCATTGTTCGAATACTTAGTTTAATTTAGATATTAGGAAATCGAAAGATCTTAGTTTATTATTTCTGTCAGCACGCTTGCTTAGGGAACAATCTAGGAGGAAAACATACCTATTAACAGTACCATGAACTATACAACTTCATATTTGTTTTGTGAAGCACGTGAACTAATAAACCTTTGAACAAATGTAAGCACAACTGAAGTTGCTTCCAACAGATGAAGTAACTCCATTAGTTGCTAATAACAATTTGATTGCTACAAAATTTAGCAACACAAATCCTTGGTCAAACCGAAATGTTGATTTAATTAATTAATAATAGAATAACTTCTTCGCTGTGAACAATGGATGGACTTGACATTGGAAGTGAGCTATTGTTGAGAAAGAATCTGGTACAATCGGATCAAGCGTGGTGAATAGCTGGTGTGGTTAGAAATGTTCACGCGATGTGAGGAAATGTGGCCTATTGTTTTGGAATCACGGTTCGAGTTAATTGCGACAGATGACAAACATATTTTACAGTTTGTTGGAAATGAACAAAAAAATAATTTACTGCGTATTCAGAGGGTTTATTGCTATTCAGAAATATTTTAATTTTAAAAACTCCTTAGAAAAAAACAATCGTTGAGTTAGATATTTAATGAAATAATTTCTATAAAATTTAAATAATTACTTTTCTTGAATATTGAAATCATGAGCATTGCGATGAAATTATAAATTTACGTAGTAAGGTGCTCTCGGGTATTCTGGAAGATTCTGAATGTGGGCTTAATCCGTAATAGGTATAAACCCTTAATCAGAGTGATATTTATTTTTGTATAAGTTTGGAATTACCACATTGAATAAGTAAATCAGATTTACCCTTACTTTAAAATTGTTATATTAATTAATTTGAAGAAATCTCTAGCTTTTTTAGGAAATAACGTGACTGGGTAACAGTTCTAACCCAAACCTATCCAACAAGACAGCAAAAAACAATTGCAAAAAAATAAAGACACATAATATTATTTGATATCAAGATTTTTTTTCCATTTCCTTCCCATTGGTCAGATTTAAAGTACCGTCAAATACAAAAATAAAAACGAAAGGTCATATTTTACGTCATCGAGACGAAATTGTAATGAATGAAAAAGTAGAAGGTATAGGGAAATAGGTAACGGTAGGTAGGTAAAGGTGCTCAGGTAGAGCATTCAATTTACTATAACACAGTTCAAATGTCAATAAAATATTTAATAACGGCAAAACGCTTTGAGTGCTAAACTATTTGCTAGTTACCTACTTATATACTGTAAGTACTACACACTCTCAACCATGTCTCTGTATTGTAAACCATTTTAACTAGTATTTATTGCATAACAAAAGATAAGTTATTATAAACATAACTCGTATTTATCCATAATTTTATATTATGCTGTTACAAAAAGCAATTTAGCTGTTAAAAATGATTTAATGCGTATAATTTATACAATTACGTTGATTCCTTGGCAGAAGGGACGCTAGTTGGTTAGGGATGCCAGTTGCGTACTTCCGAAGATACTCGTACTAACTTATCTTCGTCACTTCGCCATTCGCCACTGCTGCAACTCAGCTGGTGACTGGTCCGGAGGCGGCGGCTCGAGTCGAGCAGCCGAAATACTTTTGCATAAAATCAGTGTATGATTTTATTCTGTTTGCCGTCGAAACCTTTGGTTCGTAAGGTTTTAAGGTCAAGAATTTGATGACTGAACTAGGACGCCATCTCAGGAAGACAGCCATGACCCTCAGTGTGGTCAAGTCTGATCTCCTTGGCCATTTAACGAGGAAATGCGTGCAGCATCATGGTCACTTTTGGCTATCCTACTCGTCCCACATGAGGAGCTTTGATTAGGTGGATATACAAGGCATTCATTGGTTCCGCTTGGGCTTCTGCCATAATTATTCTTTTCCAGTTTTAATTTAAACTCATAGTTTCTACTTTTACTAAGGTTTTAATATGGGTACTTTAGTTATTACTGGGTTTAATATCCTTAATAAAATATAATCTCAAGCAACATATTGCACAAATAAACTCATATTATAATAAAAGCTTTTAGGTACCTTTTAGGTACGGTACCCTAAAAAGTCATAATTTCGGATTGTTACTGACGGTGATGCGACGTGACGCGGACATACTGGCGACTGAATAGCGTAATCAACCGCGGAGTAAGGTGAATACGTAATTGGTGAGCTTTCAGTCGACGTACAGTTGACCCATTTGTACGACGTGCGACGCCCAATCAGGGGTCAGATTCGATTGAGCTCACTTTTTTTCGGCTCGATAATCCTGAAAGATATTATGAACAGAAATATGAAAGGTCCTATTATATTTCTTTCATTATAAATTGTATCGGTTGAGTGTGTCTGCTCATATGTGTAATTTTACATATGATGTGATATTTTGTTGAGTGGGCACTGTGGCAGACGCAATTTTGTAAAAACTTTATGATTTGCTTTTGAATAACTTGTTCTACTATTGGTTTGTTCTGACTCTGTCATTTGTTTCGATCTTTGAAAAGAACCCCAAGAAATTATCTTCCTAAAAGTGAAAAAATTTAAAATTATTGTTCCATTATAGCTTCTGTTTTATTTATGAGCTTATAAACTCGTACGTAGCTAAAGTAAACCTATCTAAGCGTGTATCAGTGAAAAACTTACACAAGTGTTTCTACATAACGTAGAATTACTATCCCGAGAATACCTATTTCGAAGAATTCCAGGAAATAAACATTTTTGTGAATGTTTTCTATTACGGTTTGTAATATGTGGTAGTGTCCGGCGTGAGTTAAGGGGTAGTTTATTGTTGGTCGCGGACACCGCAATAAAACAAACAGCGGTCCTAATGTAGGTGCCATACCGCCATACTGTAGATGAAACTCGAATTGCTACACGGTGCCTCCGGCAGACTCTCCCAAATGCTTTGTTTATTGTTGTTATACGTATTTTATTACGTAAATACTGTGTAACTTAGTAATAAACGGAAACGAGAGTTGATGCTTGTTTACTAATTTTATTTATATTTTACTCGGTAGGTAAGTAATTAAATGAAATATTGTTTTTACAAGTTGTTTTCGAGAACCTCTCTCCCTACTGTATTGGAGACTTATTTATTTACAGTAGACGAAGACAGATTAAATTAAGGTATTTAAGTAACAATTTGAGAGGAGACTAAGAAAATAAATAGGTAAAAGTAGGTACTTATTACTTCGACTTAGATGCCAGTTTCACACTGAAATATCAAAGAGAAGTTGCTAAGGTTAACAGCAAATTAAGTAAATTTTCGTTAAAGGTCTAGACGTTTTGTAATTATGTTTCGGTTCTCGATTAACAAGTTAATAGGATATCTTCTGGGTGAGACGTTTATTAGTTTAAGACTTAAACTTACAATGTTTACTGCGAAGTTATTTTGACATTTTCAATGAAAGCAGACACTTGACTGAAAACACGAATTAATATAATAGTACGTACGTATACCTAAGTAAGTTTAAATACAAACAAATTTTTACAGAATTTGATGTACAATATATACGCTGGCACATAACTATGTGTGTAATATATTATTCGAGGTTAAAATTTTCGAAATCCAATTGGTTTTTAAAATAGTTGATAAAGCTTGGGAAATAAGTAAATTGGTAAGATTTTCTACAGAAAGTTTTAAAGAGCTTATAAATAAAACAAAGGGTTTGTTGATTTGATTATATCAATGGACAAATGAAAAATTTTGATAGTTTAAGGGGACACTTAAGTAGATTATTTTCAGATATAACTTCTTAGGTGATCCGAATAAGTCATTTTTGAAAATAAAGAATAAATAATTTCAGATGAAATCGTGAGCACAACTATAGTTAGAGATTCATTTTCTTTTATTTCACAGATTTCAATCAAGCCTTAATCAATTTAAAACATGTACCTAGTCGAACCGTTTCAAACTTGGAACACAAATCGAAGCTAATTAAAAACTTGCCTCGTGTCTTAGCTGCCTGAAAAGTTGTGAAATACGTAACGGAAGACGGTTGTGAAGTTTGTAAAGGCATTCCGACAGGCGCACATTGCATAGCAATATAAGTTTTGTGTGTAATGTAAAGGAATACTTAGCCAAGGCTACAAAGAGATAATATTCTGTTAAGAATTAAAAGCTCAATCAGTTCCTACCTAACAACGTAAAAATCTAAGATAAGAAGAAAAAAAGAAAGTGCTAGTTAATTTGAAAGTATTATATTATTATAACCTAGTCATTCTATAAAACTATAGATTTAATCTAGCGATCCATGGTTACACATGGACAGAATAAAGTCACATTTTTTTAACTGTCGAAAATAGCCCAAAAAGTCATGTTTGGCTGCTGTCTTCCCTTTTCTAGACGAGCCATATCTTAGACCATATCATCAACTTACCATCAGGTTATATAGTGGTCAAACGCTCATTTATCGTGTGTGAAAAATTAAAGAGAGGAAAAAAAAAAAAGGATTCATGCCGATAAAAGTGTGTCGTCTAGGTAGGGTCAGGTAAGCAAGCGACTACTCTAATATAAACAAAACCAAAGTTATTGCGAAGATAAACAAAGCGGAGTTAGTTAAAATATGTAGCTGGTGCAAACAGTCGCGTTCAGCTCGGCAAAATTGAAACCCGAAATAATTAATTTATAGGCCGACGATCGCGAAACAATTTTCGGGCAACATTGACTTATGGGATCAATGTTCTTGATAAATTTAATTTCTTCGGTTTAATAAAATTATTGTTTACAAAGGTACTGAAGCAAAGTAGTATCACGTATGTGAAAGGGTGTTCCTTCAACGCGAGCGTTTGTTGTAATGTACCATTATAGATTCCACTCAAATGCGCGCTGTATATAATGCTCAAATATTTAACGTTACAGTGCCGTATCATTACAGGCGAATGCTCGCGGTGAAGGAGCACCTTAAGGTAGGTAGGAATGTAGTTATTTGCTTTGTACGTATAAGCTGCTGACCTTAAACCAGTAATTAGTTTGTTACTTAGATTTTGTTACATAAGAACTTAACCAGCTTAAAATTAGCTTCTGTGAACAGACCACCTTTGCTACGTGCTAAATCTTTTGAATTTATTCTTTGCCAAGCCAACTCAATGTATTCAATAAACCTGTAAAATAAAAATACATTTATAGACGAGCATGAAATTTCCTTAGGAAATGTGAGAGAGTATCTAATAACAGGTCGAATTAATGACCTCTCTGGAGTTCAGCAAGGCGCTTTACTTACCCGTAGATGTTTAGATATAGACCGCTAGCTCGTTAGGGACTAGTTTAGGGCTCCGGCTCTTAATGGAGCTGTTTATTTAATGTTTAAGGTCTACGGTTACCATTATTTCAGAGAATGCGCATATGAAGTGTGCCGTTATGTTCTATAACTAGTCTCAGTTGAAAAAGGTATTAGTTTGTGGTAGGCACTTTTGCATAAAGTTTGATCGTAGTGTGAGGAAATCTAGGTATCTAGAAAATGCACTGAGGTAATGTTTATTCCTTAAATTCAGACGAATATGTCGGTATCTTTTTGCATATGCTTCCACAAAATGTCCATGTCTTAAACTAAGGTACTTTCAGGTCACCATAATCAAATCCGCCGCTGTAACTGTAAAAAATAATGTAGTGAAATAACCTTCCATTGTGGGTATACTAGGTAGACCAGGTAACTGTGAACCTTCAGATACATACCTAACCTTGCTCTAGAACGAGCTGTCCAACGCATATGAATAGGAAATGCGATATCGTCGAACAGTAATGCAGGCAGCGGTCTGGAGAAAGCACGAGTAATTCACGGATGGATGCACGCGGAGATTGGTATTGTCACAATAGAAATTGTACGCAAGCAACGTACCGAGAGGACCGTATCCGAAGAAAGGGGATATCCGGTCTAATCATACATTCCTTCTTAAGGGTTAGAGGAAATTAGTTAGCATCTTGTTAAGGGCACTAGTTCTGGACAGCGAAACAAATTTTGTTTGTATTTTGAAGTTATGTTCGTTTAAATAAAAAACTGTTTGTGGTACTTTAGCCCATTTTCCCCCTTACCTATTTATAAACCACAATTAACAGATCCATAAATATAAATACAAATTTATTTTTGAAAATTTTTAAGGATTTTATTTTATAATTTATTTTATTAGCTTTACGATTTGTGTCCTGCAGTAACAGACAGAAACAAACTACCTACAAAACTTAACTTATCTGTGAGTCATCGTTTATAGTAAAAGGGATAAGCGATTACTCACTGATTACTTACTTTACGGCTGGCACAAACTGGATGCGGAAGCCGAAAATAGATCTAGGTGGCGTGCAATTGGAGAGGCCTATGTCCAGCAGTGGACTGCAACAGGCTGATGATGAAAAGGGATAATGTTTGGAAAACTAGTCCAAATAAAAAAAAAGTATTACGTTTACCTACTCGAAATAGTTGACTTTAAATTAAATTCGAATTTTCAAAAGCCTTAATATGTATCAATTAGGTTGTTTAATTAAAATTAGACCTAATTTAAACAGCTCTGCCGATACCTAGTCTAACTGTGTTTAACTTAGTTTACTCTAACTGAGCCGCTATTAATGGGATTGACTACGATTACCAACGCGAACGTTCAACGAAAACTAATCACGGCCTACTTGTAGTCGTCAGCCTCTATTCGAGCTTGTGTTGCCAGGCTAAAATAAATGGTTTAATCCTTTTGATTTTCGTTGATAAAGCTTCAGTGAAACGTTTTTATATTTTAATTCACGTTTTTTTATATTACACGACATTACACACAGCGCAATCTAGCCCCAAACTAAGCACTAAGGCTTGTTCTATGGGTACCAGACAACGGATCTAACAACTTTTTTTTTTGTAAATACATTTATATCATACACAGAAAAACATCCAGACCTTATACAAATATTTATTTTTTAGCATAATTTTTTGCACCCGGCGGGAATCGAACCCGCAAACTTCTGCATTGCAGTCAAGCGTACGCCCGTCGCATCACGGAGTTCACTATAAATAAGTTTTTTAGTTTTACTCTTCCACTTTTAAGCTTACCATCCACCGCCAACCAAAATAAGTTAGTCTAGCATAGCTCGCCTAATATCAAACGAGTGAGTATATCTGAAATTGTTTGCGGTAAACGCACATTTTTGAAAAAATGGCTCTAAACATGCGTAGCATAGCTAAATAAAAGCTGAAGCTGTTGAAAAGCTGAAAAACTCACTTTAAGAGATTTATATTTTCATTTAATTCATAGTCAGTCATTAATAGTCAAATGGTCAAGTAGTCAAGTGTGTTGTAGGTATAGTTATACTTAAGTTTTCTTGCCAGAAGTTCAAGGACTTGCTATGGATTTTCTGTATTTTACTTATTTACTTGCCACAAGCTTTATCTTAACTTCTGACATATTTAACCCACTTTTCATTGTTCCAGACTTTTATGACCTGGGAAGTCGTAAAAGTCTGGAATATACCTACTTTACTTTTTTTAGCACGACAGTAAAGATCGAAACAATTACCAGATCGCCGATCGCCACTATGCGAGAGAAGTAACTTTAAAGTCTACCTAGTTCCCACTAAGTATCCAAGTTTCCCAACAGCAGGCACTAGAGAGGCAACTTTAAGCGAAATAAAGTTTACGGCTTCTATAGACGTACGGCATAAACTAGCGGCGCGACGATTGATCGGCTGTCGCTTGAGCTTCTGCAATTCCGCCCTGATGGTCTACTGTAAATGTAAAACGTTCTATTGTAATGCAAACTTTATGTCATTTCTATATCTTACTAATAATCGCGAAAGTTTGTATGTATGTATGTCAGTATGTGATTTTGTTTCTCTTTCACGCCAAAACTACTGAACCGATTGCGACAAAACTTAGAATGTAGGTCGCTGGAGCCCTGGAATAACACATAGGCTACTTTTTATCCCGAGATTTTGGCGAGAACGGCATTTACGCAAGTGGAACCGCGGGGCGCAGCTAGTTGACTTACGTGATATTTCAGCTGCAATATCGGTTATTTCTATTTAACTGATAAATGTAGTGGAGAAGCTGTAGTTTGTGATAAAAAAAATCTGGTGATTTTATTTCATTAGAATAACTTCTACCATCACATGAAATACTTACCTACTAGTTTAACTCTCTTTTTGGGCACAAATTAAAAAACGAAAAGTAATTTTACTTGTTATGTTGGTATGATCTATGTCGGTGTATCATTGCCATGTTGATCTTGTCCATACGACTCGCGGCGACACTTTCTCTTGTCCGATGTGCATTGTGCAGTCAGTATTTGCAGTCCGTCTGTTACTACTTTTAGTTACAAACTTTGGCGCTACTTCTGGGAATGTAAATAACGACCGGAATAGTAGAAATATTTTAACTTTTTTTTCAATATAAAGTTTAGCATGGTTATAAAGCCCTGCTTCTCACTTATCTTACTAATATTATAAATGCGAAAGTTTGTATGTAATTCCGTATGTGACTTAGTTACTCTTTCACGCAAAAACTACTGATCCGATTGCGATGAAACTTGGAATGTAGGTAGCTGGATACCGTAAATAACACTCAGAATTCTTTTTATCCCAATATTCCTGCGGGATCCGGACTTACGCGGGTAAAACCTCGGGGCGCAATAAGTAATGTTATAAACGCGAAAGTTTGTATGTATGTATGTGACTTTGTTACTCTTTAATGCAAAAACTACTGAACCGATTGCTATGAAACTTCATCATTGGCAAGTAACATCTATGTGAGATGATTTAGGCAGCGTCCGTTGGTGATATAGGTAGAGATAAGCACCTACGTTGGTGACTGACTAGTCCAATCCGTGACCGACAGATACGGCTACACTTTTGGCAGACCAAATCAGTGCCAGATTGTAATAGTGGTGGAGGAGGCAGAAGAGCGCGAACGTGCCGCGCAGCGCGTTTTCGAGCTATCTGCCCGAACCACGAGGTATTGTCGTGTGCAGATACACCCTCAGCAACAACTTTGCGCCAGTTTCCACGATCCTCTGCATCCTCCTCCCACTTATTTGGATTAATATTAAAAGACAACATGTCCCGCTTCACACTGTCCTTGAACCTCAGCATCGGTCGTCCAACTGGACGCTTGGCATGAGCCACTTCGCCCAGGAGCGTCTGTCTAGGCAAACGACCGGGTTCCATACGGTACACATGCCCTAGCCATCGCAATCGTCTCTGACGTAATAAGGCGGTTATGCTAGGAAGCTGTGCAATGCTGAGAATCTTTTCGCTTGTGACTTTGTCTTTCCAGGTCAGTCCTAGAATGCTACGGAGACAGCGCATATGGAAGTTGTTTAGTTTCCGCTCTTGTTTGGCATACGATGTCCAGGTCTCAGCTCCATACAAGAGTATACTTAAGATGCAAGTCTGATAAACAGCCATCTTGGTTCTTGTTGTAAGATGTTTATTGTTCCATACTCTTGTATTAAGCTTCCCGAACGACGTTTTGCCGATGCGACAGTTGATCTCTGCGTCAAGCGAGAGATTGCTCGACATCGTTGAGCCTAGATAACAAAAATTGTCGACAACCTCCAAGGGAGCACCATCCAACAAAATTACTGGTTTTTCCGTGACTCCTTGCGCCATTATAACGGTCTTCTTTACATTCACGGACATAGCAAAGCGAGCACATGCGTTTCCAAACTTTGACACAATGACTTGGAGCTCTTCTGGGGTAGTGGCGACAAAGGCTGCATCATCCGCAAACAAGAGACTGTCCACAAAAATATCTTTACGGTAGCGACGGGATTTAAGTAACGCTATGTTAAATAGCTTACCGTCGTCTCTTGTGTGAAGATGTATGCCCTGATGGAAATCACCAAATGCATGTCTCAGAAGTAAAGAGAAAAATATCCCAAACAAGGTTGGCGCTAGGACACAACCCTGTCGGACACCCCTAAGCATGCGGAACGACTCAGATGGTTGACCGTTGTAAATTACTGTGCCATTCATGTCTTGATGGAAGGACATAACTAGCAACAATAACTTTGGTGGACAACTGACTTTCTCCAGCGCCGCGTAAAGGCCCTCTCTGCTCACGGTGTCAAAAGCTTTATTTAGGTCAACAAATGCAATAAACAGTGGAGTTCGTTGTTCCCTACACTTTTCCTGCAACTGCCGAAGTGTAAATATCATGTCCGTTGTAGAACGCTGCGCACGGAATCCGCACTGTGCTTCAGGATAAATGCGGTCAGCAAGTTTCTGTAGCTTACTTAAGATGATACGGGCAAGCATCTTGCCTACTATGCTCAGAAGGGAGATGCCGCGATACGAGTTGCAATTGCCGCGATCACCTTTGCCCTTGTACAAAGTAACGATGTTGGCATCACGCATATCCTGAGGCACTTGCCCCTCATGCCAGCATTTCACGAACAGTATAGCAAAGAGGCATTACACTTTGCACCTTCAAGATTTCCGTCAGGATACCATCATTGCCTGGGCTTTTGCCACATTTCAGTTGTTTTACAGCCTGGTGGAACTCTGCAATCGTGGGTAGTACATCGAGCTCTTCCATCACAGGTAGACTTGGGATGCTTTGTACTGCTGTAGACTCAATATCCATAGGTTGCGAGTAAAGTTCGGTGTAGTGCTCTACCCAACGACCAAGTTGACGTTTACCATCAGTTATGACAGATCCGTCAGACTCCCTAAGAGGTGCTGTTTTCTTGGGAATTGGACCCAGTGCCTTCTTTATTCGTGCATAGAGACCACCTATGTTACCAGTGTAAGCGCAATCTTGGATGCTTTGGCAAAGCTCTGTCCAGTAGGCATTGGCGAAGTATCGTGTGTTACGCTGAAGAGCGGCCTTCGTTGTGCTTAGTTTTTCTTTCGTGGAGCTTGATGGATTAAGACGGTGGTTTAATGCAGCTGAATTTTTGGAGTCCAATAGTGGTTTAAGATGTTGTATATTAGCCTGGAACCAGGCTAATATACAACATCTTAATCTGATTAATCTTAATCTTAATCTCAACATCTGAGGTTGTGCAAGACCGAACACCTCCAAAGCAGTATTTGTAAGCAAGTCTTTGATATTATTCCAGTCTTCTGAAACAGAAGAATCTGGATTCTAGCTTTCTGTTATCCGATCAATTTCTTTACTAAATTGGGTTACTAATTCTCTATTTTTTGTTTTAGTTACATCTATTTTCAGTTTAGCTGGGGTACGGGATTTGTGGATTTTCTTGGGTTTAAGGGAAAGTTTGGTCACAACCAATGAATGATCAGTATCACAGTCTGCACTATGGTAAGAACGTGTGTGTTTGATGTCACGTAGGTCTTTTCTCTTTGTCAGGATAAGATCTAACTGATGCCAATGGCCCGATCTTGGATGTTTCCATGAGACCTTACGTATTTGTTTGCCCTTAAAGTAAGCGTTAGTAACACATAATAGGTTCTGAGCGCAAAACTCAAGTAGACGTTGTCCATTGTCGTTAATTTTCCCAGTACCATGGTTACCCAGACAGTTGGGCCAAGATTCACTGTCCCGTCCTACCCGAGCATTAAAGTCTCCTAAAAAGACAAGACGATCACCAGATGGAAATTGGCGCGCTGTTGTCGTGAGATCTTCGTAGAAGGAGTCCTTAGTTTCGGCAGAAGACGTTAAAGTAGGGGCGTACACTGACAGTATGGTAATAAACCCTGAATCAGTAAGTAGTATCAACGACATAATGCGTTCCGAAACACCTCTAGGCTCCTCAATCGACTCAAGTAGGTCATTTCGTACCGCAAAACCCACGCCATGCTCGCGAACTTCCGTTGCATCTTTACCTTTCCAAAAAAAAGTGTAATGTTCCTCTCGTATGGAACCTTCGTCAGCAAGCCTAGTTTCCTGTAGGGCTGCTATGGCAATATTTAATTTATGCAGTTGAATGTCAATAACTGCAGTCTTGCGCAGGTGGTCGTCGCAGATTGTGCTTCCACTGATGTCCGGGAAGCCTGTCCTCATTGTACGGACATTCCACGTCGCTTATCGCATGAATATGGTCTTTTGGGTTAAATGTATTCTTTTTCGAGCCGCAGGTGATATAGTTAACGGCACCGCCTATCTAGCTGTTAAACTAGTATTCCCTTCACCCAGAAGGAATAAGACAACACCGAGGCGGACTAGTACCTTATTGACTGGGGGCTGCCCAGCTGAAGCGGGCGGTAACTAGTCAATGGGTCTACGATGGACCCTCCCACTGACAAGAGTGACCCCTGGCGCCCGCGCTGACGCCCATTTGCACGGACTTATAACCGGTCACTGCCACTCTCCGTGTTGTTTTCCACGCAACTGAAAGTTGTAGTGGGTGAAGTGACCTCTCCACGGACGCTACCTGTGCCTGGGACAACAGACTTTATGGCAACGTAGGAATGCCCAGATTCTACGTCACCCTCTCGACCTCACTGGCTTGGCCCACAGGAACGACGAGTCGATACGTGCGGAGCCAGGTTGGTTGCAGGTACTTAACGGATGCACCGACCCGGGTTTCTCCGTAGTTTTCCTTCTATGTATTTGGATGAAACTGTCTGATGTTGGAGAGTATCATCAAGGCTTTAGACATGAGTCATAAAAGCCCCCCTTGTCAGATTTAGCCCACGGGCCGCCGTGGTTTACCGTGGTGTGGCCGCGGCAGTAATCTATCGCTACTTGGAGCCACTGACAAGGATTGTGGAAGACAACGATTATTAACTAGCCTTCTGGCATTTCTTTCGAAACGCGGCCGCAGAAGCAAACGCTGTCATACCACACACACCACTATGAAACTTAGAAGACCAAAAATGACACATAGACTTCTTTTTATTCCGCAATTCCCGCGAAATCGGGACTTACGCGGATAAAACCACGGAGCGCAGTAGTGATGTCATGAACGCAAAATTTTGCAAGTATATCTGTTATGTATGTGATATTGTTACTCTTTTACGCAAAAATCTGCAAAACCAATTGCGATGAAACTTGAAATTTAGAAAGTTGGAAACCTTAAACAACACATAGCCTAATGGTTGTCCCGATATTTCCGCGGGAACGGGACTTACGTGGGTGAAACGACAGGTCGCAGCTAGTTAAACATTATTTTTACCGAGCTGCCTATTTGCACAGATTTTATGTGAAAGTGTAACTACCCTTTGTAATGAATGATCTAATTATCTTAAATCAAAAGAGAAAGGTTCGAGAGGAGGGGTTTTTCATGATTATATAACTTTTTGTGAAATTGTCGTACCACCTGCGCTAGCTTAGCGATGAAAAGGTGAAGGTAAATAGTTAACGTCAAAAGGTTATAACATTATTTAATATCACTTTTTTCCCTAAAATCGACACGATATACCAAGGACAAGAATGCAAAACTTTGCTGAAAATAATACGTACCTAGTAGGACAACGCCAGACCAAAATGCTAAACTCTATTTAGAATCAGCATTACCATTTAGCGTGGCAATTCGTGGCATACAACAGTATTCTAGACTCACTGCCAAACTATGACGGGTAAATTTGAAAATACTTAGAAATATTTTTTTAGCACGGAAATATATTTCCAAAAAAAACCCCATGACAGGATTCGAACCTGCGTCCTCTCGCTAACCAGACGACTGCTCTAAGCACTGAGCTACACAGGAATCACGTGTCATGTTATTATTTTTCGGCCATATCTCTCCTTGCTAATATTTCTAAGTTTAGCAATAAAAACAAAAAGAAATATTGAAAATACTTTTTCAGGATTAATTATTTTGGTGTTGAAGAATAATAATTAAGACTCGATAAATTGAAACAGGTAAGTCTTCCTAAAATTCAATGTTTCATGTGGCATTTAAACACACACTCTTCGCTTTGTTGTTTGAAATTTGAGAGCCTACAAAACTTCACGGAAAGGTGCGGAGTTATTAAAACGTAAACTCTGGCTGACGTACTGAAACACACAAATCTCTACCCATAACTCATATTCATAACATATGCAAATAAGGAATATAATGCCAGCAATCTAATTACGGAAGAGTTCACGCATCCCCGTCTTAAACTCGACAAACTTTGTTTTTGCGTGTGCTTAAATTCGTAACGTGTTTAAAGTATGCTTTTGAAAATTGGTCCTGAGACCGTGGCGCCACCGCGACGTGTAATATGAATTTTGAGGAGCTGTAAACATGCCAGCTCAAAATTTTCATTAATTAACTCAATTATGGTACTTTCTGCATATTAAAAGTGAGATTCGTATAACGATGGAGCTTCAGGTAGGTAAGTATTTGTTTTAATTTAACTGGGATTGAAGCGTTTTATCAATATTTTGATGAGCTATTTGTATTGTAAGACAAATTGGGAATGTTTAGACAGTGCCTTAACAATCTCATAACCTAATTCGTTCGACAAACATGGTAGGTGGTAGAAGCCTATAAAGGGCTTAATTCGGCTGATCAAAGGGAGATCGCAATAAGCATTCATTAATCACTACATAATTAATCACTACACGAAGTACGAGTACCTACTATAGTTTCACTATAATATGTCTATCAAGATACATAACAGGAAATTCCTTAGTGTATGACTGAGGTATATAATTTGACTTCGTGCACGTAGCAGGTATACATACCTATATGTATATATGTGTAGGCATTATGTTGTTTCCTTTGTATACCTGTTTACGCAGGTCAAGGGTTCCGAAACTTTTTCGGTTTGCGGCCCATTTACAGGGTTATTATTTTGTCACGGGCGGCGCCTTAGCTACTCGAAACTGTTATGAGCAAAATTGTACTATTCACGTTGTCTAGAACTACAATGTCCCAGCGAAGCCCCACCTGTGTTCAAATATTTTCGGAAACGGAGTACTTTTAATTTTGGAAAACTTTGCTTAAGTTTTTAGTGTAAAATTACCATTAAATGCTGAATCCTTTTTTTATGTTAAACAGAGCCGAAGCATATTAACATTTTTTCCGGGTCTTATACGCGTCTTGTGATTTTTTATACTCTCCTACCTCGACGTTTTAACTATCTTACAAGTCTTGGTCGCGAGGGGGGAGGGGAGGGGGGGCAATGTTAATATGAGTACAAATCATGTAAGTTTAAAAACGTTTATGGAGCTGAGGTATTTTTGAAACAGATTAGTTACTAGCTGCGCACCGCGGTTTTACCTGCATAGGTCCCGTTCCCGCGGGATTATCGGGATAAAAAGTATCCAATGTGTTATTCTCGGGATCCAGCTACCTATATTCCAAGTTTCATCGCACTCAGTTCAGTAGTTTTTGCGTGAGAGAGTAGATAACAAAGTCACATACATACTTACATACATACAAACTTTCGCGTTTATAATATTAGTAAGATAGAATACGTACTTACTAATATCATGAATACGAGTATTGAGTATGTACGTGAGAAACGCTAACAATCCACGAGTGATTGCTCAATCAAGTTCCACACAAATCATCAATCAACGGCTACGTCCTGTTCACCTTTGATTGATCCCGTTCATTACGTCGCTTCGTACTGTAGGTCAAACACTTTCTAATATCGGTAGGAAATAGACAGAGTAATAAAATCCTGTTTTGTATCCATGACTATGTAAACTGTTATAAAATAGCGCCCTTGAGTGACGTTTGTTTCGTATTGTAGGTATATCCGTACCTTTATATAGGTATACGAAAGACGATATTCTGCACCTTTATATACATAGGTATAGTTCTGAAAAAGTCGTAATTTATTTAGATATTTAAATTTATAGGCAAATATATTTGGTATATGAAAGTACTTACCTACTTCTATATTAATTACCCAACTAACAAAATTGAGTTAACAGGCAATTTTTTATTACTAAGTAATGATATTTAACTTGTATATACGTAACTCTATAACTGCTTTTTGTATATCTGTGTTATAAAGCGCTTAAAAGCTGTATAAGGTTAAACAGCTCAATTGCCTTTATACTTAACGACATAAACGTTTTGTCAGCTACTTTATACAACTTATATAACACAGCAGTAAATTGAAACTTTTAACTTGAATAAAGAACAATTATGTTGCACAATGGGTTCTATGATGCCATTAAAACGCAATAGTAAACTAATATGGCTTTAAGATCACTAAAATCGAGCTAATTATATATTGATCACCACTGTAGCTAACACGTGATATAATGGATGTCATTGTAGCTCTTATATCTTAGATATGATTTATATAAGCATCTATTAACACTAGTGCTAAATATTTGATAAGGGATCTTAAATAACGTTAATAAGTTACAAAGAAGATCTGTGTGCGCTCATATATCTTTATTGACATAAAAACGTTTTTATTTCTAATTTAAACCTAAATAGACACATATATATTCACAGAAATTCATTTACTGGACCATTCTGCGTTATTGCATAGTTTTTGTCGCCAAATTAACAAAATATTAATCAGACAACTACTTTATATTAAGTTTTGTGTTTTTAATCGCTTTTTCCATTTTCTCGGGTACCATTTTTTCCTGATTGAGTGCAGATTAAGAAGACTGAGGAATTTATAAGTTTTATTAGGACGGACTTAGTTATCTTCTTGCTTTAAGATAACCCTAAATATTGTAATGGCTGCAAGATGTTGTAAATCGTTTGTTTAGTAGCAATGATAACACTAATGAATTGTATAATGCTGCTTACAAAATCAATTCATAATTTAAATCATCTTTATTTTATTAAAAAGTATAAATTAGAGAGGCCCACTAAAAAAACACTAATATTGTACCATAAATTTATCAACAGAATTTCAAGCGCATGTGATTTTACACTATTTATGATTTTTTAATTACACGCACAAATTTTAAAACAAAATGGACATTCAAATGTAACTTCTAACATTATTTAAAAACCTTAACCAAAGTTATTATTGATATTTTTCTGCCAAAATACTAGCCGACAATGTATAGTTATTATAGAATCACAATCACCAATATATCATCAAATTACTTGATACATCGGTGTCGCTGTGACCCTATTGCTTCTTTATTGTGTTACAACTGATTTAAGGCCACTGATATAACACCAACAAGATAAATATAACACAGATCTATCACCAACATGTATCCGATTAGTCCTAAGTGGAGCTACTGTAGATACATTGTATTACTTAAAAGTGCTAAAAGTGGGGCCATTTTCGCATTGCAAAAACGTGTCTACCACGGATATGCGACTGCTCTGTTCTCGATATATAGCTACATTTGAAGTTGATTTGTTAGTTGGGTAGTAATTGTTATACATATTGTGTTATTATTACATTACACTTTCTTCTTTCTTGAGTCTTTTGATCCCGATAATCCTGCGGGATCGGGACTTCCGCGGGTGAAACCGCGAGGCGCAGCTAGTATTGTAATAACAAACGAACCCGCCTTAGTGACAAGTTTACTAACTCAGTTTGGGGCTAGATGTCGCTGTGTGTAAAGTGGTTTAAAATATCTACCTACCTACCTTCATAAAATAGGCATATTTTATAAGCTATTTCACCTACTTACCCATAATACCTATTAAGTACCTACTTTTGAGCTACATTGTCGTTGATAAAAAATAACATCTAGAGAAACTTTCTTGCAAGTATTTCAACGAAGTTTTTACTTACGTAAGGCAACTTTTCTAGAAAAACAAAACAAAACCAAAGCTCAGTAGAGAAATAAATTGAACATTTTAGATTCACTTTTTTTTTGATTTATTGCTTAACCAAGTTTTAATGTAAGAATAATGTTAAAGTTTTTAACATTATTCAAGTAACGACATGACGTGAACCATCATTGTGCTGAAAAAGGTGGAAAACGGTAAATGACAATGCGACCTATGACAACACTATCACAATATTGTTACTATTGCTATTGGCATTGGCCATTAGCAGTCTTGCTACGCAAGATGGTAGCAAGACGCCAAAGCCAATGATTCTGACCTGTTTTAGTAAATGCACCAGCATTCATATCGGAAAACAGAAGAATCCGCTAGGTGATACAACCAAGTCTGTTAGTAGAGATAACCAAGTAATTTTGATTTGGTAACAAAGTTGTTTTGATCAAATTCTATTAGGAAAGATCAAACAATTAAGTCAACATATCGAGAAGGTCAGACACAAACCACCCCTCGCTGCGCTCTAGGGAAAACTCGGGTTAAACTTGCCTATTTTCCTCAATCAGTGGTCAAGGAAATTATAATTCAGTTACACAACTTGAAAAGCTTTTGCATAATGAAGATAGAACCACTTAATAACAAACTTAGCTTGTTCAACGAACATTAACTCACTGAATTCAAAATATATTCAATTTTAATTGACAGACATGGATTTATTTTATTATAAAATAGACTTCGTTGTTTGGTCTTGGTTTTAAAATAATATCCACCCTTGTCTTACTTTCCTCTTATGTCTTTTTACTTATATTCTACTTATGTATTTACTTTCCACTTATTCAAAAATCTATCTGTAAAATATTTTAAGTTCACGCGATTCGTTAACATTATTGAAATTTACCGGTAAGAATAAATTAAAACACTCGATTAAGACCTGGTGAAATGTAGTTACATTTTACCGGGTCTTAATCGAGTGTTATCGAAAAATGTAACTATGCGATTGTAAAAGATCTAGGGATCTAAATGTAGAATTGAATTACTCAGGAAAAAAAACGGTCGATATTATCAACATTTACATTGTACTTGTTTATGGACTCGTTTTCCGCAAAATATCTCCTTTAATTAGGTCTTTTTTGCGTAAAAAGTTACAAATATGTGATGTTATATTTGTAGATCATCTAGTTCAGTTTCGATCGTTTTTCTTTCGTTCTCGATCGGCTTTTGTTTTTATTTGCACTCTGCGTAGCATCAATTTATCTGTGCTTGCCTACTTAATTTGTACCACAAAACCTCTGCGGGTTAAACCCCATAGATTACTGTAATGAGGGGTTCAACTACTACTTACTGCGGATTGTAATGGCTTAATAAGAACGCTCAAGGGCAATAATGAGGAACAGAAAACTACCTCTTAAAATGCTTTATATACGCTCTAAAATTGATTATTACTTACGTGAGTTTGTGTCACGTTTCTAAAATGTAATATGCAATCATTTTTTCACAAATTACCTATGCAAAATAAACAAACATTCACGGACGACCTTTTGTTCATAAATCGAAGTTAAACAAAGTTTATAAAATTGAGTTTTTATCAAAGGTAAGTAGGTATATCTAAAGTTTTGTATTTGAAAATAGCAAGAAAAACAAAGTCCTTGTTAAAACTTTGCGTTTTTAATGTATATTTTACTCTTGTTTCAGGTACCTTAAGGGTAAGAGACTGGTATGAAAATTTTATTGGATGTGAAACGTAAATTTTCAAAATACCGGCTCATCCACCTTTTTTTTTGTTAAAAAGAGTCAGTCTTTTATAACTTTTGGTTATATTTAGATTATATTTAAATATAGTTGTTAAAGTTATAATGATTAACTAATGCTATAGGTAGCCACACTAACATATTAACGTAAGGAATTCTGAAAGTTATGTGGTTCTACTAGAGTTTACTTTACCAGTCTTCGGCGTTTTAGCCTTCCTACCGTCAT
Organism: Idaea dimidiata; assembly: GCA_949358125.1. Taxonomy (NCBI): domain Eukaryota; kingdom Metazoa; phylum Arthropoda; class Insecta; order Lepidoptera; family Geometridae; genus Idaea; species Idaea dimidiata. The sequence continues at coordinate 7,897,563 of OX442338.1, forward strand.
TAACCTAATTGATTGGCATTGTCAAATTGTGATAATAAATCGTGGCAATACCCAAGCTATACCTCGTATAATAGTATATTGTTTTGCTTTAATTTATGTTCATAATTCCTGACCACCGTAGTGTAAGCTGTTGTATTAGAGAAGGAAAGGTTAATATAATTTGTACTTAATTTGTAATACTTATATACACTTGTTACAACATCCAAAAAGAGAGAAGTATTACATTTAAAGTAATAGTGTATTAGCTAATTAAAACTAAATATTCAAAAAAAGTATCGTACCCAAAATGCTGACTGCATTTGGATAGCAATCCTTATTCGTTATTGACGAGAAGCCAATATAAAAAAAATACAATATTTTTTTTATTATTCATTGCGTATGAAGCTTTTAGCCTTTGCAAAATAGTAGCTTCCAAGCTTGCTTTGAAAACGCACCCTCCGCTTTACAAAAACAGAATATTCAGAAATATTCCTGTACTGTTTTCAACCGAAGCGGACAATATTTTATATAACAATAAAGGCGAGCGAGCGACTCAACTCACAATGCTCACACGTGCAAATGATACGAAATGACAGATGACTTCTGAAGCGTACACACATGGAGAATACAGGATGTTTCACTAACATTTCACTTATTTCAGAGAATGTAACAAAATAATAGATTCAGTAAAATATAACAATAGTTGAACAACAAATAAATAGGTATAGGCATTTTGCTGTTGAGATAGGCAACAATGAATAATTAATAACTTTAAAAGTTTCTGTTTCTGCGTTTGCAGTATAAAATACAAAAGATTACGTTTCTATTGTTTGAAATCTTTGTTTGTAGAAGCACCTATACATATAAAAACCGCCCCAGGACATTGTTTTTTAGCTGCTTCAACTGAAATCAGAATTTGTAACGATCCTATAGAATGCTGCTGTAAAATTTAAATAGGTGTTGGTCATATCGTATCCTTATTTAGATTTAAGTGGTTTCAAAGACATTTCGTTTTTCAACAGGATATATCTTGAGGTGTCGGAACTAAAAACTAAACTTTTTTAACATACTTCGTTGTTATATCCTGATAAAAAATTAAAATTATATTTTTTAATCAAAAAACGTGAAATTCTCAGACCGGAAGTACGTGCCCCTATCCTTAAGAGCTAAAAATTATTTTAATTACATTTTACCGGGCCTCGAACGCGTATTAATCGTGTGAATTTAAAAAGTTCATTTCATTTTCTTTAAATTTACACCTTTTGTGTTATACGTTTCTACATGCTAGTGGTAAAGTGCGTATAGCTAGTTATGATTCAAGTTCAATTTTGCGATTAAACTAGAGGTCACTCATACTCAAGAGAATCGACCGCATTCACATTAATAAATATTAAAATTTCAAGTATAAAATAATTTGAATAATTCCTTCTAAATCCGCTATTATAAGTTTAGCTATTGACGTTATCTTTAATAAAGCCCATAGCTATGAAATATTTACATAAATAGGTCATCCATCTTGTTTGTATATTGTTTAACGTCGTAATGAAGGCAAAGGGTGAAATCGGAACCTCTCGGGACCATAATATAATAATGCTGTCCCTTATCCAGGGAATTGATGGCTCATCAAATCGATTTATCTCTTCAGTGATGAGTAGTAGCTGTTAGTTGTTACATTTTACATGTATAACGGATACTATATTTGAAAGGTTATGTCATCATTTCATAACTATGAATATTTTAGCATTATTGAGATATACTAAGCAACTAGGATTTAAAAATGACTTGTTTTAACATCATGTACAAAATAGTACATGTTAGAAACTAATATTTATGAGAATTGAACCAGATCTCCAAGACAGCTTATCTCCCACAGGTCACATGAAGACATGGGGCAGCCCTAGTTTGTCTGCTGGGCTTACATGGGCAAAATGTTATACAGGTATTATTCCTTCTCTACAAAATAACGTGTAAAAATCTAAGGAATCTAAGTGAAAAGTAGCAACTTCGTAGTACGGCGTCAATGATTACTTCGCGACTTGATCTAGTAAGATCCTACAAGATACCAACATCAAGTGATGCGAGTATATATCGTAGAAACAAACTTTCATGAAACCTCTTGTGACGTCGCAGGGAGCTCGGTTGATTGTACCTCGGGGATCTGCGAGACCTCAATGCTTGTTTCGTTCCGCAGATAAACTGTTATTGGTTTCAAGGAACGTGAGAAAACTTCCATGTTTTATAAAAACTTTAGAGATATACGGGTGTAGTGGAACTGTTGATCCATACTGTTTAGTTTTATGTTGGATCCGTTCAGAGTTAGTGGGGAAGCACGTAGACCGATTTACTCAATCTACTCTGTTTATTATAGGGACTGACCAAATAGTTGTTTCTTAACAAACTGTCTTTATTTACGTACTGTCGTTTTATCTAAAGTTTTAAATCTTTATTTGTTCTGACTGACTGACTGATTGATGTAGGTACTCTTATTAACGCATGCCCTAAACTGCTGCTCCATTTTTGGAGATTGTGTTCTTGTTGTAAAGTGTCCACTATAAGATACGGTTTAATGAAATCCCACGGGATTGAAACTAGCGTGGGTGAAACCGTGGGCACGGTAGGTAGTTTTTTTGAACTACACTACCCTGAACTAAACTAAGTACCTACTACCTGCTACAAATTTGGCTAAGGAACTAGATATATGTTTTATTTTTCTTTAATCTTACTAATATTATAAACGCGAAAGTTTGTATGTAAGTATGTATGTATGTGAAGTTGTTACTCTTTCACACAAAAACTACTGAACCGATTGCGATGAAACTTGGAATATAGGTAGCTGGGGACCTGGATTAACACATAGGCTACTTTTTCCCGATATTCCCGCGGGAACGGGACTTACGCGGGTAAAACCGCGGAGCGCAGCTAGTTTTATTATTGAAAATACCTACCCGTGCGCGTATAGTCTAAGTTAGACCTTTAAAACTTTGATATCTATCGGCATCAATGAAACTTCCATCTCAATAATGCAATTCAAAGCTATTGAACGATATCAATACTCGAATACGGAACATATTTCACGCACATCAATTGACATTCAGACAATAAATGGGCAATGAAAATGAATTAACGATCTGTGCGATACATCCTACGTCATTGTATTTAATTGTGAAGTTTGTCGTAAAATCACCCTAGTGTTCAGTAGTTAGGGGGGAAATAGTCTACAAACATTCTATCGGGCTTTTATAGCCGGGCCGAACTCAATCTTCTTTGTGACATCTGCCCACTACGCGTGTCATTCTTCATCAATCTCTTCTGTCCATGCCAAGTCCTCCCCAAAGTAGTATATTCAATACCAAGATAGTGAGTATATTTATTACTTATTCAATAAACATCTATAATATTTAAAAATATGAAAAACTATGTGCATTATTGACATCGCTTTTACTATAAAGGAAAACACCGTGAGTAAATTGACATGTCCTGAAACTCATGACAGTTCGAAAGTCAGGCATCGCCAATCTAGATATGCTCCTGTGGCGTCTTACTGCCTAACCTCTTCAAGAAGAGGCAGTTGTGCTTTTAGTGAGAAAACTTAGCGTTATTAACCAAGATACAATGACGGGTACTGCAGTATGTCAATCTGGGCCAGATAACATTTTATTGTACTAATTATAATTACATTATAATTTCTTATAATTATTATTTTGTTATTTACTACATGTTATTGAGAATTTTAATTAATAATAAGCAAAAATAATTTTTCATTCGCATTTTCCATTCCCTGAGTAATTCATTTTTTATTCGTCATATTATTCGGAATTGTCTAAAAACTATCGGGCCAGAGTTATTTCGTTTGTTTACAATCAAAGAGTGTGTTTACAACTCAAAACCCGTGCAAACTGTCATCATCACGTTCTCTCTAAATCGATTTTAATGACCTACCCACGCTTTATCGAGGGCGCTACTAAGGCACAGTGTAAATAAAATACCAGTAAAGAAACTATTACGAAACTATAGGCTATAAAATACAATGATCCTTTGTTATTTATTTGTGAACACTGGCTTTATAACGGAGATTATATTCTGTTTTTGGACAACTTGAGTAAAATAGGTGGAAATTTTCATTCTCGTTATCTGTGTATGCCAAACTCTACCAATTCGAAAGTTTGGGCTTCCGTGTAGCGGTCAACAAGTCAGTTTTCTTGGACTGGGTCTTCAAGATATTGTTTCTCAGAGTTCTGTGAATATTCCAAAGTTTTTGGTTTTTGAATAGGTACCTAATTATAATGAAGCTTCGAAAAGGACGCATGTCAGTGCATTTCTGTATTGTTTTGTACAAGGAAATAAGCAAATCTAACAGGGTAAATTTACGTATTTTCCGTAAGACAAATTTGCCTTACCAAAGTTTGGCTTTGCAGAAAGGCTTATCCATCATTGGTGTTCGATCTATCACGAGTAATGTCACGTGACCTCTTTCGTTTTGGGTCTCGCGACAAAAGCTTACGTAGGTATGCCACCTTCTAACCTTTCCACTGCAAAACGACCTTTTACCTATCGCCTCTCACGATTTGAATTTTAAAAGATTTTCAGAGAGATGAATATTAAAAGCCTGAAAGTCATACGTTTTTCTTATCAGCTTTGATAGAGACTCATTATTGCATTGAAAATTTCGTATTATAGATCGATGAAATTTATATGTCAAAGTTATTATTAGATAAACACACAGATATTTGTTTGCTATAACAACACACATACAGAAAAATATATTGCTTCTACTTTAATTCTACGAACGAACGAATGAAATAAAAAATTGTCATTCAGAAAGAAAATCTGTCAATATTGTAGGCATTTATGACAAATTTTTCGTTCGTTCGGAGAATGAAGGTAAAGGTCCAGATGTGTGTGTATAATTAACATTATAATACTCAGCTTGTTATAGAGTACCTACCTCAAATAAAAATGTTTTATTTTATCTTTTTATAATAAAACTTTAAGTTTCCTTTCAATTTAATTCATTCATTCGATTAATTTATTTTATACAAGGTGAAAAAAAACAGCAAAAACTAATGTCACAACTAAAACGCTTGAATTTGTCAGTTTATCTGTTACTATCGGTCGAAGAAACTTACGGTAACTCACACAAGTATGGCCTTAGAATAACTGGACTCATCTATACCTAAATAAGGGTATTAAAGTCGCCTACACACATTCCAATTAACCCACCTCGTTACCTAAAACAAGGTAGCATAAGGGTAAAACAGTTTGAAACAATAAGTCGATTGGGACCAAGTTTGGAGCCCAACCTGACGAACGACGGCCCATTACGCTATAAAACTGTGAGGAGCCTACCTACAATAATTAATTCTAATCACCTAACACTAGGACAAGTGTTACGTCACTACCGTAAGTGGTTGGAACCCGTTAGTTATGCGCGAGGGATCCGAATATATTGTGGTGGAGTTCGCTAGCAGCCGCTTTAGCGGACTAATGGCCCCCTGTCACACTTCGTTATTCAATTCGTCCGTATCCCGAGGGCAACCAAACAAATGGTGGATAGAGTACGTGCTTTAACCTGAATATCGGATGGGCACGTATTTTTAAGCGATTGGATGTACTTATTTAGGATACTGTTGAAAATGAAAGGAAAATATACAGGATGGTTTGTTAGCCTAGGCTGAAGGACCTAGAAATTGGTCCTTAAGGGCGGTCTCACTTAAGAGTTATTGAAAAATGATAAAAGGACTTGGGTCCCCGACTTTACCAAACGAAAGAATTATGATTATGATTGGTTTATTTCTGATTTTAGAAAAAAACCATTTGACGCATACCTAATTTGCAAAACTAACCAGTTTAGATTACTGCCTAGGTAATAAATTTTTCAAAAATGTATGACTTATATTTCGTTTTTTTTTTTAAATCGTGGAAGTCACTATTTTCAGCATCTTTCGCTATTTTACAGTTTAGGAAATCTATCTGAAAGGCAATCTAAATCACTCATTCTGTAGACTGTTTACTTAAGATAATTTGTATCAACTATAAAGTATATCTAGGACATAGCTAGGTAGGTATCATCTTTATTTTTATAATCGATAGAATAAGGAATATATCCCGTCTTATTCCTTAGCGACTGCACCGCCTGACTTGTCGCAATATGAAGGGATACGGATGGCGTTAAGAAATAGGACAGTGGGTGGTGACAACTGAGGCCGAAGTCACCCTACAAGTATGAGATAACAATAACTAGGATAACTGATTATGCTTTGAGTAGCTATCTTGAAGCGATGTTACTGCGCTATCTTGAGAGATTAGTAAGGAGACAGTTTGGCACTTTGTTGGCAGCTGTCGTAAGCGTCAAAACTAGTTTTAGTAATATTTTAACCCGGTCTTACTGGCGTATTGTTACTTTTAAATTCTCTTACCTCGACGTTTCGATCCTGTTACCAAGAAGAGGGGGGGGGGGGGGGAACTAGTTTTATTTGATTTTAGTCAAAAATATTAAAGAGAATGATTGACAAATTAAAAACTCATGGTAGTTTACAATGGGTAGCTAGCTCGAATTGCAACGTCTCGTAAGCGCCAAAACTGTATATCTCGTTTAATGTTAATAATATTGCTATTTATATAAAACTGTATTGCCAATTTAAGAGCAGATTACTACTAATCAATACTACAGGAAAACCAATGCTCAAATAAATCCCATTTCGTTGTAAAATGAAAACACTCTGTTTTAAACCGTTATTTTAAATTCCTTTTTTGTAAAAGTTAATAAATAACAAAATTACCAAAATGAGAGTAAAAAAAATGAGAAATTAAATACCAGAATATGGTTTCCGTATGTTTTGTAATTACTGAGATATTTTGACAATCAAATCTACAAATTCTTCGATTCGTCCTCTTAACCCCCTTTTTAGAATCAGTGAAGTGATGTTTTAAGATGTCCTTCTTTATTCACTGATTCTAAATTTACTTATTACTGTTTATTGACGGATTCTGTTTCTGCTTGACAGTTTTCTTTTCGTTCCTTCGTTCGTTCGTAGTAAAGTAGAGGCTCTTGGTCCTGGCTCTATTTATTTATTTAAGTTACTTTAATAGGTTTGTCAACTTGAAGTAATTTTACTCTTTGATGTTTACCTTACCTACATAAACAAATATCTTAAATACAACTGGAACCCTCCGGAGACAGATATTTCAGTAATATTAGCAATATATAGCTTTATTAATGAACACGGATCGTTATTAATGAGGGTCAGAGCCGTATCGTCATCTTGTATCGGAAGGATGCCAACAACTTGCGGTCACTGATGTTGTTGTCGGTGACAGCGAGATGTCAAGTTATTGGTTGAGTTTTGGCGGGAATGCGTTGAGGAGATGTGTTGCTAAATTTTCATTTTTGTGAAACTTAGTTCAAATGCGTGTAAATTGTTTAATTTCGGGGGCATATTAATCAATTTAGTTTCGTGAAGATGTACAAGTGAAAATAAAAGTAAATATCGGTGCAAAACATGGACTTTAGCTTAGTGTTCTCTCCAAAGCTCCGTGAACAAACATTGTAAAAATGGCCCCCTTTTTACAATGATTCCCTCGACTTGACTCTAACTATGACGACTTGACTGTTTTGTTCGATGCAAATAACCTGCAAATACTGATAATACTTGACACTGGCAAATGTCCGAAAGGAAAAGCCATTTTAAAGAAGAAGAAGAAGTTATTGATTCTGGATTAGTTATACTTTAGGATTATACAGGGTTACAGAAAAAGTCGTGCTAGATCCGTTGAGGGCGTGGAGTACCCATCATTTCTGACTTATTTCACTATGAAACACCCTACCCTAAACTTAACCCTTTTTGAGATATTCGACTTTTAATTTTTTCATTGAAAATTGCCGATATTTAAGCTACTAAATTTATTTTTGTTTATTTTGTGTGTCTTATTATTATTATTATTGCATTTTGACATGCGTAATAAGATGCTTAAAGACGTCAATCATTAAAATAGTACATTAGTTAATTGAATAGACCGTAGCAGACAAGTGAAAGTTAAGAAATAAAAAAATAAATTAGAAAGTTTATTTTTCTCTAAGGGATATCTAAAAAAAACTATATGGCAATTGTTCGGCAGATGTTTTTTAAAATATTTACGTTTCATCAGCTATCTAACGACGTATAACAATCTAGGGATTGTATTACATTTCGTGGAAAAAAGGGACGCTCCAGTAGTAGTAGTTGTTCTAACGGTACCGCGCCTATTGTCCTTCAAGTTAAGACGCACCGTGCGAGCGAGACAAGTGACGATTTATGTAGGTGCGAATGAAAGAAAAAATGTGTAGAGACCGGTTAGGGCTGTGAATACAACAAGGGGTATTGTTTTGGTTGTCAGTCAGTCTGCTTTTGTGCTTCGTACATAGTAGATGTGACATTGTATTGCTCTTTTTCTCGACTTGGCTGTGATTCTGGACTGTTTCTTCTGATTTGTGACTACTGTGCTTGTTAACCGGACTCTGATTTGTACCTGCGATACGGAAGTGTTGAAGATGACGTCCTACACACCTGAAGAATATGCTGATATGCTTATTTGTTACGGATACTGCAATTGTGTGTCTGCGCAAGCTCGCAACGAATACATAACTCGCTACCCCGGTCGTCGAGTGCCGGATGTGGCCGTTTTTGACAGAGTTTATCGAAGACTTCGTGAAACTGGCTCTGTTTTGAGACGAAATACAGACATGGGAAGACCACGAATTGACGACGAAGAACAGGACAATGAGATAGTGCAACGCTTTCGAGCGGATCCGACTACTTCCACTAATATTGTTGCCCGTGATCTGGGACTTTCGCAATGGAGAGTGTGGTTTACCGTGCACACTGCTGGCCTATACCCATACCATTATACGCCGGTACACGTTATTGAAGAAGGAGACCCCGCGAGGAGAATGGACTTTTGCAGATTTATGCTAAATGCTGATGTGGAAGACCCAGATTTTCTAAGAAATATCTTGTGGACGGATGAGTCCAAATTTGATAAAGATGGCATAACTAACTATCACAACGCCCATTACTGGGCCCCAAAAGAACTAAGGAATCCCAATAAGAAAAGAGTGAAGGGGTCCCAACGTAGATTCAGCGTGAATGTGTGGATGGGCATTATCTCCAATCATTTGATTGGACCTTACTTTCTCCCGGATAATTTAAATGGGGAAAGCTACGAAAATTTCCTGAGAGCAGACTTGAGTGATTTGCTGGATGATCTGCCACTCAACCTGATCAGGGACATGTGGTTCCAACACGATGGCTGCCCTGCCCATTTCAGAAGAAGTGTCAGAGACTGGCTGGACACAAATTATCCAAACAAATGGATAGGACGAGGTGGGCCGTTGCCATGGCCAGCAAGAAGTCCGGACATTACCCCCATGGATTTTCATGTGTGGGGGTGCATGAAAAGTCTAGTATACAGCGAGCCGAATCCAGTTTCGTCTGTGGAAGACTTAAGACAAAGGATTGTGGATGCAGCTAACAAAATGAGGACCACATTGACCACTGGAGGAGTGAAGACTGGTCTCCGTAGAAGAATGCGACAATGTATCAGAAATAGAGGCGGCCATGTTGAACATGAACTGTAAACAAGAAAAAGTTGTGTGAAAAGCTTTAATAAATAACATTTCATGCTTACCTATTGTTTTATTTTATTTTTTAGGGCTAAGTATAAATTTTCTTCTCCACTGTCGCCTATGAAACTAATTTTTTTTATAATGTATTTGAATAAAACACTTGATTATTATACCTCGTTAGATAGCTGATGAAACGTAGATATTTTAAAAAACATCTGCCGAACAATTGCCATATAGTTTTTTTTAGATATCCCTTAGAGAAAAATAAACTTTCTAATTTATTTTTTTATTTCTTAACTTTCACTTGTCTGCTACGGTCTATTCAATTAACTAATGTACTATTTTAATGATTGACGTCTTTAAGCATCTTATTACGCATGTCAAAATGCAATAATAATAATAATAAGACACACAAAATAAACAAAAATAAATTTAGTAGCTTAAATATCGGCAATTTTCAATGAAAAAATTAAAAGTCGAATATCTCAAAAAGGGTTAAGTTTAGGGTAGGGTGTTTCATAGTGAAATAAGTCAGAAATGATGGGTACTCCACGCCCTCAACGGATCTAGCACGACTTTTTCTGTAACCCTGTATACGGAAGATTAGTGCGCTGTAATCAAAGATGATAAAACCAGTTGACTGACCATATTTTCCTCGCACGAAAATAGCACGTCTTTTAGGGAGCAAGAACGGCAAATCACCAAGAGTCAAGGTAACGCATCGCCCAATCACAAAAAGTCTAAGTATAGATAGGTAGCAAAATAGACAATCATACAGATTAATTATCACCTCACCCTCCGCAACGGTAAGTTGTGTTTTGAAGAAAAACTGTTGTATAATCAGTCAATTGGCCATGTCTTTGTATCAAAAGGATACCAAATAACTTGCCGTCACTGATGTGCTGCTGTTGGCGACATCTAGATGTCAAGTTATTGGCTCCGGATTAGTTAGACTTAAAAGGATCAAATATACGGAAGATTGGTGTGCTGTAATAAATTTATCTCGTCACAGCTAGCCGTTAGCTGGAAGTAAGTATCGACTTATGCCACGGTCGCCTTACTGGATCGTAGCATATCTGAGGATTCCTCATAGCTCGTTTACACGCTGCAACTTGTAAACTACTGACTAGCGCAATGTAATAAATTGTTTAAAAAACAAAGAAAAAAATTTGTTTTAGAGCTATTAGAGCTAGTCAACCTACTTAAGTATTCAGTTTGATGCTAGTAACTAGAACATAGTGCAAAATTCAGATCAAGTTCGTGTAGAGGCACCTAGCTTAGTCCACGAAGAACACCTATGAATATTTATTGCAGGTGTACTTCCCGGTTTTTTTACGTTTGTCCAGGAAGGTAACCAGCCGAATAGCAAAAAAATGAATTAAGACTGCGAAGGGCATCTATAGGTACTGGCTACAACTAAAGCGTCTAAAACTGGGTTGTGCCTGTTTTACAGGACGATGTTAAATTAAGGATATCGTTTGAAAATCACCGTGTGATCACAAAAATAATTGTAAATAGGTAATAAAATACGAATGAGTAATACTCGGCGAACAACCGTTATTTTGTTAGTTTGTAGACCACTATCAGACCTGATGGTAAGTATCTATATGATCTTAGATGAAGCAAGCTGATCCAGAAGGTATCTGTTCACTCGCGACTTGTAGGTCCTCGAAATTGTACTAACATAGGTAGGTGTCCTCAAAGTGAGTTTCTCTTCATCCCAATTAATCCGATTGTACTCAACATTTAATCGTTTTCAATTTTAAAAAAAAAGCACTTTACTTGCATAAATTTATGGAACAAAACTTCAGTAGGTACGCTGCGTTTGACTATGCAAAACCGTCAGTGATAGGAAAAAAAGACAAATCATATCGAGTAACTGAAGTCCCTTGTTACTAGGTATAACTCAGTCGACATTTTTGCATAATCAACTTCAACTAGTTTTATAGCTTTGACTTTGAGCCATACTTCGATTATACTTTGCTTTAATAATACGCGATTCTTTTAAGATCTTTAGTTCCTCAGTATACAAAGTTAAGTGTTTTTAAGCTATAATATAAAAAAAAACATACAATAATTGAATCCACTTTAAGCTTTTGGCTTCCGATTAGGTAAACAGTGCTATTGGTGACGAAACTCAGCGTGAGTGTCTAAGCAAAGTTTAATTCCTGTAAAACAATTTTCCAATGCAAATGTTTTCTTGCGGCAAAGTTACCTCGAACAAAAATGTACTTATTCCATCTACGAAGCACATTTCGTAATCCTCAAAGAAGAAACAAGAGATTTTTAAAAATATTTTTCCATGATGCTGAAAATAGCTACAAAGCTTTTTAGACTTGTAACTAAGTAAAAAGAAGTAAAGTATTATGCTCTTTGTGTCCCGTGTTTACACTGAGATCAATACAAAGTATCACATCAAAGGATTTGTGGAATTTACTCTCAATATTATAATTTATGAAAGGAACGCTGTCGATATGTCTATTGAATTTATAACAAAACCTATTCGCGGTGTGCGCCAAGAGTAATGACAAAGCCTTTTGTTGTTTTGTTGGCCTTTTTCATATCTTATACAACATGCTCTTGTATAGGTAAATGTTTTCTTTCTCTGTAGGCGCCTGTTGCAATATATCAAACAGCAGGAGAGTTTTTATATGAAACAAAAAAAAACGATCACAGATTGTAAGACTATTAGGAAAATAAAAATACAACAACTTTTCACAATGCTTGCGCCAACTACGCAACCCTGTTGACGTGATTTAAGTACATTAAAACAAGCAGGTTATTTTCCCAATCCACGACATTTTTTAATCAAATTAAACTCATTCTATTTCACAATTCAGTTAGAAATGTTGCCATACACTCGTGTCACATACGTTTTACCTAAATGTTATGTTAGGTGGGATTTTCTTTTACCTAAAAGACGCCAGGTAAGTTATAAGCATACTTCCAACTTTTTAAGCGTGGGGTCGAATCAAAGCCCCAAACAGAGCTACACTAAGTATCCAAGTAAAAGCTTTTAAAACAAGTATTTATCTTTTGTCTTTCTCTTCTTACTATGAGGAACGTCAATTTGCAAAATTGTATAAACTTTTACGGAGTTTTCACTTGATTGATTGCTATTTTTGGTTCAGTTTTGTACTTACTTTTACAACTGACGTCAATTTAACTTTCCACAAAAGCAATTGAAGGATTTAAGGATTGATGTTGTGTTTTTAGGATTTTTTGCGATTTTAAGATTGTTCTTGTATATAACTACATAATATACTCGTTTATGTAGGTAGATACGTAGAATAATTTTAAATACTGGGTAAGTTGGGGTTATTTTGTGAAAGTATACTAATATATGCTTAACTTTGTGACTCCCCCCATTTTGGCAATCAACATGAAATATAATATAATTTTTTTTAAATTGAACGCATCCTTTAAAAAAACAAACTATATTCTATAACTATATCGAAATAATATTCGATGTAAATTTGGATACAACATTTTAATCTTCGAAAAATCTTGTCACAAAGTATTCCCAATTTACGGTAGGTACTTATGAGTTTAGTGTCTTGTAAAAGATAATATACACGATGTCTATGTATACACGATTTTAGTTTGTTATTGAAAGTAGTTGAAGCTCATTTCACGTTCGTAGTTTAAGCCATAGCATTGATTTTTTTATTTAAATATGTGTTTAAAACTAAACCCAATTTTTGATCTGACTCGCACATGTTCGTCGAGGGTATCTACTAATGTTTACCTACCCTTATGTTTACCTACCATGAAAGGATTATTACACTTTCCAATAAGGCTATAAGGCTTAAAACTTTTCGTTTGTAGATTTCCAGTCGATGGTGAGAAACTCAATAGGCTCACGTACATTTGATCGCTCATTCGAATTAATTACCTATTCTGCGGAGATATTTATGGAGTGTCTTCAGACCCTAATCTTTGAATGTTTGGAAGTGGGTGTACAAGTAAGACTTGATACTCAAAGTACAAAGGACTCGAATTATCTGTTCAACGTCTCGTGAATTTTCCACTTATTTCCACCGGTCTCACGACGCAAAACCAAACCTGAAATTAATTTGCTCATTTCACAAGAGATGGAACGTTAGATATCTATCTACTGCCTACTTTCTTTATACCTTACCGAATATATGCGTCGTCTTTTTCCTTACGATAAAAGTGAAAAACGAGGAAGTAAATTATTTTTAATTCCAGATTTTTTTACTTTACCGTAAAGAAACGTAAAAGTTTCCATTCCTTTGAGAAAATGGATATTTCATTAAGAATTTGCGTTCGCACAGTGTTTAAACAAATAACGTTTACGTCACGAACAAATTGAAGGTTGTCGAATAAGTTGATTAAACGAATTTCTTCAAACTTTTTAATGTTAAGTTAGTAATAAATTTTCGTCGTCGTCGGTACCTAATTTAGATGGCTTTTGAATTTTTTATTAATTTTCTTGTTTTGATGATAAAAATGGCAAAGCGGAGTCGGTGGTTTAAAGATTTTCGCGGAAAAATAATTAATCATTTCTGTAATACGAAGTCATGTAATCCACATTGTATGAGCTATCAAAATAGTTAGGAGAGTAAAACGAAACGTGTCACCTCTACACGTGTCAAATCGTGTCGAGGTAAAGTACCGTCTCAGTTTAAGAAGTTTGCAGTGGTAGGCGTCATGTTCTCGATAACAATAAAGATGTTGATTGGAAAACCGAATTGTCGCCGTTCCCTGACCCGGAAACTATAAAAAGTTTACGATCCGTTCCACGGAACTCTCTCGGCTCCTACTACCGAACTCCGGGTGTCCTTTTTACGACCAGATTAAGATTAAATAAAAAATACAATGCGGAACATTTTCCTAAATATCTATCTGTTTCCTTTGTTCTTAGATAAAGTATGTGAAAACTTAGAATGGAGCTTACCGAACCGTAACTAGTTTCAAATATAACAGCTCAGCGGTGTCTCAACTAAATATAAGTAGGTACCTCTACGTTATGGATAAATAATTAACATAAATCGGCATAAAAACATCAAGTACCTACCTATTTAAGCAAAGTCGGAAATTAAGTTTGTTTAAAGGAAACAGTAAAAGTGGTAGTAAGTATAGTTAATGAATCAAACACATAATTGCTAACATTGACGACCTCTGTGGCACGTCGGGCGAACGCTTGGCTGCAATACAGAAGGTTGCGGGTTCGATTCCAGCTGGGTGCAAATATTTATACTTAAAATAAATATTTGTATCTGGTCTGGGCGTATTTCTATGTATAATATGTATGTATTTACAAAAGAAAAATAAATATAAGTAGTATATCCGTTATCTAGTCACCGTAACACAAGCTTAGCAGCTTACCACGGGGCTAGATGGCGCTGTGTGTTCGTCACAGGATTTATTTATTTATTTATTTATCAAATGTTTGATGATTTTCGATCTCAATTGGGCTACTGATTAGTTACGCATAATGATGTTATCCTAGATTTCTAAACTAATTCAATCATCAAAGTGATGTCTGTACCAGTTATCTGAACTAGTAAAGTACTTATGATTTGAAACTCACGGATAAATTGTAAAGCAAACAGTTTTGAGATCCAGTTTGACTACCTTGCTGTTTGATCAGGATTGAACAAACTCGCCTTTGTTACTTGCGATTTATTATTAGAAAATTCTATTTGAATCTACCTCTATCTACTACTACCTACTTTAACTGAGCAAACTTTGATTTTATATCTCTAACAAAGGCATACATATTAAAAACAGGTCAAGAGTGCGTCGTTACCCATTACCACAAAATAATCACGTTTTTTGTGCTACGAGCTACCCCCTGAATATTTATTTTAGACCAGTATGTTACCCGCGACTTTGTCTGCGTTGAAAAGTGCATAGCCGACTTTTTCTTTCATTACTCGGGTTCTGCTAATTGGATTTCGATGTAAAGTATACTACGAGGTTCCTCGAAAATAGAACTATCCAATAATGAAAACCAGATTTCAATCGGATCAGTAGTTTTTAATTATATAAGGAACAAACAGAGAAACAGACAGACAGACATGTATTTTAAAAATTTTGTTCAACTTCTTTTCCTAAGTCCCCTACACAACTTTTTGTGTAATATTCTTTCAAGTACAGACTTTTTGTCCTCTCTTCCTTTATTATAAGTATAGAATATATATATAGATTTAGATAAGTAGGTATGTAGAATTAAGTAAGTATTTGAAAATTTCAACCATCTAGCTATCACGTTTCATGATATTCGTGGTGACAGACATACAGACAGAAAAGTTTTAACTCTACTCTCTCTCTCTCTCTCTACTCTTCCTTCTCTCTCTCTCTTCTCACTCTCTCTGTTCTCACTCTCTGTCTCTATATCTTCTCTAATTACGTAAAAGACTTCCGTTTACACTTTGTGTACGGAACCCAAAAATAAAGTATTCAGTTTATAATAAGTATGTTATCGAGATATTTATTAGTGTGTTGTGTATATAGAATGGTGTCGGTAATTGATGTTGGAGTGTGACACAGGACACGTTTCGTACTTCCGTATCGCTACCGGAATTTGTCAAAGAACAAAGTTGAGAACTTGGTTTTGGAGTCTCCAAGAGATTTAAGAAGTTCTATCGCTGCGTGTAGGTACATAAATAGATAATCTTTATAGACAAACGCAGGTGACGAGTTTTTTAACTTTCAAAACAGGATTAGGTAGGTGTCCGTATTTACATACTTTGAAAAGTTTCCTTTTTATAAATAGCTATTGCTAACTGTCCAATGACCAACTAAACTATGTTTGGTTCAACTTGACTGTCAAGGTTTTTAATAAGCGACGCACCAATAAGTGCTATATCATCAACTAGTGCCATTGTCATATGGAAGTTTGGAAGTCAGTTTGCAAAATTTTCTGCGATTCAATGCTGTGATGCACGCGGTATGTAAAGATATTAACAGCTAAACTAACTTAGTTTAACCGATTTAGTGTGAGACTAGACTGGATCCTATTTAAAACTTTACTGGCTAATAACTTAGTTCATTTAGGCGCATCGGCGATTTTTATTCAGCACTTGGGTGATGTGATGACCAATTTCCCACCTGGTTATCTTGTAAGGTCATTTGTGTCGACTGCTAAGCCCAGCAATCGACACAAATGACCTTACAAGTTTCAAGTTTCTTGTAAGATAGTTTCAACAAGGTAACAAGACGGCGATAATAATAATCTGGATGTATTCGGCACTAATTGAGATATTGTCTGCATGATGTGAAGGAAAGCTCAGAAGCCTGACACCCTGATTTATAAAATCACATCGTAAAGCAACTAACATTTTTCACTTTTTAATCTATTTTACCTAACTCAATTTAAGCAAGTTTCTTCGCAAAAATTCACTAAATTCAAAAGCGTAAAATTGTTAAAGAATTTTCATCGCGTGTCCGTCTTGAATCCGATAAACTCATTATCATTAGAGACGAGAATTCCAATCACTTACATTAGCGCGAAGAAAATTGACTCCCAGAAGAAGATCTTGTATATTTAATTGAATTAGATGAGTGGAATTAGTTTCTGCAACATTTTAAAACCTTGAGTCAGACAGAGTTCCAGTTTTTTTTTTAAATCTAATCCTGGAATCAGAAATTGTGCACCTAACTATGACACAGCAGCGTCAAAAATGCAAAGGGAACTCTCTAACGAACTGTTTGAACGATCTGAACACCCAGAACAGAAACAAATATCAAGAAACTTCTACTAGTACAGATATTTATTTTTAAGCATGCACCTGGCGGGAATCGAACCCGCAACCTTCTGCATTGCAGTTGGGCTTTCGACCAACGAGTTACAGAGTTAAACAAAAATCGCTTAATTAATAAATAATAATAATATCCTTCTTTGTCCGTGACATGAACTTTCAAAGTTGGCAGACAGAAACAAAACGCGAATTAACTATTCCGATCTTATTCCCCTTTTATTAATAGGGTTAAAAGTGAAAATACTGTGATAGTAAATGCTGCATAATAATTCCAGTATTACCCTAACCTGACACAAGACCGCCTTAGACACCGAAATAGTAAGTACCTACATTGTATAAGTATGTATCCTTGACGCATATAACAAGTGTTAAAGGGGGAACGTGTAAACGTGTTGCCTCGATTCACAATAGAGTAATTTCTGTACTTCTTTATGGTTGCTCGACAAGGTTACATTCATCGTCTTATTCCGTATCCACGAATTCACATTGTTACGAAACCAAGGCCATTTCATAATCGGACATTTCATTTCACAACCTGTAAACATGTTCTTAATTACCTGCCGTGTTCAGTTCACGCCTACTTGAATTGACCTGTAAAAGTCAATCACATGATTTTAGTAAGGTGTAGTGGGGTAAACCTGATAAACCTATTCAATGGGGTAATTTCGAATTTATTCAAATAACCGATTTAATGATTATTTCAATAATTTTGGAATAAAATAAGGAGGTCTTGGTAAGGGCCAATATCATTCTGACTAAAGGTCTATTCCGTATAATTACCCCACTTTCAGAACCTTTTAGAATTACCCGAGTGCACCTTAACAATTTTTTCAACTTGTTTCTAATCCACATTAATCTCATAATTGTATCATTACTGATTAGATACACATTTCTACATTAAACACAAGGGAAGCCGTTAATCCGAAATTTGCCTAATCTCCGTAACTTGTGGCTAATCATAATCACGTAAACAGTTGAATAGCTCTCCATCCACCCTCGGTTAAGATCGGGATATTAACTGATCCTACCCTTCTTATCAGCATTGAATTCACTAATAGCTATTTAAATGTTTATTCTATAGTAACTTATCCGGCGCACTGTATGGCCGTCGGTCATATATGCCCCCGTTTAATATGAAAGAAAAACCTTATTCTTTGTTGTAGTACTTACTTAGTTTGGCCAGCACAGCTATACATATACCATCCTCTCAAAATAGTCAGCCTTAACTAGCTGAGTCCGGCGATTTCGCGATCCCGTGGGAAAATCGGGTTCAAATATAATGATAATGTATAATGTAGCTTCCTCGATAATGTAGCTTTCTATTGTTGACAGTTTGTTTTTCTAATTAATTTACATTTAATTAAACATAAAATTGCAAAATTAATTAAAAATATAACCGACACACAACAATAATTTAAAATCAAGAACTAAAACTAAGCTTATGAACTAACCACACATACAAGTCCAAAAACCTCCCTCCAGGACGTCTCCTGAGGCATTGTGCCCAGAAGGCTAGCGACAGTCCCCCCTCTGGATAGCAAACTGACTCCCTGAGCGAAAAAGCCGCCAGCCCTCCAATAACCGATCCTCATTTAGACGGGAGGCAAGGTCCCTGAAAAATGCAGAGGCCTCTGGGCCCCAAGATTCCAAAGTCTATACCTACGGGAACGAACATGTACTGGTCCGCCAACTCCGCGTACTTCCGGGACTTCTGCACCTCGGTGCCAGCAGCAGCCGCAGCAACCTGACCGGACGCAACCTGGACGTGGGAAGCCGCCCAAGTGTCCACAAAGATCGCATCCCACACCAAAGCCATCCTTGCCTCCAAGGAATAAATGAATGAATTTTTAAAATCGGTTCAGTGGTTTCGGGGCCTATTCTTTACAAACAAAATGTAAATATTTCCTCTTCGATTATTCCTAGTAGTCCCCTCTAACCCTGTTGCCCAGGGTGACAGCTGAAAATTACAAACAAAGAACAAATGGGAAGTCTTCAAAGTATATCAGTATAGAACAATAAATTAAATACTATTATGAGCACCGAGTACAAACGGAACAAATACAAAGGAAATAGATAAAATTAGTATGCACGAGGATGCAAACCACCCACGGAAAACGACGAGAAACTTAAAACAATAGAGATTTCGATGCGATACTGCAAGATAAAATACTATTAATAACATACGACTAACGAACTGGACATGCTTGGGTATAGTTTCTCTATAAGTGTAATTAATGAACACGGAAAAATACTTCAATTTAAATGTTAACTACCTACTCGTTTTGTTCAGACTTGAATTTAGATCATTGCATTTGTAATGCAAATCTTTTCCACCTACATCAAAATGCCATTAATCACTACATACACGAATAAAGTGTACACATTATACAGGTACTATTTAGCTTAAGAACACAGATGATTTATTTGATGTAATGTGTGTTATTTAATGTACAAAGACTGATTGACTGACTGAACTACGTAACAACGCACAGCTTAAACAGCTAGTCCTAAAAACCTGAAGTTTGGAGGGTGTGTAATTCATTCGCTAAGAAAGAATTTTTCGAAATCACCGCGATCGGGACGTAATCGCGAGACGCTGCTAAGTAATCACTAATACTAAGGTGGTTTTATTGACATGCATAGCATACATGGGTTTGAGTGTAAATCGTCAAGATGGCTATTGAGTGGCCTCTCGTTTGACCCCGTAGGGTTATTTTACTATTTTTAGGACATTTACAAACGTGGGTTTTTAGATTTTTTAAAATGTTAATAATTTTTTTTTATGTTTATATTTATTATTAGCTTTAGGTTGCATTGTCATCTGGTTCTGAACCATTTTCAAAGTTTCAGCCCGCTAGTTAATCGGAAGTGACTCAAATTGAAGTTGCAAGATTCCGCCCAGATGGACAAACAACCAAACAAGAAAAGTGGGAGTAAAGAAACGTGGGAAAATGATATATTCTCTTGTTGTGATATTATTTTTCTGATAGATGCTGCTTTAATAAATAAAGTATTTAATTAATTTTTACCCTCTGCTGTGGCATAGACTACATAGCTCAGTAAAATTATACCACATCTATTTTGTACTCAGGGTCGTGGCATCAACCCTATAAGGCGACAATGAATTTTGAAATTATTTGCATTTTTTAATCAAATTATAGGTATAGGTCTACGAATGTGTAACCTAAAAACACTGATTCTCTGCGTAACATTTAAAAAGATGAAAAGTTCCTAACCCTGACTAGGATCTAGGTTTATATTAGAAATCTGCGTATTTGTTAAAAACAATAAAGATTATATTTTTAGCACATTCTCAAGCAGGTCTGGCAGTCACAGAGATAAACAAAAATATAATATTATATCATACCTTAAGTACGTAAATAATAATATTTTTTATAATTGTTCTTATGACACTGCAATAAAAATTTACAATTACTTACTCTTACACTTAAAATTACTAAATGTTGTTATATTCCAAAACAAATTGAAAGCCTGGCTCATCTCTAAGGTTTTTTTATAATCTTGCAGAGTTTTTTGATAATGATGAATAATGACTAAATTACAATTATTGTTATGTTTAACCTTAGGATTAAAACTTTATTTTAAGTAGGTCCTTGTTTACCTTATTGCATGCTCGAAATGAGTAAACTGTTGAAACGTTAAACCTACTATTTAAAGACCTTTAATGTACACAGTAATGGCAACAAAAATATTCTTATTCGAATTGAATTTGAAAATGTTTCGTACTCGTAATTTGTTTTTATTGCTCAAGGCATATTTACTAGAAATATTTTAATATATCTTTCTAAATATGACTGAGGGCTTGGGTTATTTCGGATATCCAACAAACCCTTTTTTATCCATTAAGTAAACTATTAAATCCGATGAATACAAACAAATTAAAATTCGAAGCGATAAGACACGCAATTTGGCACAAAATTGTTTACGAGTATAATTTATCGGTACATCTTTTTTACTAATCTTACTTTTTACTTTATTAATAACTTACTTAAATAGTAAATAAATTAAACTAGTAAACCGATTGCGATAAAAAATTGGAATATAGGTAGCTGGAAACCTGGAATAACACATGGGCTACTTTTTATCCCGATATTTCCGCGGGAACGGGACTTATGCGAGTAAAACCGCGGGGCGCAGCTAGTAAACCTATGAATGTTTAGAAAGTATCATAACTTATTTGTTTTTTTTGGTACTTTTGGCAAGCAACGGTTACAACTAGTGATAATAATCTGTTACTATTACTATTACACAACTAAAACGTAATTTCCAATAAAGACACGGAGAATGTACCCATTTTCGACGACCTCTGTGGCGCGTCGGGCGAACGCTTGTCTGCAATACAGAAGGTTGCGGGTTCGATTCCCGCTGGGTGCAAATATTTATGCTTATAAATAAATATTTGTATCTAGTCTGGGTGTATTTATATGTATAATATGTATATATTTTACAAAAGAAAAATAAATATACGTAGTATCTTAATCATTAGTATTAGTATCCGTTGTCTATAATCACCATAACACAAGCTTAGCAGCTTACCATGGGGCTAGATGGTGCTGTGTATTCGTCACAGGATTTATTTATTTATTTATTTACAAACAAGTGGCTTCATTTTTATACGTGGTATCATTGTTGCAGTGATACGTCAAACCGGACAGCGATGTAAGGTGAACGCAAATTGATCAGAATCGAAATAATCGTTTTTTTGTCTGAAACAGTACCTTATTTAATTAGGGATAAAGTACATTAACCCTCAGTCACATATATGCAGGGTAATAGAACCACAACGTTGGAAATTTTGGTCATCTTTTTTAAAGGTTTGAGAGTAAATTTCCGACCAGTTTAACTTTGGAACGTATGAAACTCGACGACCTTCTAAGCCGACATAAAAAGCGGCACTATCAGGCGGTCTTTCTCCTTTTAGACTCTAATAGAGCCCAGTCCAGTTCTACGAATATCCTTATACTTAAATACTTGATGATTACTGCAAACTTTCGCTTACAAACAAGAGCAACAAGCGTTAATGCGATCATTAAGTGCTATAATCTATGCTCCTTTGAAAGATTCCTACTAACTGCAACATAAACTGAGCAGAAAACACTCTAGGGAGTACATTCTACCTACATTCCCTGACAGACGTTGGTGTGCCTCCAAGACGATTAAAGCAGTTGACTGCTTATAAGTATTTTCTCACGAAAATACTCGCACTGTCGTGCAAAAACGTCGAATCACAAAGAGTCTACGTATAGATAAGTAACGCGTCAGCCAATCACAAATAGTCTTATTAATAAACGTGAAGAAAAGTCGGAGTAGAGAAAACGTGTTATGTCTTTTTTCGTGACAAAAACTTTCAAAGTTGACAGACTGAAACATAAAGCGGAATAAGTACTCCGATCTTATTCAACTTTTATTAAAATAAAAGTCTAAGTATAGATAGATAACGCAATGGCCAATCACAAAGTTTGGTTATCAACTTACCCCCTGCCCGCAACGTTGAGTTATGTATTGTAGAAAAAATGCAATATCAGCAGTCAATTGGCTTTGTTTTCTTTGGTGTGTGCATGTTCTACCTACGTGTAGCTAAACATAGAAGGCCGAAAGCTTCACCATTATCCATTAATTGTGTTTTACTGTACGTAACGTTGATATAACCGTGTTCAATGATGAATAAACAACAGGTAGAGATGTTTGTCGCAAACGTATTTAATTATTGATTAGATATTGCTTTCCGGGTACGAGCCATCGACATTTCTAATTGATGCAAGCTTGTTGTTTCTAAATTATGGGTCTAGTAGTGCCCCGAGGTTTAACCCACGTAACCACACTAAAATCATAGTTCATAGTTGACGTTTAAAAATTGATTTGTATTTGTATACATAAGTTAAGTCCAACACATATTAGATACATATTGAAGTAAATATTAAGTTTTATATGTATTTTACGTATGTATTTACAAGAAAAAGTATAATATGTGGCATAGCTGTTGTCTAGGACCCGTAATAAAAGCCTAGTGCTTAGTTTGGGGCTAGATTGCGATGTGTGTAATGTCGTGCAATGTTTATTTATTATTTATTTATATTAGTTCTTATTGAAATGCAGAATTCTGATTCTTTGGCTCTTGATTTTTAAATCCCTAAATATCTGGATAAAAATAGCCCTTGTACTATTCCAGATGTTCAGCTATCTACGTACCATATATCGAAATCGGTTCAGGCAGTGGCATGAAGCAGCGAAATACATACGCACAAACTTACTTTTTCTATAATATTAGTAGGATACCTACTAGTCAAACAACTATTTAATTTTTAATTTCCATCCGGCTGAATTGCAAGTCAACTAATTATGTGTTTAATAACTAATTTAAACAGGTTTAAAAAGTTGTCTAACTTCTATTACCTAATAATTTGTTTGAATACGAATGTTAACAACCTGTTAATTGGTAATTAGCAAACACTGGAATGATTATAATGTCTAATTACCAAGCTACCATGTTATTTCATCGATAGTTGGCATCGCTTGGTAACCTCATTAAAATAGGATAGTAAATAATACCTAAGGAAGTTATAATTACGTTGATGTGAAAAAGAAGTAGAAGTTTTATAATAATCCCTTATTATTATACAACTTCTGTTTCTGTTATAATTGCTTTTCTGTTTATTCATTAATAGCTGACCAGACGCACTTCAAATCGTGATTAATTAATTACGGACTGCTTTGTAGATGACGACCTATATTTTTCACTTTTATTTAAGTGCTATTATTATAATTTTTTCCTACTATTTCCAAAAATTTTAATATGTGAACTTTTTTAATTCAGATCACAGTTAGGTACATTATACCGGGTCTTATTATTATAACTATCTATCTTACCTCGACGTTTCGATCATGTTACAATGATCAATGATCATAACGATGTTAAAATATGTGGAGTTCCCACTTCCCACATGCCGAAAATCCCTGCACCCGTCTCAGCTTGATAAAATGAATTTCTTTATGAGTGTTGGGGAAATACGCTAAACCGTAAAATAAAACAAGATTCCCGCATGCATACACGATGACTACTTATAGCCCGAAGTCTCACTCTACTTATTTCTAGAGCCAATAAAAACACGAGCTGTACCAAATACCATTTTGCGTTTCACAATCGAATCATTCTTACAACAATTATTGATCTTTTTGTCTTTTTACTATTATTTCACATAGACGCTTGAGCAATGATTAAGTACGTATACCTTTCAAATAATTCACAAAGCCAAAGCACGGTCCTAACTTAGAACTATCAAGACTCGAGTTCGGGTTTTCCTGTGAGGCTGTATGACCTCCGTCCCACTCTATCGCTTACATTTGTCTGTTTTCGGGTATCGTTGTTTCATTCTAACTTGAGAAGGCTTGCGCGGAAAGAGAATGTGGGTAACGAACGACCTTTTGTCGTTATAGGCGAGCAGTGCGGCCCGTACGTTCACCGGGAGCGGTACGCTAGGCTACGTTTAGACTACATCGCGCTGATATTCTGATAGCCTGAAAAAAATTACGTAAATATTACAACAGCTACGCATTGATTATGAAACGCGTGTAGCTGTGAGCTGAGACTATCCCACACCGGACCCTGCCTGGTATCCAGCCCGCCCGCGTGCATGTGTTTTGGTTGAATTTGTGCGAACCTGACCCTGGTGGTTTTATTTTATTATATTGTTTTCCAACCCTCATCCCTTGGTGTTAACTGTATTACCCCGTTTCTGTGTTCTGTTTGTGATTGCTTCCCGTCAGATTGGATTGTCACTAAGTTTTTGGTAAGTACTGTTTTCACGTGGCTTCTCACCTTGAAATTTCTTTGCTTATTTTCGCAATCGTCTTAATAATCTGCTTCTGTTGAGTCTATGGTGTGAAATTTATTCTTATTTAAATGAGAATGTATAAGTAAATAAATCGTTAGCCGTATGCAAAGTATAAACATATTCGTGCCTTGTAATTATCAACCTTCCATGTCTAGTAATTGTAAACTGCTACAACTTTCATTCACAGGCTATATTTATAATTCCGTTATGTAACACCTTAAAACTCCTTTACCCTTGATAGATACGCCATGATTATTTACTAGTATTTTCTCGCTTTCACTTAAATTCTACAGATTGTAGAAATTTTTATTGCATGCATGGACATATTTGATTATTTGTGTTTACAAATGTTTGCCAGATCATGTATTTTAGGTACGTACACATTTAACTTGAAACAAAGTGATGATTTCTTACAATCGAATGAATTCTGCAATATTATACAATATATAGAATCATCTTTTGGGAAATCAAACGATTACGTCTCTATGCGTAAAAAATTGCAATCAATAAATACTTGAAGTAATATTTATTTGAAATCAAACAGTTGGTATTGTGCAAGTTCGCATGCAACATTCCATTGGAGACTGCATTAAGGTATCTTAAGGAAGGAATTTGACCTTACTCTGCGCGAACCGGATGATATAACAATACAATATCATTACGTACGCTGTGCGGTATTCCAATATATTAATACTCTGTAGTGCCCCGCAGTTTTACTCACGTAATTTCCCACTCCTAAACAAATTTGCAAAAATAATTTGTAACCAGATTCATACGTTATTCATAATAGGTATCTTTGCACAAAGTTTGAACCGATCTGACTGTATTTATATTCAGTCAGGACAAACGTTCTATCTTATCTTGTCTGAATTTAGCAAGTTCTATAACTTGCGTAAGTGAGTTGCTAAAGCTTTTGATCTCTATTATGAAATCGTAAGTAATCTTTGTCTATTTTGGGACGAAGCAAAAACCACTGAACAGATTTTAGTTGTTCAAGAACCTTGATCGACTTATGAAGTATTATTTGTCTATCGTATGACATAAAAATACAGGTATAGCCTTTAGATCTCCGAATCGAAGTCATTAATGTGTCAGTTTAACATCAAACGATCGTTTTCATAATGTTATGTTTATTGTGCTATTTTACGGCTACGGGATTATAACTTATACAGGTGAAACTGCAGGGTAATACTAGTTATCAATATCTATAAACTGCATCGTCATGACTGACTGACATATGCCTGAATATGTGACTGACTGAATATGCAGACATCCGCTTAGATTTTTTTTCCAAAAGTTTCTCGGGATTGGAACTTCCGCGGATAAAACCGCGGACCCCAAGTAGTTAATATTATATAGCATATCTTGCCGATTGTCATAGACATGTAATTATTATACCAAAGATTTCTACGCATCGTAATTGTCTTCATTGTTTGTTATTTTTTGCTTTAAATAGCACATTCAAATGTATTAAAACATCGATTCAATCTTAACGTTGAAGATCAAAGCGATGATGCAATTGATTATTATTAGAAACGTCAAATGCAACTTTAAGCTTGATTATAATTGATGAACATTTATGTAGGTATGACTGATGGATGACAGCTGTTATTTTTTGCCAAAAAATAAGTGAAATGGAAAAAGTAAATAAGTATATACGTATACTCGTAGTATACAAAAGATCACAAACTTTGTATAAAGGTAAATAGAAAAAACTGGTTAAAATGGACCAAAATAACTTTTGTCTAAGTCAAAAATATATATGAAAAATCTGTTTTGCAGCAATTTTATAGGTACGTATAGTGTAGCTGAGTAGATTGTATTGTATTTAAAATAATTCAAAAGATATAGGATTTCAAAAACAAAAAATGATCCCACCCGATTTTACTAAAACATGTTATAACTATTCTAATTTCATTAATGTCTCTGGCCATTTCACAATAGTTTCAATTAAGAACGATTTGTACAGTTTTGAATTGTGTACTAGTATATATCACATTCCAGTCGAAATTATGATTAATGTTTCATGTATCTTTATGTAAAGTTAGAGAAACACGTTAAGCATTGAGCAACTAGTTGTTAAACTGCTACAAAACTGCGGTATGTAAATCAAGTTTTGTAACACTAATGATGGAACGTCACGACTCTATTATACTTAAACGTTTGTTAAGTTATCGTCATAGTTATATTCTTTTCGTTTCTTGAGTTTTAAATTAAGAATCGTCAACTTTAGTGAGTGATTAGCAGACCTGTCACACTTCGTATCGCCATCGACCGAATTAAACTAACACAACTTTGTGACGGTAACACAACAACGTCATTCAAATTAACAAATATCATTTAAAATTTCCGAACAGATTAACTTTAGAATTTATGAAACTCGATTGTCAGGGTCGAGATAAAGAAGCTTCACTATCAGTACGATTCTCCTTAAAGTCTCTAATAGAGGTATGTGTTTGTTTCTTTGTCACCCCTTTTCACCCCCTAAGGGGTGGGATTCTTAAAAATCGTTTCTTATCAGATACCTATATAATTTAAAGAACGTGCTTTCCAAATTTCAGATCTCTGCTATCATAAGTTTAGCATGAGATTTGATCCTTTAGTAGGTTTAGAGTAGACCTAATTTATGATGAAATCTTTGGGCGAGTCTAGGGCGAGGCTTGGTATCCATTATATTAAACACTTAGGTGACAATCTACCATCTGTTTTGCTATATTTTGAAGTATATTAATGCTACGGTGACCTTTAAAAATTTTGACATCCTTTTGTAGTAAATAGGCGTACAATAAAATCGAACTCTGGTCACGTTTTTTAAACTTTTTTTTGTCAAAGTAAATATTTCGTTCCAATAATTCTTTGAAACTAATTCGAGATCACGACTGTTTCTTTCTGGGACTGTTTTAATTGCTAGAACTTTTTGCTCTTTGTTTTCAAGTTCAGCAGACACTTATATTATGTACCTAACCTACCAACCTAAACTGAGAATAATGGAATACGTTTTTTTAAATATTATAATTATCATAATAAGGAAAAACGTAAAAAAAAGGTTTTACTGTAAGAGAATATAACTGTAAAAGGTTGATGTGCCCAAACAATATGGTGACTAATACACATACAATGTTTAAAAGACTCGAATGTTCTAAAACAAGCTTTCTTACACATGTAATAATAATGGGCATTCAAATTATCACTGAAAACTTTATTTAGAAAATATAACCTATAGCATTTGCCCAGTACCTAATAATCTGCGTGTTGACTGGATAAGTTTCGCCTGCTTCAAATTTTGATATTAAGCGTCTAAGGCTAAAATAAACATGTGTGTTTAATAAATAATTATATCCCACGTGCACCAGAAGCTGGTTCATTGATTTTATTTCAAAATTTATAAATCCAATAAATTTAAAATATTTTTTACTAATTGGGCCTCGAATAGTGTACCTCCGATGATGTGTCCAATGCCCCAATACGTATCAAATAATGAATACAAAAATACTAAAATCAAACACATAATCTTTTTATCTATAGCTGATGCGGCCTTAAGCTAATCTAAAGCCTGACAAATCCGCCTAGCCTGCACACTAGACGACACAAATCAAAAAATAAAAGAAAATAATAGTGTTTTTTAAGATAAAAAAACATCCATTCACCTAATATTCTTGTTTAATATCTCGTAACTTAAAAATAAAAGCTGTACGAATGTCTAAATTAATGCTAAAACCTTTTCTGCAACGAGCTATTAGAGCTAACATTGTTATAAAACCCAGCCAGTAGGTAATA
Source organism: Idaea dimidiata (assembly GCA_949358125.1). Lineage (NCBI taxonomy): Eukaryota > Metazoa > Arthropoda > Insecta > Lepidoptera > Geometridae > Idaea > Idaea dimidiata. The sequence goes on from OX442338.1 coordinate 7,926,503, forward strand.
AATAAAACTTTAGCTTAGCCGCGTAATGCATAATCCGTTTGAACAATTTGCTTTAATTTTATGCATCGCTTTGTTTGTACTGGGGTAGAATTATCACTTTGTTTGGTAGTAATATGTTATTATTGTGGTTCTAAAACGAGACATAAAAATTTTAAATTCAGTGATAAACATTTCAAGACTTTGTTATGTTATCGCTATATAATGGATAGACAATGGTTGTATACTATATAACATACATAAAACACACACATAATAAAATCTAGAAGAAAAAAACATGTAAGGCTATTGTCCCGGCGGGGAATCAAACATGCAACCTTTTGCGTCGAAGCCGAGTTTGTATAGAAGCAGTTCTTTGAAGCGTAAAACATATATTTAGTAATTTTGATTAAAATTGAACACAAGAAAATAAGATTTCGGTTTCAATTCGACTAACTTTTAAGATTAGATTTTTGTTTGGAAAGTCAGAAGCAAGTTTTAATGAAACATCTTACTCCTTTTCTAATTCAATCAATCACTCGACAATGTCAAAATTAAATCGTTAATTAATCAGGGTAAAAGTCTGGAAAATAATTTGAGCCCAACTCTTAGAGGCGTGATTCAAAGGTCGTGATGCTTCTTACATGTGTAAATTGCGAAAATAACTATAATTATCGTTGCGTTGCATAAGTCGCCATAGTGGTACAAGATATTATATTAGCCTCATGACTATAACTAAAGGTTAAAGTTAACTACCTAATTAAAAGTGTTCTGTTAATTATAAATGCGAAAGTTGTACGGATATATGCGGCGAAGTTTGTTACTCCGTCTATTGCAAAATCTACGAAACCGATTGCTATGAAACTTGAAATGTGGAGCTGGAGTTCTAGAAGTGTAAGAACAAACATCGCGAGGAAAACCGAGTCTTAAATTTATATTTACGTACAATATAATAAATAAATCCTGATTGATTGATTGATTAATTCTTTATTGCAACACACCAAAAATAAAGATAATACAAAAAAAAAAAAACTTAAAACTAGGTGGCACAATGGGCGGCCTTATCGCTTTAAAGCGATCTCTTCCAGGCAACCTTTGGATGGAAAAGAAGTGAAGAATGATGAAAGGTAGGGTGTTCTAACAGGAGAAAAATACTCGATAAGTATTACAATAATAGTGTGACACATAAAATAGTAAAGAAATACATAACAAAAATATGAATAAATACATACAAATACCAATAAATAACACATACTAATACATATTTAAACATAGACAATATATAAAATACATACAAGTACATATATACCGACATACAATAAAGATACTTACCTATAATAATACTATGATCAACTTATTACTTAACGATTTTCAGAAATATCGAGATAGTTCTTAAACACACAGCGCCATCTAGCCCCGTGGTAAGCTGCTAAGCTTGTGTTACGGTGGCTAGACAACGGATATACTACTTATATTTATTTTTCTTTTGTAAATACATACATATTATACATAGAAATACGCCCAGACCAGATACAAATATTTATTTACAATGGCATAATTATGAGGTTATCGCTGGGGTATTTCAATATGCTGGCGTGTTTTTACCACATTTAACAACCTTTTAACCATTGATGAAAAAAAATCGGTTTAATAAGCTTGATAGGTGACTTATTTGCGTGTGTTTTAGTTAAGTTTGAGTGAAATAAAAACCGAATATTTCTTGATATTTTAGCAGGAACGGAATAAACCTGAAAGAAACCGCGGGGGAAGCTAATGCTAATGTAGAGAAGATGTCGTCATGTGGGCAGATATTTGTTTAAAGGATTCCAACGGTGACTCATTTGGAAATTGATCGGAGGTCACAGAGATCCGCCTTCGAGTGCACGTAGATATACGATTTGGAGATTACGTAATTAAGAACGCTATTGATGGTGATGGAAGAAACTTGTTTAGTAAGAAGGAATTTGATATTCAAAGGCACACCGCAAACTTCTTTTGATTGCATAGTTATTTGGACTTTTTATCTATGTAGAATCTATTTTTTATCTATTCATGAAAATTTTCATTAATCTTTGTAAATTTATTGAAACTTTTTCCATAGAACTAATCTTCCAGTTTACCTACCAGTTGTATATATGCTGATGATTTATTTCAATAGTGTTGCTATGCAAATTAAGTTCCATATATTTTGCTAATTACTGGTTTTCCTCTTTTATCGCATTTAAAGTTGATTTTTTGCATTTTTGAACTTTGTGACTATAGCCTGTGGGTTATGACTAATGTCAAAGTAATTCCCGACGCTTCAGCAATACGTCTCCGCCACAAATCACCAGTGCACGTATAGTCTATCAATGCACTTCGCACCTTAGTATTGCCTGTTTTAAATACCTACAATAAATAAAAGTTATAAAATGTCCTTTTTTACCTTTTGATTCCATATCTACCTTTTGATTACCAATTTTTTGTATTTTTTACGGGTTTCTTTTCACGTTTTGGACTTGAACTTAACGTGAGAGACTCTCTATGTATCGAGTCTCACGCAACAGCTTTTTGAACAAACGTGGTTAGGATGCAAACTGTTTGGCCTTTCACAGCAATAGTTTATGGTCTATAATTTCATCATCATCATCAGCCTGTTGCAGTCCACTGCTGGACATTGGCCTCTCCAATTGCACGCCACCTAGATCTATGTTCGGCTTATCGCATCCAGCGAGACCGGTCTATGATTTATATATACTATTTTCTGAGTTCATTACAGAAATTTTCGGAAGTTTCCACTAAAACGGGGACTAACGCAAGTAAAACCGCGGAACATAGCTAGTGGGTAGCTAACCAATGAGCAGTAGATCAAATACACCTCACCTAATTACTGAACTGTCAATGATACTTATGCAAAAGTTTCGTTTCAGTCCGGTTAAGTCAAGCATGACCCTACCTACTTCGCTAGGGATAAAGTAAACAAACGTCTAGTCAGTCAACAACATGTTGTTCCAGCACGAATTTTAGAGCGACCTTGGTTGTCCTTACAGATTACTTGTGATAAATGGAGGATAAACTTTATATTGGTCTTTCAAACTCAGTACTTTATGCCTTACCTACTGATTGAAATCTTAAAAATATATAAAATTCTATGAGTAACAGTGTTCTGTGCCTTCACTTGCTTCATGTGGAACTATCTATCCAAAAAAAAATGTACTTATAAGCGGATGCCTTCGTTAAAAATCTTATCTACATAATTGTGGTAGGTACGTCATTTTATGCATTAACAAAACAGTCAGTCATGTTTTTCTTTTTATAAATAGATAAAATTGCGTTTCTAGTATAATTTAAGAGGAGTAAACTTCTCCTTGAAGTAAGGCACTTAGATATTTGTCTAAAACCGATGCTCAAGTAACCCTTCAGCACTTGAGCCGAAAACGCTCTTTGATCTTCCACGATGAATAAACGTTCGAAGTTTTCTCTGAGTACTGCAAAAAACCTTGAGGTTAAATTGCGGCAGGTATGCATGTGTTAACCTATAACCACGCACCAAATATTTTCTGTTAGAAATTTTGTTGGGCAGTTCGTACAAATTGCGCTTCACGTGGTTGACCGTACGTCCCGTGTGCGCATACATAGCTCAATTGATGAAGTTTATTCGGTGATATTTCATGACGACCCGGGTTCTATTTTACATATTTTATTGAATTTTATAAATTGTGGATCAGAAGCGAACTTTGTGAATAAATATATCGACGCCCTCTGGAGTTTGAAACTAATAAGATTTCTGAAAGATACGAAGAGAATTTAAATTTCGGTGTGATTTTCAATTTTCATTTGAAGAAAAAGGATCCTAGGGGGTCATGTCTCTACTGCGAAAGATCCTGGAAGAAACTTTGAAATTAAACACCGCTTGCGGATTAGATGCCTAGACAATCAACGATCATTTAATAAATTATTATTTTTAGCGAAAGGCCGTATATAGGTTCTCCATCACAAAAAAGAAATTAAACAATATACACAACGACGTATGACTATAAAAATGTTTCATAGTCATACGACTTTTTCACGCTATAAAAACGATATTTTGTACTTATGTATTTTAATTTTTTATTTCTCTTTTGAGATGATGAAAGCTAAATGCCACCGATTAAATAAAGTTGAACCAGTTTTTCTATCATGTGCATTTACCGCAAACTATGCCAGCTATGCTCACTTATTTGACGAACAGGCATGCTAAGCTAAACTAACTTAGTTTATTTGGTTCCGTTCTTATTAACATTTTTAAACATTTGATCAGATTTTACTCAGCTAACAATATGAAAAAACACTTTTAACCCTGACCTTTGTTTGGACTTCACAAACAGAAACCGTTTTTGGCACTCCCCAATTCGTCATTTAAGAACGACATTTAATCGTAATTTATTTAATTATAATTAGAAATAAACAATTCAGAATGTAAGTTTATTTTTAAGAGTTTAGATTTAGATGTTTACTTTACATAAAAAATGTAAAGTAAACATCTAAATAATTTATATTTATATTTAGATCTTTACTATACTTGCTTTGTTATTTTTGATTTTAAAGAAGTGCTTAAATTAAGTACCAAAGTATGTCCGGGATGGACAAACTGTTAATACCTTCAATATTTAATGTCACCTTAATGTACACAGTTATTCAATAAATTTTCATGATTCTTGATTCTTGATTCAAAATCTGAATCATCTATATTGCCTAAATGATGTGACACTGCTGTTCATTACTTTAAAAATGTTTCGATGATTATAAGGCAATTAGTAAATTAATGACGAATAAATATGGTATTTTCGCAATTTTTGACCGTCAGTATGCGAGTCTGATAACTTTAAAATATTCATATAAAAATAACGAAAAAACCAAAACGTAAACAAAACACAAAACTAGTTATATAAATCAAATAATCTGTCAGAAAAATAAAGAAAAAGTTTTTTTAATTCACTGATCTATATCAGTTCGAGTAGATTAATTTGTAGATAAAACAGACGCAACGCAACGGCCGCGGTTATGCGATTTCACTGCACCAAAAGTCACGATAAGTCGAGAACCGTCAGAACCAATTAGCGTGTAAATGGGTTCACCACAACACGACGCATCAAACACATCATATTTCCCGTCACGTATTAGGTTACCGTTCTTTGTTACGCGAGCCACTTTCAGTGAGTGAATAGTATACCGAGTTCGTAGGTACTGGGAGTGTGAGACGAATATCATTAATTACTTATCCTGTAGACATATATTCACTCAATATTTATACTTAATTAAAAAGATTCGTATAGTGGTGTGGCTAAACTATAATGTTGGTGTTCCAGCCCCCATATTATCTATCCAGTGGACGTCTGACATCAGTTGAAAATGACAGGCACTATGCAGTACATTGCTGCTTTGAGGTAATCACCGCGGTAATAACCACGTCACGTCAAAGGAGCAATGGGCCTGTTATTTTCCACTGTTGTCAGACGTCCACTTGATAGATAATATGGGGCTGGTCGTTCTTAAGGTCTTTAAAGTTGCTTTAAAGTAGTGTACCCTCCGAAGCACGGAGATGATTAAGAAACTACTTTTTTTGTTTTTAAGGGACGCTAGGTGTTACAAGCGTGTCTTAGAAATGATTCTAAAGTATGGTAATAAGGTACAATAGTATCTGTTTTACGGATTGAATTGGTCTTAATAAACACAACAAACCAGAAATTATTTTGTAAAAGTTAGTATAAAAGAGCATAGGTACCTACTGTAGAATATTAAACAATTTAATTATGATATAATAATAATAAACAATAAAATAAGAACCTTAGCAAGAAACACAATAACTTTCAATCAACGTAATCTCTAAAAACTGACTCCTTATGAAATGTTGAAGAAATTCTTGACGAGCAAAATTTTGCGAAAGATGAAATGTATTTTTAGGAGGACGTCTTTGAGTTGTAAATTAATTTAAGTAAATGTAATTTACAGTTTGTTTATGTATTCAAGAGACGTTGTTTCAATGTGTGCTCAATTAACAAATAGAGACGTGGAGTGAAGTCGAGTTTCTTAATTTCTAATTTAGAAACCAAAAATGGATAAACTCCCTACATTAAAATAAATCAAATTGTGTCACACCACCTCTGTGACGTTATGGCCTTTTTGACGGATCAAGTGACAAGTTGAATTCCGGGAATTAAATAGACACTTTATTAAATTAAGTAGGTAGCTGCAATATATATAGTTATAATAAAGGAAGAGAGGACAATAAGTCTATACTTGGAAATAAATACAAAAAAATTGTCTAGAGGACTTAAGAAAAGTAGTAGAACATAATAATTTTTAAAATTTTGTCTGTCTGTCTGTTTGCCTGTTTGTTCCTTATACAATTAAAATTGAAAGAAAGAAAGACGAAATTCATTTTTAACAACATTTAAATTTAAATTAAAAACTGAAATAGTAAGTATAAAAAATTACTTCTAAAATTGTTAAATTTAAAAGATTACACTTCTTGTCTACAGTCAACCTTGAAAAAGCCAACTGTAAAGTTGGTGAAAGCTCGGTCGGTTAAAAATCATGAATAAGACGCGATTAAACCCAGTAAATATAGTGTTTTATTATGCAAAATCGCGAAAACCATAGAAGAAATTACTTTAACTTGTGCTAATTTCTAATTTAACTTCTTTTAAAAATGTGAAAAACGTTATCTAAAAACAATGTGATCAGTGATCAGTTAATCACTTTGGCAAAGAAAATGCAATTAATTTCTCTAAATAAAGTACAGAGAGGCGAACATGCTTAAATATAAAAAAATAAAAATGCTTGCCTATTTCAGTACAAAAAAAAAACAATTAAGTTTTTATTTGATCAAAGCTATCTAAACACTAAAGGCTTTGCATTCTTTTAACGTTTCTATATTTTTACAAAGGCTCAACCTCACGCAACGGCATTGGCGTCGCTCCAAGATATCTTGGGACAAGTTTTTTGTTCAGGGTTTAATGCTATCATTCTCCTCGAGATAACGCAATAAACGCCACTTGAAAGCAAACCTCATTTATTTGCGGAAGACAGTACAGTCCACTATTTTAATTTCTTAGCTGGAAACTTTAAGATAATTAATTTTCGTTAAATCTACAATTTTTTGTGATTTTATAGTGACGTCAATAATATATAGGTACAAACTTATATTATTGACGTCACTATAGGTGGGTGTCATGGACCGAATATTTTAAGAGTTATGTTTTTACGTTTAAAATGAAAAGCTGTTGTAAGCTTATGGTTGATTCATAAGTAGTTGGGGATGTAATTATTAATGAAATAAAGTGGTACTTATCTGATCATTATTGTGTTGCACTGTAATACATCTGAATATTCTATTTATATAACACAATCTGAGCTAGTGCGGTTTTTTTATATCTAAATATTCCTTTTATATAACACAATCTAAGCTATAGCGGTTTTTTTTTCATACGTTACTATTATTTTTAACGCTTTTAAAATTTATAAAACGTTTATGGGAGAGAGTACTTGCAGTCATAATTGAGCGTTAAGAATGAATTTTAGAAAATGTTTCCTAAACTATAAATTTTGTTTAAACCTATTTACTTCTTATTAAACTTTTTTATTTGACAGATTTTCATTTCGACAACATTTTGTTTCTTTATCTGGATAAACGAAACATACCATTTCCATATTCATCAAGTAAAGCGGCTTGGAAAAGTTTGTCCTCAATAGCTGGACATTTGTAGAAATAATTTATCCAATGTTTATCTGAGCCAAGTTTATCTCGAACAAGACCTGATGGTCAGAGGGAACTCGCCGCAAACAAAACAAAAAGATGCCGAAGCCTTTCGTTCGGGGACGAAGTATCTCCATAAACTGACTGCCTTTGAATTTTTACTGTCACCATTTGTTCTGCGGTTCCCATTTAACATTCGTCTCTCGTTTAATCCGTTCAAAATCTTGGCTAAAATTTATTACGAAAACAGTCTTTGAGAAATAATTATGAAAACTCCGATGGCTCTTTTAGATTTATATTCAAATGTTTAAATGTTATTTCAAATTTTATAATACAATTCTGCGGTCAAGCCTAACATTTCTGTAAAACTTTGGCAAGTTTTCCGGTGCTCGCGTATGTGAAAACCTTATTACGGAATTACAAGTACGGGTAAAGATTATATTTATAATCAAAAATGTTTTAATTATAACCTCACTTTTAAACAACTTAACTAAGTTATTTAGCCATCGGTTACCTAATGGAAAAAGCTCTTGACGTTAGCTCGGCAGTTTTTTAAACAAGGAGCTGGCAGAGTTTGCGGTGTACGCACATGTATGAAGAAATAGCTCTACTATGCGAAGCGAAGCTAAACTTAGTTTACTCGGCAGTGAATCTTCGTCTTAATTCTTTGTGTTGTAGATTTGAGCCGAAGACCTTTAACTATGGCATTCAGTTATACACATCTACACAGTCATCTTTCTAAGTTTGTAACTATAAACATTCATGTAGGAATTTTATAAACCAATGCATTGCAATATGTATTCATTATGTTCATTAAATTGAACGTAAATTATTAAATTCACAACCTATTCATAGAAACATGACACAATAACCTAATTTGAACAAAACGCCAATAGAATTTTAATCGATTACTTTCATGCTCGTATATTACGCTACGCATGCAAGTATTAATATTGCAATTTCCAATACATGTACGTAGTTTTAGTACATTATATATGTTGTACTCACAAAACATAAAATATATCACCGTGATTGTAAGTTGTGGTGTTGACTAGCAAAAATCAGAAATTACTACAAACTCTATTGAAGAGGTGAATCTCCGCCTGAGAAAGTTACACTTGTGTTTCACAGATTTCTAATGCAAATATCAATAGTTAGCAAACAAATACTTTCTAACCTGTTCATTCACTTTCACTATCTGCATTTTGGTAGCCCTAAAACAATAACTTAACGAATTAATTACGTAGTTATGTAACAAAATACTTGGTCAATTAAGTCTTGCAATTTATATTCCATCTGTACCTTACCTTGCCTACATACCTACTTACTTACATTTCCAAATATTACACAGATTATGCGAAGCCAAGTTGTTTAAAATTTCAATTCTCTTTTGCATAACAAAATGGTTCGTTCTCTATCGCATTGTTTCAAAATCAAGCCTAATTTGTTACATTAAGCTTTAAGTAACAGATTATTAAAAGACGTTAAGCGGTTTCGTGCTGAAGTATTTTAAAATATTTATGTAAAAGGGTAAATATTTATTAAGTAATTTCTGGGGATAGAGTTGGTAAGTAATTAAGTAATAATAAAGCATTTTGAGATCTTTTCAACATCTGAATGGAAGGTAAAAGAGGAAGTTATGGGTATGTTTGATTAGTGATCAAAATTATAAAATAGTTTATCGGACAACTTTTCTAGACAATATGGTGTAAAAGCAGGTCAGTGTTTCCTAGTTTTCAATATGTGAGGACTCGAAGTTATTACCTGGTTATTAATGCCGGTCATAACTTAAGTATGCCAGTGTGCCAATAACTATGTGGTGGGGTCGAGGCGACGACGACGCGGCAAGGGGCGACGACGACGCGACGATGACGACGTGACGCGCCGCTATACCACAGCATAAATATCGGCGGTGCGCTTTCCCCAGTAGACATTTTAGATACAGTGCGCTTTGATATCTCAGCACACTCGGCGTGGGCAAGGAGTACATTTAGTAGTGTTTAGTACTCGCATGTCCGCCGCGACAATTGTGGACGCGGAATGAAGCGCGTAAATAGGCAGGAATTTCTTGCCCGCTTTAGTCAAAGAAATACTGTCTTAGCCTATTTATGTTAGTTAGGTTATTATGTTAGTCAGCAGTTACTATGCAGTTAGCCCATCGTGTAGTCAGCCTACTATGTACTTATCTTTGTACAGTGACCAAGCCGGTGTCACAACCCACGCTACTCGCTAGTCCAATGCACATGACTAGACTTCGAATCATTCACGCATGTGCTATGCAATAACATTTTTTAAACTGAAGCCCGTAGTAAATTAATATATCTACACGGTTTTATACGGTTTATGTTTGAATAACAGTGTATTGAAAAATTTGATTGAATTTTGTGGGAAGCTAAGTTAAAGACAGTTACGTTTGCATTGTTGTGTATAAATAGTTATAGAGGCAGAAGTTAATTGTTAAATGAGTTATATTATTGAATAATGATAAGTATCCTTTACCACGGTTAACCATACCATAATATACCTTTTTTTAACGATGAGAAATGCGACTTTATCCCACCGCTCCCCCTAGAGCGGTGACATGACTCTCTACTGGCCTAGGATGGTAATCGACTTGAGGTGTACCCACTACAATTCCTCGGAGTCTTTATTTTATTGATATTCTAGGGTATTGTAAGCACTGTATGCACATAGGTACAACTACAATCCCCTAGAGTGATTGGGTTTGATGCCCCCCTCTCCTGAAATTAAAAAATGGAAATTCTCGCAAGTGCGAGGCGGGCGTTTCCGACACCGCCGCCGCCATCTTGGGCTTTTGGACTTGTGGTAGACAGAGTTAACTAATTTATATTTATTTATATTTAGTTAGGAAGACAAACAGATATCAATACAAAAATATAAATCTAGATATTAAAACTAAATTCCATTTACATGTCTCCGCAAATGTTATGCTAGACGATTGTATCGTGTATAACTAAAGAAGAATAGATGAAGTTGAAACTAACAAAGATAGAAAGTTAACAAAAAGGAATAAACTAAACTGTTACCTTGAAAGAAGAAGACCATACCATACTAAACTTAGGCCAGTCCTTTTTTTTATTAATTACCAAAGTTTAGCCATAATACACATGGGCTTTTAAACTCTTAAAAGTCGTTATTCCTTTGATCCATTGATCAAGAAAATGTAGATAATTGAAATAGTTTGCATCGAAATTTTCCTCTACTGTTCAGCGGCCAGAGAAACTATTCAATGAAATTGAAAAAGACTTCTGAAAGCTTTAGTTGCGATATTAATAGACTAACCAATAATAGCAAGTACAGATTTTATACTTACATTAATAACAATGTAGAAATATTTAGCAACGGTCAATTTATTATATTTTGCAATGATATTGCACATGCAGTCGATTGATTTTGTTGCGTTTCATTGCAAGTTTTCTTTTATTCTAGGCTTTCAATGGAATTTTATTTCGTACATTTTTTAAATATTGGCGTTCCTATCCCGTGGGAATATCGGCATTAATTAGTTTTTGTTACTCGTGTCGTTTTCTATTGGGGAAAGAATTTTCGAAATCGGCCCAGTAGTTTCGGAGTCTATTCATTACAAACAAACTGACAAAAAAAACCAAATTAATCATTTCTCCATATAATATTAGTATAGATATAAACATAACCCTTTCTTTGCAACTGGGTTACAATGGTTAAGGGTTACGACTACTATTACTCCAGATCATAGTTGGTAGGTAAGTGAGAATGTGCGTTTACATCTTGTGGAGTCGTTGGTCACATATAAAAGTAGGACGACGACCAACGAACTCTATTATATGTGTTTCTCGTAGCCGACGGCAGTGTAACAAGTAACTGGTTACAATACACAGTGGCTGCACTGACTTGAACGATGGCGATGACTGGCGGGTGTACTGAAATTGAAGCCACGCTTCCCACTAAGAAATTCTCTAAAATCTCTATTCAAGCAGTCAAGCAGTACATTAATATTAAAGACAGGCGGTAAAGTGATTTCAATATTATATAGAATATAGTTCTTGACGTCACTCCGTCGTTTAGCTGACATCGGGTTAGAGACAATATTAAAATTCTTCAGTTAAATTCATGCTATGGTGAACGATATTTCAATATTGAGCTTAGTTTATCATCTTTAGATAGATTGTTCGACTTTAGTTTATATTCATCTACCTATCAATTTTTGTATCTGGTTTGAATGTATTTCAATGTATGATATGTATGTATTTACAAAAGAAAAATAAATATAAATAGTATATCAGTTGTCTAGTCACCGTAACACAAGCTTAGCAGCTTACCATGGGGCTAGATGGCGCTGTGTGTTGGTTACAGAATTTATTTATTTTATTTATTTTTTATTTATATATTGGACCTTTACGCACTGTACCTAGGTAACTAACTAACTTGTACCTAACGAGAAAGTTTCAGTGCCTAATAATAAAGTAGGTAAAGTAAAAGTTAACTTTGTGTCCCAGGTGCAAGCGCTCAATTTGTTTCAATGACTTTGAAGTTCCGAAACTACGACAAAAAGCGGTCAGAGTTAATATATAAGCAGAGTTTCATAGTTTGGAAACTACTCTGTGGAATCATTTTTCTACTGAAGCTTGTGGATTCTCTTACTATTGTGATTTTAGAATTAACGAACACTTTATGTTATAAAATGTTAACCTCATTTTTTATTATTTGTAAGCATCGTCTGCTAAATATATAATCTATGCAAAGATATAACCATACATCATCTAACCATACAATATTTTCTTTGAAAAAAAAAAAAAAAGATATGATCCAACTAATTTTATATAACTACAGAATCGATTGCGACTAATATTTTAGTTTAGACAGCTATGGAATTTGATAAAAGTATATGGGTAAAAGTTTGTGAGTAGGTGTGTGTTCATTGCTCGCTAACGCAAACACCGGTAAACCGATTGCGATGAAACTCGGTAGATAGCCGGAAAAATACATAGGCTACTTTTTATGTCATTCTTGCGGGATTGAGACTTGTGCGGGTGAAACGGCGGAGCGCAGCCAGTTTACCATAAAGATATGATTAAGTAATACATTAACTTCGGCTTTTGCTAAGTACTAAGTACTCAGTACTTTACCCTTATTTGAAATCAACGCAAAAGTAAGACAAGTAAAATAAACTTTTTAATTCTACCAGTTGGGAAAGTCGATTTAAGTTTCAGATGCTGAATTACTACGAGCCATTTTAAAAGTTTTTCTACGTTAACTTTTTATTTTACTTGAAAAAGGTTTTGGTTTATGTCTTTGTTATTGTAAAAAAAGTTGTTAGGTGGGCGTTACCTACTTGTTAAAAATGTCTATTCATATTTTTGACAAGTTCTCAAGTCGACGCGTATGTTTGTTTTATGTGTATGAGTAGTCCGGTTTTGATGAAAATGAAAATGAAAATAAAAAAGAGATAAGTCGGTGGCACCGTATATAGGTGGGGTTATTTTGCAAATAACGAAACCACGACCTTTGGAATGAAAGTCGGGGTTATATTTAACACCAACACCGCTCTAAAAAATCAACCTATTTAAATCGATCGTAGTAACACAAGCGATTTAAAAATAGAGCTCTTGGTAGGTTACATATCTATTATTCCTAAAAAAAACGTTGTCAAGCACAAACTGGCCTTATAAGGGTGTCACTGCAACTGAGTAGACGCTTTTAAGGATAAATGACATTTACTCTACCAAACCTTTACTTGAACCAAACACAATTTGTGTCAACATTTAAATATTTCAATAAAGTACGTAATATAACAAAAATTAATTGCGTTATCAAAATAAAACATCGTTCTTACGGTCAAACAGGACATCGTAACAATACCCACAGCTTATTTAGCTCCTTCAGTATTAACCCCCTCTTTTCTCTTGACATGGATACCGGGAAAGCCTAATACTCCACCTAATAATGTCCCGAGCACTACAGTTGCTTCCACTGTATCTAAAATTAATTAATGAAAATGCTCAAATATTAATTATTTTAATAAAATTATGTTTCAAGATACCATTGCGGTTTATTTTAAAATAATTAAAAGCATTATTTAACGGATTTAGATTTTTTCAATGGTATAACTAATTTAATCGTATAATGACAAAGACGAATGCGATAATTTGCAAAAATAATTGGTTAGGAGACAGGTGGTACCGGAATTTCCTTGTCCATTGTCAAGCGTTTTCCATTAGTTGCAGTCTTCGTGATGAATTGTGAAATCTACAAAGCAATTAATGTACACTCGAATCAGCAAAGAATAGGTTGTACGTTTTGAAAATTCATGTGATTGTGGAAACTGTTATTAACTATTGGTTATTTTGTAATAAATCACTAATCTTTTGACAATTATGTAGGTAAAGTAAAGTCCGTCTGTGCAATTATGCAAAGTAAAATTACTTTCACAAATAAATAACAAAGCTTTTGACCATAATGAAAAATAAATACCAAATATTGTTGTGCTGGTATAAATATTGGATTTCTTACATAAATTTAAGTACCTAATGTAATTTTATACTACACTAGCTGTGCCCCGCGGTTTCACCCGCATAAATTCCTATCCCGTAACGTATGTGACGCATCACGTAGGTATGTCATACCAAGCGTTGCTCAACCCGTATGATTATTCAAAGTAGGTACCCTATATCTTATTTCAACCACTAAACTATCCCTTAACCAAATTTCGTTCAAATCGGTTTAACCTTCATTTTTACCCATCACGTATGTGTCACGCCAAGCGTTGCTTAACCCGTACGATCATTAAAAGTACCCTATATCGTATTTATACCCATAAACTAACCCTGTACCAAATTTCATTCTAATTGGTGCGATCGTTCCTGTTGACCCATCACGTATGTGTCACGCCAAGCGTTGCTTAACCCGTACGATCATTTAAAGTACCTTATATCGTATTTATACCCATAAACTAAGCCTGTACCAAATTTCATTCTAATTGGTGCGATCGTTCTTGTTGACCCATCACGTATTGTGTCACGCCAAGTGTTGCTTAACCCGTACGATCATTTAAAGTACCCTATATCGTATCTATTAACCTAAACTAACCCTGTACCAAATTTCATTCTAATTGGTGCGATCGTTCTTGTTGACCCATCAAGTATGTGTCACGCCAAGCGTTGCTTAACCCGTACGATCATATTTTAAAGTACCCTATTTTTTATTTAAACCCCTATACTAACCCTGTACCAAATTTCATTCCTATCGGTTCCGCCGTTCTTGAGATATAAATAGTGTAACTAACACGACTTTCGGTTTTATAGATGCGTCCCGCGGGATTTACCCTCGTAAGTCCCGACCCCGTAAGAATATCGGGATCAAAAGTAGCCTATAACCTTCCTCGATAAATGGACTATCAAACACAAAAATATTTTTTTAAATCGGACCAGCAGTTCCTGAGATTAGCGCGTTCAAACAAACAATCAAACAAACAATCAAACAAACTCTTCAGCTTTATAATAATAGGGGTTAAAGTATGAAATTGCCGTTTTATTGCAATAGGTTCTTTGAATTGACATAGAATCTTCATGGTTTGAGGTTTTCGAATGAAACTTTTTTCAAATGGTTTCTGTGATGTTCTTTTTTTAAAAAATGTGAAACATTTGAATATCGACTTTCAATTGTTTTTGTTATTCAATTTAGACAAGAAAGATGGATACTGCGAAAATTCGAGTGATTTTTGAATACGAGTTCCGACGCGGAACTAACGCGGCAGAAAGAGCCCGCAATATCAATGCTGCGTTTGGAGAGGGGTCTACTAATGAACGCACCGTGCGATTTTGGTTTAAACGCTTTCGTGATGGAAATTTCGACTTAAAGAACGAGCCACGAGGAAGACCGCCCACACAGGTGAATAACGATGAATTAAGAGAGATAGTGGAAGCCGATCCTAGTCAAACTACCCAGGAATTAGCGGCATGGTTTAACGTTACCTTACCCACTTTATTGACTCACTTGCGTCAAATCAATAAAATAAAAAAATACGAAAAATGGGTGCCTCATGATTTGACTGATCTGCAGAAAGAAACGCGTGTTGAAACTTGTGTTGCCTTGTTGAACCGGTACAGAAATGAAGGAATATTGGATCGAATTGTAACATGTGATGAAAAGTGGATTCTTTATGATAACCGGAAAAGAAAAATGCAATGGCTGACCCCAGGTCAAATGCCACAACAGTGTCCTAAAGCAAAACTTACCAATAAAAAGGTAATGGTAACTGTTTGGTGGTCTCAGCATGGTGTTATTCACTATAGTTTTCTTCGATCTGGTCAAGCAATTACGGCAGATGTCTATTGTGCCGAACTCCGAACCATGTTGACAAAACTAGCAGTAAAACAGCCCCGACTCATGAATCGATCTTCACCATTATTGCTCCACGACAACGCGAGACCTCACACAGCACGAGAAACCATTTTCAGGAACTGCACTTAGAAACCATTCGTCATCCTCCGTATTCACCAAACCTTGCTCCAACGGACTTCCATTTTTTTCGTGATTTGGACAATTATCTACGTGACAAGAAGTTTTCTTCCCAGGAGGCAGTACAAAATGCTTTCACACAGTTTGTGCAGTCTAGATCGTCGGAGTTCTATCGCAAAGGCAATAATAACCTTCCCATTAGATGGCAGCAATGTATAGATAATAATGGCAACTATTTTGATTAAATAAATTTCTCGCAAGTACTATGAAATATGATTTACTCCCGTGTTGTGTATAAAATGTCAATAGAAGAAGATCGTAAGTTGGCAAACGATTCAATTAAATATTTCCGTCAACTGAGTCTGCAAATATGCAGTCTGACTGTATCTTTCTCATTTACTGGCTATACTTGCCGATTCACGGGCGTGGTCCGGGGGTCTACTTACATTTTTGAACATAATATTTTCTACTTGTGTCCCTACTATAATCATTTTTCAGACCAATTCCTGTCCATAAACAATTCAAAGACAATAAATCATTATTTATAAAACTATCAATATCGTTAATGCGCAATTGTGGAACTAAATAAAACTGTTACTACTTAATACACGAACGAATGATCAATAAAACGTTTTTCGTTAAAATAAAGTAACCCTCATGACTTTTTCTCTCTTCACTGTTAATGACAATGGAAATCGACAGCAGCATGACTGCACGCTTTTTCGTAATCATCGACTTCAATTTACTGGAACAATCAAAGCATCGGGAAATTAATTAGAACCGAAACGAAAACAACACTTGTTTTAACAAATAAACACCGGTATTGATCAGGAAAATGTTTACAGAGCTATAATGGCTAGTGACAAATCATTCAGACGTTTTATTGATATAAATTCCAGTGCGTGATCATGTAGAAAACTTGTAATTGTTGGTAGGTACGATATAAGTACTTATAATAATTTATTGTGGCGTAGCGAAGCGCACGATATAAATGGAACATTTTACATTTATACTTACATTATGAACTACCTGTGGCCAACGGTTTCGTTCGTTTAAGCAGTGTGTGTGCTGTTCTCTGCTGATGAGATATGCCGGGGATACCATAATATTAGCTGCACAATTTAGGTCCTACAATACCTAAGAAGATCATAGTAAACCTCCATACCATCAAGTCACGGGAGCGGTGACGTAAAATGTGCTATCCTAACCAAATGTGTATACAAAATGTTCTATCTTTAAGTGTATATAATACGAACATTCGTACCATAAAAACGTAATAAGGAGGCGTCATTAATTGGTTACTAAATGTTCTCTGGATTCTTATAGACCCGTTGCTCGATAGAAGTCGGATGTAACCGACCGATGCGCCGGGTTAAGATCGTCACGCATTAGGGATGATTTATATTAGACCGTCACGAGCGCCGGCGGGGTCCAAACTTCGTTGTCTATTGAACGGCCGCCACTCGGTTGCATGCAACAGACCGATCGACTGCTCGCCGGACCCGTGACGGTATAATATAAATCATCCCTTAGAAGCCGGAAGAGTACGGATCCGGAGTTCCGCGTCAGAATGAAGACCTAACCGAAAACTATGCAGTAAAGATCTCAATGAGCAATGGAGACTAGTTTAGGGCCAGACTGATTGAGATGTTAAAGAGGTCTGTTCAGCAAAATCAACTCTGTTGATATACCCATTCCAAGAACTTTGGTTATTATAAGTATACGGACAAATGAATAAACCTCCATACCATCAAGTCACGGGAGCGGTGACGTAAAATGTGCTATCCTAACCAAATGTGTATACAAAATGTTCTATCTTTAAGTGTATATAATACGAACATTCGTACCATAAAAACGTAATAAGGAGGCGTCATTAATTGGTTACTAAATGTTCTCTGGATTCTTATAGACCCGTTGCTCGATAGAAGTCGGATGTAACCGACCGATGCGCCGGGTTAAGATCGTCACGCATTAGGGATGATTTATATTAGACCGTCACGAGCGCCGGCGGGGTCCAAACTTCGTTGTCTATTGAACGGCCGCCACTCGGTTGCATGCAACAGACCGATCGACTGCTCGCCGGACCCGTGACGGTATAATATAAATCATCCCTTAGAAGCCGGAAGAGTACGGATCCGGAGTTCCGCGTCAGAATGAAGACCTAACCGAAAACTATGCAGTAAAGATCTCAATGAGCAATGGAGACTAGTTTAGGGCCAGACTGATTGAGATGTTAAAGAGGTCTGTTCAGCAAAATCAACTCTGTTGATATACCCATTCCAAGAACTTTGGTTATTATAAGTATACGGACAAATGAATGAACTTATAAGGATTCTTTGTTTCCTTTCAAAGTACGTGTCCTAAAAATGAAGTTATTAAATCGTAATAAAAAGTACTTACCTATTAAACGATCAAAAAGAAAAATATACAACATTTTATACAGTATTCGTTTTGAGATCTATTATTACACTTTGAGAAGGTTGAAAAATTAGGATAATAGGCTTTGTGTGGGCAATTTTTTATAAAGAAATATTTCACATCTTTAGTCGGTCGAACAAGGCTTTGAGGTTTTTGTTCTAAAGAAAATGAATGGCTCTTTTCAAGATTTCTCAAAAATGTTAATATTAATTTCAATGTTTTTGTTTGTAAGTACGTTTTCTTTTGGAAAAGGTTACATACACAAATAAGAAATCCATTACACACTTACCTCTATAGGTAAAGAGTAGAGACCCCTTTCAATAATAATTTTATTCCAAAGTAGGTTCGAGTATAATGAGGACACTGAGCCGGATATTGTCCCTGTCTGCACTTTAAAATTTAGGCAAGGACAACCACCATCGGAAAGAACTATTGAACACTACGAGTAAACGAACTTTTATGATGAAGTTCTTAAGTTATATGAGTCACTACAAATAACGATCTAATTGCTGACCGTCCCTAGTTATTTCAAAGTCGATATAGATAGATAAAGTATTTGTTCAGATATTATAATAATATAAAATAATGAGCGATCATTAGATTCAAGGCATAGAAAGAGAGAAAATTCAGTAGTACCTATTTTATATGAGGTTAAGTGGGTTTAAAAATGTTATATAACTTAACCCTCTTTCACCGGGGTGAAAGCAGAGCAGGGTCTACCCATAGGGTGCAGCCAAGTACCTACACGATGTGAGTTACGATTGCTTAGTGTAGGGCATGCAGTTCCTAGTGTCCCGTATAGCTTTGTTTGACAACACAAATGGAATACAATCAATCCTATACCTTTGACTAACTGCAAGTAATTGACGTGAAATGTGATTAAAATCGAGTTGTCGCAGCAAGTTAGATCACGACCACAAGGTATGCGAGTGGCGAGGCGTGGTAGCGAGGTCGACTGCTCAAATTGAAAGTATAACCAGCTGTACTGTGTTATGGCACCGCGAACTCGACTGGTTTTTGTGCAGTACCTACCTACTTATTGAATGGTTTCAATGGTATTGATATTTTGCTCTGTCGTTTGGCGGAGTTTTAGAAATAAATGAAAAAAACCTTTTCAAATAATTTGATTAGGTAAGTACATTGCGTCATCGCTGCAATTGTCCTATATCAATTTGTGTATCAATTCTTGAAATTTTCCGGGTATTTTCTAGGTTGTGACTGTTACATCTTAGCAGCAAATTATTTACAATGTAATAAGGTAGTGGGCAAACTTTAACTTTTTATGGATGGAAATCAGCTACTTATAAGTTTGTAGTTTTGAGTTGAGTATTTTTATACAGTTATTTAGAGTTATGAGTGACATAGCTAGTCCGTGGCTATATTTATTTATTTATTTATTTAAAGGACATCCACAGCTACATACACATAATAGATATTATGTATTACATAACGAGATTTTTATAAGTTACCTGTTTAAAATAATGCCCAACGTGAACTTGAAAACTACAAAGCAAATTAAAAACAAAGTTAAATGTTTAAGAACAGTTTTAAGCAATTATGTTTTTTATTTATTATAAACATTAACAATTCAATAAAATTTAAAATTTATGTTACTCGGAAAAGTGGTCGTAAAAAAGTCATTGGTTGCAGATTCGTTTCCCGGGCGTGCAACAAATAGCTCTGCATCGCAAAACAAGTCCATTTTATTTTATATCGAGAATAGTGTAATAGATGCCTAAACTTAACGCAGATTCGTCTGGCAGAAACGTACATTATACTGTACAGTAGTTTAGTTAATGATGACCTTAAATATCTCTAAAAATCTCATAAAATAATCTCATTCTTACCTTTTATTCCTTAACTCTATCTTTACCCATTTTATTACCATTGTACCATTTTCGAGAAAAGGACAATAGATGCATACACTTTACGCAGATTTGTTTGACGCAGACATACATTATATTTTGTACTGTTATTTTTGCTCACGTTTAAATATGAAAAAATCCTGAAAATTTTTGGTCAAATCTATCTTTAAATCTATTCTTTCCTATACCAGATGACTATTATCTCCTATAAAATGGATATCTGACGATTTCTTAGTTTAATTATGGATTTACTAAGTAGAGTTTTAGTTTTCTAGTTTAATTAATGCTTTTAATAACTTCACGCCTGGGAGTAACAGGTTTGCTTTAACATTAACCGTTTGCACGGACAACCTGGCTATTACCCATCTATTAACATATTTGCCGGGAGACTTTGAGCCCGGAAACGTTCAAAGTCGATTGAAATTTATCCCCCGACGGAGAAAGTGGAGTGTTATAAGTTTGATGTGTTTGTCAGTCTGTATATCTGTTTATGGTATTGTTACCTACGAACGAATGAAGCGATTTTGATAAAGTTGATTGTGATTGATTGGTGACTTACGTTAAATAATATTTTGAGTTTGTTGGTTAGGTATATCCTTTATAATAATACCCGTAAATAACTGTAAAATAATAACATATTTCTTTTTCATATTTTGAAGACAATATTACATCCTTTTATATTACTGGTATTTGTGGGAAAATTGAGAGAGATATGAAGTACATCTATATGAGGCTACAAACTTTAAATTACTCTTTATTTATATTATTAATGTATTTGATTATAATGACCCTTAAATATTTAACCAATAAGACTTGGAAATAAATTAGTAATAAAACACGTAAAACTATAAACACCGTTCACTATAACATTTTCCCTTTTCCTCCTTTTTGCCAAAAATAGGCCGTCATTTTCTCTCAACTTACCTCGCAATAAAACGACGCAAACTTAGCAGTTTACCTTTTGCGAGGTATAATTTTGTTATTAAAGAACCGGCTGTTACCAATTTCATATCAAAGTTCGCTGCTTAAACGATTTTTGCTCGAGTAACCCGAGAAAACTTAAACTACAAATATTTTCAGCGATGTTTCACAAATGGTTAAAGATTTATAACGATTTTCGCCGTCGACAGCAACTTAGACGGAGGCGGATATAAAAGTTTTCTTATGCGGTGCTATAACTTTAGAACTTAGCTAATATTCAAGCCGTTATAAATTACTGAGATAATGTTCTTTACAGATTTCATTAAAGAGATCATGAGGGTTCTGGAATTCGATGGAAACTTTTCCCCGCTCTAAAATGCAGGCCGGCCGTCTATAAAATTGTATAGCATATTTTTAGTGGCCAATTCAGCCATTTTTATTCAAGTAATTTAACATGAGGTTTATGAAACCTTAAATTTCCATTTTATATTATTTCGAGATCGTTGGTAGTAAATTTCGGTTTCAATTGCGGTGTTCATTGTTATCTTTTTAAAACATATTTTTAGAAATGTTTTTAAATTACAACTCTGCTATTCTAGGAGTTTTTAAGGCAATGTTTAATTGAGTAGGTAAAAAATACAAGCACTTAAAATACAGACTAGAAAATAGCACACAACAAAACCAATTTCTTTCTTTTTGAACTTTTTTAAACCATATTTAATAAAGGTCTCTCTATCGTTATGCAAACTGTGTTATTATTTGAAATTCTCATCATCAAACGTTCGCAGCACAAGGTAGATGAATCAGTGAATAGCTTTTACTTTTCACATTGGCGGGGATCCAATGAATGAGATCCATTGGACCGTGGTTGTTCCACTAATTGGACCAGCTCTGGAACATTAATTTGATAACCAACTTTACATAGAAATTTATAAGTAGATGTACGCGTAGGTAGGTTGATTGAATGAAACATAAACTCTACGTTCAAGACAAATTACATTTCCTCATGAATACATTAAATGTTAACTTGATTGGGGTGGTATTTTGCTAAGCGGAGTATGTACCTTCGAGGACCTAATTTATACGTAGACCTATCTTATACCTATCTTTACCTTTCTCTTGAGTAGATACCCTTCGCAATGTTACTTTTTGTCTCCGTAATAAATTTTCACAGTAAATGTACTTTATATTAAAAAAAAACTGCAAATGTAGATGCTACTATGGTTCTGATCCATTTGATTATATTTGCGCAAACATTAAAGATTTACATAACGAAACTAGTACCATGCATTTAGAGTTAATTTCACAAAAGCAGTCTCACAGTAGTAACTGGAAGCAACTTTATCAATAAGATACAAAAACAGTCCGCTGCAGCACCAACTTTATCAATTAGGTGGATAGTACCGCAGTGTCTACGCATTTTTTATGCTAATGGCTCTAAAATGCATGCCATTAGTTTTGTAATGTAAATTCCGCTTTATTGCAACGGAAGTCTATAATGTTATTATTAATGGTCGATGCACGACTGTAGGTAGATAGATGCCTATTCCAGTTTTATGTGCTTCCTAAATGCAAAAATCTTTAAAGACTTATCTACATATTCTGGCTGGTGATTGGTGGCAAAAATTTAATTATAATGACACAGAGGAACTAATGGTTATGTCTTGTTTAATTTGTAACCTTTACGATGATGGTTTACTACTTACGCACAATCACTATTGTAACACTCCTCTACGTATCTATTCATATGTACTGCTCTACTCATATGTATATTTCAGAGTTCTAACAAAATGATTAAGTGTAATGATCACTTTGCTCTGATAGCCTGGATTCGATTGTGGAGGCCTGGAGACCTGTAAAACGGGTTACTTAAACCTACGTTCGGGCTCCAGTCTCCATGATTTCCTGTACTACATATTTTTATTAGTGCACCTTACTCTTATGTTTTGTAATTGTGGAGAAAATAAACGTTTTATTGATCATATATTATTTATTTATTTGCTTTTAAAGCAAACCCATGAAAATGAAGCAGCAATTATTATTTTAAATCCAATTTTGTTTAAAAGTTCCATAAAATCTAGTAGGTATAAGTTTACATTTTATTAGCAAAGATCTTTCAACTCGAAGAAGGTTTTCAAGTGACATTTAACACGAAACTCTTCCGCAGGTTGTATTATTTCGTACACAAGTCATTTGCACGAGAAACCGGTCTCATTTATTAAGTCGCCATTTTGAATTTTTCATGCCACACAGTTCAAGAGCCAAAAATAATTTGAGCTTGACTACGCGTGTGTACACTACACATGTGTACATTTGTACAGTGTGTGTACACATACACTACACACGTAATGTGATTTATTTTCGGTGTCTTACAGTAAAAGATAACGTAAAACGTTATCAAAATCCTTTGTGAGATTTTAAAGATGTTAAAGAAACAAATAGACAAAAACAGTCCCTTAACATATTATCGTATGTTTTAAAGATATTCTATTTAGGTAGTCCTAATACTATTTGTGAGTATTATTATTTTTATTTCTTAAATAGTTAAAACAATAAAAGATTGCTAATGAAATTTAAAATTAATTATAATTAAGTTAAGTAAAAAATTCCAATAAAACGCTACGGCTACGAACCGACTACGAGTATTCAAAAGACATCAACGGGATACATCTAACTCTTAAAAACATTATGTTTTGCAAAAGAATTAGGTAAGAAGTTAATTAATTCCAGTCATTTCCTTATTCCGTGAACCTATTGTTTCCAATTTTGTTTCTCCCGTGCCAAATCGCTTGAATTTTTTATTTAATTGTTGTGACATAACATGCGTTTACAAACACAATGGTAATGTTTTGTTAGTTTTAATTCGATGTATTCACACAAGAATTACCGGAGACGGCCGAGGAAGGCCGAAGCGAGTGAAAGTGAATCGAGGGGGAAGGGAAGTGGGGGGAGGTGGCAAGGTTGCGAACCGGCTGAACGGGGCTCACTAGACGTGCCAAACAACACATTGAGTAATAAGTAATAGGCATTACATTAGCTGGCTTAATGACGATGTGATGTATGGTGGCATTGTTGGAGACACTTGCCTATCGCTGTGTCACGCTCTGTGTTTTAACAACATTGTTTTTGAGAATCTGTTTCAGATGGTTAAATCGCGGAAATTTCGTAAACTTCTTGTGGAAAGTTAAGCACCTACGTTCCGATGACTCGCTTCACTTGTCTGTAATTTAAAAAAAAAGTAAGGAAATGTATTGTTTCTACTCTTGTCAAAAATTCAAGTAATAATAAAAGCAACGCCATTAATTCGAAGAATAAGTTTAATTTCTTATCAGCATCGCAATAACAGAAAAAAGAAATAATTTACATTCGTCCCAATATCTCACAGAGAAAAAAAAACAAAAAAATAGATAAAAAGTAAGTTTTTTTTTCTAAAACTATTTTT
This sequence comes from Idaea dimidiata, assembly GCA_949358125.1. Classification (NCBI taxonomy): domain Eukaryota; kingdom Metazoa; phylum Arthropoda; class Insecta; order Lepidoptera; family Geometridae; genus Idaea; species Idaea dimidiata. Next base: position 7,951,299 of record OX442338.1, read on the forward strand.
AAAATATTAAATGCAACTAATAAATTATTTATTAATTTTATGTAATGTATATGCGACATAATAGTCACGCAAACATTTTTAATTAAAAAATAAGCAATTATTAAATTGCTTAGCAATTAAGTAGGTAGGTGCATATGTATGTATCCAATACAACGTTTATAATTAAAAGTAGAATGTAGCATTCAGAAAAATGCTTAACCTAGTTATTCTTGAAAATAAGGTCATATCCGTTCGTATACAACATACTCGTATTTCCGCAGATATATTCGATATCATTCGGTAGATGTGTGAACACTTGAAACTTGGCGTTTGTTCGTATCCACTTGATATCGAAAAACCGTGCCAAATTAACTTTACGTAAATGTTTGATTGAAGTTTACAGTAGTAGTCGTATTTATATTTTTAGTTTAAACTGAAATATATTTTTAACAAGGTATTTTTTTACATATTTTATTTATTACCATTGCTTTTACGGGAAGCACAACATATCCTAGGTGTAATAGTAAACCAAACGCAATCATTAATAGAAGAAACAAAACGCAGTTTGTACAGACGGTACAGACTGACGTAAGTCACACCTATGATATTAGGATAACCTCAAAATGTATGGCAATTGCGTGTGGTCGACTACAGACGTGAGGAAAAGGATTGTGTAACTTCAGATCACTCGGACGCGTCCCCCGGTCATTAGATGTTAGAAGGTTGGAGAGTAAGAATTCAAGAAATTATAAAATAAACTTCCAAGTGCTTTTCCATCATAGTTTTATTTAAAAACGATTACAAGAACATTACATGGCGCAGTCGTATCAAGAACCAAGAAAAAACTTTTATGAATAACGAAAATAATTGTGAACCAAATAACCTCGAAGAAATGGGCACTCCGATGGAATATAAGATGCCTTCTCCATTGGAATTTGATACTATTGGAAATATGCTGATGAAATGGAGGAATTTTAAACAGCAATTAGATATTTTCATCATAGCTGCAGGTTTGGAGAAAGTGTCCGAAAGAAGGAAGTCTGCGATTCTATTGAATACAATTGGACCGGAAGGACAAAATATTTACTACAATATACTAAAAAAGAAAACAGAAGAATCACCAAAATATGAGGAGTTGCTGCAGATATTTGATGAGTATTTCGAGCCTAAGCAGAATGAGGTCATCAATACCTACAATTTCAACAATAGAAATCAAGCTGACGGGGAGAATTTTGATACTTTTTACTCGGAAATCAGAAAACTGGTACAAGAAATAGAAGAAAGAATGTTAAGAGATAGAATTGTCATGGGAGTACGAGATAAGAAAATGCAACGGAAACTTCTGGAGACTAGCGGGTTAACACTTCAATTAGCGGTCGACCGGTGCCGAGCAGCTGAACTGTCTGAAGAGCATGCCAATTTGATTCAGAAGAATGAAGAATTACTCAAGATCGACTTTGTACGAAGCAAACAATTAGAAGCTAAGTATTACAATAATAATTTGAATAAAGAAGGTAGATCACAAAGGCAAAATGTTTACAGTAGTCAGTTTTATCAATGTAAAAAATGTAACAAAGAGCATGGGCCAAGGCAGTGCCCTGCTTATGGGAAAACTTGTTCTAAATGTCATAAGATGAATCATTTTGCTCAAGGTTGTAAGAATAAGAAAGTAGATTCCCTTATGGATGAACAAAACTCAAAAGTAGAAAATTCAGTACATGATTTGTGACTAGTAAAAGTATGTCATTCAGTACAGGGTAAAAAAAATAGCTGTCAAGAGGAGTGGTTAACAATATTAAGAACTGAGAATAAAAAGGTAACATATAAATGTGATACTGGGGCACAGGTGAATGTGATTTCAGTAAAAGATCTAATAAAAATTGTCGATGATGAAACTCCTAAGTGGTCTGAGACAAACATAGTTTTAGAAGCATTTGGGGGTAATAAAATTAAACCATTAGGAAAAATAATATTAAAAATATATCTAAGTGAAACGGAAATAGTAAACACAGAGTTTATTATTATAAAAGAATATGTCCGACCTATATTGGGTCTAAGCTCATTAATTGAATTGAAAATATTAAGTATTAATGATTTATGTATTATGACAAGGGAAGAAGATATTACAAATATTAACCACATAAACGTACTAAACAAAGAACAAATAATTAATAAATATTCTGAACAGTTTCAGGGAATCGGCCAATTCCAGAGGACACTTGAACTGCACATTCAGCCTGACGCACAAATTGTAGTGAAACCACCACGTCGAGTCCCACAGGCGCTGTCAGAGCGTCTTGCAGACAAACTAAAAAGTCTAGTTGAACATCAGATTATTGAGAAGGTAGAACATCCAAGGTCTTTTGTAAGTAATATGGTTTTAATTGAAAAAAGTGATGGCAGTTTAAGAATTTGTCTAGATCCTCAGGAATTAAATAAGGTGTTGTTGAGAGAATATCACTTAATACCTACATTAGAAGAAATAGTAGCAAAACTAAAAAATAAGTCTGTTTTCTCAGTATTAGATTTATCAGATGGATTTTATAATATAAAACTGTCAAATAACTCAACAGATCTTTGCACATTCAGTACACCTTTCGGCTGTTATAAATTTTTAAGATTACCATTTGGGTTATCAGTTGCTCCTGAAATTTTTCAAAAATACAGTGAAAACGCCTTTGGGGACATACCAGGTGTAGTAATTTACTGTGATGATCTGTTGATTTGTGCAGAAACAGAAGACGAACATGACAGAATATTAAATTGTGTACTTGAAAGAGCTAAAAAAATTAATGTAAAATTCAATAAGAAAAAATTTCAATATAGAAAGACAGAGGTTAAGTATTTTGGACACATTTTTTCAAAGGAAGGTATGAAAACTGATCCTGATAGGGTAAAGGCTATAGTTAATATGAAAAGTCCAACAAACAAAAAAGAGTTACAGATATTTTTAGGAATGATTAATTACTTAAGAAACTTCATCCCAAAATTAGCTGATTTAACAGCACCATTAAATAGTTTATTAAAAAAAGATGTCACTTGGTTGTGGACGGAGTTGCATGAAATAGCTTGTAATAATATTAAAAAATGCATAAGCACAGCACCAGTATTGCAAAATTTTGACACTTCTCAACCGGTAACAATTCAGTGTGATGCAAGTAAAGATGGTCTAGGTTGTTGTTTGATGCAGAAGGGAAAACCAGTATCATATGCATCGCGAAGTCTTACAAATGCAGAACGAAATTTCTCACAAATTGAAAAAGAATTACTGAGTGTGGTCTGGGCAACTAAAAAATTTCACTATTACATTTATGGAAAGAAATGCACTATAGTAAATGATCATAAACCGTTAGAAAACTTATTAAAAAAGGGCATTCATGCAATTCCGTCAACAAGGTTACAAAGATTAAAATTGAAATTGCTGAAATATGACATAGAATTTATATATCAGAAAGGACGTTTAATGCATATTGCAGACTTACTGTCACGATCTTATCTAGAGGAATTTGATGAGGATCAAACATATTTGTATGAAGTAATACACTGCATTGGTATTTCCAATTATTTGCAATGTACGAATGAACAAAAACAAGAATTAATTGTAGAAACAAGAAAAGATGTTGAATTAACTGCATTGTCTAACTACACGCAAAATGGATGGCCAGATTTAAAAAATGTCTCGGATAATATTAAGCATTACTATAAATTCAGAGAAAATGTTACAATAGATCAAGAACTCTTATTTATGAATGAAAGGTTAATTATTCCAAAATCATTAAGAATAACAATATTAAATAAATTACATGAAGGTCATTTAGGAATTACAAAAATGAAACAAAGGGCTCGAACATTATATTATTGGCCTCAAATTGATTCACACATTGAGACAATAGTTAAAAAATGCTTTGTTTGTCAGACATATCAAAATAATAATATTAAGGAACCATTGTTGGTGCATGATGTTCCAAAATTACCATTTTCAAAGCTAGGAGTAGATATAATGGATTTTAAAAGAAAAAGTTATTTAGTTATCTATGATTACACCACAAAATGGCTAGAACTAAAATTAATATCAAGTAAGTCTGCACAAAGTATAATAAATGTATTAATAGATGTCTTTATCAGCTTTGGCATACCACTTGAAATAGTAGCAGATCACATTCCTTTTGACTCTGCTCAATGTAGACAGTTTGCAAGAGAATGGGGCTTCAAGTTCACATATTCAAGTCCAAGATATCCACAATCAAATGGTATGGCAGAACGTGGAGTACAAATAGCTAAAAAAATATTAAGCAAATGTAGTGAGAGTAAGACAGATTATAGAACTGCTTTATTGCAATATAGGTCATCTCCAGTTGCTGGCACACATTTATCACCAGCACAACTAATGATGTGTAGAAACTTAAGAACAAAATTGCCATCAAGTTTTGAATTTTTAAAACCAAAGGTAAACCATGATGTAGAGACGGAAATGAATAAAAATGTAAGTAGGAACATCAGGAATTACAATAAACATGTTAAAGAAAAAGATAAGTTTCAAATAAATCAGAAAGTCTGGTTTAAGAAAGAACCATTAAAGAAAAAATGGATCCAGGGCACCATTTGTAGTAATGAAAATCAGGAATTTAGATCATATGATGTTAGGGATTCAAACGGTATTACTTATACAAGAACTTCATACCATATTCGTTCTCAATAATCTGATTTAACAGGTATGGTCGGTATTGGGTGTGTGGTTCAATGTTCAGGTCTTGTCAGTCAGTTCTGGTCAGGTCTTATTAATACATAAACTTGCTGAATGTTGAAATAAATAAATTAGAATAAAAATAATATAATAAGTAGGATCTCAGAGTTTATATCAAATTAAAATTAGATAGATAAATAAGTGATAAGAGTTATGTTTTGAAACTTTAGTAGTTTGTTCCAAAGTTCCTATTGTACTTAGTATAATAAGTAAATAAGTTACTATGTAAGTTGCTAGCTGCTGTATGTAGGTACACATACTAAACTTAATTGTATCATAAAAAACTTTTTTTTTTAAATATTTTTTTTTTAAGAGGAAAGGGGTATGATGTAATAGTAAACCAAACGCAATCATTAATAGAAGAAACAAAACGCAGTTTGTACAGACGGTACAGACTGACGTAAGTCACACCTATGATATTAGGATAACCTCAAAATGTATGACAATTGCGTGTGGTCGACTACAGACGTGAGGAAAAGGATTGTGTAACTTCAGATCACTCGGACGCGTCCCCCGGTCATTAGATGTTAGAAGGTTGGAGAGTAAGAATTCAAGAAATTATAAAATAAACTTCCAAGTGCTTTTCCATCATAGTTTTATTTAAAAACGATTACAAGAACATTACACTAGGATTCGAAATACATGGGGCATTCAGCAATCAGGTGTCGGTTCCCGTGGTGTCTTACTGCCTCACCCACTTAGAAGGAGACCCTTGCCCTACAATGGGATAAGTTATTATGTATCGTGTAACGTGCGGTGAGTGAGAGATTTTGAAGGGCTTGATTCGTGCTCAATCGAACAAATAATTAATCAACTGGAAAATGTCAATGGAGCCTAAAATTAAAGACTATTTATCGTTGTTCTAGGTGAACGACAAACGTGGTGATGTGACGCGAGAATATTAAATAAGTAATAAATAAATTGTAAATCCGGTTTTAATATAAATTACATTTAACAAAAAAAAATTGTTGTATGCGATTGTAAATCTGTCTGTCAATCAGAAGTATGGCCGCTATACATACATCGGATTGCGTCGCTCAACACTTAGATAGAATAAAGGGGTTACCTAGAAGATTAACCTTCTGAAATATTTTTTACACGATAGTTGAGCGTTTTCCACTATCTCTCCCCGATGGTAAGTGATGATATAGTTTGATTACTTAGACAATATCATCACTTACCATCGGGTGATGATATGATATAATGAGCGTTTTACAACGCTCATTTAGAAAAAGGAAAAAGGCAGTGGAACAAGATCCGATCTATCTTCCTTAGTGGTTGCATTTTAATTTTGTGTGTGTTTACACTTTGAAATGGATCTTCCTTATTTATTATTCGAAACGATCAAAGAATTTACCACGCCCCAGTTGTGTTTGCCGTGTGCACTGAGTCGGACAAATATTGCGTTTTATATTTCTATTAGGTCATCGAGCAGTCTTACAAGGTTTTTAATAAAGAAACTTACGTTGCGATACCTTAATCAAACAATTAGCGGGGATAGTTATGCTAAGAACTTATTACAGTAGTAAATCTTTTAAATTTAAAGGGCGTAGGTACTATGTATTTGACCGCAACAATAGATATGTTTAGAAAAAGTGCCCTTTACCTATCAGTTCGTGTATCAAATATCAAAAAGAATACTTGGGAAGTAGGCTTAATATTATACTCTCTTCTACTTTTAATTTTGATATTTTCACGGGAAACCCGCAGAATGCAGCTAGCCAAACGCGAAAACGAAAAAAAAATATATTCATACACTTATAAAAACAAATATATTCATACACTTATGAAACTTATTAAACATTTCATCTCGGTATTCTCACGAAAAATGAAAATACGCAACTAAACCCGCAGAGTGTAGCTTGTAACATATAAATGCATCTAATTGACGGTTTTTGAATGTTTAAAATGCCCTGACACCATTGTGTTGAAGTTCACTATAATATACATATACACTACATACTAACTTATTAGTGTGTCAAAGGACGTCTTGCTTAGAGAATGATGATTCGAAGGTGATATTTCGTGTTAATAGCTCAGTGAAGGTCCGTTTGACACTTGGTAAATACAAATTGGTTATAATCACGATTCTACACGTGTGAGCGCCTTGAATGGTTATTAACGAACATAATTTGTATTTCAATAGCGTTATCTATGATTGGCTTAAGTAGTTAGAAACCTATATCTTTTATAATCCGCAATAACAACTTTAAAATAATACTTTTTTCAAATGGTTTCTGTGATGTTTTTTTTTTAAAAATGTGAAACATTTGAATATCGACTTTCAATTGTTTTTGTTATTCAATTTAGACAAGAAAGATGGATACTGCGAAAATTCGAGTGATTTTTGAATACGAGTTCCGACGCGGAACTAACGCGGCAGAAACAGCCCGCAATATCAATGCTGCGTTTGGAGAGGGGTCTACTAATGAACGCACCGTGCGATTTTAGTTTAAACGCTTTCGTGATGGAAATTTCGACTTAAAGAACGAGCCACGAGGAAGACCGCCCACACAGGTGAATAACGATGAATTAAGAGAGATAGTGGAAGCCGATCCTAGTCAAACTACCCAGGAATTAGCGGCATGGTTTAACGTTACCTTACCCACTTTATTGACTCACTTGCGTCAAATCAATAAAATAAAAAATACGAAAAATGGGTGCCTCATGATTTGACTGATCTGCAGAAAGAAACGCGTGTTGAAACTTGTGTTGCCTTGTTGAACCGGTACAGAAATGAATGAATATTGGATCGAATTGTAACATGTGATGAAAAGTGGATTCTTTATGATAACCGGAAAAGAAAAATGCAATGGCTGACCCCAGGTCAAATGCCACAACAGTGTCCTAAAGCAAAACTTACCAATAAAAAGGTAATGGTAACTGTTTGGTGGTCTCAGCATGGTGTTATTCACTATAGTTTTCTTCGATCTGGTCAAGCAATTACGGCAGATGTCTATTGTGCCGAACTCCGAACCATGTTGACAAAACTAGCAGTAAAACAGCCCCGACTCATGAATCGATCTTCACCATTATTGCTCCACGACAACGCGAGACCTCACACAGCACGAGAAACCATTCACCAGACCTTGCTCCAACGGACTACCATTTTTTTCGTGATTTGGACAATTATCTACGTGACAAGAAGTCTTCTTCCCAGGAGGCAGTACAAAATGCTTTCACACAGTTTGTGCAGTCTAGATCGTCGGAGTTCTATCGCAAAGGCATTAATAACCTTCCCATTAGATAGCAGCAATGTATAGATAATAATGGCAACTATTTTGATTAAATAAATTTGTTAAAAATTTAAAAAATAAACAATTAAGAGTTTCAGTACAAATCGGCAATTTCATACTTTAACCCCTAATACAATCTAACATGATCGTTAATTTATCGTCACTCTGTCGCCCAAAAAAATTAAATAAATTTTAAATTAAAACCACAAACAACAAAACTCTTTTATTTTTGATGTGAGTTTAAAAAAAAACATTTAAGTAGGTATTTTGAGTTTTGGCGGGAACACGTTGAGGAGATGTGTTGCTGAATTTTCATTTTTGTGAAACCTAGTTCAAATGCGTGTAAATTGGTTAATTTCGGGGGCATATTAATCAATTTAGTTTCTTGAAGGTGTACTAATAAATGTATTGAAAGTGAAATTCGGCGAAAATAATGGACTTTAGCGTTGTCTCCAAAACTCCGTGAACTATATCGTTGTAAAAAATGACCCCGTTTTACAATGATTCCTTTGACTTGACTTTGACTATGATGACTTGACTGTTTCGATACAAATAACTTGCAAATATGCAAATGTTAATTATACTTGACACTGGCAAATGGAAAAGTATTAAAGAAGAATAAGAAATAGGTATTTGATGTTTTTTTAGCTGAACAATTTAAGTCCAGAGACATGGGAATCTCCTTCGGATTCCTTAAACTTTAGGTCCGATTATTTAAAACCATTATTTCAATTCACAATTCAACATCAAACCATAATGGGAAAACTAATTTTGAAGATTTTTTAAAAGGTTACTGGAATATCTGGTTTATCATTTTCAATTAAGTAACTCGATTTGTATACTAATCCTTTAATAAATATTTTATAAACCTGCTCAATAAAATAACATTTATGGTTTTCGTTTACAATACTTTCAATGTAAAACCGAACTTGATAAAAAATTAGTGTTTGAAACGTTTTCATTCACTTTTGTTTATGAACAATTTTAATTATAATTAATTAGGCATAATTTCTATACACTCTACTACTGAATTGATTACGATGGAATTCGGTAGGTGAGTTGGTATAAGTAGTCGTTAAGAAGCACGTACATGAAACAGATACGAAGTTAATACAGTATAAACATTAAACAATACAACCGTGAGAACATGTTGAAACTTCCACAATAAAGCCAATTTAAATCTGTCCGGGACACGCTTTGACTTAAGGCGGCCCTTTAAAACACGCGACGTGGAAAATTATACTATTTTTTAAGGTACCTACAAGTGCTAGTGGAAAATTATACTAGTGCAAAAAATAATTTTGTAAATTCTGTAAAAAAATAGTTTTATATTTGCTTAAGTATATTTTTTTGAAATCCGAATTGTAATGAATAACATGTGATAATCAAAATGCATTATTTACTCTATATTTATATCACTGTTTTATTTATACATATTTTATAAAATAAATTATTTGTAAATGTCTTAATTTTTACAAGTTCCTTTATTAATTACTTCTCATAATTCTCCGATCAAACTATTAAGATATTCCAAGGAAAAATTAAATAAGTAGTTACTTAATTGGTACACCACATTAATTACCTGTCTTCACTTTAATCTCAGAGACAATTCAAACTTAATAAAACACAATATTTACCGGGCATTATTACTAAAGACCGAGCTTCCGCTAACTTTACAGTTAGCTTTTTCAATGTTGGTTTTTTGGTTCAGATTAGTTATCGCGAAAACCTTAGACAAAATTCACTTCAAACTTGTTAATTTGTTGTTAAATTTCAATATTTGAAAAATGGATTTATTAAAATGTGTTGATGTCGGATGTTGTGTTGAGACGTCTTAAATTTTACTATATGTGAATACAAGAGATATCTTTTATAATACCTACAATAAACGCGAGTCGTGTGTGTATTTTGTACCAGCATTATATTCCTGAGTGAAATTAATTTGCTAACGCCACGCCGCGCCGTGCCTGCCACCTACACGTTTGTTAAAAATCTCAATAGGTGTTTTATTTTGACATTTTCGTTTATATGGCTGGCCACTTTATTTAATTTGGCTATTAGTTGTGTAAGCTTAAACTGTAAACTTTCTTTTTTTATAATGATAAAATAAGGTAGGTAGAGGTCGTGTGTTTGTTTTGACTAATTTAAGTCACACTAGGTTATTAATATAACATATTTTCATCCCTTTAATAATTTCAACTTTTATTAAAAAGACTGATTTTGTATTCTTATCTTATAATATTAGGTAGATACTGAAAATGTTTGTGCATCAAGTTATAAAACAATGATGTGTTACATTAAGTTTTAATAACAAAATAAATTGTAGTCACAATGGGCCCGCCTTAAATTGACTCATATTTATACATTCTCCTTTAATTTTCCTTGGTAATATTTTCACTCTGCATTTGAAAATGCAATTTACTTCGAAACCACTTTCTTGTGGTCGGCGCGGGCGGCCACTGCGTCTTGCAATATTATGTACCGTAGGTAGGTAATGCAATATTGTTGGCAGATATGCAAAATTGAAAACAAATTGTAACCTATGTTTTCTACTTAAGTAGTAAGAAATAGGTACTGCAATAATATAGTATTTCACCAAAACAATAAAGCCAACTGAGTAGCACTAATTATTCTAAAAAACACAGCTCACCTTTGCCGGTAGGGCGTGAGGTAATAATTAAATTTTGTGATTGGCTATTGCATTACATATCTTTACTTAGACTCTTTGTGATTGGCCAAGCGTACCTGTCTATACCTAGACTCTTTATAATTGGCAGTTCTTGCACTAGAGTGCCACTAAAAAGACGTACTATTTTCATGATGGGGGAAGACTTTTGAGCACTCAACTGGTTTTATCGTCCTTGCATTTCACTAAAGTTGTTATGTCACTCTATTTGCAGAAGCCATTTCTATTATATTCTTCTTACGTAAATTAATTCACAAACACTTTTAATCATCCCATCTCCTATTACATTGACCTTGAGAAGAACTTAATTAAAAGTTTAAAGTTGTTAATAAGATTTGATTACAGTAATTAGTTTCTTCCATAAACCTGTAACCTTGTTATTGTAATTTAAGCATTTAACTAAAGCCAACGGTGGCTTACCGAAATCATTATTGTTCAGTTAATGGTGTTACCGCAACGAATACATAATTATTTAGTAATTTGTTTTGTAGTCAGATTTGCTATGGAAAATATGGATTTAATAACATGGTTGAATATTGTATGAAAGTTTGGTTTTTGTAGATAAGTGCGTAGCTGTAGTTATATGCAGTAATTTGTAAAATAATGCACGTATAAGTATCTACATATATTATTATAATAAGTATATTTTCCACCTTGGGTAGTCTAGGATCTTAAGCTAACTACTAAAAAGGCAACTCATCGTAACACGTACGACTTTTTAATAGTTTTTTTATTTAATAAACGGTTGATGATTCTTTCAGCACACTGTCTTACCTAATGATAATTTGGTTAAAAATATAGGATGCTTATGTAAAAGATAGGAAGATATTATTGAAAAGAGATACGTTCCGTCTTCTATACTGACTGCATCGGTCTACGTACGTTGCGGAAGTTATTAACCAATCTGAGTAAATATTTCTTTGCTTTTCACGATGTTAATATGAAAGATTGATATGGTATATAGTATGATAGTTTGGGTTATGTATGACGTAAACCCACTTGAAATTGTCAGATTTAGTATACAACAAATGTAGATCTTCAAAATGTTTGCAAATACCCATAACTGAGTTAGCAAATCCTAGGAATTACATTTTAAACACAGCCTGGAGCTCAAGCCCGCCTTAAGTTCTATTTTACATGGTTTTATTTTAAAACTAACATGGACTTGCGATTTTTCTTATTGTATTTTACCGTAAACGGCATGCGCACGGTAATCTAATATTCCTGAAATTCAATAAAACATTACATTGTTTGCTATTTCGTAAAGCAGTCAAATCATTAAAAATGGTCTCTATTCCATTGGAATACAGATGCGTTCTCCGTAATTAGTACTAATTTAGAAAATTACAGCTGAAGATTCACATACCGATTTACTAATTAATAAGTAATTAGGAATCTAATTAACTGAACTAATTATTTATCAGTCCGGCAATTGTATTGCGTATGTAGTACGCATCTTATAGCCTACTTGAAACTAACTCTGAATCGTAGTGGCCTATCAGAATAACTATTTGCTAACCTTAAGTAATTTTATATACTGTGACCTAATTTTCTTGATTATTAAGTAGATAATATTATGTAAATTATAAGATTTGCTTTACGCTAGATTTGTACTTAGATTTCAGATCCTTCTTATTTTGTCGTGACATAAAAAAAACTGTGTTTGGCATTTGAGTTAAGTATCTAACATTCAGAAGAAATGCCGGTTTTATTTATAAAGATTTTTATTTTTCGACTAATAATAAAACTTACAATATTAATATAGGCACACTATCAAAATGCATAAATCTATCCAGGTTTAAGTTATTAATTTTTTTACAGTCTAAAATATTTATCAAAACTAAAGTCAAACATAACTTTCCAACCGATTTAAAAAATATCACTAGAAATGAAACGAAATTAATTCAGTGATTTTACATGGTGTTGATATTTTAGAAACATAATATATTAGATTACCTAAAGATAAAAATATGAAAAAATAAGATCACGATAAAAAACAGATAATCCATCACTTACTAACAGGCACAATAGTAGGTAATGATTGAGGATGTTGATGATGAGATATTGGGCAAACGCTCATCTAACGCGTATTAAGATAATATAATATAAACAACATAATTTCACAAGGATTCACATTTAAGGAAGAGAAAGACTATCTTAATGACAATAGCTTCCAGGGGTACAAAATAATCCAATAAGTTATAAAATAACATTTTGTATTTGCTTTACCTAGTATTACGTACCTATTTATGAGTGTTTCCGTTTTAGATTGATTGATGATAGGTATTAAAAATTACCCTTCAATGAAGCAACCCGTTGCTATAAATCACAAGTATCTATATACTCAATGTATCCGGCATTCCTCAGTGAACATAAACAAACATTGCACTAAAATATACAACTGTATAGTGTGCGTTGCGGTGGTAGAAACTGACCGTCTCGCGTCGTCGAGTAGCTCTGCTTTCTAGAGCCATGCACGTGTCGTCATTGTGACGGTGCGATACGTTTCACTAACTTCGATACACGGGGAATTAGAGAATGTGAAGACGATTGTGACCTGTTGTCATAGGTGAACGGCACACGCAACGCGACTTGACGAAAATATCAAATAGTCTCCTTCATTGTCGCGTCAAACAGATATATATATCAGATGTTGCACGTTGCTTGCCTAATGTCGCGTTTCATCATTCACCAAATCAAATCAAATTAGTTTATTTCCTTTAGATTCTTTTACAACATTAAATGCACACGATCATTTGGCTACGTCTTAGGTGTATTGATTGGCTTCGGAACGCGCCCTCCGATGAGAAGAAGCCACAAGAAACTCATTCAGTTTTTATTTTGTGATTATGTGTTAAATACAATCGTCATAATACAGATATTATCTATAATTCGAACAGGAGCAATCAATAAATTATATCCATGGATTTTTTTCATCAAGGTATGACGACGTATCATATTGAATATTGTGATGGACATGTCTCATACGTCTTTAGGTAGTTTATTATAATAAAGAACACTGGTGCTACAGAAGGACCTGCTTATTTTCCGGAGCCTACTATAGGGTATAGACACTTCATCCTTGTGTCTTAAATTACACTGGCGGACATCACTATATGTGTGAAATTTGCTTATTTTATTTTTGTGCACATATAATAAGTTTTCATAAATGTATTGAGAGTAGACCGTTAAAATGTTTATCTCTTTAAACTTTTCTCTAAGCGATTCCCTTCCCGATTCAAGTATGATACACAACGATAAGGGACAGTACATCATCATCATCTCAACCTTTATCCGTCCACTGCTGATCATAGACCTCCCCCATACGACGTTGACAGAATATAATCTAGGCTGTAGGGACACAACTACTCTATTCAACGGTCTCCGCAAAACTAATCAGTAAAGTTTTACGGGTAGGTACCTGACACCACGCTTACTCCACCTGGCTTGATTGGACACACTCAATTCTGTCCCTATTGATTAAGTTGGCTGTGAAGCGAAGGTGACAAGGGTATTTGTTTTATGAGATTTATAAATAATGAGTTTCGAGCTTGTATCGTTCTTTGTTTTGGCTTCAATACAGTTTTCAACCCCTTTACTTCTATCTAGAAGTTGGTAGCCACTCCGTCGCTATTGTTGTACCTAACATAGCCAGAGCTACATCGAGTGAGACATAGTATTATGAATAGATACCTTCCGTATACGTTCCGTAGCGTATATAATATATGAAGTTTTTAATCCCATTCCCGCTAAGGGAGTACTAAATGTTTGTAAGCTTATATTATTAAAGTCGCGACAACACATTGTATGCTGCACGCGATTGCATATCAACTATCGCCAACCAATAATTAATTAGAAATTTGGGAAATAGCATGTACCAACTTATAATACCTATCATACTACTTCTACATCTACATACATACTACATCTGTTAATATTGGAGATAATACATTTTTTTGAGATTTGACATATTGTATTTATTTAGGAACACCACACCTGATACTTGTATTTATTTTATACTGAACAACGTTTTTCTTTTTCAGATGTGACAACAGCATGGCGTAGACAATCGATTGTTGTGCCAATTTCTTCGCTGCCAAAAATGGCTGCGACCCCTCATGGGACACTCTAGTGAAGTGTTTGCGTGGATGATGGACATACGGATTCCGATGGTACGGTGATTATTATTAATGATATAAAATGGGACGACGGCGTTGGAGGGTCGTCACAATTGCGGCGTTCCTGTTATGCGTTATAAAAGAATCACAATGTCAAGGTGAGTCAGTTTTGTATTTTGATAATTAAATGATAGATGTTAAACACGGCGCCATGCGCCATCTTGAAATGCAGACAGATATCGAGAGGCGTGTGTCACGAATGCCTCACCACACATGCTCAACCTAAGCACGTAAACAAAAGGCCGCCTTGTACTGAGGCGTTTGCCACGAACGTATGCGATATGCGAATACTCACAATAGAGCATACATTTACAAACAGCCCGACACATACATGACGAACTAATCCTGGCACATACATCGCGATATCTGATCCTTCCTTAGCTCCAAACAATTTAACTAGACAGTCTTGTAATATTGATACCGGACAATAAATTACGTACATAACTTTTTTAAATGTAAATAATCAGAAACCCACAAACGGATATTTGTATAGTTTATGTTGCTATTGATTCGTGTAAAACACCAATGTATATATTTTACACCACCAAATTTAATTACTAAGTTTCTGTTTCATAAATAGTATTCATAATTAATACTTAACCACGACTATTAAAATTTTAAGACTTCATAAACTTGAATTAATTGCAAAAGTCTTGGATATGTTTGGTGTTGCAGTAATAATACAATGTTTACTGGAACAAGACCAAAATTAAATTCGAATGAAGAACTTGAGTCGGTGTAGGTAGGTACGTAATTAATTATGCCATGAGCATCTCATCTAAATAAAATTATCATACAAGACAAACACATATTTCTGCCAAAAGTGTAGCAATATTCATACCTGAGCATTAACCTTGCTATGTATGCAAAGTAGGCACGCGCACTTCATTTAAAATTCATATTTTCACTGTCATTAGGTTAAAATTTGTAGGGCATAAAAGTTGGCGGCGCAACCACACATTTTCTGTATTATGTTATACACGCACTGAAAAACCGTATCGTTTATATTTAAACATCTTTACGTGAGCGAATGAGCGGAGCAATTTCGTTTGGAAAACAGAGAAACTTGCGTTCTTATGCTTAGTTACTTGTAACAAATGATGCTGCGTTGTTACTGTGTTCAGAAAATATTTCGCTCAACTACTGCAGCGGATGACCCCATTTCGCAAATTAGAAGAAATGTTTTGAAAATAAAAGTTTTTGTTATGTAGTTGTGTCGCATTTTAAACGACTTTACTGTCTTAATTAATGCGAAACAAACTGGCTTAGTTTAGCTTATCTTCTCATAGTTGAACCAGTTAACTATACAAGGTGTTACAAGCATAGCCATTCAAGCCGAAAGGGGTCGTTCTAAAAGTCTAGGCGAACAACTTTTGTTCTACGACTTTTGGAAATTTCCATTTTTTGTTGAAAATTTTCAAGTTATGGTTCAAATTTCGAATACCTACTACTTCTTAAATTTAAATTTTTAAAGTTGTCGAACAAAAGTTGTTCGCCTAGACGTTTAGGGCAACCCCCTTTAGGCTTAAATGGTCATCCTCGATACACCTTATGTATAGGCCAGCTATTTTCATTTGTCTCAGAAAACTAGTTAGCTCCGCTAAACTAAGTTAGTGAAGGCTAGTTTGAACAGTCGAGACGAGAGGTCCAGTCCCGACGCTATTTCCTTGTTGGAAATAAACATTTAATCCTAATTTTGAATTCCATTTTATCCACAGACTGCTTCAAACTAGAGCGCTTTGTTGGACATGCACTGGCTAGTTAAATATGTATGAGGATAGATCAAATCCTCACTGGACATGTTAGGAATTCCGTTAATATCTCTAGTTGGTTCCATTAATTAGTACTAATTTGTTGTACCTCGACCTACGACGCGAATCTAGGTAGTAGATTTATCTAGTTTAAGTCAATGGAGACGTGACCTCTAATGCAAAACTACTCATGCAATTGTAATGATACTTGGTATATAGATAATTTAAATCCATTTTCAATATTGGTAGGCAATGGGTAAAAGCAACACTGGATACGCTCTGAAGTAATCATTTAACATCAAATGTTTGAGTTAACTGGAAAGGTCGTAGAATGCTTAAGCGCAGTGCGATATATCTTCAAGGTGGATTTACACTTGGGCATAACCACGACCCGAAGAAACGAGCATTATTGCAATTACCCGAGACTCTGTTGGGCGTAATGCTCACGGCGAGCGTCTACGTAACATTTCTTTCTATTACAATTCTTGCTCGCCTTTGCTCGCCTTTGCTCGTTACAATGTTCAAAACATGAAGCGTTCCTGTTCGAAGTTTGGCTTCAGTAACAAAATCAGTAAACGCTCGAGGCTCATGGTTCTAATCGGGCACGTCTATATTCACCTAAAGAGTTTTAAGTAATGATCAGAAACTGATAATATCGAGTTAAAAGCTGTCACACCGTTAATGGCTCTGTCGATAACACTTTCTATATCGGATTAACGTTTAATTTCTTCAACGCTTGAGCAATCCGGAAGATACCCAATTATTAACAAGAGAAAATACACGGTTCGTGTGGTATCATGTTTCTTCTCATATTGTTAAGAACTAGGAGGGAAAGAGTACATTAATCCGAGCATTCAACCTCGCTATTTAAGATATCAATTACAAGCCATCTGTGCAATGCAGTGCGTTTTATTATATACCGTAAACATAGCCATCGTGAATATGAAAAAAATAAAACATAATATTGGCGGATAACATTTACCGTAACATTCATGCGTATAAAATTTACGATAAATGGGTTGTAAAATATGAAATTGAGCCATAGGATACGGTCTTGCAGAAATATTATGTTCTTTTAAAAATAATGAAGTCGTAACGATGACGTCTCTGCTCAACCATTAAGAGAGAAAAAATATAAAGAGACAGTGTTTGATTGTTATGAAATGCTTAGCCCCAGGTTTAAATATATCTAATATCTAAACTAATCTACATTAAAATAAATAGGATTAAGTATGTATATTGGGGGTAACTTCCACAACTAATGGACTGGTTTCAATAATTATTTCACCAGTAGAAAGCTACATTATCTAGAAATAAAATAAGTTACTTTTAGGACTTACCCGAGTGAAACCGCAGGACGCAGCTAGTTTTAAATAATTGAGTACTAAAAAAGTTATCTAACTGATTCTGCTAGTTATTCTCCTTTTTGACGCAGTCACAATATCTGTACATCTGGCCAGCACAGCCCCCATATGGTCTATCCAGTGGACGTCTGACAACAGTGAAAAATGACAGGCACTATACACTACATTGCTGCTTTGACGTAACGTGGTTATTACCGTTGATTACCGCAAAGCAGCAATGCACTTTACAGTGTCTGTCATTTTCCACTGTTGTCAGACGTCCACTGGATAGATAATATGGGGGCATGTCTAATATGTAGAATTAAAATGAAGATATAAGCAGAATAGCTCACAGAATTTACTAAACTTTAATACTTTTTAGACACCCTGTAATATAAATCCCAATTTTGACGTTTTAACGTCTAGGTTTAAATTTATATTGATAAGAGCTGTGGTCTTAGTTTAAGTGCAATATTAAAGTACAACGCCAGGTTATAATTTCCCACGAGATGTTTCATTCTTTATTAAAGCGAAGAGAGGATATTATATTTTCTTATTAACGCCTTGCCTGAGAAAAAACAGTTAAGTATATTATATCTACCTACGTGGAAATAGTAACTTTAGAAGTAATGTGCAATGATAAGTCGCAACGGGGTAAGGAGCAGCGTAATTTCCCTTTTTTACTGTCGACTAATCTGTGGTTTAATCAAATAAGAGTTGCGCCTGTCCTCGATTCTCGCCTTTTCTATTATCATTATCAGTTCACGTTGAGCTGCAGCCAATTTAAAAGTTGCTAAGTAACGGATCACTTTGTCAATGTTTTATTATTTACCCGCGTAAGTCCCGTTGCCACGGGAATATCGGGATAAAAATTAAAAAAGGTCCCCAGCTACCTATATTCCAAGTTTCATCGCAATCGGTTCAGCGGTTTTCACGTGATTAAGTAACAAACAAAAAAGTGTCAAATCAACAAAAAATCGGTTGTTGCATTCAGTTAAAAAATGAATCAAATATCAAATTTACTTTGAATACAGCTTCATGTAGGCAGAAAACAATTTATCACAGTAAAACAAAAGCAGCCTTGAAAATGCAACGTATCACAAATCACAAAAAAGATATAAAAAAAACTATTTCATGTTTGGCAAAAAGAGACGAATATGCATTCGAGGCTCGAGGCCTTGTTTCGTTCGTGTAACAATAGCCTAGACCAAGAGACAATAAAGAACGAACCGTATCAAAATGATATAAAAGCCCATACTGGTGAGAGCGTAGGTGGTATCGCCCACGATATAAAATATCACTTGAGTGAAGGCCCTACTATTCGTTTTCAATAAAATTTCATTTACTACACTTTTTAAACTAATCTACACATTCAATAGATTTACGAGTTTAGATTAGAATTACACTGGTCGTGGTCGCGAGCAGACTTTAATAATAATTTCATTTAGTTTTCCCTAAAATGAAGAAGTTATATCTTAGGTAGATACCTATTTTTAATGCAATTGGTAATTCAATTTAATTTGGTCATTAGTTTCTACTCAATTTATTAAACTAACTAAGTTTTTAGGTGGATTAGAGTTGAGAAATTTAAATTTTGTCTCTATTTCGTTTGAATATACTCTCTACATGTCAGTGAGTACATACCTACTAACTACCAATAAAATTGATGTAACCATTAACATTAACATTATAAAGAACTAATAATAGGGGTTAAAGTATGAAATTGCCGTTTTATTGCAATAGGTTCTTTGAATTGACATAGAATCTTCATGGTTTGAGGTTTTCGAATGAAACTTTTTTCAAATGGTTTCTGTGATGTTCTTTTTTTAAAAAATGTGAAACATTTGAATATCGACTTTCAATTGTTTTTGTTATTCAATTTAGACAAGAAAGATGGATACTGCGAAAATTCGAGTGATTTTTGAATACGAGTTCCGACGCAGAACTAACGCGGCAGAAACAGCCCGCAATATCAATGCTGCGTTTGGAGAGGGGTCTACTAATGAACGCACCGTGCGATTTTGGTTTAAACGCTTTCGTGATGGAAATTTCGACTTAAAGAACGAGCCACGAGGAAGACCGATCACACACAGGTGAATAACGATGAATTAAGACAGAATGATTAAGGAGAATGATTAAAGAGAAAGATGATTAGTCAAACTACCCAGGAATTAGCGGCATGGTTTAACGTTACCTTACCCACTTTATTGACTCACTTGCGTCAAATCAATAAAATAAAAAAATACGAAAAATGGGTGCCTCATGATTTGACTGATCTACAGAAAGAAACACGTGTTGAAACTTGTGTTGCCTTGTTGAACCAGTACAGAAATGAAGGAATATTGGATCGAATTGTAACATGTGATGAAAAGTGGATTCTTTATGATAACCGGAAAAGAAAAATGCAATGGCTGACCCCAGGTCAAATGCCACAACAGTGTCCTAAAGCAAAACTTACCAATAAAAAGGTAATGGTAACTGTTTGGTGGTCTCAGCATGGTGTTATTCACTATAGTTTTCTTCGATCTGGTCAAGCAATTACGGCAGATGTCTATTGTGCCGAACTCCGAACCATGTTGACAAAACTAGCAGTAAAACAGCCCCGACTCATGAATCGATCTTTATCATTATTGCTCCACGACAACGCGAGACCTCACACAGCACGAGAAACCATTTTGACCCTTCAGGAACTGCACTTAGAAACCATTCGTCATCCTCCGTATTCACCAGACCTTGCTCCAACGGACTACCATTTTTTTCGTGATTTGGACAATTATCTACGTGACAAGAAGTTTTCTTCCCAGGAGGCAGTACAAAATGCTTGCACACAGTTTGTGCAGTCTAGATCGTCGGAGTTCTATCGCAAAGGCATTAATAACCTTCCCATTAGATGGCAGCAATGTATAGATAATAATGGCAACTATTTTGATTAAATAAATTTGTTAAAAATTTTAAAAATAAACAATTAAGATTTTCAATACAAATCGGCAATTTCATACTTTAACCCCTAATATTATAATTCAAGAATGTCTTTGTGTTATTACACGACCTTGGTTATTTTAAATCTCTATAAATTGTTCGTCGATTATAAAAATTAGGTTTGACCTCAACCTATGTTGAAATAATACATTGATTTGAACTCAATCTAACACCATCGAACTTAAATGTTAATTATAATAATAAAAAAATATTGATACCAAACTATTTTTAAGTCATAATGACCATCATCAATATTCATTGAATAAAGACTCCATTGGTTACCTTTAGTTTAAAATATTAAAGTAGATTTTAAAATCCCTGGTAGGGGTAAAGGCGCTTGCTCTACGTTGTTTATGTAGACACATACATAAATAACATACATATACCTATCTATTTATATTTAGGTGATACAAATGTCAGATCTCAAACCCTTGACCAAATCATTGCATCGTTCGTTACCTTTTGTTTTGTGTTGTAATTTGAGAATGTTTACGCTAAAACTACCGATACGATTTCGACAAAACTTAGTAATGTAGATAGGCTGGAACGACAGAACAGTATTTCAAATCGTATTTCAAAACAGTTGAAAGTCGCTCGTCAAAGGATACGTTTATTTTGCTTAACTTAACTTTTACCTACTTTTACTTTACTTTTACTATTGCTTGGAACCGGAAAAAAAATCATAAAAATTGTGGAATATTCAAATCATTCATAGTATGTGCTTTAGGCTTTTACTCGAAAAAAATTGGAACCGATACTCCGTCATAAACAAGTACAGTCCAGCCGCCATTTTGACCAATATTCCTCGATAGGGCAACCCCTATAATATAGATAAACGCCTACCAAGCGTTTTAATTCAAATGACAGATACACATGTACCTACTAATTAAAACAAGTGTACTTATATGTTTTATTTGTTGACAAAAGAGAGAGAAAGACGAGTTCGTTCAACAAACGTTTACTTTTTCATAATTGAAAACTTGACGCAATCCTACGAAAATATGATAAAATTGTATGCTTCATTGGGTCTTTAACAGTTAGACTAAAAAAACAATTGACGTTAACTCCCTTACTTAAAAAATATTATTTACACATGACTAAGCTACGTGACGTTTGTCTCTATCTGTCAACTTTGAAACTTCATGTGATAGTAAAAGACAAACGGTGCATAGTTAATAGTTATGCAGCGCATTATTTAGCGTTTATAAGTAAAGGGGTAGGTACATGTACTACGTCTAAGTACCTTAAATTTATTGAAAACTAGCTGCGCTCCGCGGTTTTACCCGCGTAAGTCCCGATCCCGCGGGAATATCAGGATGTGTTAAACATATAAACCTTCCTATTGAATCACTCTATCTACTTAAAAAAAACCGCATCAAAATCCGTTGCGTAGTTTTAATGATCTAAGCACACATACATTCGACGACCTCTGTGGCGCGTCGGGCGAACGCTTGGCTGCAATGCAGAAGGTTGCGGGTTCGATTCCCGCTGGGTGCAAATATTTATGCTTAAAAATAAATATTTGTATCTGGTCTGGGCGTATTTCTATGTATAATATGTATGTATTTACAAAAGAAAAATAAATATAAGTAGTATATCCGTTGACTAGACAACGGATATACTACTTATCACCTACTACACCGTAACACAAGCTTAGCAGCTTACCACGGGGCTAGATAGCGCTGTGTGTTCGTCACAGGACTTATTTATTTATTTATTATTTTTTATTATTTAAACAAACATCCAGACAGGGAAGTGACTTTGTTTTATACTTTGTAAAGATGTACTTTAGTATCCACAAAGAACGTTTCTACCTAGTAGGTACCTACCTAGTTACTTCGAGAAAGTTTTCACTGAACACAATCTTGCGAAGCAGCAATTTATTGCTGAGTGCTGTGCTGACTATTTGAAAAATTTCATATAAAAATGAAATATCAAAACTTGTTACATTCAGTTCTACTACGGCAACGAAACATGAAGTTAGGTTCTAGAATATCTTTTGTCATTTTTTCTCATAGTTATAGTTGCTGTTTTATTGAGCGTACATTCATATTATTTTATGGCACTACTACTTTACCTACTCCACCTGAAAACGTCCCGGGCATACAGCCCCATAAAATAGCATGGATTAAAAAAAAAAAATGCTTGCGCTATATAAATCATCTAAATTTAGATGAAAAGGCCAATTATTATTATTCTTTATATTATGTTTCAATGTATTGTATGAATGGTCGATATTTTGTAATTACAACTTACTTGTTTACGATACCATGATTTTGATATTTCTAGTGAAAACAACAATGCTGATGATCTTGCAATAATGGATTTAATAAAAAAAAACTGAACCTTTGATTTTAATAAATTAATAAATTTATATATCGGTCCCTGATGGTTTTTACCTTTTCTCTGGTCGTTTATCTTATTTGTTTAAAAAAGGAAATATTATTATATCTGTAGTGTTTTAACTTTATTTATGTAGTTACCTACACAACCTAATCAATTGTCGGTTATAAAAACTCTATGCTGGATATTTACTATAATCACTGTCCATTCATGTTTTATTTTGTCGCCATTTACCTGAAAAATAATTAACTTTAAATAACAGTTCCAATTTACCTCAACGATCTCAGTTTAGAAGGATAAAATTAAGATATTTTGGACAATCACCAATTTGTAAGGTAATAACATTAAAAACAATATCATCCAAATAAGCGGCAAGCGCAGCGCACCCTCGTTCATCGTAAAATCGCTTACCAATTACGACAGGGTTCAACGTCGAAGAGCAATATTCATTTCAATAATAACAACATCTAAGTTATGAGGGTTTGTTTACAATAATCAAATTCGCTCACCTTTATATCTATAATAGTGAATGTGAATCCCCAGTCCAAACGTTTGTAGAGGTGCGGACGTGAGGGTCTCTTTAATTACGAAATCACTCCATGCGATTCGGATTAAGCTCTTCCTAAACGTGCACGATTAGTCGCGCGACCCGCAATATCAGCGTACACTTTCTCATAGTCAGGTAAAAAGTAGGCGTATTATAAAACCAGACAGTTGATCTCTTGAGTAAAACCTCATATTTAAACTTTTACATCATCAAGAATAACGAACGGTTTTCTGTAGCAAAAACTCATTAAACCTATTAAAGTACCTACTAGAAAAAGTAAAGTTAATGAAGCATTAATTTAAAACATGAGATCCTAATGTTACGTTAGGGCTGCTACTGCCATTCACGCTAATGGTGGTTGCTTCCCTTTTTTTAAATTTCAGCCTCATCTACCCCTTTCACCCGTTTCGTTATAACAAACTGCCATTTAAGCACCGTCGAGTAAAGCCTGGGGTACAAAATGACCATTACGTTGGTATTTTTTTTTGTTTTCAAAGTGACTTATGCAATTAATGAAGGTATTTTTTATTTGGTGTTACTTACTGATTTAATCACATCAAAACGCACATATTGTATTTGTGTTTTTCCCACGTGATTTATTCTACCTATCTAAATCTACCTAAGCTATTGTTTTTTGTTACTTACTACTAATTTTTACACAGCACAACACATAATGGGTACTATTAGGTATTAATTTACTTTGCCTTAAGCACCAAAAGTCACACTAACCATGCACATCTTAACCTCACAGAGAGACCATCACTATGTATAAGACACTAGTAAATTTTCAGTTGTTTACACACCAATTACTCGTTTACACATACACATACCTTACACATCTATTACTTCAAGATTTGCTGGAAGGAAACTCTTTTTAGGGTTAAACTTGCCCGTGTACATGTGTACTATATATTTCTGAAGTGTACGTACAGTAAATAATAAAGATATAGAGATCAGAAACCAAAAGTACCTACACATGCGATACATTTTTTTAGGTTTTCCATAAAACACAGAACCAATATCTGCACCACACTGGATAAGGACGGAGATAAATGCCATATAAAACGTGATCCTTTTCCAAATTTATATGGGTAGTGTTTATTACGAGTAAGGCGGCTTATTTCGCACTTACAGTTCGTACGAATGAGGCTCATGGATCCCATACTCGCGTTACTTAAATTAGGTCAATTGCCAGTTTACGGAATGCTATGAAATTTTGTATGCCTCTATCCGCATAATTGCCTCGCGTTATCGCTCTGAAATGAATTCGCGGGTTTATCCTCCTATCTTTTCATATATTTTTTCGGGTATATTTTACACCTTACACTTATATATGTAGGTAAGTTCGGTAATGACTGTTTTGTTATTAAAGTACTTTAATACGTTTTTCCATGGTTTTCCACTATCCCTTTGTGCGGTTATCGATATCTATTGGGATATTTTAGCCAGCTAGCGAGATTTTATGAGTTTAATAATTACTTGGAAAGTGTGTTTTCTAAGATTTATTCCGTTCTTATACTAAAATCTATGTCTTTTTCCTACCTATTTCAAACGAAAACTACTTTTCAAAGTAATACCAATTCAAGTTTGTCATTTAGGTAGGTACAGTTGATAAACATGTTTCTTTCTTTGCAGCATCTCTTTGATATTAAAAAAATGTTCAAAACTTATACTGAATATTGTGATAAAAAAATTTTATCATTTTTACTTCTACGTAATAAACTTTATATAAAAATATAGACTAGAGACGAAAGTAGATAATTTAAACGTTTTTCAGAAAATACCAACCTGAACCTTCCATAAAATGTTCTTTGGAAGAAAATAAAATAATCTTACCCAAGTTTTATGAGTCCAAATTTATCCCCGGACTGTGAAACCATCCATGATAATGATCTTACTGGAGGTAGCTCATATGATAATATTTAGTTGAAGGATTCCATATATCCTTTTTTATTCGACACAATAAAATTTTCCCTACCTTTTACGGTCACAAAAAAAATGTTTATCTAAGCGGACTCTAAATGTACTTACAAAAATTGTGTTGGTATATTAGAAAAGTATTTTTAAGCTCTACAAAACGCATGAATGAAAAAAACCTTTTTTTACAACAGAGCGGATCTCATTAATTTCATCGATAACTTTTAAATCCTAATAAATATTTTACATAAGAGTTTTCCAAATTCCTCATTGTTAGGTAAAGTTAAACACAGAGGTTTAATTAGGGCCATTTTGTTCTTCCGGAAACCGAATTAATTATTCGGATCTGTATGCAAAAACGGTTTTTACCTAATATCGCCATTGTTACAATGAAATCTTGAATACACTGACTCCTTTTAATAGAATCAGGGCACCTTAATCCGGGCCCAACGTTCATTAACCAAAGTCAAGGGTAGTAGGAATGTAATTTAATACATTAATTTATGTAGGTTTTTCATTAAGTTGCTTTTTCATTACCTTCTATCTAAATTATTATATATATATACTTATATCTAAAGCTGTTGTATATATTTGTTATCAGCACTACAAATGTTCATTAAACTAGGTAATATTTAAAGATTATTAAAATGCACAATTTATTTAGTTTAATCAAATCTATATCTATAAAATAACTTTGTACTGACTGACTGTTGGATTAACGCACAGTCTAAACCACATTTGGAGATGTGCTTTATGCTAAGAAAGATTTTTTTTTGTGAAATTCCCACAAGATATAGCTAGTATTGTACCTTAATAATGTTAGATCTTCTAAAATTGTTCTTTTTTGCTGGAAGAAATCATTTTAATCGATAATTCAGTCCATTTGTAAAATTTGAAGTTTTGTTTACTTAGTTTTGACTGCTTTGAATCTGTTCTAAATTTTATCCGTACATTAAGCAGATAATCGTTAATTTATCTATGAAATAATAATATTATTTAATGACACTGCAATTAGCGCTACTCTTTGTGACAATAGGCTTGTTATAGTGGTTATCAGAAAATTAAAATATTTATGTATGGCGAGCGCATGTGTTCTTTGCTAAAGCCACAGAAATCCTGAAAGATAGCCAAAAAATCCCCAACAAGCATAATGAGTATTTTTTTACGTAGTAACATTTAATTGTACACTGTTTTAAATTTTTTTCATGTTCATAAACTGTTTCTGTTTCTTAAACTTTTCAAGGAAATTTTAAACAAACTAGAAAACTAAATCATTAGAAAGCCACAACGTGGAATTCTGTATTAGGTCAAGAGTACTTCAAAAAGGGAGTTTTGAGTCTTGTATCATTGTGGTTCTGTAGCTAAGATCAACATCGGGCACAAACATTGACACGGAGGCGATAAAGCGGCAAAATTCGTCCAAGCCCCAAGGGAAATTTCAGTTTCTTAGAGAAACCAAGTTAATCAGAAAAAGTGTATTGAAGTTCGGTTGAAATGAGACACGAACTAGGTTCAATGGCAGTCAATAGTTACTCTTGAATATAAACTAGGGAATTTCTTTCTCAACATAAAATTAATTCGACACGAAATATAAACAAATATCTGACACGTAATCTTATTTACCCTAAAGACATAGGAAACAATTCACCTTACCAAGATGTCTTAAACGTCGCGGTCGTCGCAAAGTCGTCGCGTTGTCGTTCAGCTAAAAGAAATAAATTTAAAAACACATCAATAATAAAACAAAAATTAAAAACAACTACAATCTTTATGATAATCTTTCATTTTTTTAAGTAATTGGGTATTTTTTATTTTAAAATTTATGTTTTTTTTTGTGCGACAAAAGGACGACAAAGCAATGATAAACGAGCATGGTAGCGCGCAGGATTTCTATGCATATATACGCTAGAAAGTAATCCATCATATAACTGAAACAAAAAGATTTTGAGTAAGTAAGCGAAAACAAAACCAAAGTATTTAAATGAACCGAAAAATATTCAAGTACCTACCTAGTAGGTTCCTAACTCAAACAATTTGCGCGAACAACGCAAATTCTGACCGAATATTGTTTTAGTTTATGATGCGTTCCGATCCATCGATTTTCTATTACCCTCGTTGCTCACACTCGAGCTGTGATGAGATACGCCGCCATTCTTAATTAGGGATATGATCCGCAAGAAAGTAATTTCCCAAGATTATCTTTCCAACGACATGGAGACCAAAACTGAGGGTGTAATAATAATCTGATGCGGTGATAAAATGATATTAACATAGTTAACTATGCCACTGAACGTGCTAATTTTGACGCGGACATGTTGCAGACCCTATCTCACTTTTAATTAAACTTTAAATTGGTTAACTTTAACCGTTTTTTGCATAATTATATTTCGTTGTATAAATGTAGGTCCATATTACAGTAGTGGTTTTTTACACCACTGCATAGATTGCAATATATTTTTAATTTAAACTTTGCGTAAAATTGTACATACTTTCTATTTGACAGGATGTCTGTTTGATGACGTTTGTATTATTTATTCCATGAAATTTGCATTTTGTCATCATTAATCACTGCCGCTACAAATTGAAGTTTAATCAAAACTACCTCTACTATTTCTAAAATAAAAAAAATTGAAACATACTCCCTCAGATAAAAGCAACCAAGTAAACCTTTTTACTTTTACCTAAGCATCAACTTAAGAAGAATACCTAAATTTTTATTAAGTATAATTTTAAGTTCTAAATTACCTATATGAAGTCATTGTTTTCTCGAAACTGCAAAGCATTAGAATAACATCCACGTATTTCCATCGAAATGCTATTCTGAGATTTCCGAGGCCCTGTAGGAATTTTCGTATCCCTTCCAAATAATACGGATTTCTTCAAACAAACGAATAATTTGTGGAATCGCAAGAAGTTAAATAGAAACGGAAACTTTGCTTAAAATGGAATACAAAAACAATTTAACAGAAATTGCAACTTTGAGCTTTTACACAAAAAGGTTGCTGCATTGTACCACTGAGGAATACTAACCGAGGAATTGTATTGCTTAATTGTTTTTTGCAAAAGAATTATTACTTAGTGTAAATTGTTATATAATTTTGCATTTTATTAATAAATAGAATTACTTGTATCAATGTAGATTACAGAAAAAACGACTAAAACACGGGATTAAAAACCAATCGCGGCGAATTGAGAACCTCCTCCTTTTTTTGAAGTCGGTAAAAAAAATCATAGATTTTATTTTAATTGTGCACAATTTCAATTTTTTTTTGGAAAAAATAAATTTACTTCGCTATAATTAATGCCGCATTAATTTCATCGTACAAATATTATAAAGCTGAAAGTTTCTATAATTTGAGTATGTGTGTTTACCGATGACGATAAAACTTCATAATTCATAATTCGTTTATTTCATAATCATGGGTTTGCATAGATCTTACGAATTACTTAATAAAAGGTATCACAGGATCGAGACTTGCGCGAGTGAAACTGTGGGGCGCAGCTAGTTATTAATATTCACATAAAAAAATAACAAAATACTGTTCATGGTGGTTATACTCGTAATTTAACAGTAGAGTTAATCCACAACACGTAATTGGTGCAAGATTTTATAGAATTACTCAAAATTGGTATACATTTACTTACAAAATATTTGTTGAACTAAAATATATTTCATATCCGTTTGTGGTGTAAATAATGGTTTAATATTCTCTTGATATTGTAATAATTTTACGCTTTAAACTAGACCATAATGTCTGGTTTTCATTGATCGTTTGATCGCATTCGCAGTACTGCTTATTTCTGTAACGAAGTTTTGTATTACATTTACTTATTTTGTTGTTGCAGATGACGATTTTTACTACACACCGGTAGAAAGAAGTTTTGCTCAAATCCAACCACCTTTGTATTCAAATAACAGACAACAATCATCCTTCTACGAGAATGGAGATGGCTACAGAGGTCCACAGCCATCACAACAACCTCTGTATAACGAGGGTCATGTCAGATTTCCGAGCCCGAATTACAACCAAAACCCATCACCGTTTCAACTACCGACCGGAAGAAGTCAAGCCGGTACACAATACTACGTAAATCAACCAGAATTCACACAAAGACAAAGGTTCAGGCCAGCTCTGCCCTACAATTTTCAACTAGTCCATCCAGCTTCGACTAAGAGGCCCGATACGTCACAAATACATTCTGTGGCTTACCAAAACGATCCATCAAAACCAGAAACATTTTTGGGTCAAATAACTTTAAATAATCCAGACGTTGACTACTTACAAAACAGTAGATTTAAAAATATTCCTTTTGATACCAACAGCTTAAAAAGCAATGGTCAGAGTGGTCATATTGTTCACGATGATGACAGCATCGACAATCAAGATATCTTTGACCAACACAGGGTCACCACTTACAACCCAAGTAAACTATCGAGCAAACAAAGACTGAATATAAGACCGACAACGTCTCGATTCTCAAATCTTAATTCACCTTTAGACGAAAACTCTAATTTCCAAAATGAGCCAAGTAAAACATTCTCAAGTGACAAGATAAAAGTTTCCAAGCTCACCAGTTCAGAAAAAAGTTCATCAACGGAATATAAAGCGTTACTAGATATAGAACCACTGCTTGAGGATGATATAAGTGACATTAGTTCATTTAGAGAGTTAATGAAGAACAAACACGGTTCCTTTGATGTGGAAGTAATAAAATCAAATAAAACAGTAAATGCCGCAGATGACAGTAAACCTGACGCTAGTTCTATGAACACTGATAATTTTTTGAAAGAGATTCCAATAGAGATAGCTAAAACGACTTCAACGTCATCTACTACTACGTCTACTACTCATAGGAACGACGATAGTGAACTTGATGAAGGCGAAGATGAAGGTGAATATGTGGAGTATGAATACGAAGACACAGAGAGTCCAGAAATTAAGCACACTACACCAGCACCACAACATAATCCTACAGAACATGAAGACATTTATGATGAGTATGATTCCACTGAAGAAATAGAAAAATCAACTGATAATCCTTCATCTAACGCCACTGAGACATTTGATATTTTAGTAATGAAATCTGGTAATACAACAAAAACAGTTCTAGATGATAATTTTAAACAATTTATTGACACTACTGCTATTGACCAAACGGATAAAGGTAATGAAGAAGTACCATTAAACATCACAGAGTCTTCTGTTGAAGATGAAGATGTCACTTCAATAGAAACCCCATCTATTCTTGGACAGGAAGTAGTATCTGTGGTAACTACAAAAAGTGTTGTCAACGGAACAATATCTATTCCCGACGTTACTTTTGCACCTATTACTGTTAAAATTGATACAAAAGTAGATAATGATAATGAAACATCTCACTTTGATGATTTTTCGAATGATAGTTCGATACCAGTAACGACTGAAAATTGGATTGTGGTTGCATCCGTTCAAACTAGTAGAAGCGTCTCAGGGGCACGATTTTTACCTTTCCCTACGGTAGAACAAGAAGAAAAGAAACAGGTGTTGAATGAGGACGAAGAAGAAGACGAAGAATCAGTTACTAAAGACCCAAGATTAGAAAACAGTAGCTCCAGTGCGTCAACAGAAAATATTAATGACAAATTGGATAGCATTCAATCGGAACTATCAAGTGCTGTTTTATCGGGATCTATAGATAAAGAAAACAAAAACATTGAGTTACTGACAGAATCTACAACGGAGAGCACTACAACGTCTACTACTACATCAACAACAACTACTACTGCATTGCCCAATGTTTTCACACTGAAGAGTACACTGCCTCCTACGTTTACTGAAAGATCAGCTCCAGATCCTTTACCTGTACAAATAAAAAGATTCACACATCGTGTCACTAGCTCTACTACGCCTAAACCTAAAAAGAAACTAGTAACAATAATGGATGATTTGAGTGCTGCTTTACTACCGCCTGGATATAGACCCAGACAATCTTACAAAGATAAGCGCACGAGTACCACTACATCAACAACTACTACGACTACAAAAGCACCGTCTACATTAGCTGATATTTCAATAATTAATGGAACCCAGGGTAGATCATCTGGAATAAGCTATAAAAATAAAGTTATAGTTCTAGATGATAAATCGTTACTCCCAAGAGAATACAGGCCCAAAGAACCTAGGCCTCAAGAAGACCTCTTTAAGAAATTTCAAAAAGATGACCTTAATAAATTCTTACCACCGGGTTATAAGCCTCCAGCATCGGAAATACCTGAAACAAATAATACTTCTAAAGCTAGTATACTTGACAAAGTTAAACAAGTAGACATCAGTGCATTTTTGCCGAAAGATTTCAATTTACCATCTTCCAATACTACCACCAAAAAAACAAAAGAAACTAAATTTCCGACTAATACAGTTCCCGTTGATATTACTGCATTTTTGCCTCCTGGTTTTACCACTGAAAAAGAAAAAGACAGTGCCGATAGTATTTTGAATAAATTCAAGGTAATAGATGATTCAAGTTTACTGCCACCTGGGTTTAAACTGAACGCAACTGAAGATGATGCGCCTATACCTTCTAGCACTACAAAATCACCAGGTAGTATCAAGTTAGTATTTCCTTCGAGGCCAGGCGGCAAAGTTAATAGAAAAACAACTACACCAAAACCTATGGGCCCTGCTCCTGTTACTCCAAAAATACAAAAAGGCTGGCCTACAAGGTTAATGTTTTGTTATTATTTATCGTAATTATTCATTTTTTTATGTTACTTTGGAACCTAGTTCGAAATTGATATCTTTGTTGTAGAGCATCGACTGAATTCACTGGCTGGCCTTCACCGTCTACAACACCTTTCTCTATTGAAAAATTGTTGGAAGCTCAAAGAAACGCCACGGCTACTAGTCCTTTGCCTCAACTAAGCACTGAAGCTGCAACAAGGAAGACCACGACTACGACCACCACTACTCCAACTCCACCTCCTTCCACAACACCTGGGATTTGTAAGAAAGAGTGTGACATCGCTGCTACTATTAAAATCGTTTCAGGTAAAAGCATTGAGATATTATATACTAGTACAGGTTGAGGTCAATGAGTAAAAGTAATATTGTGAAACAAAGTGGAATTGATTTTTAACAAAACGACCATTATTGATAAATTTAAATTTTTAGGTGTCAAATGGATTCCAGAACTATTAGATCAGCATACTGATGAATGGCAACACTTAGCACAGGAAGTTAAAGAAGAGGTTAGAATCATTGCTTTTTTACGTTTCTGCTTCAAATCTTTCAAAATTTGCTTCTAAATATCAGTAGAATTATATTTATATGTAAGTTTGCATGTTGGTCGTATTTCTCATCCTATTTTGTTATTAATTAATCTTGTGGATAAAATTCTCTTTCAGTTAAACTCTGTATATTTGAAATCAGATTCGCTTCGTAAATGGTATAAAGGAATCCGTATTGACGGTTTTAGCAAAGGTTCTGTTCTGGTTGATTATTTCATCGAACTGAATGATGTTGAAGAAAAAATTGATACCTTAGAACTCAAAAAGATATTCCACACATCTTTGCATGAAGCGAAACCTGGTTCTGTTGTTGAAGTTGTTGAAGAACAATCGAATGGTTTTGATCCTGATGTTATGCTTGGTGATCAGCCTGATGAAGAGAGAATGAAGAAAAGTAATGAAAAAATGACAAAGACAATAGACAAGTCTGCAGGAAAATTGGAAATCGGAAAGTTTGTAATGGATCCTGCGTATACAGAATTCATTGGTAAGATAAACAAATAAAATAAAATACCTGGCATTATTTGATTCTAGATGTTTTTTTTATATCCTTGTATTGCTTTGCAGTTTTACCTAAGCGCGAAGAACCAAAACTTGTGCAACCCGATGAGGAATCTTTCTTACCGCAATGGGGAATAGCTGTCATCGTAATTGCTTTAGCTTCACTTCTGTTCGTTGTTATATTTGGAGTTACAGTCGTAAGTTTTTCTTTTGTTATTTCTGGACACCAGTTGTGGGCCATACTATAAGACAATAACTTAAAATCGGTTTATAAGATAAAACATAATATCAGCACTTACTGAAACTTCATAGTAGAACATCTAATTATATGCTGAGATTCATATATAGATAACACACACATTGTATAGATAACACTCGGATATAACAATAAGAAATTCGTCATTCCATTATTATCAAGACCTTTTTACAATTTCTTGTAGATGTGGTGTTATTTATGTGAATATTGAATTCGCATAAGAAAACTAGCGGTTAGAATGAAATGCCCACAAATAACCACGCTACAATATGCGATTCGATTTTTGGCTGTTCAAAAATACCAATTCTGCACATCTTGATTTAACAAACTTGAATACTAACCACTTTAAACTGTTTTAGCTGGTAAGCCGTCAGAAGAATTCTAAAGCAAAACAGCCGATTCCTTTGAGTGAAGAAATGCTAAGAGATTTGGACAAGAATCATATGGGTGGTTTCGAAGATCTCCACCATAATAATATGAAGGATCGAGACTTGCCCTATCTACCGCCTGGCAAGGTAAATATATTTCAGAACATATAATTTTTATCACTACATCTAAATGTATATTATATAGCCAGTGTTAAATTAATGTTTCGACCGCGAGAGCAGTGCAGTCATCACTATTAGTACGACTGAGGTTCGACTCTTTCTGTTTCTATCGCGCTATGAAACAACCATTGCATGTTTTACTGGCACATGAATGACACCGCTTATCCCGCGATGGAAACCCAGCTCGCGGACTTAAATAATTATGATCTTTTTGAACCATCTTTCTACTATTATTTAAGTAGGCAATCTTATCTGTGGCATTAATTGAGTCTTTCTTTCCCGAGACATTAAAATACAATTCTTAAGTCTTTAGGGTGAAGACGTATTTTCTAAGTAAACGTGCTACTTACTAGACCATGAGGTGATATGGTGACAATAATATCATGTCGAAGAAAACATTAAGAACCTCAAGTGTCAGAACCATCAGTGTTCTAAAACGTCTATTCTTAGAAATATTTATAAAGGAAAAATTCATCTTCAAAAATTCACTTGCGGCGAGATTTGAACTCGCGTCCCTGGATCAATATTCCAGTGCCTATACCGCTACATAGCGGTATAGGCACACATTTCTAGTAAATATGCCTTGAGCAATAAAAACAAAATAACGAGACGTCTATTCTTGCAAAATTTGAACAATAAAATCATTTATAAGGAAAACAATTATAAATTTCTTTGCTAAGTCCCGCGAAAATAATTTAAAGAATTTGATTTTGGTTTAATCCAGCTTACGATTTCTGTGACTAAAGAATAAGATATAACGACCTAAAATCATGAAAACGTATAATTTATTCCCCAATAATCCGTTTCATTTTGGGAAGTGTTTTATTAGTAATTAATTTTCTAGAACTTGCTGTACTTAACTCCTTTACTTGTTTAGGATTTCGTTTCATTTAAATAAGTACTCTCTTTAATTCGACTCATTCAAGGATATTTTAATTAGTGTAAATTGTTTTTAGGGTTCTGTGACTTAATGATTTTCATTTGTTTTGTATTTTTCGAAATTATTTCCTAGAACCTAAAAGGTTTAAGATCTTTACATTCATCAAATGGCATGATCTATCGATTAAACGAGACTTTAAAATATAAGCTATAGTTAATAAACTAAATGGGGTAATAAGAAACATAATCGCGCTAAAGTAACTTAACCCTTGAATTGCAAGCAGGTCAATAAGGGACCCTTATAGTTCAGGCATATTGATCATAATAACTAACCCATTGCAAAACGTAGATGTAGGTGTTCAGAACTCTCGGTTAGCGACTCCCGGTCTTTTAACCAGATACGAGCGACGCACGACAAAATGCGGTGAGACGACTCCGAGCGTCAAACATTTCTATACGTATGTCGTGCAGTATGGTATGCAGTAGCTGCGTGTAAAAACGGTTTATAGAAATATATGAACCTTGGAGTCGTCACCGCATTTTGTCATGTGTTGTGTGATTTTATCTAAGGTTTTCGCGATTTTGCATAATAAAGCACAATATTTACCGGGTTTTACTAGCGTTTTATTTAATAACGACATTATTACTAAAGACCGAGCTTTCGCTAACTTTACAGTTAACTATTTCTTTTTTGTTTTTATTGCTCAAGGCATTTTAAACTTAGAAATATTTTTAGCAAGGAAATATATTTCCAAAAAATCCCCATGACAGGATTCGAACCTTCGAAATATATTTCCTTGCTAAAAATATTTCTAAGTTTAAAATGCCTTGAGCAATAAAAACAAAAAAGAAATATAGTTCCAAAAAATCCCCATGACAGGATTCGAACCTGCGTCATTTCGCTAAAGGACGCAGGTTCGAATCCTGTCAAATATTTTTCCTTGCTAAAAATATGTCTAAGTTTACAGTTAACTGTAAAGTTAATCTACCTAGGTTGTCAACCTTGAAAAATCTAACTGTAAAGTTAGCGAAAGTTAGATCTTTAATAAGATTTTTAATGCCGTTATTAAATAAAACGCGAGTAAAACCCGGTAAATATTGGGTTTTATTATGTGTTGTGTGTTTAGGAAAAAACGCTTTAATATGTTACCTTTGTGTTTATCAGCCTATGTATGTTAGTTCTTATTATTTTACTTTCTTATATATAAAAGCTATAATTAACTGTATAACTGTGCATCGTTTGTCTTTACTGTCACATGAATTTTCAATGTTGACTGACAGTGACAAACGTCACATAACTTAGTTATGTGTAAATAATATTTTATAAATATTTGTGTTAATTTCTTGTTTTTATGTCCGCAGCGCATGTCAACCGCATTTATCGAGCAGCTAGCGTACCCGAACCCTGGCGACTCGTGGCGGTCGGAGTGGACGCCTCAGCTGCAGAAGTACATGCAGCACTATACACCGGATTCGGGCAGGGGGTCGCAGTACGGGGCTGCGTATGGGTAAGATGCGGCCATTTAATTCTTATTTTTACTTTACAAGTCTTCTGTGTTACTACAACGAATTGATTAGATTAGAATAAGCAATTTCACACATTGGTAAATAGTCACTTTAATTAAAATCGCTATTACATCGCTCTTACGGTAAAGGATAATATCGAAAGGAAATCCACGGCTTTAAGGCATACCTGTGGATTTCCTAGTTTTAAAAGGCCTAGTTTTAACTTTATCGTATTTGACGACCTCTGTGGCGCGTCGGGCGAACGCTTGGCTGCAATACGGTTGCGGGTTCGATTCCCGCTGGGTGCAAATATTTATGCTTAAAAATAAATATTTGTATCTAGCCTGGGCGTATTCCTATGTATAATATGTATGTATTTACAAAAGAAAAATAAATATAAGTAGTATATCTGTCGTCTAGTCACCGTAACACAAGCTTAGCAGCTTACCACGGGGCTAGATGGCGCTGTGTGTTCGTCACAGGATTTATTTATTTATTTCAGAATACAATAATTACCGGGTTTTACTAGCGTTTTATTCAATAACGTCATTATTATTATAAACCGAGCTTTCGCCAAGTTTACAGTTGGCTTTTTCAAGGTTGACTGAGATGTAATTCGTCTATATTTTAACATGTAAAAAAGTTAACATTTACTTTTTAATTTAAAAATGACGTTATTGAATAAATCGCGAGTAAAACCCGGTAAAATTGTGTTTTATTATGCAAAAACCTTAGACAAAATAATTATCGTATTTCGTTCGATCAGTTCCCGAGTCGATAACAAATAATTTATGCGTGTAAATGCTTATTTACACGCAATAATTATTACGACACACTACGACAAAACCAACGCTTCAGACGTTACATAAGTAGTAGAACAGTTTATGGCAAAATCGTTAAAGAAAATCATCATAATAACCCTTTATTATATGACACCGTCTAAGGAGCATATAATTTTATTAACAAACTCGAGTAAAGTAAATACTCAGGATTGTAAGGACTATAAAAATGAAGGTAATAGGTAATCTTCGTTAGAACTTCACAAATCTTACTTCTTACTAATTATAAACGCAAAAGCTTTGATACTCTTTCAGGCAAAAACAGCTTAACCAATTGTGATGAAACTTGGAATATATCTAGAGATCTGGAATAACACATAGGTTACTTTTTAACCCGATATTCCCGCGGGAACGGGAGTTTTGCGCGTGTTTTTTTATATTTTTATTCACCACCACGATGTTTGATGCGGAAACCAGGCTAATGATGATTTAAAATATTGTAAAGGAAAAAATCATCTTCTAAAATTCACTTGCGGTGAGATTTGAACTCGCGTCACTTGATAATAAAGCTAGCATAGCCGCTGGAAAAAATATGCCCTGAGCAATAAAAACAAATTACGGAATGATGATTAACTCAAAAATAATATCGGCTTTTTGTTGGAAGCTATCCAAAAACTACTATAGTTTAGTGTAATTCTATGCAAACCACATCATTTCCGTAGTCATTAATCCCTCGATCGAATTAAAAATGATTAAATTTTATATAACCTACTGACTTTTGTTGTTAATGTAATTCCTGCGGTTGCAGTTATAAATGCATAATATATTGTAGTGTTCAATGTCAAAGCTACTATTCTAGTTAAATCTAAGGTCGTTTTCTGTATTAAAATATGTGGAATGGTTATCTAATAGTTTGTTAATAAAATTTAACGGCCTATTAGATTACCAATCAATCAATCAATCAACTTGTTTAATATTTGTATATATCACAGGTAGGTATATCTATACTATACAAACTAATAAACTATATAAGTCTGTGGGTACTATGGGTACTAGACAATGGATATACCATAGATATTTAAACCTTTTTTTAGGAAATTTACAAACATTGGGCTCTACCATGTCTTATAAGTCGTCGCGAACTCGCCGCGTTGTGGTTCAGCTAAAAAAAATAAATTAAAACATCAAATAACAAAAAAAATAAAATAAAAACAATCTGCAAAAAAAGAAAAAGTTTTTTTTTATTATCTGTGGTTTTTAAAAGTAGTCTGGGTATTTTTTATTTAAAATTTACTTTATTTTTTTGAGCGACAAAAGGACGACATAGCAACGACAAACCAGCATGGTAGCGCGGATTATGATGATACTTAGAGAAAGAAGCTAGATCGAGAAACAATCATTAATTATTGATTGTCCTCGGCGGAAATCAAACTCGCAACGTTCTTCGTCACAGCGTCGTTAGCCCCACACTCCCCAGAGGTCGTCTTATTATAAAATTGAGTTTCAAACATCAATTTTCGAATCACCATCTTAAGGTTTCATATACGATCCGTAACATGTAAATTTGTTATTGCTCTCAAATTTTTATCAGGCGTTTCGCTGTGATTGAGTTACAAATTGATACATCCCTCGGGAAATTGATTTTATTCCGATATGAAATATGTCATCTTTATATTCGTCTTCGTGTGTGCGTAACGTTGTTATTTCTTATGAGATGACAAACAATAGATTTTAGATTTAGATACCGAGTTTTTGTTGTTGTTGTTTGCAGCCTTCTGCTATTTGATAAAGGTATTTGATCTTAACCGTTGACCTAAGTGAACCATTTAATAGAATTAAAGAGCTGCTTAAAATTGTTTAAGTGTGGAAGTTGTTTAAAAAAGGCTACTTAAATAAATTAGCAGGTTCTAAATTCAAAAATTTTTGAGTCAAAGAGCTGCTAAATTGTTTGATTAGCTCTCTTTATTCGGACGTTAGTCGTTGTTTTGAAGTGTGAGGTAACACTTATAAATATATCACTCAAAATGTTGTCCTTGTCACCAGGTACGGTGGATCCCAGCTGTACGGCCAGACAGGCGCAGGCGGCGGCGGCTCGCAGGTGTACGGCTACTCGGGCGAGTACCCGCACCCGCGCTCGCATTACTCGCGCAGGCGCTCCGAATACGATCCCAACTTCTAAAACGCCCAAGACAAGGTCAATAAAGCTGCAGCTGCAAGCGTCAAATTGTGCAAGTGTTGAGAACTTTTGACAATCAGGCTGAATACAAATTAGGCTAAAGCTATCGTTACACCAATTTGTCGGACCCGTCTGAACACAACTACAGTACGACTCTTGGGTGAGATTTGTGTCATATTAGTGTAAAAACGTGGATGAAAAATCTGTTTTCAATGGGCAACCGCAATGTTTTTTACATATCTTTTATATGACATAATATATCTCACGGAACGAGAATCGTCGTCCAGTACACATATAAAGCAATTTGTGTTCAAATTGACATTTTATTTTGACCTGTGCTGTAGGTGTGGATAAAGGACGCTGCAAGTCAGATGGTCAGTATCAGGTCGCGTTGACATGGTCAAAGTGTGCTCTGACCAATTTACTTGATTGAACGCTATCCATATTATATTGGCAACTCGTTAAGTGTTGCATGATACGAAAATGGCGTCCAAGTACCTATATTATCTATAAACGATTGGTCAATACATACTTTGGTAATGTTAATGTGGCTTTAGATTCTGAGCTTTAGATACTTCAATCTCGCGTTGAAGCAGCGTGACATGGTTTTTAATGAGCATGTATTTACTACAGATTGAATTTGATGGTCGTAAGATCCGTACTTACAAGCACTTTTCCCACATCAAGCTGGCAACTGCGCAGTTTCACGCTTGTAAATATTTTGACCTTGGTAGGGCCTATAAAACTCCTTGACAATATCTCACTGTAACCTCGACCTTAGAATACTCCTAGATACGTCATTAATCTAATCATCTTAGTGTTCCAATCTTCAACATCATTGTAACAGGTTGTGAATTACGTTTTGTCATTGTAAGATCGATAATTATTTTCCAATGGGGAATTTCCTTAAGAAAATAGGTTCTGACCGGCGGAGAAGCACCATAAAAGAAAGCTTCCCGAACATTATCTTTTATCTTTAGAAAATTTCCCATAACAAACTTTATACGGTTTTACATCTGCATGGTATTTTAGCAGCTTTTAGTCCGGCCTATTTAGGACTCTACAGTGTCAATCTGTGTTGTTCTTTTGCGTTTTATATTACCGTTTTATTTCTTTAATACTCTGAAATAGAATATTAAAAATTGTCTGCCAAAATATGAAATATTTACGACTGATTGTGAGATGTATATAAGTAGTATAAGTTCTCACTCGTATAAATGTAAGAAATAGTAGGTGAAGTCACGATTTTCTGTAGATATATCTATACCTACATACCTATATTTGCTCAGAACCTGTAGTGGAAAATCAGTGGCCTGTGTGAGCGTGAAACGCTTCGTCGTGCCAAATGAACAGTCTCTGTAAATATGAACCGAAGTTTACATATTTGTGTTATTCTCGGGGATGGCAAAACGGGAATTTTGTAGCATTCGAGGGTGGCGCATAACATATGGGGGTCCTTGAATGAATGGAATCTGAAGCCAAGGATCCGTGGCAAAATAGATATCTAATGTTTTCAAGTTACAGTAAAGATCATTCTCTACGATAAGGGAATAATAACTTAAATAAGTACGTGAGGTAAACCATTGTCTACCGGGACGCAATCTTAAAGGATTTCAACTAAAATAAATCAGAGATTGTACGAGTAAATGTTCTAATTCCGGTTATTGGTTTATTTGTAGGCTTTTATAGAATAAGATAAATACAAAATATTTCGATGATCTTATTTTAAGAAATAGAAAAATTTACAAAATCAATTACTTAATAAAATGAGTATTCTAAGAGTATTTGTTGAAAGCAACGGCTCTGGATTTGAACACGACCTGTCACGGAAGGATTATGAGAAAATAACCCCAGAGAACCTTCTGAGAAAATTCTAAGGCATTATTTTGCCTATTTACCAAAAAAAACTAGTGAGTTACGCGTCACCCAAATATGCTATTGTGCTCTGTTCCCCGAATAAAATAGGTAATAAGATCAATTATAAAGTAGGAAACAAAAGAACATTTTATTTCCTAAAATTGTTGCAGAATATGCGAATAGTTAACCTAACCAATACAATAGTCGTCAATTGAATTGATATGTATCGCTAAGTCGGTTCATAAAACACAATCTAATTGTAATATAACTTACCTACCTACCTACTAGCATTTAGGTATTACCTAAACATATTTATGATTAACGAGTTCATTAATGAATTTTAAATACTAAAGGTCTCTTGTTTGTGTCAAATTATCTAATTCAAATACATAAATTAGATGTTGAATGTATTGTACATTTTTATGTAATTTACCAACTAAGATGAAACCCTATACCTATAGCGATTGCATGATACTTATTATTTTATTTGTGTATATAAAAAAATCGATTTTTGTACATTTTAAAGTAGTTTATAATTTAATTATTATTGAATTATTAGATAGTTACAAATTAAACCCCTAAGATTCTAAATATAGAAATATATAATTATTGTCAGTTTTATTTTGAATCCTGCCCCTTTATAACATTTATCAGCCATCAAATAATAATCAAGAGAGACTTTGCTTAACTTGCTCAATCGTAAATCATAGACTAGATACTAAAAGACATCGCAACTTCAAAAGTATACTTCTATTTCAGATGAACTTTTAATAGTTCTGCAAAGAAGACTTTTCCAATTTCTCGACCCTTGTAATAACCGTAAAATTAAATTTTCACTTAAAAAATTTTCATCAGATATTCAGATATTTTTCTTTTTATCGTCCCATTTTAGTCATAAAATATTTTAATGGCATCGTTATTTTGACAAAGCCACATTATACATACTTTTTATAAGTTAGCGAAGCTTAAACATCAAATTGAAAAATTATTTTAAACTTAATAATCTATTTAATGCCTACATGTTATAGTTAAAACCAGTTTTTAGATATTACGCGATTTCCCTAGTTAAAGTTACTATTATAGAAAAAAAAATTAACGACGGTCGATTCACCTACACTTTTGAATATTGGTTTAAACCACTACAGATTAACCTTGTTCTGTATTTTGAGCTTTAAAAAAAACAACACGGAGCACCCCGACTAGGATAGGTTAGGTTATTATTAGAACATGATTCTAATTCCAATTTTAATTCTAGTTCTGACAAGGTATTTTAGGGAAAAGGAGTTCTATCTAAAATCTGGTTTTTACTATAACATTAGGTATTTTGTTTTTTTGTCGCAATAGACGAGCGCTTGACCACTATCTCATCTGATAGTAAGTGATAATAGGGTTGAAGATGTACCTAGCACGCTCATCTATAGAAGGAAGACGGTAGTGGAACAAGATACGCCATGTCTTTAGTTGGCGCACAGGTCTACGTATAGGAATACGAACGAGTCCAAGGGTGGGTGATAATAAGCCGCAACCTAAGCCTCCCACCAAGAAACGCCTTTTGATCTTTAAGAATACTAAGGGAAAAACATGTGTGAATATAGCTAGTATTTTTCGAAAAATATTAGTACTGCGGCATTAGTAAAGATAGTTTAGTAGAAGTGGATCATAAAAGCTAACGTTTTCCATTACGGTATCCCAAATAAATTACCTGGTAGCCTCCTGCATCTTATCTAGAAGTTTCAGGCTTAAGAGCAAGCCCACCGGATTGTATGTTTATTACAGAGAAACTCCTGTGCCAAATAGTTAGATGTAATTTACTTTTATTTCTTGTTGCATCTATGTTAGTTATTAGGAATGCACAAAGTGGGATACTGGCAGTGTCTTCCGGAATCCGAAACCCACCGATTTCGTAAGGAAACTGAATATCTAGGGTACATTTATCTATACTTATAATAAAATCGTAACTTGGCGGTGTCTGTTTTTGATAGATATTTTGAAAAAAACAATTTAGGGGTATGTACTAACGTAGCAGACCCCATTTCCGAGTTTAACTTTTGGTCTGTTTGTCGCGGGATCGCGACTTGCGCGGGTGAAACCGCGGGGCGCAGCTAGTCTTTAATTTATGTTTCAAATATCTTTTATATTATGATCAATTGATAATGTTTGAGAAGATACTTTTTCTTATATTATTTTTCATTTGCTTGCACACTTTTGCACATACAATTTACCTGCACATCTATTACTTTTTTTATTCTTAGTAATCTCTGTATGTATACATTTGTGTTGTGTACATTAATGAATAAAGAATACATATTTTGTAATACGTGAGTGTATAAAAGTAGCAGTAAATGACAAAGGTCCTATACTAGGTTATTTTGTTCCAATCAAAAACCGTGCAGGATTTGTTTTCTACTGCAAGAAGAACAACTTTTGTTCCTGACTATTGGAAATTCAAAGCAACCATATTTGTAAGTGATGTGTTTATTTATGTAAGGGCAAAAGGTGTACATCGGCCGACATAAATAAAGTATTCGTTAATCCTCCATACTTAATCCGAATACTGAAATGTTAATGTCGGGGTGACATAGAACACGTGCTTTTGCAGTAACTCACTCTGCATGTAAGCCTCTCCCTCTCTCAACTCCAGTGCAGTGCAAATAAAACGATGACAATGTTTGTGTTCGTCTGTTACTTTGCGGATAACTCA
Organism: Idaea dimidiata; assembly: GCA_949358125.1. NCBI lineage: Eukaryota > Metazoa > Arthropoda > Insecta > Lepidoptera > Geometridae > Idaea > Idaea dimidiata. The sequence goes on from OX442338.1 coordinate 7,995,472, forward strand.
TTCCCAACTTTCGCATTAGAAAATTCACTTACTTAAACGCAGAATGCACATTATTACACATCGGACACTAGCATCGTTCTGGGGAGGGATTTCCTGTAATGTTTTAAATTCTATGCAATGAATGAAATACGCAGAACGGCGACAGCGGTTAATCTTCAAGGTATGCCATTTTGAAACACTATGTATGTACATTCGAATTTCTCGATAACAATTAACCGACAAAATATCTCAGTGGACCAAATAGGAAGTTTAATAATTCCCTTCAGCAGCTAAGGAGATCGCTCGATATTTTATTACAAGGTAAAGGATTTGTAAGTAACTTTACGCCCCAAGGTCCCAAAGTTCCGGATTTTCCTCTCATAAACAAAAAGTTCATCTTTTTTCACCATTTTGGAAACTTTTATTCCCCTCCGTTAATAAATAACCTATATAAAAATTGGAGCTACCTAACCTGCCTACAGCCGTAAATGAACGCCGAGGTGTAAAAGGATCACAATTTTAATCCTTCCGCATGCCTACATTTTACGATGGGTGACACCACCCCCGAGTGTTATTGAAAACGATGTCGTAAATTTGATTTATATAACGAGATTTAACGGATGATTCGTCAAATATTTCGAAGCATATGATATGACTGTTGGTATGACATGACATCTCCGAGATGACCTTCTGTGGGTCTGTAACCACCCAGCAACATTGCCAGATCGATTCTCGTGGTGGATATATTATCACACGGATAATAAACACACAATTCACATAAAAGCGGCACGACGACGACAACGGGGATTTTTATTATCTATGCTTTGATGCCGACGATGGAGGTACAAATTGATGCATCTTTTCACATAGATCAGCCGCGGAAGCGATCACGGGACGGGATCATAATTTGCTTCTGGTTGGGTGTTACTATAGGTATATATTAAATAGAGGTATAGTTCACTTGGTATAGTAGGCCTTCTTATCTGTTTTTTTTATGACTATAGTGCCCGGGACATTGTTAGGTGGAGTAGGTTTGTTCAGCACCTATACCACCCTCCTAGCCTAGTCAGCCATGCCCAGAGGAAAGAACTAGTCAACATGATGTTTTCCTTCACCGTAAGAGCGATGTTATTAACGCAAATAATTTTTTTGCAAGGAAAAAGACATTGGAGCACAGCTGTGATTCGAAACCACGACCATCGGAATGAAAGTCAGGATATTTACCACTAGACTAGCACCGCTCCAAAGGTAGACAGAAACGGATAGTAAGCATATTTTAATTGTAGTAGTACCTACTAGTTCAATGATTGCATGTAAATGTGTATTTCGCAATTATTATTTTTTGTGTTTTAATGTGCTTTTTTTAAGTTAGGTTTTGTGTTATCAGTTTGTATTTTTCTTTATATTGGATAGTTCTATTTCAATGCGATATAATTATTTTCTTAAAACAAAACTCATATTTATCTTTCGCTATGTATTTACAAATGTAAGTATAAAACTATTCTACCGTAAATATACACATTCTAGCCACTTTTGAGCATTATGCTACCATAATGTGGGATAATTTAAACAAAGACGTCGTCTCACGCTAATGTTAAACTAACACGACAAATTCCCAAGCACGTGCGTTTCTGTAATTACTGCTAAGCCGTCCAAACAATTCCGGAGGATTCTATAATGGAATGATAATATTCGGGCCAGGCGTGATCCGAGTCCTAAATCCGACAGTGTACGGATATACCTACCGCCGCGCTATTTGCGATCATTACCAACAAACTACCCAAATGTACCTTCTATATTTACTACTAGGTAATTTCACCAAATACAATTTAATTTCATGCTTCATAAGCTTTCAGTGTTAGATGTATGAGCGAAGGTTAAATTGCTAATTGAAAATCATTGTCTTATTTAATTGAGTAAGCTCATTGTTTAAATCTATAGAACTATCCTTACCCTTTCTTTTAGCTTTGCTTTATTCAGGTAAAAAGTAAACCATATGAGTATATACTTGAAGACTCAGTAATTAAAAAAAACGATATTCTTAAATACCTATAAATTTTATGCTCATGAACTTTGATGTCCTCCTAAATACTCTATTTATTCGTGGCTTTTATTTTACTTGCCATTAGGTTCAGTAATGAATTCGGCTTTTAGTAGATTTTGGGTAAAATTAATTGTAAAGAGTAAGCAACGGGCACCGGCCGCAACATACAATTTCCATCAAAGGGATTTGCTTGAAACCTTCAGGGCACAAACTAGACTCTTTATACATACTGAGCCAGTGATTGTTTTACTTTTGAATACTAAATATCTATTGTGTTGTATGCTTTGTGCTGTTCAAAGGCGTCTTGTGAATTTTATAATAAGGTCTGAGTTTACAGTACCGGATAGGGATAAATAATTAGCAATTTGAGTTAAAATATCAGAGTTAGGCCCGCTTACCTACACTAGCATGGGTTAAAAAATTAACTTCAGGGTTTGCTAACCTATTTTTATTTACAAACATTTTCACGTTATTGTGTTAAATAGTGTCAAAACTTGTCGTCAAAATTATAACTCAGGCTAAAATAAGCGGGGTAAAATGTTACATAAAGTAAAAGAAAATGAGAGAGTGAATGAGATAGTAAATGTAGAGTGTTCTAATTGATCAGTGACTTAAATACATTTACTTACTAAAAAAAAGTTAATAAAGGTTTAAAAAATAATGCCGATGTAATTACAAAAAGAAACAGAAGGTCACAAACAGAGTACAAACAAACGAAGGAAAAGGTTGAAAAATAAATGTATTCCGTACAAACAGTTGTACTTACGCATAATATAATAAAGAAGCAAATAATTATCTAAAACAATTGTTTTCCAAGGAAAGGATAAAGGAAAGATAATACTTAGGTACCTACTTTCAGTACAAAATGTTTGTTTCAAAACAAAACAATAGGTAGGAAAGTGGCGTGCGCGCGACATCCTCGCTGGAAACCTTTCAGGAAAGCTATTCTAACATGAAAATTGTTAATATTGTTCTTTCGCATTTGTGGTCCAATAGAAGTTAAATGGAGTATATTAAATAGTCCAACTTTGACGTAAACAAAATTAAAAGCGACCAAATTACAATTTTGAAGTAACTTTTTTGCATTCTATAATATACATACCTACGTAATATTTATAACAGAAAGGCAGTTTCAACACAACTGAAATAAAAAAGAAAACTTCAGAAAGGCCTGTTACCACGATAATAATTTTAATAAGCGGCGTTGGCACCACCACTCAGTAACATTTCAAACTTTTAACAGACATAAATTTTCCTGAATTTTGTGGGCTTGTTTTTTAGAAAAACGTTTTCGACTGCCCAAAATTAATATCCAGGTTCTGAATCTGTGCATGCAAAGCATTAAATAACTAAAAGCGTCTATAAGATTAGTACTTATATGTTACTATTACTAATTAACTATTTACTATTAGTAAATTACTAATTATGGATGATTATACTTTTATTTGAAGACAGCTTGTGTGTGTACAGTTAATAAGTTGCACGTCAAGAATAACCAGCAAAAGAAAAGCTATATTTATACAAACGTAGCTCGCCCTAACACTACCCGATCCCAGTCCTATCTTAGTCCTGGTGCTCCGTATAGTTTATTTCGTGGTTTTAGATATACTAATACGTACCCCTGTCGACATCGACCAATATTAGAGAGCAGTATGTAATTTTCCATACTTTAAAGAAGCGTAAAATTAAAAGCTCTTCTGTTATTGGTCGAACCGTTTAGAATCTTACGAATAGATATCCGTTAGTTTATAAATTTACTACGAGACGTGGTAAGTTTATAAATTTACGAAAATGTGTTCGTAAAATAATACAATTTATCTCTCGTTTAGAATCCTACGAAAGTTTATAAATTTCCTAGGAAATTTATTGATTTACGTTTCTTATTACTTTACGGTGAAATATATAATTCATTCCTTGGGATATCACCAAGGGCAACGCCAAGAATTTCCAAAGATTTGCTATATTACGAAAGACAAAGTTAGTATCTTTCTACGTGTTTTGTCAACCCTTCTAACACAATCTTGGCTTTTATTAACTAACCCCCAATTACCTAGAGTTATCATAACATGAAGTAAAACTATTCAGCTAACTTTTATCTTTACTTATTGTGTAACTTTGGGAAAAACAAACCAACTAGATACGTCAACCGCACGTATTATAACTAAATAATGTTTTGTTTGCTATTGATAAATAGGCTCGCCTGTTACTGACGTTTATTAGATTGATTGATTAACACTTTATTCTACTTAAAAAACACAAATTACTTATAACAAGATTACAGATTAGATCTTAAAAGTAAAGTAGTTAAGGCTAAGATTGATTGATTGATTAACTCTTTATTGTACACACACAAACATGACAAAATAATACAGAAAATATCTTAAAATATGGTGGCACAATGGGCGGCCTTATCGCCTAAAGGCGATCTCTTCCAGGCAACCAGAGATAAAATAACCAATAAGAATTGATAAACCAAAAACGAATACTAGTTTACTTACCTAGGTAGCGTCTCGTAAGTACCAAAACAGTATTTCTCGTTTAATATTGCTTATATTGTTAATTAGATTAAACTGTATTACCAAATTGAAGTTCAAATAACTACTGATCAATACAGGAAAAACAAATGTTCAAATACTTGTTTCGTTGTAAAATGCAAACCTCTGTTTTAGAAAAAAAAACATTTTTGTTTGTGTTGTAAAAGTTAACAAATCTTGTAAACAAACCTGCCAAAATGAAGAAAATAGAATGATAAATTTTAAATACTAAAATTTAGTTTTCATGTGTTTTGTTATTATCTACTGAGATATATCGACAACCAAATCCACAAATTCTTCTATTCGTCCTTTTAACGCCCGCATTGAGGCATTGTATTTATTGCTATTTTTATTGAATCTAAAATAAAATGTAACTTTTACATAACGTTGCTTAAATGTCATCCTTATATAAGGTTTTTAACTAACGCTTAAAATTATCAGGGTCGTAAAAACCGTGTGGCGTCATTTAGGGGATGGGACATCATTAATCACGACGGGAAGGATTTTAGGGATAAGTAAATGTGCGTTAGGTAAACCAGAATAGTTGGTCACATTTGGCTAACTGCTGATATTATTAAATACATGACAACAACCTTTATAATATAGGTACCTATAGCCGTGAGAAGTGTTGGTCTAGTGGTAGATACTCTGACTATAATTCCAAAGGTCGTGGTTTCGAATCCCGGCACACCAATGTCTTTTTTCTTGCGAAAAAGTTGAGGAAAACATCGTCCAGTTCTTTCCTTTGGGTATGGCTGACTAGGCTGGGAGGGTGGTATAGGTTCTGGGCAAGCCTACTCCACCTAACAATATCCCGCGGGCACTACAGCGCTATAATTAGCATGGAATTCAATGGATGGAGTTATTTGCACTGTATAAATCGTCTAAAATTAGATGAAATGGCCAATTATTATTATTATTATAGCCCGAGGTACCTACGGCCACATGTTAATGACAAAGTACACACGTCAACAAAAGCCTTACTTTTGTTACTACTGTTTGACTTTTTGCGTGTTTATTTTAAGCGTATTTGACTTTATGCTTGTTTGATCTTTAACATATGATCCAGTGAATCGACTGTAGTAGTTAAGTTGAAAATAGTTCAAATGAAAATAGTTGGTATGATACGTAACCATGATGGCCATTCCGACTAAGTACCCTCGACTGCGATGTCACAAAGCCTTGAAAATAAAGAGCTTCGAGTACCTTTGAAATCTTGCAATATGAAAGGGTCACTCCATTCAAAGGAATGAGTGACAGTCCCATTTCGTATAACATAAATATTCTAACGTTCGATTTGAATCGGACCATCCAAAAAACATTTCCATCATGTTTTAAATCTTGAAAGGGAAAGGGAAGTCTGCCATTAATCAGACGTCAACACACATGTCCCATTGAACGAGGCGTTTCCTCCAACTTACGTAAACTATCTCAAAAGATAGTTGTTGAGAAATGTGCTGCTTTGACCCGAGAGATGGACTGATAAGGGATCTCTTTCTTGTAAATATTTCCTGTTACACATTTTTGTAGACCATCATTTTTCAGTCACGCTGCTGTGACAGTGTGAATTATTTTAACCGACTACGATGGAAAAATCTTATCTAACTAATATTATAAACGCGAAAGTTTGTACGTATGTATGTGAATTTGTTACTTTTTCACGCAAAACATAATGAACCAATTGCGATGAAACTTGGAAAGAACCCTCGTAAATCCCGATCCCGCTGAATTATTATGATAAAAAGTAGGCTACTATTATTCTAAATCTCTAACTATCTATATTCCAAATTTTATTGCAATCGGTTAAGTAGTTTTTACGTAAAAGACTAACAAAGTCACGTACATTCATGCAAACATAATGTAAACTTTCGCGTTTATAACATTATAATTATTTTTCCCGGGTCTTATTCGCGTATAATTATTTTTAAGTTCTCTTACCTCGACGTTTCGATCATGTTATGAGTTAATAATTATGAGTTCAAATCGTGTGAGTTTAAAATGTTTATTTATAACATTAGTCTGAAAAGCGATTCTTTAGCTCGTACTTTTGTACCTACTCAATGCATAAGTGACAGATTTATAACTTCAGGACTACACGAACGGATTTTGACGAAGTGTAAAAGTATTTTATTTATACTACCCTGTCAATTTACCCACTTATTACTCGTCGCGCTCTGTCGGGAACGAACGGGCGCTCGTGACAATGAAGATAACATTTGCAAAGCAAGTGATCTCAGAAATATTATAGTAATAAATAGTGAGTTAAGGGTCTGATCTGTGCCTTGGGTAGGATTTATTAAGCCGGGAACTCACTAGCGAGCCGCAACCGTAACTTGCGTGACACAGTAACGACGTTTTAGTGTGTGAGTACGCGTGTTTAAGTTTATGCTTAAAACGACCCCGCGCCGTCTCCCGATCGGCCCGCCTAGCACCTGAGCGGTCTCATGTTGCAACATTTAATTGTAACCAAACAAAAGTACACACTAGTTATTGGTAACAGTTCATGCAATGGTTACGGTCACAGCTCTCTAGTGTGTCACTTCACTTTAGGGTCCGATGTCCGTTTTTGCTAACACAGACTATAAAAATCATAGATAAAATCCAGACTACGAATCTCTCAACAGTAGATGGTACCGAGTTATCCGCCTACACAAAAAAATATATCTCGCAGTCCGGAAGAGTGTTTTCTTTCTATTTTTCTATGCCACGTATTTCGTGAAGTGGAACTCTGATATATGAGTATAATATGTAAGTATGTAATATATTTACTTATTCTTATTTTTACACGCTTTTATTAATCTTTCATAAGGAATGCCACAATTTAACCCAATAATAAAGTAAGAAGTATTTGGTTAGAGTTCATTCTCTGGATTATTATTTCAGGAACTTGTAAAATTACCTTTATATTTAAGTATTTAGGGTTCATATTTATTTAAACTTATAATTTTGTATCTTCAACCGCAATACCATTGAATAAGCTGGTAATGTAACCGCGGACTGGGCCTTCGATCTTTTTTTTAAATCTACTTTGTCGATTTTCTTTTCTCGCTGGCAGACAGTGTCAGACCAAGAGACTGAAACATTTTCAAATTATTTTTGTAAAAAGTTTTTCTTGCAGTGCTAAACTGTATGAACGTAATTGAAGCTCAGTTTGCAAGCAAGCATAAGGGAGCTTGTAAAAAGTTACAAAGCACATGATTGATAGATCATTGTACGAAGCCACATTGTGGTTTTATTATGCGTTGATCTCTTCCATTTTTAACAATATTTCAAATCTTTACGGTTCGATAACTTCCCTACTTTCCTATGCTTTCAATTTAGTGGGGTCACCATATTTTAGTATTATTTATTGTGTATAGCTAGCTAGCTATCCTAACCTAGCAATAATCAAATAACTTTCTATTTAAACAAAATAGACTGGACAGCTTGGAAATATGTTTGCTAGACCGTTGCCCTACAGTGGGACAGTTAAAGTTAACAAAAAAAATAACTCAGTTAAAGATATCTGCAGTTTATGAAAATCAACATAAAATTCGTTTCTATCAAACAAGGAAAGAATAAAAAAGCAAACCAAATATTTACTTTATTTACTCTCCCCGAGTGAAGTCCCCGTTCTCCTCATGACGCATGCAATCAACACTTCCGGGAAAACGACGGTCCCCGAGCGTACATTGAGTAAGTAATATCAGATACTCATATGATTTTTTTGTGTGTAACCTAATAAGAAAGGTTAGAATACATATTGAACCTAATTGAGTGTATCATATACCTATCGCACTTATACTGGGTACCAACAACTTGCAAAATTTGTTTCGAAATAGACCAGACACCAAAACCAATTATGTATTTACTAACTAAGTGTTAGTACTAATAGTAAATCACTTGTTGTGTGACTGACTAATTTCTTTTGTCAGATACTAGATATTAGTTAGAATCAGTTTTTTTCTTTACTTCTTTTCTTACTCCTTAATTGTATTCTTTCGTCACTAATTCTAGGTCGCTATACTTTAATAATTCCACGGACAACCAAACGGACGAATAAACAACTGTCATCCAGAAAGAAAATCTGGGGCTTATTCCTGTATTGTTATTTTTTAATTTTCTTACCTCGACGTTTCGATCATGTTACAAGGAGACCAGTCAGTCCCATTGCAACAAAGTGAAATAATATCACTATAATCTGTCATAAATGTATAATGCCTACTAAGTATAATGACAGATTTCCTTCCTAGGTGACTGTATTTCTTTCGTTTATTCGTTCATAGCAGAGGCCCAGGGGCTCTATTTTTGAATCATTAGCGCCTCTTCGAGCGATTCTATAACTCCGATTTCTACTAATGTTCGTTCGATTTCTGTAATTTTTCTGAATGAATCGAACGACCGCAACGAGTGGTATCAACCACTCGCCGCAAGAATCCGACATCGAACGAAAATCAGCAGATATCGAATTATTTAAATCGCCTGATGTGCAACGAGCGGTTCAAAAATAAGGCTCCTGTAATGTTTCCATAGAATTTTACCTTCTATACCTTTATAAAACCTATGTATAAGGTTTCTGGCCGTAAGAACTTCGACGATAATTAATCGGGACATTACCTACGTAATCATCACAACTTTGTTTTCATAAGTAACAAAGATAATCTTAGTTTGAGTTTTATTATTAACTTATGTCCGGCCGCATTTATCTGTGGTTTCGGCGTGCGATCGAGTGGCTCCTGTGGGAACTACTTTGGAAAGAATTCGTAATTTTTCCTAACTCGCGCTAGAATGATTTCCCCGTTGCATTCATGGGTCACTGAGCAACAACGATAATAATATCAAATAATGATTCTTTGTACATTTTATTTTTCAACGTTATCAGGGAAAATTTTGTATTTTTAACCAACAACAAAAAAAGGAGGAGGTTTCTCAATTCGTCGCGTATATAAATATATTTATGTTTATTCATCGATTACTCAAAGATGGCTTGACCGATTGAGATCGTTCCCTTTTTAATGGAAAGGTGGAAACTCCAAGATGGTTCCATAAAAGTTTGGTGAGGATCTGACGAGTATCTTCGAAATGATGGACAGGACAGCATCCAAAAGTTAAATAAATTACAATTTTTTGGACTTCTATAAAAAATGTGTTTTGAAGGGACGCAATGAAATAGGTACAAAGCTATGTTACTCTTCTAAAAAATACCGTATTGTTCCAGAAAATGTAGATATAAGACAGATACATTACATAATAATATGAGATATTTTGCGTTTACGACTCATATATAGAAATAGGTAAGTGTGTGAAGTGAAAATGTGTTACAATACAACAGCAAAAAGGCTCCAATTCAGCATAAGATACGCACGGTAATCACGCGAAAGGGGAGCTTATTCGGTCTTATTTGAATATTACCCACCAACCTATAATAAATAATGAAAATTTAGAAGCCTTTGACGTGAAATTGCTGCGAAAAATGTTATTAATTAATTTTTATTCCGACATGACGCCTACGCGAAAAATATATTTATTCACAAAGAGAAAATTCATAAATTTAATCTTCGTGCTTCAAACACAGCAGTTTTTTTTGATGCCTACAATTTATTTTTTATTCAATTCAATGAACTCAACTCTGTTACTGTACTCACGTGTAGAACTAGGTATTAATAATTCTATTAACCGCACTTCGCTCCCAAATAACAGGTCCTTAAATACCTATTTTCCTTGGTCACGGCATGACGATTTCGCTAATTCTTTTTTTGTGTCAAGAGCTTATAAAAGCATAGCCTAGCTATAAGATTTTTTTTGTACTAATTCTTTTTTTATTTGTCAAGAGAAAACGCTTAATCGATTTTGATACTTTGGTATGGAGATAGATGAGACCTTGGTGAAGGGCATAGGTTACTGCGGGGTAGGGACATGGGTGAGTGTGGGTGAAACCGTAGGATGCAGCTAGTTTTTTTATAAAAATATCACAGAAAAGATAATCCGGAAATACTTGTTTTCGACGAGAAGTCAAATAAAACACTAATAAAATCACAAATGCAAGGCTAACTGCTTTGAAAACAACAATTTTTCACAATTTATTCTCGTTTTCTAAAAGGAAATTTATCGAAGTCAATAAGTCAGTATCAAGGGAGAAACAAAGCTGGAACCACGACTCATTTATCGTCTTCATTTATCATTCTGTGGTATGGTAAACGCTGGTATTTTATAGGGATCTAACGTAGTGTAACTCTCTTCAATTATTCACAAACTTTAGGACGGTAGGGTAGGTCCTGCTAAATTGGTTTACCTTGTGCTCTTCGGAACAAAGCAGAGGTAAAAGTAGGCACGAATTTGTCTATCGTTGGTCTTTCCCCTCGTTTATGTTGTTGCTAAAACATGGTATGTGGTGACGACGACGACGTTCCCATCACAAAATAATTTTTAAAAATACTGTAGTATATAGGTATATCCGTTGTCTTGTACGCATAGTACAAGTCTAGTACTTAGTTTGGGGCTAGATTGCGCTGTGCAATATTCGATAGTCGAGCAATATTCATTTATTCTATTTATTGATTCGAACATTGTACCGATCACATGCCCACTGTTCATTGCAGCTGAGCGAGAGAGTGGGGTCGCGAGAGCAGAAATGCTCGGAGGATGGACACCTCACGTCAGTGATGAGTTGACCCGCTTCACAGGACTGCCTAGGATGGTTTAAAACCAGTGAGGTCCATCCTTCAGCCTCTCACGCCCCTGTTGCCTCCTGGCTGTCAGTTGCTCGGATTAATAAGGGTGGTCCAGTTTGTGAGTTGGCGAGTCTCCGTCAGCCATTTTTACGTATTTTTTGAACATCGTTACGGCAGACGCCATAGTGCCCACAGTTCCCCCAGTATCCGATTTACTACCATCTCATTTCCATAGTCTAAGTAGGTAGTTTCACCGTAGTTTATACAGAGGTCTATCTATATATCCGACCCGGAGATTGTCCTTGGGTGCATATTATAGTGCAGACAGGGATAATCGCCGGTTCGGTGTCCATCACAATTTTAAATGAAATTGATATTAAAACAGGACTCTACGTGTTGACTTTGGTCCCACGCACGCCTTCCAATCCAAAATGATAATAACACGGTAATCGAGAAATAACAAGGCTACAATTGATTCCGATATTTCTACGCGATGGGGACTTACGCAAATAAAACCGTGGAACGCTGTTAGTACTAGATAGCGTTAAAAGATGTTCAAAATGTCAAGTGTAAGATGTATATAAATAATGCAGAAAAGGTCCTAATTTGCAAGCGTGCATACCTGCGTCGTACTTCGCAAGATGGGTAACGAACCGTGGCTAAAGGCTCGTTAACCCCCACTTGTCTGCTGATGATGTGGTCTGAGAACCTTCAGGCATTGCAACCTACTGTCACTTTGTATGATCAAGCAACTTTAAGTTTACTTTAGTGCAAAAGTCTTGAATTTTTAACAAAATAATTTTATGGTCTTGAGAGTTGATGGTTCAATATTCGTACAAACATCGACTTTGGGAAAAAAACTAGTTTTTTAGTTTTTTAATAACTTAGCAATCCATTGATATTCATTAAAATAATCTTAGTTTGTTCGGAAAAATTAACTTAATTAACTCTGTAGCATCTCTGAAACAGTCAAACAAAGTTAATTTAATCTAGTTTTAATATATTTATGTTGGTTTATAATTACGAATTTAAATAATCAGTGGAAATTTAACATTGCTATTTTTATTTATTATTTATATTTTTATTTTATTGGTATGGATTCTGGATTCTGCATTGATTGACAATCGACAATCCAAAAGCATATTTGACGGTTTTCAAAAATTGAGAGAACGTTAAAAATCTAAAATAAAATTTAACAAAAAGAAACTTTTCAGGGGGGAACAAGAACGGGGGGAATAAAGACTATTCCATTATTTTGGCGCTTTAAAAATGTTGCTGACAATATATCTAGGTATTAGGTGTAGGTACATTAGTCTTTCCTATTACCTAAAAGATAACAAGTTTGTACTAATTTAGGAATAGATAAACAACCATTTGTGTGATGTGTGTAGATTATGCTCTCATGAATAATTTATATCTTAGGATTTTGCGTGGTTTAACATTTGATTAATGTCCAAACAAAATGGCTTTAAATTAATGCTGAAATGATCCAGAAATTGTGACATATTATCATATCACACGATATCTTTAATATTATCCTAAACATATTAGGACATATACACATCACTTTTTTAATGGAACTATCTATATTTATAATTAAGTTACGCGTGTTTTTTATTAACATATTGTTGATATAAAGATACAACATATAAGCTTGGCTATCGCTATAGTTTTCAGACGTTTTGGTGTTTTTGTAAGTCTAAAAGTGTTTGTTAAATAAATAATAATATATTATATACATTAACCAACCAAGTTTATAACCAAGTAGGTAACCAACTCAAAACCATCAATTGAATAGCAGTGGCGGACCAAAAACAGATCACTCATCTCCTTTCTTAGGTCTAATCACGAGTTCTTTTGTTTTCCTTTATGTAACTATAATAATAGGGGTTTAAGTATGAAATTGCCGTTTTATTGCAATAGGTTCTTTGAATTGACATAGAATCTTCATGGTTTGAGGTTTTCGAATGAAACTTATTTCAAATGGTTTCTGTGATGTTCTTTTTTTAAAAAATGTGAAACATTTGAATATCGACTTTCAATTGTTTTTGTTATTCAATTTAGACAAGAAAGATGGATACTGCGAAAATTCGAGTGATTTTTGAATACGAGTTCCGACGCGAAACTAACGCGGCAGAAACAGCCCGCAATATCAATGCTGCGTTTGGAGAGGGGTCTACTAATGAACGCACCGTGCGATTTTGGTTTAAACGCTTTCGTGATGGATATTTCGACTTAAAGAACGAGCCACGAGGAAGACCGCCCACACAGGTGAATAACGATGAATTAAGAGAGATAGTGGAAGCCGATCCTAGTCAAACTACCCAGGAATTAGCGGCATGGTTTAACGTTACCTTACCCACTTTATTGACTCACTTGCGTCAAATCAATAAAAAAAAAAAATACGAAAAATGGGTGCCTCATGATTTGACTGATCTGCAGAAAGAAACGCGTGTTGAAACTTGTGTTGCCTTGTTGAACCGGTACAGAAATGAAGGAATATTGGATCGAATTGTAACATGTGATGAAAAGTGGATTCTTTATGATAACCGGAAAAGAAAAATGCAATGGCTGACCCCAGGTCAAATGCCACAACAGTGTCCTAAAGCAAAACTTACCAATAAAAAGGTAATGGTAACTGTTTGGTGGTCTCAGCATGGTGTTATTCACTATAGTTTTCTTCGATCTGGTCAAGCATTTACGGCAGATGTCTATTGTGCCGAACTCCGAACCATGTTGACAAAACTAGCAGTAAAACAGCCCCGACTCATGAATCGATCTTCACCATTATTGCTCCACGACAACGCGAGACCTCACACAGCACGAGAAACCATTTTGACCCTTCAGGAACTGCACTTAGAAACCATTCGTCATCCTCCGTATTCACCAGACCTTGCTCCAACGGACTACCATTTTTTTCGTGATTTGGACAATTATCTACGTGACAAGAAATTTTCTTCCCAGGAGGCAGTACAAAATGCTTGCACACAGTTTGTGCAGTCTAGATCGTCGGAGTTCTATCGCAAAGGCATTAATAACCTTCCCATTAGATGGCAGCAATGTATAGATAATAATGGCAACTATTTTGATTAAATAAATTTGTTAAAAATTTAAAAAATAAACAATTAAGATTTTCAGTACAAATCGGCAATTTCATACTTTAACCCCTAATATATTAATCTTAAGTGTTATCTAGTAATTAGTTGTCTGAAAGAGATCGCCCATAGGCGTTAAAGGCACCCATTAAGCCACTTATTTTTTGCTGAATTTGCTGTTATTCGCATTCTGTTACAATAAAACGTGTATCTATCTGTGTAGGTAATTTAACTTAGCCTCATTAATAAACGTGGAATAAAGTCGGTGTAGTTTTACAACTTTTTTTTGTTAAATAATAAATACATTACCACGAAAAAAAACAAATCATGTTCTCTGTACTCTGACCTTATTCCGCGTTTATCAATAAGGCTATCTATGTCTTTGAAACAAAGTTCATTAATATACCAAAACAAACATGTCTTTTCTCTGTCAATGTTTAAATTGACACAGATACCTATCTCTTTCGAGTGCGTACCTATGTAGGTAATTAAAGAAGGAACTTTGAAACAACATCTCCTAAATAAACGCCAAAGTCAGTTCGTTATCTTCTATACTAGAAACATCTAATTACTCCTCCAAAATAAAGTTTGAAAACATTAATTGGAAAAACATAAAGACAGAACTTTAAATGAACAAACTTCAGTCGGCATAGAATCCACTTGTCCTTGATGTTGAAGCTACGGCTTAATGTAAAAGCAGTTGTCAAGAAGCCGTGGTCTTTTGTCTGTAAAACAAAGGCGATGAAATCGCTGGTCGTGTAAAGCTGGGGTCCCATAGAGCGATGTATCACGCGCCGCACCACTCCTATCGAGACCTGTACCCCTAAAATGAGTCGTAGTCAAATAGGTTATTTCGTATAATAAGAAATATTTTATTTTAGTCAAACGTTTATCCCCATTTTTACCTATTTAGAGATGGAATTTCTAAAAATCCGTCCTTGCTGGCTGTCCATCAGCCAGTGATGAATGAATGAATCAGTTACACTTGCGTTTTGTTAAGTATGATGATGATGATTACACTACACGTATCAACTCTTGGTAGGAGTACTGTGCGATTGAAAGTGTCTGGCGTCGCGCCACTCCAACATGCCGTGAGAACCGACGCGCTCGTCGAGGCCTGGTAGCGCATCCCGATCTGCGGGAGTCGGTAAGTTTAAAGGCGCGTCTGCGTCTGTACTTAAATGCACCAGAATCTGTGGCGCGTCGTAGCGCGGCGTAGAGCGGCTTGTGGCACGGGCGCGAGGCGAAATCATGCACAAATCTCGACACAAGCGGCGCGGCGCGGCGCGCGAATTGCTCGATACAGCGCTCCGTGGGACCCCTGCTTAAAGTGTCCCCGTGATTAAAATTTAGGATTGTACAACTAGGGCAATTGTTGTTAAGTTGTCAAGTCACAAATTTTATACCATTTTATCACATAACATCATTAAATGATTATACCAATAGTATAAAATAAAAGAAAATCCTGAAACTTTAAAAACCAACACGATTGGTACAGTAACAGGGAAACACACAGACGTGAAATGTGAATTTCACAAACTATAGATTCTATACTTTAACTGCCTCTTCTAAGCTGGACTTTTTTATTGCTCCTAAGTACAGACCTTTTGTCCTCTCTTTTTTAGTATAAGTTAATAAGTGTCAAAAGTTAATAAGATTACATACTCGTCCTATGTTTACTTGACATCGCCTTAATGTTACTAAGTAAGTAAGTATAAGTGATTTTATGTGTTCCTGGGCTCGAGCAGCTTACATGATATCTACTGTCGTAAATTTGGGGGATCCTCGAATATGCTTCAAATACTCGTATAACCAATTTATTTTATTATCAGAAATGCGCACGACTGCCTTTAAACGGAATATGATTTGAATGCAAACTTATTTCCGTATTTTATTATTTTACTCGCATTTCACAGTAATTTATGGAAGGAAAGCTCAAATGGCTGTGCAAAAGGCAAAAGGTCCAGTTTTGCATTTACCTCCCGGTTACGTGACTCGGTTAAGAAATTATTTTGTAAACAACTTTTCATGATAATTATGAGATCGCGGTGAAAATCGAATTATTTAAACGCTTCCTTTTTAAAGAAAATCTTGAGTTCAGGAGATGAAACTTCCATGTGCCTTGAATAAATTAAAAATGTTGTAACGAAAAATAATAATTATAAAACAGTAAAAACCTATACACTTTTTAAACTTCCACAATTTCTGTTCATTATTTCACTACATTTCAACTTCAGAATTTTAAATTCGGTCATTTTAAATTTAAAATAGTTTTGTGTATTAACGCGATCTAAACCCGAAAATCTAATACTTAGTAAAAACCTAATTATTGAAAGTTTCTGTGTAATCAGGAATGAATATGAAATGAACAATTGAACGAACACACATTCAACATTCTAGCTAATATTGTGCTTGTGTAGCGAACCCTTTCACAAAAGTGCTTTCACATAGCCTTGTGGGTAAGTTACTAAAAATTTCCGTAAGCCGATGCTTTTACGTTGTTATATGAGCTTAGGGCTGGCTCAGGGATATCCCCAGCAAATTATTTCACTTCCACTAAAGCTTCATTCTTGTCTCGCATTTCGAGCCCCGCGTTTTATTTATTTCCGGCACACTTCTCTCGAATGAATCGTTGAGAGAAAAACAGTTCTCAGAGCTTAGGCTAATCTTGTTCCTGTACCAACACAAGCTCACTTACTAGGAGATTTGTGAAATTGCCAGCTTTGAGCACTTTGTATTACAGAATTAGCTTTTAAGAGTATATTTGTTTCGAAATTTATTTGCGAAACGTCTTTATTAATTATATTATAAGATTTAATTTAATTGAACTTTATTGGGTACATTCTGCAAGTTGTTCCTTTGTTGACTTTAGTATAACTTATTCTTAACATTGTTTGGGTATCTGCCTACTTAAAGAAACTTTTAGAAGTTGTTGAGTAAAGAACCAAAGTAAATGCGTGTAACTTCGAAACATTTAGATGCGACACTAAACCATTTCGACAAGAATACGACAAGAAGTTTTTATAGATGAGCATCACGGACTTAACAAACAAAAGGAAAAATCTTGTGTGGGCGTGGTTTTGGTCGAGTGTTAATGCTCGCACGTGCAAATATTCTATTCTAAACGTAGATTTTTTTAAACCATTGCTTTTTATAGACATATCAACGACTGCGGGAATTAAGCGGGTGAAACCGTGGGGCGCAGAGAGCTAGTTAGGTAATTATAAAGACAATTGCTCACTAGCAAAGCAGCTAAGACAGTGAATTCAAATCACGTAGGTGACATTAACAGAAGTTGAAAATAGTTTTAAACTAAATTACTAAACTTCTGTCTCTGATGTGAGTTTAGAAATCTAAGTCTTCCAGTGTAATATCATACATATCTTAGGAACCAGAAGCAGCATTAAAGTGTGGCATTCTAGTTTATTAATGGTTTCTAAGCTCCATATGCTTCATGGCACCAAGCTTTGAAAAGCATACAACATACTTTGAATATGGAATGTATGGAATACGTATGGAATAAGCTAATAGTTCACAATAATTCATAAAGTTCCAATTTGCAAGCCAGATCTGAAACATACCTAATGGCTGGAAATCTGATAAAACAAGGTACTCTACTTTTAAATCACTCGTGTTCGTTTTTCTACTGATTTTCCTTTGATGTTTAAATTTTTTCTGAGTTAATTGCATGACTGCTACGAGTTGATACGGGAGTACGATGCGAACGAAAATTAATTGAAATGGAATTGTTTAAATCGCTAAAAGTGGCAGGAGTACCTCAAAAATGAGGTTCCGGTAAGTAGAACGTTCTTTCGTAATATGTTTTTATTGCTCAAGGCATATCTTCTAGAAATATTTTTTAAAGGAAAAACTCGCGACGAGGTTTGAACGCAGAGACGCGAGTTCAAATATCGTCACGAGTGAATTTTTGAAGATGATTTTTTTCGTTAAAAAATATTTCTAAGTAACGTTCGTTCTTATGATGCTGGGAATATAGTTTAAGCCGGGACGTTGGTTACAGCTTCTCGCTAGTGGGAGCTAAGCTTTATAAATCATCACCGTGTATATTCATTATGTATACTAATATCATAAAGAGGAAACTTTTATTTTGTTTGTTTGTAATGAATAAACCGTTTTTAAAAACTCCAATAGAAAGCTACATTAACGAGGAGTACATAGACTGCTTTCGATTCTAAAATGCAAACACCATAGTTCGATACAACATCGGCCGAAACTTTGGAGCAGATTAAACGTCACACAACCCGTTCTCGAAGCTCTATTTATATATGTTATAGCGTCCCCACCGTTCCCACCTTTCGGTATTTCGGTTTCGGTTTTGGGGATTAGATCCGTCTTAAACTCGATCCCTGACGTCGCCCTTAGGGGTGTCCGCTCGGGTATAGCGGCCCCTGCTGGTATACCGAAAGGTGGGGATGCTATAACATATATAAATAGAGCTTCGAAATCAAACGTCAGTAGGTCCTTCATTCTGAGCCCATAATTCTTAATAATTCTTTGTTTTTTTTAATCTTGAACGTAAAGCAATTATTGGTCCAGTGGCCCGATTCTGTATAAACATAGCAGGCGGGATGCAGGAGCATTGCAGAAGTCGATTTGTTGCATAAGTAAAAATAAAAGCTATTTTATAACTGCCTTAATACTGATTGGCTGAGGGACAAGGGGAGCTATTTAAATAATTAAGTAGCCCTTTAATTTGAAGGCTAGTTAAATAGTAATTAAGTAAAATAACACTTACAGAATACGAAAAAACCTGAATCTCCTGCACGTCGCCTGCATTTCGCTGGCATTCCGCATGCTATGTCCTTACCAAATCGGACCCCAGAACAAACGATTACTACCTACTAACATTTGATTGGTTTCGAAGTTTCGGGCGAATTTGTTTCGTATTAGGGTATTTCGGGGCTTACGCCGATGAAACCGCAGAACACAGATAGTGTTGAATAAAAGATCAAGTACCTAATAACCAGAGTGCAAAAGATGGAAACACATCTCTATCGTGACATTTGTCTGCTAGGCCCAAACTAGGCCAGAATTAATGGCCACTGTCAGTTGGAGGTCATATCCAAAACAAACAAAAACACTTAGCCCTCAGGAGAGTGCTTTAGTTTGATCGATGACTGCAATCAGTTTTTAGGCGGATTATCATCAATTCATCACTATAAAAACCTTAAATTAAAATATTGAAGTAGGTACATTTAAGTCTCGATATCGGCCTTATACTAATATTTTCAACATTTGAACATAATATAAATAAATGAACTGCATGAGATATGAAAGAAGTCGCGATTCGAGTTTTCTTTTTGACTATCGCCTATTCTGTGGATATGTTAAACGACGCGCAACGCTTCGCCTGGCCTCCGCAGCAACTGATCAGCTCACGTATAGCCTTGATTGATTGATTAATTATTTATTGCAACACACCACAATTAAATGATTACCGTAAAAAAGAAAAGAAAAAAACTTAAAATTAGGTGGTACAATGGGCGGCCTTATCGCTTAAAGCGATCTCTTCCAGGCAACCTTTGGATGGACAAGAAGCATACAAGAGGAAAGGTAGGGTGATTAAATAACAGCCTTCGTATTACAAGACTTAATTTCTATATAACACTTCCTTTGGCAGTCGTGTAAAAACATATCACTACCACGTGCGAATTGCGATTCAGGACATCACTTTAAACCCAGTAAGATCAAGGTCAATAAGCGTGTAGATAGGTAAGTATGTATATACGAACGCATACTCTGAATTTCGAATCAATTTATTCGCCCCATCCATTTACAACGCATCGAAAAAGCAAACAAACAATCAAACCTTCTTGTTTATCCGGAACCTTTCAGTTTCGATAATTGGATAAACCCAAAGACGAAAATATTTGTAAAAAGTAGACCGATTAATCTATTACAATCTACCACTCGATACAAAAGCTAATCCAAAGTTTGCTCAGGAGCTCTATTTTTGAATCGCTTGTTTTGATACAAGCGATTTTAATATATAGATAAATAAATAAACATTTTAGTTGGTCAATAAAAACTACTTACTTACAAAATAAATGCACAGTGCACGCTAGTGGTCAAGTTCTCGTTTTGGCTACATTTTTACATGAAAATGTTTTTGGGGGGATTTCATTTTCCTGTGATTTCCTATGAAAAGTAACCCCAATATTATTTTGAAATGGAATAATATAGGAGACATCATATTCTTCCTCTTAAACAACGACGTCAAATTGCTGACATTACTTTTTACGTCAAAATGGCGCAATCTATGATAGATTCCCCTTATCTTCTGTCTCAGGTAAGGCTAAAAGTCCCAGATAGATATGTAGGGCTTTATCAGCGACGACGTTGTAAAAAATGGCCTTTATTGAGTGTACCGAATAGTCAAACAAATTGTAGACGAAATTAATTCTGTATTAGATCTGCTGAATTCATCAACGAGATAATTGATGAGTATACTGAATTTGATCTATTTAATACTTCTATTAATTCAATAAAGTGTACTATGACTAAACAACTGATGGATGCGTTTCCTCAACTAGATTAGATTAAACATTTTATTATTTATATTTCATCCTATTTAATTCCTTGCATATTGATTATATGCTTTCTCTCTCTCTCCACATTTCTGTGTTGTTACACTGTAATATTTTTTATATTTTGAATTTGATAACGTGTACTTCTGTAGTTTATTGTATGATATATATTTCTATTATTTATTTATTTATTTCTATTTTTTTTGGTACTCTGAGGATCAAGTGAATATAGATGTAATATGCGAAGACTTGTAAATGGTGTTGAGTTTATTAATTTATTGTTACTTAGTTTTTATTCACTGTATGTTTTCCAAATAAAATAAAATAAAATAAAATAAAATTATTTTGAAATGTTTCCTTTCCTGCTTTTACAATATTTTACTACACAGTATGTAATTTTTAGCTGTATGTCGTGTTGTAGAAAATAAAACATATTTAAGTAACTACGACGTTGTGAATCATATTCTACGAAAACATTTTACTTTAAATCTTCAGAAATCGCTTCGTTTGCTTTATTCGGTTTCCTTCCTTATCCCTATTTATGAGATTGGGGCCACTTCGGAAAACACAGAACCTATAACGCCTGTGTGCGATTCAGATTTGCTTCATGTGGATAAAGCTTCAAGGCAGATGCGCCAGAATAATGCCACTTATATTTAGTTCAGTGGAAAATTCAATAATTGATGGTAATCTGATTTTTCTGTTTTAAACGGAAGTGTGTAATATTTGTAACTAAAAATAAGTGTGTTATTGAAAAATTTATGGTCACATGCATAGACAATTTTATCTATAGCGATATAAGATGTCAAGTGAATTACTTTTGGGAAAGGTTTTCGCTACACACAGGCGCATCATTTGCTAGAATCTTGAATAATTATGTTTATATGTTTATTTTTCTGTATACTTAGTCCTACTAACACTTGACTAAATTAAATTTAAAATTAATTTAAAAATAATTAATCGAAAATCGAACATTGAACTCTATTTACTTAAGCAGGAGACTGCTATTAGGTAGTCACACTTTTTTTTTATACAGTTTTTGTTATTTGATGGTTCCTAACCAAATTTAATGTTAAGTAGGTACCTATCGTTATGCAACCCGGCCTTAGTATAGTTTTACCCGTCTGTACAAACTAAAATAGAAATGATTTCTTTTTCTTAGTTATGGCTTCTGTCAGCAAAATAGGACAATTTAGCCAAATTTTCGTACTAATAGTGAACTACCACTATTATACTGTAATCGTTTGAAATAATTTTCAATGCGTGAAGGCTGCAGAAAAAATGGCGACGATTTTTTTTCAAACCCATAGAACATAAAAGTCCTAAAATGAAAATAGTCGTCTTGGTCAACGTAGACGGATGCGAGTGACCTCCACTGTTTTCGACGACACTGACAAATAGTCTAGCGTAGAATGAGCGCAGACACCTAAAAATATGTCATCTCGCTTCCGAGAGAAGAATATACTAGAAATGTCGTCCACGTATAGAATAAAATAGTAATATTTGAAGGCTTATACTTGGTCTTCCTCTCTCCTAGACATTTAGCAATGAACCCATACTATTCTATATTCTGTTTTAGAATGTTAGATCCAAAAAGTAAACATAGAACTGTCAATATCAAAGAAAAAAGGGAACAAAGGACTGCCACTTTAACAAAAAAAATAATTTTTGTTTACATTTTTATAATTGTATTAATTTGAATTGAATGAAGGCAAAGAATAGTGGTTCACGGGCAAAACCAGAAGGCTTATACTTCGTCTTGCTCTCTCCTATATAGTCTTTCAGCAATCAACCCATACCAGACTAGTAATGTTTTTGATAATGAGTCTATCTAATCGCTAGTATTATACATAGATCTATGCTTTCGCCTCTGTTTCATTGTACCTAGTGGCTGTCTGTATGTATGTAATAAATATTTATATTATAAGTAGATGCATAAGTAAAGTTCTAAAATTAAAATTCCATTTGAACGTCCACTTCTGTCGCAATGTGGACGAATTCAACGTAAATGTTTCATGAGCGAGAGGTTCGCCCGGTATTCATTAAACATTTATCAACAGTCAAACTTTCTGTGAACTTGGTATATGAGTGGCATCTGTTCAATTAAGACCTAGTTCTTTGATGGTTAGGTTAAATTAGGATGCGTTTTAGACATTACAAGAAGGCATAATTAAATAGTAGAAAGATAACTTATTGTGAAACTACAAATGATAGTGGCGAAATGATATCTCTCATTAATTTCCAACCAGCTAAAAATTGGCACGATAGTTGGGTACACAACATTTAAATTTAAATTCCAAATAAATTTCACGATTGAAAAAAATTACTTATTTAAAATTTTTGGGTCAAATATAACAAAATAACTTTGCGTCATTTGCATTTTTCAGTGTTTTTTACTCAAAACAGTTGAAAATACTTATTCCATAACTCTTAACTTGATTTCAGAAATGGTGAGTACCTACTATTTCTGAGATTTTAGATATTCAAAGAGTTCCCCTGTACTTTAGGACACACTTTAATAGTAAAATAATTTTACTTGAATTTCCTTAAAGGAATAACTTATATGTCATGTTGGTGAACTTAGTTGGTTGTCATTTTATGTGGAAATGGGTGTCAACCTTATATTAACCTTTATCAGCAATAAACATAGCCGCTAAGATATAATATTTATCTTTATTTTTGTTCCCAGACTTAGGACAATACTAATAGTCTCAAGTCTCGATCATTAATTTTGTTCCAAGATGGTGAGGTAATAAATCGACAATCAAATGGTATTACGGATCAAAACGTCAACCTTCGTGAGTGACTCTAGCAATCGAATATCGGTCAGATAGGTATTCAGGGCCTGACCCTTGTCAAATGCCAATCAGTAGTCCTACTGTAACGCGAAAACAAACATCGGCTGCGTAAGCCGGTTTAAATTAAACCAAATTAGGTACACATTAATTTCAAATTCTGTGGTTTTCTCATTTTGCAAGTGAATTGATTGAATATTTGGATTGAGTCATGTAATACGTAGATATAAATTTATATTAAAACCTCATTTTCATCATATTCAATCAACTGTCATGGTCTTAACACACTTAGATGTTTAATATAATAAAAACCAAAGCCTATCCTTTAAGCAGTATGTATCCTTAGACTAAAATGATCCCTCATACTGAGCAAATATAATTATAAATTCTTTAAATATTAGAAATATTTGAAAGGAAAAATTCATCTTCAAAAATTCACTTGCGGCGAGATTTGAACTCGCGTCCCTTTTGAAGATGAATTTTTCCTTTCAAATATTTCTAGTAAATATGCCTTGAGCAATAAAAACAAATTTACAAAATTCTTTAAATATGTTGATGATAATACATAAAACATATTTGTAATTTGTTTCAAATTACTGTTACAGGGACCGAAACCTACCTAGAATGTCAATTTCGAAGTCCTTTACAAACAAACTCACTATACTATAGTTTCCTAGGATTTAATTGCTTATTTTTATTGCTCTCTCTTCGTGGATTCAGCTAAGGTGCAACAATTATAGTCATCTGTCCCAGCTTCTCGCGATTACTGCTACTGTAACCTAATCGAAATTTCAATGTTACAAAAATAAAACTAAACGATTAAGAAAGACCCGAGAATTTCATGAATACAAATTGTGTGTCTTCGCAAACAGCAAACATCTACCTAGTCGGTTCTGCAATATAGGCGTACTTATATCTTCAATAGGGTATGTAAATTTTTTTGAAAGGTGTGAAAATAAAAATACCATTTGGAAATATTTTGGTAAGATGCTGTATTTTCTTATTATACGACTGCCAAAGGAAGTGTTATTTTGAGCTTGAAATAGTAAAAGATTACAAAAAAATATCGAAAAAACCATTGACGAAGATGTGACGTCAGATGGTTGCAGCGACCATTACATCCTATATTTCACGGCACGTTGTTTCAGGTCGTACATTATCTGTCCCCCATATTATCTATCCAGTGGACGTCAGACAACAGTAGAAATAATGTAGAAATTGACTGGCAGTTTGCATTGCATAGCTGCTTTGACATAACGTGGTTATTACCGGCGATTATACTTTTTTGTACGGGGTGTTAAAAGGAGACCCTGCGGACTTAAATTAACAGATCGTACATTATCGGGGGTGTGATTTATCGGGCCGTACGATACCTGGTTGTACAATTGTGCATTTTGTGACCATATGACGTCATCAACATAATATTTCAAAAAATTATATAAAAATAACTACTGATCTAAATTACAAAAGAACGAAATCAGTTTCTTTAAATAACTTATTCTTACATATAAAAATATAAACAAGATACTTTTTTTTCCTTTACATACCCAATTCGCAAATTGAAACGAACTACTTACTTCCCTACGAGGCTGTTAAGGTAAAATAAATAATGTTTAGTGCCACAAACAAACATTTGTCTCGTCATTATCACGGAAACAATTTATTTTTCAGGAATACTTATTTCATTCTACTCAGAGATAAATTAATGAGATTGTACCTACTAGAAAAAATCGTACTTAAGAATTATTTGAAAATAACCTTAGGCCAAATTGTTTTGACATGATAAAATGAAAATAATTTTCCGGTTTAATCGCGTTGTTTTTATTAGGTTCACCATTGTTGCAATGCCGTTACTACTTGAAAACAGAAGAAAACTCTATAAATGAATTCGAAGAAAAGCGACGCGACATTATCATTCAGTTTTCATTCAACTTCGCTATTCAATTCCAAGTCAAAAAATGGACTTAATTTAACTTTTGTTTTTATTCATAAACAACCGTCCTTTTTGTTTCAGAAACATAATTTAATTTCGACAGTGACACCTGTCTGTGATCGCATGATCTCAAGCCCTTTGTTAATCTGAGCTTTATCGTATTGCCGCTACGAGTACCTACATCATACCTACATAGAGGCGGCGACTGACATCACCGAGCAATTATTTATTGGTCTAATTTTTTTTTCTAATTTGTTCAGTTTTTAATTCTACTCGCCTTGCTGCTATTGGCTGTTATTGCTATTGCTGCTATTGCTACATTGCTATTATTCGACTAACGAGTAGGTGTAATAATCGTCCATGGCCAACTAAGCTAAATTAGTTTAGCTTAGCTTTTCATAGTTGAGTTAGTTTTGCATGCATGTGCATCATCATAATATTTTTTTTTTATTATTTCTTTTAGTTTTTATAACTTAAGGCATATTAAACAAGGCATGTTAGCAAGGAGAGATGTTTGGTCGAGATATTATAACATGATACGTGATTCCTGTGTAAGTTCCTGTGTCCTGGCTAAGTTTTTAGAGCACTCGTCTGATTAGCGAGGGGGCGCAGGTTCGAATCCTGTCATGGGGATTTTTTGAAAATATATATTCTTGCGAAAAATAGTTTAAAATTAAAAAAAAAATTGTCTATAATGTGCTAAGGCTTCCACACCTTTCAACAGCTTTATTTACTCTCTTATTTATAAAATATTATTTACACATGACTAAGTTATGTGACGTTTGTCTCTGTCTGTCAAATTTGAAACTTCATGTGACAGTAAACGAGAAATGATGCAAAGTTTTACAGCGCATTAACTAGCGTTTAAAAATAAGGGGGTTAATATTAGGGGTTAAAGTATGAAATCGCCGATTTGTACTGAAAATCTTAATTGTTTATTTTTTAAATTTTTAACAAATTTATTTAATCAAAATAGTTGCCATTATTATCTATACATTGCTGCCATCTAATGGGAAGGTTATTAATGCCTTTGCGATAGAACTCCCACGATCTAGACTGCACAAACTGTGTGAAAGCATTTTGTACTGCCTCCTGGGAAGAAAACTTCTTGTCACGTAGATAATTGTCCAAATCACGAAAAAAATGGTAGTCCGTTGGAGCAAGGTCTGGTGAATACGGAGGATGACGAATGGTTTCTAAGTGCAGTTCCTGAAGGGTCAAAATGGTTTCTCGTGCTGTGTGAGGTCTCGCGTTGTCGTGGAGCAATAATGGTGAAGATCGATTCATGAGTCGGAGCTGTTTTACTGCTAGTTTTGTCAACATGGTTCGGAGTTCGGCACAATAGACATCTGCCGTAATTGCTTGACCAGATCGAAGAAAACTATAGTGAATAACACCATGCTGAGACCACCAAACAGTTACCATTACCTTTTTATTGGTAAGTTTTGCTTTAGGACACTGTTGTGGCATTTGACCTGGGGTCAGCCATTGCATCTTTTCCGGTTATCATAAAGAATCCACTTTTCATCACATGTTACAATTCGATCCAATATTCCTTCATTTCTGTACCGGTTCAACCAGGCAACACAAGTTTCAACACGCGTTTCTTTCTGCAGATCAGTCAAATCATGAGGCACCCATTTTTCGTATTTTTTTATTTTATTGATTTGACGCAAGTGAGTCAATAAAGTGGGTAAGGTAACGTTAAACCATGCCGCTAATTCCTGGGTAGTTTGACTAGGATCGGCTTCCACTCTCTCTCTTAATTCATCGTTATTCACCTGTATGGGCGGTCTTCCTCGTGGCTCGTTCTTTAAGTCGAAATTTCCATCACGAAAGCGTTTAAACCAAAATCGCACGGTGCGTTCATTAGTAGACCCCTCTCCAAACGCAGCATTGATATTGCGGGCTGTTTCTGCCGCGTTAGTTCCGCGTCGGAACTCGTATTCAAAAATCACTCGAATTTTCGCAGTATCCATCTTTCTTGTTTAAATTGAATAACAAAAACAATTGAAAGTCGATTTTCAAATGTTTCACATTTTTTAAAAAAAGAACATCACAGAAACCATTTGAAAAAAGTTTCATTCGAAAACCTCAAACCATGAAGATTCTATGTCAATTCAAAGAACCTATTGCAATAAAACGGCAATTTCATACTTTAACCCCTATTATTTACACCAAAATGTAGAGAACAATGACATCTACAAACGCTACACACGGAAATATTCTAAAACATTGCTTCAGAAAATAATCAACAATTTTCGATGAATCCGACAGTGATTTTAATATTTATTTATTTATTTTTCAGTTAAGCGGGTATACCGGGGCCTTAAAAAAGGATTTGTCAAGAGATATATTATTATCTTTGTCGTTATATGGGAATGGCAGTAATTAACGTAGTTGAGTTTAATTACGTTTTAATTTTATATAAATTAGGTACTTACTGCGCACCGCGGTTTTAACCGTGTTAGTGAGACATAAATCTATCTACTTTATACCGCGCTTGTTTATCGCGCGTCGGGAGAATACTCGACTGTAATGCAAGGAACGTTGCGAGATCGATTCCCGCCGGGAACAAGTGTGAATATTAATATTTGTTTCTGGTCAGGTTGTCACTCTATGAATAAAACGTAAGTATTTATTTACGAAAGGAAAATAAATACAAATAAATATTGTCTATGTCAAGCAGCTTAATTAGCTTACCATGGAGCTAGATGGCGCTGTGTGATGTTCACAGACTGTAATCATTATTTATTTTAACGCGTTATTGGTACAGACCTTCCTACAGAATAAACAGAATCCACTACAAGTCTTCCATTTTCGTCGTCATCCCTAAAGCGACGCGAACGGGCGGGATGCGAACAGCTGCAGGATACTAACAAATATTTTACTTGAGCTTAACATTTTGGCTAGTTCACGCGCCATTAGTTCTCACTGCGAAGACACTCAGCAACTTTCCACGTGTATAACTTGCCTTACCGATCGCGGATGCTCGAGCGGTTCCAATGAATTTACATTTACATACCTACTCATCAAAATGTCTTAACTTATTACTATAGCTCGGTAAATTTCAACTCGTATGATCAATTGATCACACATTTACACGTTGCGCTTGTATAGTGTCTGTATAGGGTATGTGCAGCTGTAACAGACGATAGAATCGCGCCTCCGCACTTGTAACATTAGAAATAATAATGTGTAACGTGTGTTACCATTATGACGTATTCGGCCACAGAATACATAATAGTCGGTGCATAATTTGACAGTACGGTGGCACCTCACCGGGTTCGGACGTCTGTTACGAATATAACATCGCACTTTAAACAATGATACTACACAATTGCAACGAGGAAATGTGTATTTGTGCCTCTTTGGTTAACTTATTTAATATTTATTTCAAGGTTCCTAAGCTCGAATATACCTAGCCTCCCAAATAACCTACATGTAGGGGAGTCTCCAAAATGCGGGCTGATTTCCGCAAGTCGACGTCTGAGCGCCTATTATGCGTCACTTACCTAATTGTAATTTTTTTTAACTAAAAAAATACTTAGAGTTTTTTTTTAAAACGATATAAAACTGACGATATATAGTCTAAAATGGAGCACGCTCATATACAAGGAAGAGAAACGGCAATGGAACAAAGACCGACCCGTCACCGTTAGTAACTGCACTGGTTTACGAATCGGAAAACGGATGAGTCCGCTTGGCGCTATGATTTAGAGTCAAAATTAGACCATTGGGTGGTTGGTAACC
Source organism: Idaea dimidiata (assembly GCA_949358125.1). Lineage (NCBI taxonomy): Eukaryota > Metazoa > Arthropoda > Insecta > Lepidoptera > Geometridae > Idaea > Idaea dimidiata. The sequence continues at coordinate 8,024,803 of OX442338.1, forward strand.
CAATACAGAACTTTCGTTTTGGAAGTGAAGTAGTGTAAACGAAGTAGTCTATGTAACACAAGCAATTGATTGCACTTTAAAAGAAGTTGTTTAACATCTACATCCAAACTCAACGCACAAAGTGTAAACATGAAAATCTTTTTATAAGTAAAAACGGTACAAATAGCAACGTTGAGAGTAGTTATTACCCCATTAGGGTGAGTGAGTGCAGCGCTCTGGGGAAGTAGCGGAGATTGAAGGAATAAATCTAACAACACTGTATTATAGAGTGCAGCGCGAGCGGTCGGGCACCGCAAACTATTCATATTTACTTATTGAATTTGTTTGGCTTTTAGCCCGCCTTTTCATATACTTCACAAAGTTTACTTTACTAAATCGAACTGATATTTTTTAAGCTTTTCCACGTACACTTACTACTCTACCTACTTACTATCTAGGTACTACTACTAGATTGAGGAGCTCATTTAAGCAACGCTTGGCGCGGTCATTACTAGGATGGGAGACCGCAAATTCGAGTGCCAAAAAATCGTTTTTTGGAGCTCCTCCGTGCTTCGGAAGACACGTGAAGCAGTTGGTCCCAGTTGTTATCTTTGATAGCAGTTGTTAGGTCAAGATAGAGGCCTAGGACTACCTGAAAACTCTAAAACTACGTGAGTCACACCACTAGACAAAAGGTAATAAGACTATTACGTAACTTGTTTTTTTTTTCCGCGATTTCAACTGCGTATGTCCCGATATTTGGCTTATTTTTTTCATAAGAACCTTCTCCTGATCAACATAACACAAAAAGAACTATTGAAATCGGTCCAGCCGCTCAAGCGTGATGCCGTGACCACGCGAAATAGGGATTCATTTCTATAGGTATACAGAAAGAATATATCTACGGCGCGGCGTTACCTTATATGGCCTTTTAGAATTAAATTAATGTGTTCCGAATTTTGGTTCGCAACAGATTTGTCATTTAGCAAGCTGAAATCGAAATCCCAGTAGTTGTGTACAATTATCGATGCAGTGATACATGAAGATAGAAACGGCCCTTGGGAGTTGTAAATCGACACGTTTGCCGAATAATTACTCTGCTAGTATATTTTGAACATTTCCTGGTAACTTTGGTAAACTACACAGCCATACCTATATCGCAGGATACAAAACATTATTTAATTGCGCAGTTTTAACTGTGCAGTCGAACTGTCCAGTTAAATCGTACGTTGTGTAGGCAAAACTAAGTACTGTACTGTTGGAAATATTATTAGAAAAAACTATATACTGTTAGTAATGCAGCCTGCTAAAAGCAGGTAGCAATTTAATTTAGCCACCAGATAGATACATCGACCAAAAAAGGTTAAAGATACGTTTTCCGTACCTACGTAGCCTACATAACCGGTACATTTTACATGATTTTAATCTTAAAGATTGGTCTTCTTAGAAAAAAATCAAAAGGTAATTATTAAACATCAATAATATTTGACACCATCATGAATCCATTAATTACAACAAAATAGATTTACCCTGAACATTTAGGTGGGTATTGTTATTGACAAATATTAATTGTTTTGTCTCGCTATTTGCTGTGCGGTTGTTTGCGGTCGCTGCCATTAAGTTGTTGTTTAGGTTGGCATGGCACTGCCCAACAACCGCAAACACCTTTCATTACCGACTACAACTTAATTGACGTGCCTACAAATTAGGCTTTCGCTCGTAGTCATTTTCTCAATAAAGGTATACCTAGAAGTAGACCTAACCTACAACTGAATTTCTTGTGGCTTCTTCTCATCGGAGGGCGCGTTCCGAAGCCACACTAGAGTCATAGTTGTAAGAACACTCCACGTATTTAAAGTGATCGAATTCATCCAAAAATTTAAAAAAACTTAAATAAAAATTTATTTAAAAAAAACTCCAGCTGGATTATGCAACGCATAAGATTCGAGTATACGAAAAACGAGTTCTCGGAGCTCGAAGAAGAAGTTTTCGAGATAGACACCACAGACCGGGAAACGAAGCGTAGGACGTCCACCGACGCGATGGACGGATGATCTGGTTAAAACTGCGGACCAGCGAAGGATGCAGATTACTTCCAAACACCTTGGCTGGTAATCGATGAGAGAGGCCTATTCGATACGATACTTGGGCATAATACTAGATCGTAATTTAAATTTTGGGGAACATATAAAGGCCCTTACGACTCGAGCACGTAAATTATTTTTTATTTTTAAAACACCACATATAGCCCCATTTCAAATAATCAAACTGGCATACTTCGCCCTATGCCAATCTATCTTCAACTACTCCATAACATGCTGGGGAGGCTCTGCCAAAACATATATAAAGCCTCTTGAGGTGGCTCAAAGAGCAATTTTAAAAGTTGCTTCATTCAAAAGCTTCAGGTATCCCACTAGTGACCTATTTAAAGAATGGAGAGTACTGTCCATTCGCAAACTTTTTATTCAGAGAATAGTCCTAATTCAGCATAAAAGCTTAACTTTTGATCCTGATTTTTCAAAATTAAAAAGAAGAGCAGACATTATTTGCTTCGTACAACGATTCAAAACCCAATTTGTTAAAAAAATTATGTGTTATCAAGGACCTCACCTATATAATACTCTAAATAGGAGAATCGATTTCTACTCATTTACTTCACATAAATGTAAGAAGGTGGTATCGGATTGGTTACTGGAACTCAACTATGACGAGACGGAGGCGCTTCTGGTATCTGTGTTCAGAACATAACTCAATCCTTGTGGGGCAGATATTAGGGGAGCTTAGCACTAATAATTATTCCCTATCATACACCCACACTCAAGCACTGCCACGCATACACACTCACTCACTCACCCTCATACACACCCACTCACACACCCTCATACACACTCACTCACTCACCCACATACACAATTACTTACTCACACTTTTACACAAACTTATGAATCGAAGAGTCTGTTGCTTAAATTATCTATTTTTTTGTACTTACTTGTACTTGGCATGTTAAGTTACTATAGGTAGTAACGTTATAATTATGATTATGGAGAAACTTAACATAGGTGTTAAGTTTCTCCATAATCATAATTATAGTCATTAAGTCCGAAGGTAGAGGCCCTGGTACCTGTAGCACAGGGGATCCTAGTTCAGGTGCCTGCTTTTACTTAGCCCCAGGCTAGTGAGCTAGCACTACACACTACACAAATGTCAGTGCACAACCAATCACAACATTTAGCACGTTAGTTATTTAGGTAGCCCTGGCTAATCAAAGCAGCGCAAGTCAACGTTAATATTTAATGTTAAAGCAAATTGTCCACAGTATACTACGTTACAGAGCATATCCAAAACTAGGTATTTAAAGGTACCTAGTTTTGAGTTTGGTCTACGTACTTAGACATAGGTGACAATAATGTTAATAACAACAATACGGGGGTGTCCTTGCTCTATTTTCTCAGTGAACGAAAATTTGACACCAGGATAGAGGAATGTATCTTTTTTTTTAAATATACTTACCAAAGAAGTTATATATATTACTAGAACTAGAATGCGAACGTAGAACTACAAGTGGTCCGCTACAATGTAGCGTTCTGTCTCTTTCTAATAACATTATTAGAAAGGAACATTAGTTTAGTTTTCATTTTTATATAATTACATACGTGGGTACATCTTACTTCTTATTTTACTTCTTACTAATATTATAAACGCGAAAGTTTGTATGTAAACAGTAACATAAAAAAAAACTAAATACGATCTTAACGTGAATGCTATCTAAATAAATAAATAATTCTGTGACCAACACACAGCGCCATCTAGCCCCATGGTAAGCTACTAAGCTTGTCTTACGGTAACTAGACAATACATATAATAATACTTATATTTATTTATTTATTTTCTTTTGTAAATACATACATATTATACATAGAAACACACCCAGACCAGATACAAATATTTATTTTTAGGCATAAATATTTGCACCCAGCGGGAATCGAACCCGCAACCTTCTGCATTGCAGTCGAGCATTCTCCCGCCGCGCCATAGAGACAGTCAAATGTTCAATCACAGAGCATACAGTTTACCTAGTAGACGTGCGTCTCGGCGTTTGCTAACACAGGTAACAAGCAACGATAATTTACGTAACAATTGGTAAAACAAATGAACGACGCTGTTCAGCAGTACTGTAGCTTGATAAAACCTTGTACGACTAGTTAAGAATAATTTCTTTTATAATTTTATTTACACAAAAATATCAAGTTTTACCAATAAAACAATAGTTTCAGGTTTAACTCGCATTTTACTTATTAACAGGCAACGGCATTGTTTCAGTGCTGTACCAACGTTTCGCTGACTTTAGAGTCAGCTATATCATGGTACACTGACTGTTTTATTACAATGCAAAATCGCGAAAACAGATGAAAAAACTAAGTTTAACTAATTTATTTAGCTTGCCATTTATTTTGTTTACTAAATACGTACCTATACTAGTTCGAAATAAGTAGATAATAATATTATAACAAACTAGCTGCGCTCCGCGGTTTCACCCGCGTAAGTCCCGTTCCCGCGGGAACATCGGGATAAAAAGTAGCCTATGTGTTAATCCAGGTCCCCAGCTACCTATATTCTAAGTTTCATCGCAATCGTTTCAGCAGTTTTTGTGTGAAAGAGTAACAACCTCACATTCATACATACATACATACAAACTTTCGCGTTTATAATATTACTAGCTGCGTTCCGCGGTTTCACCCGCGTAAGTCCCATTCCCGCGAGGATAACGGGATAAAAGGTACCTATAGTCCAAGTTTCATCGCAATCGGTTTAGTAGTTTTTGCGTAAAAGAGTAACAACCTCACATACATACATACAAACTTTCGCGTTTATAATATTAGTAAGATATTTCGATAGAATCTTTATCTTGTAATCAATCAATGATAAAGTACCTGCAATTTAGTAAGCTAAGCCTTCTAGCGTCAGCCGGAGTAAGTAGGTGCTTACATTTATTATTCTATGTACCTACGTATGTACTTATATAAAAATTAAAACTAAACTAAGCTATGTATTTCGTCATAAAATAGTCGGAGTAAAAGGATTCTACTGTAAAACCTTTCGTAGCAGGTTCGTAGGATAACTGGGCGTTAGCCGTAGCAATTTGTAGCATTCGAAAAGTGAAATAAACAATGAAGCTGTTTTCCCAAAACCGGGTATAATTTGCACAAATTCAAAATTGTTTGTAATTATGCCTAATGATTGTAGCATGTTAAACAAATCATTGTCAGTGTACCTACAATGCTAGTACCCAAGTGTAATTTAAATAATTATGTAGATCTGAAATGACGTACCGGGAAAGGAAGGTGCAATGTAAATCGCTCTGAAAGCACTGTTAAATATACAACTAATGCTAATGGACATACATATTTCATCCATTCGTTTCGTAAAGTCTGTCATAAAGTAAGTACTACTAACATTATAGGTATTAAATATTCTTCCTTCATGTAAATAATAAAACTCGGTCCAATTTAATCATCTCAGTGTTGTCTTAGGTGCAACGTGACGCGATATAATACCTCTGTTTGGCTACCATAACATCGCATTTAGGGGCCATCCATAAATTATACGGCGCATATTAAGGGGGAGGGAAAAAGTCGACGAAGTCAGACATTGTGTGACAAAAAATCATGGAATTCGTGTGACATAATTTATGAATGGCCCCTTAGGTTCCTGGGTAAATCTTTTGTGCCACTATTTCCACAGAAATGAGTTACTCGCGTATAAAACTACATAACACAGCTAAAGACTATCCATATTATGCCTTATTTTCGTTCGTGAGTCTTAAACACCCAAACCAATCGTAAAATCATTACCATTTACCATTTTCTTTCCGCCTTTTAACTCGAGCCTTTTTTGCTCCGAAACCTAAACACAATTCGAAATAAAGCGAACGGAGAGAATTTGCGTTGCTTTCATGTTTCCTTCCACAATTACGTAAATTGAAGCCAAGCAAACAACGCAATGATGAAACAACGAATCATGATAAAGAACCAAGGACATGATAAACTTGAATCAGGGCTTTATTTGATTTGTTCCCTGATCGAGGTGCCTTTTCTGCTTCATTATTTTTAATGTCATCAATTGAACTTATTTCTTTAGGAACCGTGCTCCAGGGTTCTAGACAAATAGGTGCTGCATCAGCTTCATGCGAAGATCCGCCAATATTTTGAACATAAAAAAGAATTGTCGCTGTGGAACACCATTTATTCGTTGGAACACAATTTTTTCATCAAAGATTTGGGCTCACACGAAACGTCTAGATTGTAAGTGTCCCATTAGATTTTATGATAATTTTATATGCTAAGTGTAGCGGAGTCGAAGCGGCGTCACACTCGATTGATACATCTACAATTATTATTATGTTTGAAGAAATAAAATTGATCGCAAGTGAAATAAAACTTTTATTTTATTGGCTATTGGAGCGCAGAATAATGTTCTTGTCACAATAGAAGTTATATGAGAATTTCCATTGAGCTTTATTCCGAGGATCCATATCTTTGGGGTTAACCATTCATTCGAACATTAACTGGGAACCGGCATTAGTATTGTTCACTTCTGACTTCTCGAAGTCGCGGAAAGCTTCATATGATCGTCATATTCTTATCTACTATACAAATATTATAAGAAATAAATATTTGAAATTAAACTAATTTTTCTGGTTTTGATCGCTTAACTTTTATTGTATCAAGCATCTTGTCAACGTCTAACACGATTCGAAGAAATATTTTGTTCGTTTTTAAATAATCTCTGTGAATAAAATACTCGACCAATTTAGATAACACTGTACAAGGATTTTAATTAACTAATTACTATTATGAAAATTTGTATTAAATGTCAAACGCCACAAATAGTTGTGACGCAAGAACTAGTTAAGCGAATTTGACGACATTTGGTTTGCCGAAAGCTGAAGCTATGAAGTATCACAACCTATTTTTGGGGTGAAATAGGTGTAGGTACTGAAAGTATTAGTACTGAATAAAACACCACGAGATATCTGTAAGTGACGTTACTCTTGTGCGGGGGTGGAATGAATTTCTCTTTATATTCAAATGTAGTTTGTATAGGTCTACGTCAGTCTACGCCCACTTTATCATATTAGAATTTTGCATCATATATACGGACCTGATATCGAAATCTCACTTTCTTATTCTATGGCTACAGTTGGTCGACTATCTGGGTAGTGATTCTGTTGTATACTTAATTTTCTATCTATACTTATAATAAAGGAAGAGAGGACAAAAAGTCTGTACTTGGAAGTAAATTAAAAAAAAAATGGTCTAGGGGACTTAGATGTAGAACAAAATTATATAATTTTTAAAATTCATGTCTGTCTGTCTGTTTCTCTGTCTGTTCCTTATACAATTAAAAACTACTAATCCGATTGAAATATGGTTTTTAATATTGGATAGTTCTACTTTTGAGGAACGTCGTGGTATACTTTGCATCGAAATCCAATTAGTAAAACCCGAGGAATGAACGAAAAAGCGCAACTGTTCGAGAACCCATCGGCCAACCGCGCCCGTAATAACGCGTTTTTCAATTCTGCGGGTGAAACCGCGGGGCGCAGCTAGTATTAATTATGCGGAATATTGCTGAGCTTAGCTTCGTTTAGTCGGTGATGCACTTTCGGCTTTGAAGCTAATAGCTAGCTAGCTTATTTAACATTATGCGAACAAGTTTGTGCAATGGGCAAAAATTTATTAGCTGTTTTGATAATTACAACCTGATAGGGTGTTGATTTTTGTTTTTCTTCGTAGAGTAGGTAGGTACAAATTCAAATTTTAAGGTAATAAATATGTGCCGATTTAAGATAGAAATAAATAAAATTAATAAATAACTTAATTTAACCTTTTATGAAACAATTAAGTACATAGCTGATATTTATTGTTTTGCGCCAGTCTCGCATTGTTGTAGTGCGGGCCAGATGCGTATATTTATATTGTGACCACGTTGTACTTACCTCGTAGATCATCCATTATTTGTGTGATTTACAGGATGTTTAACGTTGGTTTGGGTGTTATTGTGATTGCCTATAGTGTTACTCGTTAGTAGGTATCATTGCCTGCACGTATTTTCTGCATTTTGTAACCTAAAAATGTTCGTATACGACATTGCTAAGCTTATTTTTTTATTTGCATATTGTTTCTTAATTTAGGTGGTCTGTGTATGTATAAGTTTTTGAGAAATAAATTCTATTTAACATCTACGTAATATTTTGACCGACTATTTTCTTTTATCAATAACAATGTAGGTAAGTAGGATTTCTAAGTGCCTACTTTAAGAAATATGAATAGAAATTTTATTATCTCGTCCCCTCTGTTACTTGATATATATACCTCGTTGCCATCGAATAAGCTCAGTTGTGTAACATAACATCGTAAGACATGCGGTAGCTGAAACTAATTTTGTACGATTGATGGGAGGCGGGAGGGTACTGGCGGCCGCGGCGGCGGCGAGCCTACTTCCACAATTAGTCTAATATTTCTTCGGCAGACAGTAAACAAAATGAGAAATTTATTTGAATAATTTCGAAGATTGATTAAAGCATTTAACGTACTAACGTACCTAGGTTTGTTTACACCAAACCAAAGTTAAGTGAAACTATATGGTTTTGTTTAATTCAGATTGGGAATTTGCCTATTTTAATAATAGGGGTTAAAGTATGAAATTGCCGTTTTATTGCAATAGGTTCTTTGAATTGACATAGAATCTTCATGGTTTGAGGTTTTCGAATGAAACTTTTTTCAAATGGTTTCTGTGATGTTCTTTTTTTAAAAAATGTGAAACATTTGAATATCGACTTTCAATTGTTTTTGTTATTCAATTTAGACAAGAAAGATGGATACTTCGAAAATTCGAGTGATTTTTGAATACGAGTTCCGACGCGGAACTAACGCGGCAGAAACAGCCCGCAATATCAATGCTGCGTTTGGAGAGGGGTCTCTTAATGAACGCACCGTGCGATTTTGGTTTAAACGCTTTCGTGATGGGAATTTCGACTTAAAGAACGAGCCACGAGGAAGACCGCCCACACAAGTGAATAACGATGAATTAAGAGAGATAGTGGAAGCCGATCCTAGTCAAACTACCCAGGAATTAGCGGCATGGTTTAACGTTACCTTACCCACTTTATTGACTCACTTGCGTCAAATCAATAAAATAAAAAAATACGAAAAATGGGTGCCTCATGATTTGACTGATCTGCAGAAAGAAACGCGTGCTGAAACTTGTGTTGCCTTGTTGAACCGGTACAGAAATGAAGGAATATTGGATCGAATTGTAACATGTGATGAAAAGTGGATTCTTTATGATAACCAGAAAAGAAAAATGCAATGGCTGACCCCAGGTCAAATGCCACAACAGTGTCCTAAAGCAAAACTTACCAATAAAAAGGTAATGGTAACTGTTTGGTGGTCTCAGCATGGTGTTATTCACTATAGTTTTCTTCGATCTGGTCAAGCAATTACGGCAGATGTCTATTGTGCCGAACTCCGAACCATGTTGACAAAACTAGCAGTAAAACAGCCCCGACTCATGAATCGATCTTCACCATTATTGCTCCACGACAACGCGAGACCTCACACAGCACGAGAAACCATTTTGACCCTTCAGGAACTGCACTTAGAAACCATTCGTCATCCTCCGTATTCACCAGACCTTGCTCCAACGGACTACCATTTTTTTCGTGATTTGGACAATTATCTACGTGACAAGAAGTTTTCTTCCCAGGAGGCAGTACAAAATGCTTTCACACAGTTTGTGCAGTCTAGATCGTCGGAGTTCTATCGCAAAGGCATTAATAATCTTCCCATTAGATGGCAGCAATGTATAGATAATAATGGCAACTATTTTGATTAAATAAATTTGTTAAAAATTTAAAAAATAAACAATTAAGATTTTCAGTACAAATCGGCAATTTCATACTTTAACCCCTAATATTTAGCCCGTAAATAACATATTTTTGAAAAAATGTTTTTTTTTAATTCTACCCTCTCGGTGGGACTTGAACCCGGACTTTCCGTTCTCTAACCGGTCGCTCTGCCTACTGCGCTATGGAGACTCAATAATGATTTATGAAAATCATTATTGAGTCTCCATACAACGAATTCCAAACGAAAATTCGTTCGTAATAAAAAATGATTTATTACGAACGAATTTTTCTTATTTCACAATTGAAGCTCATGGCGCATCTACTGGGGAATCATTAGAGATTATATTTTGGAAACCTGAATTAATTTTTAAATACCTGAAGTATATGGATGGAATACCTGAAGTATATATTGGATGGCGACGATGAATATAAACCTGTCTCAAACTATGCGGCAAAACACTTTCGACTTTTAAGTCTGCATCTAAATGTTATGTGAACGTGTATGCTTTTAGCTTAGCTAAAGCTTAACTTTGTTTTTTTTTCTATGCAGTACAGTTTCAAATTAATAATCCGCCCTACTATGATGTCTCATACATAAGTCATCACGATGTCCTTCCTTCTTCTCCTTCTTCTTTAAAATGGCTTTTCCATTCGGACATTTGCCAGTGTCAAGTATTATCAATATTTGCAAGTTATTTGCATTGAACAAAACAGTCAAGTCGTCATAGTTAAAGTCAAGTCGAGGGAATCATTGTAAAAAGGGGGCCATTTTTTTACAATGTTTCTTCACGGAACTTTGGAGACAACACTAATTTAAAGTCCGTGTTTTGCACCGATTTTCACTTTTATTTACACTTGTACACCTTCACGAAACTAAATTGATTAATATGCCCCCAAAATTAAACAATTTACACGCATTTGAACTAAGTTTCACAAAAATGAAAATTTAGCATCACATCTCTTCAACGAATTCCCGCCAAAACTCCCATCACGATGTCGCTAGTCGCCGCGTTGTCTTTCATCTAAAAAAATATATAATTAAAATCACATGAAATACTTATAAAAAATATATTATTTTAATTATCTGTGGTTTTTATAAGTAGTCGGTATATTTTTTGACCGAACGAGCGAAGCGAGTGAGGTCCAGTGTAGACGGGCCTGGCGCTTGTATCTTTGTATCTTTGTATGTTTGTTCGACGATAACTTGAGTATCGTTGCTTCGATCTTCATGAATTTTGGTATGCGCGTAGTTTAGGTCCATAGAATTTATGAGTTCGAAGATGAGCCGGATCGGTAGGGGGGTTGGGGAGATAGGGGGTGCAAAAAGAGAAAATAATCAAGTTCTAAAAATTTGTCAATAGATGGCGCTCAACATACCTCCTAGATCGCGGTATCGTTGCGTTTGCTTGCGATATATACTCCAAGATCTGACATTTTTGTAGGGAATGTTACAAATTGTGGTCGATTGTCGTAATTAAGGAACAATTCTTGTTATGTTATCGTTTTTCTTGTCTTTCGTTATTTATTCGTTTAAAAATCATTCTTATTTTGTAAAAAAATAAAGCTGTTGGTGTTAAAATCCTACAAAAAACAAAATCTCTGTAAATGGATTCTCGTGAGGTCTCAGTTCGGGGCGAACTACTAGTTATTTAAAATTTACTTTATTTTTTTGAGCGACAAAATGACGACAAAGCAACGACAATCGATCATGGGAGCGCGGAATAACTATGTTTAAGACTTAAGGCAGCAGATATAAGACAGAAATAAATCAATTTAGCATCCGATTCGATTTTGAAAACCTGAATTTAATTTTAAAAAGCTAAAGTATATATAGGTAGGTATGACTAACAGGTAGGTAATAAAATTATCGAAGTCAGTATATATGTTTAAAACAGTACAAAATATGTTTCTATAATGTATATAGGTCCATATATAACTATATGTAGGTATAAGTTGACTGCTAAATCCTAGTAAGGATTTATTATCCTAAAGAAAAAAGTTCTACTTCCAACAAGAATACACTTCAGTACCTACCATTTAAATATGTAACGAAAACATCAAGGTACATATTCTGGCAATGAAAAAGACAATAGGCACGCACAGTAAAGCGAAGTGTTCAACCGTAGAGGGGAGATTGCGATGTAGGTACCCTTTTCAGTGTGACTAGCGGACCGCGAAAACGGCACTGATACTATACCGAAGCGCCGCGATACGACTGCGAAACCACGTATCTATATATCTATAGCCTATTGAATCAGATAGGTGCTCACGAGTACGAGTACCTACCGCGGTATCATTCAATAGGTAGATGAAAATTCATTCGCATCGAGTGATACGGACGATATTTCGTCCGTCTGTCTGGAGTATCAATGATGCCTAAAACTAAAAAGCTTTCGCATAGGCTCTAGTACTAATATAATAACCTTACCTTTTTTTATTATTTTTTCCTATTTTTATTTCGAAGGAAGGGTAAGGCAAAAAGTTTTAGTTAAAATAAAGCCTTAAATTTTTTTTATCGGCTAAGGCCAATGCTTGGTTTCATCATTATGATGTAACAATGTTACAATTTAATTAATATAGAGCTGTAAATATATTTATACACGTTCCATTAATCTATTGTTTTGTTGTTAGTTAAATGCTTATTTTTGTAGCCATTTTATTGTCTCGCAGTAGATTTGTAAAGTAAAGTATTCACCTCGGTAAAAAGCCTGTCTTTATCTTGGGCGCTTGAATCCCACGCTTTACTCAGGACTAGGTACATAACTTTTACAAAGTTTACTCTCTAGAGTCTTTCGTACGCTTTGGATTCAATATGACGACCGCTATATAAGACAGGGCTTTAGTACCTCGGTGCATAAACTACTATTTATGCAGTTTGTTAAGTGTTTTTTTTTGTCGTACCTACCTACTGTGTACTGTACAGTGTAAAGTGGGTAAAAAAGTGAATATCAACGGTAGAGCTCTAAAATTGGTTAATAATTCAAAAATCAACTTGAAACACTTTAAGTTTTAATGCCTTAGTAAATATTTTTAATGTACTAGCTGCATCCCGCGGTTTCACCCACGTAAGTCCCGATCCCGCAAGCTTATCGAGATAAGAGTCGCTTTTGTGTTAATCCAGATTTCTAGCTATCTGTACATTAAATGAAATGAAATGAAATTTGTTTATTCCAGATTTTTACATCCATATTAAATTATAAAAAGCAAATTAAAACTAGACTAAAATCAAATCAAAATAAAATTAAAAACTAAAACAACTAAGTAATAGGAGCATGATACGCTCTCCATTTCCGATGAAGCGGGCGGGATTAAGTTTAAGCGCAATGGGTTTAGTAGTTTTTACATAAAGGAGAACAAACGCACACATTTACTTACACACAAACTTGCCGTAGAACCGACAACCGTTGGGGTAAACGAGTTCTAGAGTGGAGACCGCGTCTCGGCAAACGTAGTGTAGGACGTCCTCAGGCGCGTTGGAGCGACGATTTGCGCAAGACGGCTGGCACAAACTGGATGCGAGAAGCCGAAAATAGATCTAGGTGGCGTGCAATTGGAGAGGCCTATGTCCAGCAGTGGACTGCAACGGGCTGATGATGATGATGATGATGATGATGATGACAAACTTGCATGTTTAGAATATTAGTAGCTACCTATAGGATTCAACTAAACAATTCTTAAATTCATTAAATTTAATTGTCAATTTTATAACTCAATGAGTTAGTACGTACTGTCCCTATACTGTTTTATATTATAATATATACAAAGGAGAACCTCCTCCTTTTTTTAAAGTCGGTTAATGAAACCTTTGCCTACCTAGCGGGTCTCCGCAACCATATATGTATCTCGTATAAAATTACCTATTTTGATTTCTCATTGTTGAAAGGTTATGCTCGCCGTCCAAAGGTCGACCCTTAAAATTATTTATTTCTACTCAAAAATTCTTACGTTGAAATATATCTTTCCACTCAATTATTTATTTTCATATTTATTCTAAAAAGAGTTACTAACTTTAAGGCATAGAAATAATACTACTTCGTAACTAGAAAACTTGCTTGGACAAAAAAACAGTCCTGCTTGATGTTAGAGAGTTCCCAGTAAGTCCTTTTTTCACTTTAGTGTTCGTCGGTGAGTTAGATAAGGACAGACTGGATCCAACTGGGTTAAATAGGACCGTTTTGATTTTTCAAAGCAAAAACTATCTTAAACTTAAAGAACATTATTGAAATTGAAATAGCAAAAGTTGACAAGTGCACAGTCTCCTAGGAGCGAAGCAAGTGACATGTCTGGAAGTGTAATGGACCATGTTACACGGCGAGCATTAATCCAGTCGAGAGAATCCAGCAAGCAAGGAACTAGTCGGTACCCATACATTAAATTCACAAGAATTTGACGTTTTTTCCCATAATAAACAAATAACGGTTGATACGTTTATCAAACGGAACAGTCATCCCGTGATTTAGTGCCTTATCGCTGTTTCCTATATCGCTTTCTCGATATATCTAATTTGATGGATGATAAAAATATCAGAAAATTAATAATTAGGTTTAGATTCTGCTACCCTATATAAATACAACTATATACCTAGGTTGTTTTAAGTTCTTAACTATTGAATAGTTTTGGAATAAATATAATATTTAAATCATTTCTAAAAATTATCTGTTTTTGTTGTTTGTTGTGTCACTGTACACTGTGCACAATAGAAATTATTAGCACAGACTAGTAAGAAGATACTAAAGTATATTATTAGTATTTAGTATACTTAGCTTATAACAAAGTTACTAGACAGATATTGAAATAGTTTCAAGATTTTCGAAGGACGTTAAAAGAGGTTGTATAGAGGGTAAAAATAAAGTCGGGTATTATTAGGGTGAGTCCAAACGGGCGTAAATATTTGAGTTGTGATTTACGTTATTTCGGTTGCGTAATGTCTTTTTTCAAAGAAAAGTCCAGTCCGTAGACAACTCATGATATGTGGTGTGGATTAAACATGAATCCAAATAGCATAAATTACGTGATTCCAGCCTATACTTACATATAGAATACTTTGGGCGTTGCAAAGCCATACACAATGGGGGTTACCATGACTTCTTTATTGCAGGACCTAAATTGTACAGCAATCCCAGACTTGCTTAATAGAACTTCATTTGTTTGAGTCGTTTTTTTTGTACTTAAAGTAATACTCGTATTAAGGTGTCTGGGATTTTAATTTTAATTTAATTTATTAGCTGGACGATTTAGATCCTGCAATAAGGAGATCATGGTAACGTCCAGAAGCAGGTCACAATCGCCTTCGCTCCTAAAAGATTGCGCACTGACAGCTTTTGAAATAACAATTTCAATCATGTTCTCTAAGGTTAAGGTAGTTTTTGGTTTGATAAATCAAAATGGTCTCGTTGGACCCTGTTAGATCCAGTCTGTCCTTATCTAACCAACCGCCGAACACTCAAGTGAAAAAAGGACTTACCAGGAACTTTCTAACATCAAGCAGGACGACCGTTTTTTTGACCAAGTAAGCTTTCTAGTTACGAAGTAGTACTATTTCCATGTTAACGTCCAGTGTATCTGGTATCTGAAAAAAAAAACATTTATGGTGGATCCGTTTTCGCGATGTTAAATTAAAACAACTGTAATGACATAAATAATAAAAGCAACGTGATCAATTCCAGCAAATATGTTTAATTTCATTTATGGTGTTTGCAAAGTAGGTACTTAGTGCTTACAGTTTCTTTCCTAGGCAGGTATTTTTAGCGCTTAATACTCACAAGCTCGTCTCAAACTTTATTGACTGAGAGCTCTAAGCTAAATTAGATAAGTATAGGTGGATAGGTATTCTAACTATAAATCTTTCTAATATTATAAAGCTGAAAGTTTGTATGCATGAGTGTTTGTTACTCGATCACGCGTAAACTATTCAACCGATTGCGATGAAACTTGGAATAAATATGTAGCTGGCTACCGGGAATAACACATAGGCTACTTTTTATCCCAATATCCCCGCAGGAACAGGACTTACGGGACTTACCTTGCCAGCTACCTATATTCCAAGTTTGATCGCAATCGGTTCAGTAGTTTTTGCGTGAAATAGTAACAAAGTCACATATACAGCGTGTTCCGACGATGACCATTTAAGCCAAAGGGGGTTGTTCAAGACGTTTAGTCGAACAACTTTCGATCTACGACCTTGGTAAGAGTATGATTTGCACAGATCTATTGCAGATGTGGATAAGAATCGTTATTTTTTTTTTACAACTAATTTCGAAAATCATTTATTCATATCTAAAACTGAACACTAAACCGAATTACCTATGAAATAAACACCTAGTCTAAACTGTTATTATAGTTATAAATGAATCCTAAATGATTATTTTTGCTCTAATTAAATTCGTCATCCATCGAATTATTTGGATGAATCGATAAATCGTGTTCAAGGTAAATACGATTATTTTTTATTTTGTTGCGAGTTCGTATATAGATAAATTAGGAAACGGAAGGACACGCGTCATTGAATTTTCCATATCATGGCGAATAATTAAATTTTGTGAAACTACTGTCGGATCCGTCGAACCGATTATAATCAAGTGAGTGTCAATTCAGTAGCGATTCCATGACGAGGATTTATGGCACCAGGTTTATCGAACCTGGCAGTAAATTATTTACTGTCCGTCGGTTTTTCCGATCCCCCTTGATTAATGTTCTTAATTATTATAAATCTTTTGGCAGCACAGTCTAGGTAATCTGAAAGTAATTACTTTTATTTCTTTTTTGCTGATGGGGGGATGATACAAAAAAATGGGGGAATTAGGGCATAAAATTAGAGAAAATGGCGTGACTCCCACTCCGGCTTGTTTCTGGGGCAAAGGTTAGCCATCGCCATACAGCGCGGCAATGCTGCAAGTGTGATGGGAACCTTAGCACCAGAAACAATAAGGGGCGGGTTATTTGATTAAATTAAGTTTTTTTTTGTTTTTATTATTTAAATAAAAATTTACTTTAATTTAATTAATATGGAGTTTTTTTTTATCAAAAACATAATTTACTAAAGAAAAATAATAAACTAGATAATCTTTCTGAAAACATTTAATATTTTGAGTACCGTACACTTTGTTACGAAGATATGAAGTCTTATTACGTAACTTATGACTAACTTAACTTATAATGACTTTGTTGCAAATGTCATTTTAATGAAATGGGTAACGTTTTATCACAGAGGTATGAATATTAGCGGAGTAAACATTAAGGCCGGCTTGCATAACGGTTCCTAAACATGTTTAAGCTGTTAAACGCGTTTAAACTTTACACTTAAAATTTTCGAAAAGTACTACGAATTTACGTCGTATAAGTCGTAGAACAAAAGTTATTCCCTTAGACGGCTAGAACAAGCCCCTTTCAGATCAAAAGGGCATTCCTGTTACACCTTGTATACCTATATTACTAAAAGTACTTTTATACTCGTTTTCTACATTAAGGATATTAAAATTATAATTTCACCTCAATATCTCTTCAGTGGATAGACGTTGTGACAGCACCGCGGTTTTATTACTCGCGACGTAAAATATCTTAGTCATCGCCTCTTCTGGCGCGAAATGTGAGCGTAAAAAGTAATTTACCTATCCCCCGGGTCCCATTTCAATTAGGCACACACAAATAACGACCCTTGTAACGTTAGTTATCCGTTATTATATTACCAAAGGCTCTCTGATTCTCTACAATTTGGTCGATCATTCTACGTAGGATAGGTAACCGGTAACCTTTATCTCATGTTTCGTCACAGAACTGCTTTGTTCTGAAAATCCATGACCGTCAGCTGTGACGTGACATGAAAATCACCCGGCTTCGTATCCAACCCGTTCAGATGTCACGCCAAGCCGGAGACAGCTGAAATATGGCCAATTATGTCGGCACACTATCTTGTAGGAGGCAAACGTGCCGTTTGTACATTTTAGGAATAATTACTTTATACCACAAGCGTACGTGTTAATAAAACATGTTTTTTAAAATAAACTACTTCAACAGTATTAACTAAATTCGCCCCGCGGTTTCACCGTTGTAAGTCCCGTTTCCGCAGGGTTATCGGGATAAAAAGTAGCCAATGTGTTATTCCCGGTATCCAGCTACATATGTTCCAAGTTTCATCGCTATCGGTTTAGCAGTTTTTGCGTGAAACAGTAACAAAGTCACGTACATACAAACACACATACGAACAAACTTTCGCGTTTATAATATTAGTAAGATTTTAAGATGCTCCCTCACGGCGAGTATTCACTTGTAATGACTTATTTGTAATTGGAATAGTTGTAACAGTTTAGATTCGACTTTGAGAATTACATTGCAATACTATACCTGCCTGACTGACGAGCATTCATATGTTATTTATTATCATTTTATTACAAGTTTATTATTACATTTTATTACCAAGGTGCGTGTTGTATGTAATATTCGAATCTGTAACGTTACATTACACCAATCAGTACACAATCAGTTTTTGCTAAATATTGATTGACTTTACGTTTGTAAAGTCAAAAACTAATATCGCGGCAAGTAAGTATACAAAACAGATGCAACTCATGACTGTAACATTTTTTTTTATAAGAATATGTTAACAAAAGCAATAAAGAACCGTGACAGAATCAACTAATAATCGTTTATGGAAGCAAAATACCTATGGGTACATAATATGATTAAACTTATTTATAAGTTAACGTAGTATAACAAACGGTGCGGCACTACCGGTATAGATGCCCTGACTTTCATTCTGAAGGTCGTGGTTTTGAATCAAGGCTGACGCTGCGGAATTTCCCTTGCAAAAAAGTTATATGCGCTATTAATATCGTTCTTACTGTAAAGGAAAACTTCTTGAGGAAGCCCACGGCTTAGTTAGCTCCAGACATATTGACCAGTTCTTTCCTCTGGGCATGGCTAGCTAAGCTGGGAGGGTGCTATAGGTGCTGGGCAAGCCTACTCCACCTTACAATGTCCCCAGCACTATAGCATGGATTAAAAGTTGCTTGCGCTGTATAAATCATCTAAAATTAGATGCAAATGGCCAATTATTATAACACATACTGCCTTAATATTTGCAGGGAAATACCAAGTTAATAGTTTTAAAGTCAGTGTTTAAACAATGTAGTTAGAAGAGCGGGTTGGTGGTACCGCTCGGAGCATCCTATTATCGCATAGTTGAGGGTGAGTGACAGTGCGGCCAGCCGCGACACGGGCGCCCCACGGACGTTTTAATTAGCCCTCGACAGTCGACAGGGAGTGCCGCATGCCGCATGCCGCACGCTCGACGCTTTGCTGCCTGCCGGCACTGCAACATGAACTTTACACTTTGTTACTACCAAACTATGAACTTGTTGGACAGAATAGCAGTAGCGAAAAGTACCATTTTGTAGAGGAAATTAAAAGCGCTCTATATTTTTTTTCCAATAAACTTGAGAATAATTCGGCATTCATGGTACCTATTCAGTGAAAATGGGAAAATCTGAAACGATTATTTAAAAATACGATGTAAAATAATTATGAAAGCACGCATTTCAGAAATGGTTTGTTAAATTTTAATATCTTTCAGAAACCGGCTATTGTTTCATAATGTTTTTTTTTATATTAAGAAGGTTTACTATTTCTTAAATATGGTTAACTTATATTTTTTTACATTCTGTCAGTAAACGTGTAGCAAATATTTGACTATTAGTATTAGTCGTACGCCCCTAAATGATACCGTAATTTGTCCGCGACCACAAAACTGGTCATGTTCCCGCAGGAATAAACGAGAGATGCTTATCTTTGTATTGGAACACTGAAATATTGCGATTTTTATCATCCGATGGCCTTACTGGGTTATGCAAAATTCGTGAACAATTGCGTACAATAACTAGATAGGTATACAAAAGTGGCCTTTTCATTTAACTTTAGACGATTTATACAGCGCAAGCAACTTTTGATCCGCGCTATTTATGGCGCTGTAGTACTCGGGACATTGTTAGGTGGAGTAGGCTTGCCCAGCATCTATACCACCCTCCCAGTCTAGTCAGCCATGCCTAAAACATCTGGAGCTAACTAAAGCGTGGGCACAGTAGACAGAGTTTCCTTATGATGTTTTCTTTCGCCTATGTACCTTACATATACCTACCTACCAACATCTAATCGCGTATTGACTTCTTATTTTGAATAATGTTCACAATAGTACATTTTTATGACATAAACGAAGGTTAGAACGGTTCTTCTGTCTCTGGTAATCGAGTTGTATGAATAAACTGCCACTGGTGGGTACTAATCTGTAGTTTCTATAGCACCAAGTTTCTGTAATGAGCTTTATGCTCTGTCGTGCTCAGTTTGGATTGCATTTTGATTGAGTTTTTGAAGAATTGTAAGTTTAGCGCTGTGTTCTATTGTTTTAGATAGATTTCTTTAGTAGGTAGGTACTGAACTAGCAGCACGCTTCATTGAGTAAATTCTGATCCTGCGAGATTGGGATAAAAAGTAGCCTATGAGTTATTTTATTACAGGTTTCCAGCTATCAACATTTCAAGTTTCATTGCAATCGGTTCCGTAGTTTATACATGAAAGAGTAACAAATTTACTTAGGTACATCCTTTCACGTATTTGAAATTCAATGTAGGTACCATTGAATTAATTGGGTAAACTACACTTTAGATACCTAATGCTTAAACTTTAGGTTGAAGCGATACGTTGTTGAAACTAGAGCAAAACTTTGGAGCTGCTTGCCTGCACTGCTGCGGTTCAACTAATGGATAATATGACTACGTTGTTACATGCAGGTACATACAGTAGCGTAGCTAAGTGTACATACATACACATAACTACGCTTACCGACCTCTTGCAGATACCTATGTATATTGAAACCAATAGACCTAAAAAGGCCGCTTTAGCAATTCTGCTAGCAAAATTGCATTTTGACACATTCACGATAAATGTGCACCTGGTACTCACCGCTTTGTTCCATGACATTTGCAAGGTTATTGTGAATCTGTTAAAAAGCAATATTGCTAGCTGAATTGCTATAAGGACCTTTTTAGGTCTAAAGCAGCGCCCTGCGGTTTCACTCGCATATGTTTCGATCTCGTAGAATATTAAGATAACAAAATAACTTATATGGAATTCTAGAACTCCAGCTATCTATATTCTAAGTTTCGTGACTTTCGTTTTGCGCGAAAGAATTAGAAATTGACGCAATACAGACATACATACAAACTTTCGCGTTTATAATATTAGTAAGATTAAAAGCACCGCGTAGGTACTTTAGCTTGCCTACGTGTGCAGGAACCAATAATTATTCTAAGAAAAATGGTGAAACCACAATCATCAAAAATCCTGGGATAAATTTTTAACGTCCCTTTAAAGAAAACAATAACAAAGTTCAAGATAGAAACAAAGATACGCAAGCAAATAACAATCCATCAGGAAGGGGAAGGGAAAAGGAAGAAGAAGATAATATTAGGGGTTAAAGTATGAAATTGCCGATTTGTACTGAAAATCTTAATTGTTTATTTTTTAAATTTTTAACAAATTTATTTAATCAAAATAGTTGCCATTATTATCTATACATTGCTGCCATCTAATGGGAAGGTTATTAATGCCTTTGCGATAGAACTCCGACGATCTAGACTGCACAAACTGTGTGAAAGCATTTTGTACTGCCTCCTGGGAAGAAAACTTCTTGTCACGTAGATAATTGTCCAAATCACGAAAAAAATGGTAGTCCGTTGGAGCAAGGTCTGGTAAATACGGAGGATGACGAATGGTTTCTAAGTGCAGTTCCTGAAGGGTCAAAATGGTTTCTCGTGCTGTGTGAGGTCTCGCGTTGTCGTGGAGCAATAATGGTGAAGATCGATTCATGAGTCGGGGCTGTTTTACTGCTAGTTTTGTCAACATGGTTCGGAGTTCGGCACAATAGACATCTGCCGTAATTGCTTGACCAGATCGAAGAAAACTATAGTGAATAACACCATGCTGAGACCACCAAACAGTTACCATTACCTTTTTATTGGTAAGTTTTGCTTTAGGACACTGTTGTGGCATTTGACCTGGGGTCAGCCATTGCATTTTTCTTTTCCGGTTATCATAAAGAATCCACTTTTCATCACATGTTACAATTCGATCCAATATTCCTTCATTTCTGTACCGGTTCAACAAGGCAACACAAGTTTCAACACGCGTTTCTTTCTGCAGATCAGTCAAATCATGAGGCACCCATTTTTCGTATTTTTTTATTTTATTGATTTGACGCAAGTGAGTCAATAAAGTGGGTAAGGTAACGTTAAACCATGCCGCTAATTCCTGGGTAGTTTGACTAGGATCGGCTTCCACTATCTCTCTTAATTCATCGTTATTCACCTGTGTGGGCGGTCTTCCTCGTGGCTCGTTCTTTAAGTCGAAATTTCCATCACGAAAGCGTTTAAACCAAAATCGCACGGTGCGTTCATTAGTAGACCCCTCTCCAAACGCAGCATATATATTGCGGGCTGTTTCTGCCGCGTTAGTTCCGCGTCGGAACTCGTATTTAAAAATCACTCGAATTTTCGCAGTATCCATCTTTCTTGTCTAAATTGAATAACAAAAACCATTGAAAGTCGATATTCAAATGTTTCACATTTTTTAAAAAAAGAACATCACAGAAACCATTTGAAAAAAGTTTCATTCGAAAACCTCAAACCATGAAGATTCTATGTCAATTCAAAGAACCTATTGCAATAAAACTTCAATTTCATACTTTAACCCCTATTATATGTACCTACCTAGATACCTACGAATACTTATACCCATTAGATACCTACGTACTTATTATAGTTGTGTTATTTAAAGTCGGGTAGTCACAAGTGAGCTGAAAACGTAACCGTTGCAGTCCTGTAATCAGAAACAGTTTATGTATCTTTACGCGCTTGCAACGAACGCCTCACTGAGAGTCGATGGTTGTATTTACCGCAACGAACCGAAGGCTGTTCGTGAACATATACACAATAGACCCTGTAGATAACTAGAGCTTTAACTGTACCCTCATTACTGTAACGAGGTTACGCTGTTACAGCTCGCTAGGCTGTAAGTAACCCATTTAGGCTGCTTTTCCACCAGATATGTGCTATGCAGCTATGAATATGATTGGTGGATATCTTAGAGTATACATACGCAAGCATAGAGCGCGCCTATGGGTATTTGCCTAATGCGCAAAGTGTAAGCAGATGCTCTATACAAAGATATTCAAATGTTAGGGTTGAATAGTGATTTGCGAATCATTTTTACACCGCGACACTGAACATTTCACCATAATTATTACTAGAATAAATTGTAGTATAGCACATCGCTGGTGGAAAAGCAGCCTTATACTAATACTAGTTTGTCCGCGGTTACACCCTCGTATGTCCCGATTCCGAGGGAAATCGGGATTAAAAGTACCCTATGTGTTAATCCAGGTCCCCAGCTACCTATATTCCAAGTTTCATCGCAATCGGTTCTGTAATTTTTGCGTGATCGAGTAACGAAATCACATTGAAACGAACCATAGGGGAAACGAACAATCGGTGAAACAACTATTCGGTAAAGTAATCTTTCGGTCAATCGTCTTCGGCGAAAGGTGTTTCGATGGATAGTGTTTCGAAGTAGCGTAGGGAACCCTACATATCTACATACAAACTTTCGTGTTTATACTATTAGTTAAATTATAAAGAGATTAGATTTAATTGTTTGTTTATTGTAATGAATAGTCCCCGATTTACTTTGTTCGTCCGTTCGTTTGTACAATTATAGTAGAAGTCTGTACGGTACCTACCTATTTAAACCCCGATATAAATAGCAACTAAAAAAATTACAGGTCTCTTAAAACTAGAAGGTTAATGGTACCTTGAGAACGAAGCATTTTACACTCGGCTCAGACGGCCGAGCATCATCAGTTCCAAAGGTAAATGTTCGGGAAATTACTTACACTGTTTTAAAAAACTTTTACTACATTTTACTTAATTAATTTATTTTAGACGCTTTGCGTAAAAATATTGAACAAAGTGAACATTAGAAATAGTGGATTTGTAATAAAAGAATAATAAAACCACAGTGAAGCTATTTATCAGGATCTGATGGTGGACCGGAGATAAACCAGGCAACTCCCCGGCTGGAAATATAGCAGCGTTTAAAGTGATATTTATTACTTCTATCGGTTGAATTTATTCATTTCAGAATTGTTACCTACACCTATTTTTTTTTACTTTTATAGACTTACCTACCTAAGTAGTCGATTTATAGAATAGTAGCAGCATCCCCCATAATCCTAGTAGGGATTTCGAAAAATTATATCTCAGTGGATCGCACATCATCACAAATAACACCCTCTTAAAAATGTACTTCTATAAAACATAAAGTCTAGTACTACTTATATCTACACTTATGATCAAGAAAGAGAGGATAAAAAGTCTGTACTTGGAAGTAAATTAAAAAAAAAGTTGTGTAGAGGGTTTAGAAAAAGTAGTAGAACGAAATTATATAATTTTTAAAAACCATGTCTGTCTTTCTGTTTCTCTGTTTACCTGTCAGTTCCTTATACAATTAAAAACTACTTATCCGATTAAAATCTGGTTTTCAATATTAGATAGTTATATTTTCGAGGAAGGTCGTGGTATACTTTGAATCGAAATACAATTAGTAGAACCCGAGTAATTAATGAAAAAGTGCAACCGCTCGAGAACCGCTCGGATAACACGTTTTCACTTCTGCGGGTGAAACCGCGGAGCGCAGCTAGTTGAAATTTAAACCAAAAACATCTTAGAAACTATGTAAAATAGTTCAGTTTGTCAATTAGACCTTACCTTCGTTAATTTTATTTCATAACTAATTTCTTAATTGCTAGTTGATTCGTCCATCACAGTTACTAAACATTTTCCTATTTCAGAAATATCTGTTTACTGTATACCTAGCTGTGTTAATGAAAATTACCTTCAAGACAACATCACTGAATGAAGTTTCATAATATCGCTTTAAAATTGAAAACATTTCATTTTATATACCTGTAGATATAATAAATACAATTTGTACCTTACTTGTTCTTGGTTGAGCTATGATTCGTTTATTTTTGCTTAATATATTTGAAAACTTAGTAGATCGAAGCTTTACGATATTGAAAGATCGATCTTTCATTATCGTAATGAAAGTAGCAATAAACCTAAAACTAAACGAAGAACAACTTTTCAAGAAAAGCACCTAATTTCGTAGGAACTATTGAATAAAGTATGCTTACCAATAAATTGGCACAGTGCCAAAAGTGCCAATATTTGATCGGATTAAGTCTGCGTAACTACTAAACTGACGGTGCGCTGTATTCAGGCTTCCACATATTCAATATGTGAACACCGTAATTGCAATAGTATTTTAAAAATTTCATAAGGCTGTTTAAATGCATGTTGGGCTCTATACGTAATATCTCACGCGCTCTGCTCCGCTCCAGTGCACAGTAACTGGCCGTTAAAATGCAAATTTATATTACGAACGATGTAGCAGAACTTCCATAGATCCCTCGATGAGGATAATTAATACGAGGCACGAACTGCCGACGATGTACCCTGTCCGAGCTTAGATGTGAACATCTTTATGGCCGATTCACACGATCTCATTTCCAAGTCATTTTACGAAGCCAATCTAGTAGGCAAGTAAAACGCATAGTATGATCGGTAGATCCTTTTTTACTGTCTTATGCAGCAGTGTAAATGATCCATTACACAAAACTTTTGAACAAAACATTCGTAGAACTCGTAGATTCTAGATGATTGAATGAATGAATAAATTATTTATTGTACACACCATATGAAATTACAAGATAAATAGATAGAAACAAATACAGCTTAAATTTAGGAGGCATGATGGGCAGCCTTATCACTGAAAGCGATCTCTTCCAGGCAACCTTTGTATGAAAAGAAGGACGACGACTTATTAAAATTTATTTTGTTTATTTTTGGTGTGTTGCAATTAAGAATTTATCAATCAATCAAGGTAGCTGGTTCAATTTCTACGTTAAACAAAAAATATTTATGTTAGTATTATAAGAATCTTTAGGCATACCTAAGATTAGGTTTTTTTTAGTTTGGGGTAGGATTTTGGGTGGGGTGGAGCAACATTGTATAATCTCGGAGTAACAAAAGGTCTAAGTTATCTCGCTACTTTCACAGTTCCCATATCAGAGCAAGGAACTAATTGAAAGAGTGTTTTGTTCAACGAGCCGCACTAAAATGTTAACCCTAAGCACTTTGAGAGCACGCATTATCCTATTTCCAGAAATAGCCACGAATTAATAGCTATAAAAGGGAAAAGAAAAGTAATGTTGTTTTTTAAAAATAGAAAAATATGGCTATTTTATAACAAAAATGTTCAGTAGGTAAGTACATACGTAATTATTATTATTTGAATATAACCAACTAACTTTAATTGGTGTTTAAAATTAATTCGCGCTTGTATTTGAAAGTAGAAAGGTAATGCTTCGAATAACTGCTGCGAGCCTGCTTTTGCGAAATTTACTCTATAACGCATGACACTAGTTTTGTAATGTTAATAAGGCTTTACACAGCACAGCAAGGTACACAGCAGGTAAAGGTTGCCTGGAAGAGATCGCTTTCAGTAATAAGGCTCCCATTGTGCTTCCTAGATTTAAGAGGTTTATGGCGTGTATTTCTCTAAAATAATTTACAAATTCACTTACAAGAGAATTACAAAATAGACTTAACTTAACAAAAGCTAGTAATTAGATTTTAACATTTACCTATTAGAAGAACAAAACAAACGCCAATATTTCGAACGCTAGAACGGTTAGCACTAGGTAAGCACCCACAATGTGGCGGTACTCAATACCAACTGGCATACCTGGACAATATTGCATCAATATTATAACAATGCAAACAATACTGGTACAATTTTGCAGTAAATATCAATATGTTATAGTATGCACGCACCTATTTTAAGCTAAGATGTAGGTATACATTTATATCTGTATCTATTATAATTTATATTGTGTATACAATAAAGAGTCATTCATTCTGACTCGTACGCTAGCACACATGCTAGCTTGCCCCGTGTAAACGAGCTTTAAGTAAAATACCTACGTCCTAAAAGGAGTACAATACACTAACCTCCTAATATTCTGGATTACTTACTTACTAAGTATTCTATCCGGTATGCAAACAATGTGAACACTGAATGCAAATACAAACATGAATCGGCAAGCAGTCTGCAACTACGAATTAGTTTATTAGTTACACGGGCAAACCGTTCCATTGCTTGGAGCAAGTAGTCGAATCTAGAATTTATTCTCTAAGGAATAAGCTAGAATGGATAGCTGTAATACTAGATAAGCCATGTTTATTTTTTACTAGCTGCGCCCTGCGGTTTTACCCGCGCAGGTCCCGTTCCCGAGGAAATATCGGGATAAAAAGTATAGGTGTTATTCCAGGTATCCAGCTACCTATATTCCAAGTTTCATCGCAATCGGTTCAGTAGTTTTGAGTAACAAACATCCAAACACACACACTTGGGGTAGGTTATTAGTAGTATAGAATTTCTGTTACATAAAAAAAAAATCACGAATATCACACAGCGTAATCTAGCCCCAAACTAAGCACTAGGCTTGTACTATGGGTACTAGACAACGGATATAATACATATTATACTTTTTTTTGTAAATACATACATACACACGGCGGGAATCGAACCCGCAGCCTTCTGCATTGCAGTCAGGCGTTCGCACTTATTAATTATAATGTAAACTGAACTTAATTGTTGTTGGTTGTGCAAATAAAGTGTTAATCTATCTATCTAAGATGCAGTCGAAGAATGACGCTTCAAACGTCAAAAGTATCATTGAATTGGAAGTAGCGTTACTTGAAACAAGCCACTGAGGCTTGTTCCATAGCTAATATCTGGGCCCCAGCCCTAAGGCGACGCCTAATCTCTCGAATGAACCCGATCACAGCCTCTGTGCTGCTTGTCTCCACAGCAAAGCGTATGCCACAGCTAGGTTGGTATGTAGACGAAGACCTAACTACCCACTATTGTGTCGGTCATTCAACGACCTAACGATGTTACACAGAATATTCACAACATTGTTCGTTGGACACCCACAAGCAGGTGCCAGTTCAAATACCCAACGACCTACGTATCAAGTTATATTAGTTTCACGTGGCTTGTTTCCCCGGAACACATCCCGGCGTAATAAAAACTATGCCGTTTGAAGTAAGGCGATAACGTTGAATAAAGGATGTTTACGTATAAATTTTTGGACGAAATTGCTTTGAGCGGAATATCAAGATTGTATTTTTCAAGTGTTAAACCCACATTTTAGAATATGAAAGAAGTTTTTCTAAATTACACGCTCCAGTTGGCATTTGAACCCACTTTTTCCGCACGAAATCAACTTCTCTTTTTATCTGACTTGGGATATATATTGGTACCTGCCTACAAACGATTTAGTTAATTTTTCCTGATCTAAACTGCTAGTATTAGAGATTTTGAGTTTTGAATTTGTCTTAATGAATGTAAAGATTTTGAATATTCCGACGAGATCAGGACTTTCGCGCGGACTATTATAGCTTTCAAATTCATGGAATCTTTTTTTTTCTTCAAAGGTAATGTAGATATAACATATATTACACCAATCTAACTACCTGGCTGAATACAAAGAACATGGTTAACCATGTACTGAAGTACCCACTACCCAGTTATATCCCCTAATAACGTTCCAATAATAACAACGAAATAAGCGCGCCCATTACTAATGCCTTAATAACCAGGATTATTGTCAGATTGAGAATTATCGGTCAGCGCTGTCGCTAGCTTAATTGTATTAGGTCTTTATAGACGAAATTTTCTCATTCACAGACACAATTGTTCACTAAATTGATGGTCCCAACTCCTAGACATTTATGTTGGACGATTGCCGAATTCGTACCGATTTTAAGTGATCGAATCAGTTTTGTCGCTTTGTAATGTACTCTTAGCTCTCTAGGTTTTACGTTATTATGATGAAAGAAGTATTAGTTGTTATACCTATTTATTGTTTGTTATTTGCATAGTAATGTGTGATTTAGGTAGGTATAAATAACTGTATTGTAATTCATTTTTATTTTATGAGAAACGAAGCATCTCTGACTTTTGGAAGGCATCCCTTGGAGCTAAAGCAAACACGTAGGTAGACGTTAGTAAAAGTTTTGAGTTAAATCTCAAAATATGATTTAGTCGGTCACCAAACCAGATCCTGTCGGAATGCATTACAGAATGCAGTTCACCTTCGGGTCAAATACGACTATTAAGATAACTACGTATGATAACTAAAAACACTTCCTCTTTTCCTACAAACAAACAACTAGGTTACCCTTCTCAAGTTGGAAAAATACCAAAATACCTGTAACGTAAAAACAAAGTCAGGGATGTGTAGGATGACTTTGCGAATAGTTAAACCGCAGTTTTGTATCTCCCCATCTGTGGAGCAATGCGGGTAGCGTACGTTCTCGCCTACGCTACCGACACCCGCATTCCAAAGCGAATTCTTTCAAGCGCCAACCGCCAGTTTTATGGGAAACTTTTGTCTGATTTCCTTACCGATATAAAGCTATTTTAGGGTGAGTAGGTACGTAGGTACTATCGTTGTTAAAATTCCATATTCAGGGTAGAGTCCACAATCAAATTTTTCAATAATAAAATTCCATATTCATATTAGACTCCACATTCAATTGACTTGATTAAACCGA
The DNA here is from genome assembly GCA_949358125.1 of Idaea dimidiata. NCBI lineage: Eukaryota > Metazoa > Arthropoda > Insecta > Lepidoptera > Geometridae > Idaea > Idaea dimidiata. Next base: position 8,054,422 of record OX442338.1, read on the forward strand.
TTTAAAATCTGAAAAAATAACAATTTCAAAGTGTTCTTATTTGCCCTGATAGATATTATAAAAACATAAGACTTGACTTTTAAACAATTTTGATAATTAAATAAGTCAAATTATGTAGGTATAGTAATAAAAAAAAGTCAAATTATAATTAATATTGAAAGAGTGAAGAAGCGATCAATTCCTTTAATCGGATTAGCGGTTCGAATCCTGCCTAGTGTGTATTATTTAACCAATTTTTGTAAAATTACAAAAATAATGAGCCTTACCATGGTCTCCTCATTGCAGGACCTAAATCGTTCTACCAATAAAAAAGATTTCAGTATTTCTTTAAAAAAAAATCTAAAAACATTAAAAAAAAATAGTTTTAAAGTACTCGGAGTTTTTTACTATAATTTATTTTATTATTAGGCATGTTCTCGCGCTATAAAATGACGACAAAAAAAAACGAAAAACGCTCGTGGTAAACACTAATAGCTCACATTAAATAAAGCTATCTCGAAGCGACATTTGAAAATAGCCCGTATGACTAAAAACACAATAATTACAGCAATTGCTTTAATTTCGCCATTGATATTCTGAATGACCGACTTTAAATCAGAGTGGGCTTTAAATTCGGCTCCACGTGATATATGACCTCGTTCATTTCGATTTACAGCCGTGGTTTTCTGGCCCACATTAGCCATCGTTGCCTCGTAAATCCGACGAAGGTGGCTCTAAACGTATTAACTTACAATCATTGTGTAATAAATCGTTAAGTAAATAACGTACCTACCTATATCCCTATCCGATGTACTGTATAATTATATTAAATTGCTTGCAGAAAACAGTTTGATTCAACTGTAGACAGGGTGGTTTATTGTCCTATACAAACAAACAAATAAATATTTCCTCTTTAAAATATAAGTAGGTATAGATATAGATAGAGTTTACTGCCTGCCACTGTACTTGCACTTGGAATGTATTTTTATTAATTAATTCCTAGTAAATCATTATTGACTAGACTATTTTTTGGTACCTAAGTAGAACCTCAATGGTAGGATTAAAAAAAAATAAGTTCAAATAACTATAACCGAATACGCGAAAAAGGGGGTCTAAAAAGGTTGAAACAAGAAAAAAATGTCAGATTGAAATCTAGAAATGCATCATCATCAACATCATCCGAGCTATGTTCCCGGTTGCATCCCTCTCGGGAGCCCGGGGTCCGCTTACCTGCGTCTCCACTTCGCACCATCTTCGGCATCCCGTAAAGTGAGACCATTGGCACGCATATCACCCTTTACGACGTCAAGCCAGGACTTCTTGGGTCTACCCAGTCTGCCGCGGCCAAGCGGAGGCGCCATGGCAAGATATTTGTTCTATACGTAACTGGCCGGTTTTCTTAAGACGTGACCGTACCAGCGAAGGCGACATTCTTGCAGTTTATTCGCAAAGTCTCGGACATGAAGGCTGCCCCGGATGCGCGAGTTCCTAACGCGATCTTTTAGCGACACTCCACACATCCAGCGCAGCATCTTCATCTCCGTGACCTGCAACTCCTGCTTATGTCGCACAAGCACTCAAGTACACAAGAAATCCAGAAATGTATAGCTACGTAAATGGTCAAGGTAGAGCCTTAGTCGCACCTACTGTATGCCTACTATACAGCGTGTTCCGACGATGACCATTTAAGCGGAAAAGCGGTTGTTCTAGACGTCTAGTCGAACAACTTTTGATCTACAACTTTTAAAAAAAGGAAATTAAAGTTTTGATTGTAGTTGTTCAAACTGAATGAAAGAACAAAATAAGGTCAATGACCTCTAACTCTAAGAAACAGCTGTTTTTCAAGGAAACTTAAAACGAAATTTCAAAAGTTGTAGAACAATAGTTATTCGCCTAGACGTCTAGAACAACACACTTTAGGCTTAAACGGTCGTCGTCGGAACACGCTGTATATATTTAATGGAAGTGTTCCTGGCACCCACATAACCAACCATAATAGGTATACAGTAGGTGCGACGACTCTACCTTGACCATTTTTGTAGCTATGCATTTCTGGATTTCATCTGACTGACGTGAAAATCGGGGACGCAAGTATTGTATAATTGACTTACCCTGTATTAGTAACTCGATGATAACTATTTACAACTACCTATTTATAATGAAATTTCATGTTAAAACTAAAATTAAATCTAGGTATTTCATTTCATAATTGAAATGGTTTCAAACAGTCGAAGCTCTGCCAGCCAATTCCGAGATTTAATTAACTTTCTTGCACATTAAAAATAACTTTCAGCTAAAGCGTTCAGCAAATGTAGGAAATAGAAAAAAACACATCATATTTTGCGGCAGCCATTTTTATGTTTACCATTAAAAGCAGTTAGGTATTTAAAATCATATAACATGGTGATGCGTCACCACGGCCTGTATCGCCACGCCAACAAACAGATTTACCCCCGCCTATAGATGTTTCACATCAAAAAATGGAATGTGTGTATGATGTAACTACGTTTATGAATCTTGCAAGCTACCTACATTTGTTTATTTTGGTACCATGTTGTGTACTTTCTTAATGCAGTGTTTAGGTTGCTTCCTTGGATATCATCTATATCGAATAATTTATTAATACAAGTTTGTCACAATAAATAGGAAAACCATTAAATAGTTTCTCACCGAGTGATTATTTTCAACAATAACTACAGAGATACCCGATGTAGATACCTAACAAGAAATGAGAATGTGTTTGACACATCCAAAAGGGTATACCTACTCCTACTGAAATTATTATTGTCGTAGTTACCTACTTTCTTAGGTCTGTCTACCTCACAGATACTTGTGAACCATCAAATAATAGTCGTAGACAGAAATAAGTATACGAATTCCTTTTAGAACACAATAGAATAAAGGGTCTTTGGAAAGGTATAAGAGGATACTCAACTCACCTACCTATAGGTAGCTATTTATTAGAAAGGGTGGTAGGTACTTGAGATTGCTATAGTAGAGTTGATTCTGTAAGCTAACTACGAATACAAGCGAGCTGAATCAATAAATAAATGTTTTTTCTATTCCGAACGTCGCAAAAAATGTTGAAGCATATGTTTGACTTCAAATCCAAAAGCAACTCTGGGTTAAACCCTTAAAACCAAGGTATATGTAGTACACGTAACTAGATTTTTCACCTGTGCCTAATATGTCCCACTGGAGGGCAAGGGCCTCCTCTTAGAAGAGTTAGGCAGTAAGTCGCCCGCCACGGGACTTATCTACTAAGGATTGATGAAAGTCCCATGCGTTCAGACCGTGGTTGAAAAATATCCTGTTTTTTTTAAATGTAATATATAGGTAATTATAATATCTATATTTTTTTTTTCCTATGGATCAACCTATGGGCGCATCAATAATAAATAACCTAATAAAAATCTTTGAAATAAAGTATTAGTTTCATTTTAATGTAATCTTTTTATTATTGTTTCACCATTAACCTTAAATAAAGTAAGGTTCACCGGTATCTCCATATCACTCATATGATCCTTCAAAATATGATCTATAGCGGTTAGCCAATCAGTATTATTAACATTGTTTGATCTTCGAGTTATTAATTGTAACGACTTCAAGGCAGCCACTTGTTTCATAAATATGATGGTGTTTGCGTTTGTGTAGCATTTGCTTAAAGGACTAAGTGTCACATCTGAAAGTCATACACTGATATACAATAAATGATGGGCTCAAACAGATATAGGTACAGCAACGAACTCGAACATCCACGAACATTCGAACATTTTTTCAAAGGAAGTAGCAATCCTTTGAAAAAATGTTCCACGCAAAGGTGGTTGCGGGGAATAGAACGATGATTCGACCGTCCCAGTCTGTCACTAAATATCTTCCGCCATTGGTCGATTTAAGGTCGATCATACGTAATATGCACGGAACATGTCAGTGTGTGCATCTGCGCCTGTGTGACCGTGGAACTTGTTTTTTTTTCGAATTTAATAGAGAAGTTAGATCTCCATTCTATTTATTCCTCGTAGGGTAAAGGGAAAATAAAGATGATATCATGCAATCTCTTTTTTTATTATGTAACGGTGCCACCTCAATGTAAAGTTACATTGAGGTCGGTCAAGTTAGACCTCTGAGCTGGGTAAGGCAAAATATTATTACGCCCTGCCGCCAGCCAGATACTATTGGGATCAAGCAGTAACCTGCCACTGCGCAGTTTTCGGTTTGTGACTACCTTGCGCAAGGAGTACTCCAGGTGCGCTATTTACCCCCACATTCCATAGTTTTCTTTTTATGACATCCACGGAAAGGCTAATCTACGCCTATTTACGATATAAAGTTATACTTACTAACACCAGCGACACATGAAAATAGATCGACATGACAATGATTAATCATCACTTTGAGTGTTTTTCCTATATTATTCTTTTTATAGATTTCCGCGCATATAGGATCATACGCATCAGTGCAGTGAGTTGGGCAAGAATGATTGCACACTTGGTAAGCTCCTACTATACTAAAGTCATGCACACGCCGACTGTTTTGTATGTCTTTTTCCAAACCGCACAGGTCATTTGACACTTGTACAATATCTAAAAATGAAAAAAAAAAATATTAAAACTATTTTGCATCTTTTTTCACGACTGCCAATGGAAGTGTTATGTTTTTACATAGGAAGTCGTTTTCTGTCTGGATGTTTGTATGTATGCTTAGATATTTAAAACTACGAAACGTATTTTGATGCTGTTTTTTTTACTAAATGAAGTGACTCAATATGAAGGTTTATATTTAAAGAACTTATAAGTTTTTAACTGTGTGTGTGTTAAAGGGATCTACGTCACATCTGCATTCATAATATTAGTGGATTAGGAGAATGTTAGCATTATAATATAATTATATAGTATACGTATCTGTGTAAATAACAAACCCGCAGATCCATTCAAGCTACACCTGTCTTTCTCCAAATGGCAAATATTTTGATATTCTGTTACATACATGCTCCCTTCGTACTTGACCATCCCACATACATAGTCATTATAATTCGAACATGACAAATTATCACATTCGTCACCAGGAATGATTTTCAAAAATAAAACTAAAACAAAAATAAAGGTACCTATACAAGCACACTCAATAACTGTAGAACAAACAACCTACGCCAACAATCTTAATAAGCCAAAGAAATATTGAATGGTAGGTACCATCTAGGTCGGTTTGAGTAGGTTCTAGGTTGTAAGTATACTTCATCTTAGACTGCGTCAACATTTATTATCAGGCGTGGCGTGGTAGTAGTAAAACGCAGACCTGTAAACTATAAAAAATGGGAATAATTGAACCCCGTAATAAGTAATTTCAGCTAATCTTATTTTCGTTGTGACCCCTAACTTTGTACAACTTAATCTCGTAAATAATATATAAAATTGTTAGTTCCTTTTCCCTAATCCCTCCTATGAATTACTACAATTTCCGTTTATTAGCAATCGAATAATAGGTAATTATAGGAAACAAGATATTGGCCCTTGTGAATATCATCCCGCCTTTCAATTGCTAGATAAATGATAAATAATCGGGGCTCAGATATTAATAAATATCGATTTCCGGAAGAGCAACTAAGAGGTAATTCATAGAAATTGTTTCATTAATATTAAATTAATGAGGGACATGTAGGTTTAGGTACTTATACTAATAAATCATGGAGATAATACAAGTTTCAGAGTATATTAAAACTTATCTACGCATGCAAGACTACATTTCAGCTTTATGTTCAATTGGTAGACTTTAACATTCATAGGTATGATTGTTCACATCCATTCTTAAGTCTAATAAAATGAAATTCATATAAAAATTGCCACTCACGTATTGTAAAAATTTCCAACACTAGAAGAAAAATCATTTCCAGAAAATAACATGTAATTTCAATGAAATATGAACATTCAAACGAGTAATGGTTTTGTATGATTCCACCATTCGACCGTGATGCTGAAATTACATTTTGATGCTTTCATCGAGAGATTTACGGTTAAAATTTAATTGAATTCGTGATACCAACATTTTTTGTAGAATTCCTTTAAGTATTCCAATTGGTTGTCGTTAGTGAGACGGCATTTATTCGGGGAGAGTAGGAAATTATTCCGTCGTATAGGGTGGAAGGCAATGGGCAAGGACATGCCTGATTTATGAGTGGACGTTAACTGAAGCCCGGGATATTAGCGAGTGCCGAGTGATTGCCGGCAAACCGATAGTGTTGCCGGGATTGTGGACGGAATATCTCTACAGACACATCGATTAATATTTGCCGTTGTAGCACTGAACCTAAAAAAATATTTATTCAAACGCAAACCTAAATAATGTAAACATTTCTGCCAACTTAAAACATCCGCAGGTGGGTTACTCGTAACCACAGGGCCATATGCCACACCATATCTCGGCTAAAGAGGGTTTACAGTCCTCCTCTGTAGGCATGTTGATGTGACACGTGGCACGTCATTTGAATATTTCCCAGAAGGTAGACCTTACCAAATTCAGGTGTAAGAACGTGTTTTATCTTCCCTACCTTGCTGGGAAATGCAAAAACTTTGATAAGATGCACAACTGGTATAAATAAACTTGGTTTTAATGTTTTTCCTGAGCATTACGAAATACGAATAGTAATGTGGTAGCTAATAGTAAATACAAATGCAAATTACAACGTCGGACAGGAAGGTAAAAGAGTGTGTACATAAACGTGATTAATGAAAGCTCTTCTTGAAAACAGTCGGGCATAACAACAAGACGCAAAAGCATAGTTATAAGGCAACGCAGTTTTCATAATGGCCTGCATAGCACCTAAATAGCTCACTAGCATTTGCGTTGTAGGTACCAACGTTGTTTGCTTGCCAGCAACGGCCGAGCAGTCTGATTTGCAGCGACGTAGAAATGCATGCCCGTTGCCTTTGTGAAAACTGAACCTTGTTTCACTTGTACAGGCTGTTCTAGTTCTGTTTTACGGACATTAATTGAATCCTACAAGGTTCACTATTTTCTATTTTGACGCTCAATTTCATATTTTATGTAGATACGTTCCAAATATAATTTACAGGCATTCATTTATAATTCCGTTACATAAACTTAGTCTAAAATAAAGCAATTTCATGGAAATTTCTTTTAAATTTACGGTCTATTTAAATTGTGCTAAATAACATTATCTTCTGGCCCATCGCTGGTTTTAAAGGCCTCGCTTATCATTTTGCTATAAATGTAATGAACAAAATTAATGAGCATTTATAATACTCGTTTTATAAGCTGATGTTTTTAAATATGTGCTGGAAACTTTGGAAATTATGCATGTAAATAGCACATTGTTTTTATCAAATCCTACAAATATTGGGCCCTACCATGATATCTTATAAGTCGTCGCGAAGTCATCGCGTTGTCGTTCAGCTAAAGAAAAAAAAAAGAAAAAATAAAAACAAAATAAAAAAATAAAAAAATGTCTGTGGTTTTAAAAGAAGTCGGGGTGTTTTTTATTTAAAATTTACTTTATTTTATTGAACGACAAAAGGACGACATTGCAACGACAAACTATCATGGTAGCGCGGATTATAAAGGTAAAATGTTGTGAGTGTATATATGTGTTCCTCCTTTACGCAAAAATCGCTGAACCGAACCGAACCGATGAAACTTGGTACGTAGATAACTGAAGACTTGGAATCTCATCCCGAGATTTCTACAAGATCGGAACTTACGCGCATCTAACTAACTAAAGTCTAACGCGGATCTAACTAACTAAAGTCTAACGGCTCGCTTACACATTCCGGCAGCGGCCGAACACACGTCAGAGTTACTCATCAGATTGGTACATATTAGACTAAGTGGGTATCGTCGGTAACCTAGCTCATCTGATACCAAGTTGAGACTACAATATACCTATGGTAGCAAAAAGACTAAAAGATATGCTTAAAAAACTCGGTCAGCCTGAAGTCAGCTAGCACGAGGCTGATGATAGGCTGATGAAAAAAAAAACAAGGTTCCCCTCTTAGTCTACATATTGTAGGTATGTATTTCAGTCATCGGCCGATCGGTTTTGGTGCAAACGATATGTAAAAGCTATTTATTATTGTACTTTATAGTATGAATTTTCAACTTGAGGGGAACAGGACCACATTGGAACTAACCTGAAAATAATACTCGAAATTTGTATGTAAAGCCGTGTTCCCAACGCGAGCGAAGCGCAGTCATTTATGTGTCATCTTAACATTCAACAACCGTTTACGAGTATAGTTACCTCTTTCGGACCCTTTCGCGCTGTGAAAACAATTTAGCTCCGCCCTCGGTGGGAACCCGGCAATTAGAACAACAAAGTATCAACAGTACGAAACGTAGAACCGGATACAATGTTGATGCTGTAGAGTAGAACATTGTTCTGAATTCTGCAATTTCACCGTCTCAGCAATATTTTCTTCAACAATATTTCAGCAATATTAAAGGGAATCTCATTTTAGTAAATTAAACTGTCCATAATTTACGACTTTTGAAACGAAACTGTCTCCAGATTCAGAAACTTTAGGGCTTTGTACTTTGAAATGTGAGGACTTTATTAAAATGTTCAGTATTTCTGAGACAAAACCCTAAAATCTGTTTCATGACGGAAGTGATTTAGATCAATTTCGTTGCTTATTCGATAAAACTCTACATAAATAAAATAAAAAGCAGTTAAAACTAGTATAAGTATATAACAATAGGTAAGAAGAGTATTAACTATTCCTCTTTGATATAATATAGGCTAGTACAGTACTATGGTTAGGACATTTTTTCATGCCGTCTTCTTTTTCACTGGTGAGCAACAATCAGGGGTAAATCACAGGTATTCAGGTAGGTACCATCGAGATAAGTGTGCAGGTTTAGCATACTTTACCATCTAGTGAAATAATCACTCACCTGTCGATTAAATTACAAAAACTATGTATTGTAGTTTATTTGACAAGTTATTCCACTCAGACAAAATCTCTTTATTTATTATTAAAAGAAATTTCAGGAAAATAAAAAGATTCATTCATGGGTAATGTCTAGGTACCGTACGTACCGTTAAACTCTCGATACAATATTAAATCGAATTTGTTTCTCGGTACAGTAGGTACTAGGTACTGACCCTTCTCAACTAGTTATTGACAAGATGTCTAACTTATATTTATGTATATTTACGTTCTGTTATAAATTGACGTAGAAAGCTACATCCAATTTTGCATTAAATACGTAAATCAGTTAAAATCGCGCAGTAGTTCAACGCATTACCCATACTACTTATTTAAAGCACGATCAAATTTATATTATTATACTCGTATCCGCTCATATTCAGGTTATGTAAGTATACTTAATGCAATTTTTTTGATCCCCAATTACTTTACATTTATCAAAAACACAAAAAATTTCGCTTTTCGTAAAACGTGTAAATGTTTGATGTCTTAGCAGTTCCACACAGTTTATTCAGCGTAAGTCTTGAATTTGAATCTATAAAGAACGACTTATTTTGTATAACACTATCGGTACTTAGAAAACGCTTATCTTTTTATCAAGATCTCTGATTTCGCAAATAAAACTAAGAACCGACGTAATGACCGTTCTGTAAACGTTGTCTTCGCTCTTCGTCGGCGTACGTACGTAGGTACAAGTAAACGATTCCCATTTGAGACAAAGCAGAACCGTGATGGAACTTATTCCTTCGTTCTATCCACGGTTTAAAAAAACGATATGCAAACTTTCGTAGCAGATTATAAAACCGTTTCTGTTACTTTCGAGTTTACACAGTAAGACTAGGACATTAAAATAATGATGAAGCGGTGGCATTTTGTTTGTAGTGTCGAGTTAAGATGAGCGACTGGCACCTAAGTATGTAAGTATATAAGTTAGTAGCTTAAATACTTACATAATTAAACATTTGGTCATCATGATGTTTTGTAATTTATTTATTTTTTATTATAGTTAGGCTACATTACATTACATTTCCCGCGTATTATTATTCATTTTCTTACCTCGACGTTTCGATCATGTTACAATGATCTTGGTCGCGAGGGGACTGGAGCTGCGGCGGGTATCCGCCTCTATGTTGTTGTTGTTAACCGTTGTGGTCTGCTGTTATTATGTTAACAAATCGTGATAATTTAAAAAGTTAATAGTTAACTATTTTATTTTTAACATGCCTTTTGTGGCGTCGTATGGGGGAGGCCTCTATGTTCAGCAGTGGACGTATAAAGGCTGAAGTGATAATAATGATTAATAGAGAAAAGTAATCGTTGGGTCAATTAAACATGTGAAAATACAAAGACATAATGATTTTCATAGTTTACATAACGTTAAAGCAAGACACCCTACCTACTACCTATAGACAGTAAATATGAGATTTTTCCGCTATAAAACGAACAATAATTAACTTTGAAGTATTATTTAATTCTTCGGGAGTACAAACATTATAGTATTAGTAAAACAGCGTGTTTTTGATTAGGTATGTCAAAAGAGTAAAAGAGCGGGCAATCGTTGCGAGAGGTGACCCAAAAACACAAAAATGTTGCTTTGCTTGTAGCTACGGTACCACGGGACGAGAATTTCATACAGGGTTTATGTGTACAGATCAAACGATGCGAGGCCAGGACCGATCGGTTAGCTACAACTTGTTACAGATAAATTATTAAAACAGAAGCCGCACAGAGTTCAGAATGAAATTCAAACAACGTTTTGCCAACTGTGTGGCTGTCGGCCATTGTTTTTCTTGCAGTCTACATTGTTTGGGCATATGTGGAAAAACATATGAGGTTGTAATATTGGAGCTCGCACACGTTGTGTGTCGCAAAACAAGTGTATAAGCACATGTAGAGTTTGATTAATGTTTTCCATTAGAGATCTAATATTAACCTACCTACCTTATACTTCACGTTCATGTTAATGAGTTGAACCCATCTAACGTTTTTAGAACGAATATGACGGCTTCCTAGAAGATTGACTTGGAGAAAATCGTCACTATGTTACCCAATCCTATACTGTGTGACCAAAGTTACTAACTGTGTTTTATTTAAATATTAGCAGAGCCCTACAGGTTCACGACCATAAGTGCCGATCCCGCGGGAATTTTGGTATAAAAAGTAGTCTACGTTTTAATCTCCAACTATCAGCATACCCAGTTTGACCCCCTTACTTAAAACGCTAATTAATGCGCTGCATAACTATGCATCGTTTGACTTTTACTGTAACATGAAGTTTCAAAGTTGACAGACAGAGTCAAACGTCACATAACTTAGTCATGTGTAAATAATATTTTATAAGTAAGGGCGTAATAGTTTAAAACTTAATAAAACACTTTTTTTATCCGGTTTTATCGCGTTTTTGTTCATTATTTGAACCGAGCTTTCGCCAACTTTACAGTTGGCTTTCTGAAGGTTGACTGAGATGTAATTTATTAAATTTTTTTAAATGTTCAAAATTTTTTTGAATAAAAACGCGATAAAACCGGATAAATAAAGTGTTTTATTATGCAAAATCGCGAAAACCATAGAAGAAATTAGTTTAAAACTTTCACATTTTTAACATGTGTGTGATTGCGTTACCTATCCAATTATAACATAAATACACACCTGTTTGATAGTTACTAAATTACCTAGCCTAAAAGATTATCATCATTCATTTCTGAACCAATTTGGGCAGCAATTGTTTTGGACAGAATCCTATTCCACAAACAATGTTATTCATAAGAGAAAACACAAACAAAAGGTAAAGAAATTGCAAACAGTGCATAGTTATAGATCTAGATATCCCTACATAATGTATTGAATATATATTCGTAGCTATCCATCTATATAGTTAACAATCAATAGATAGATGATCTAATGGATTACTTACGAGCGACTATAATAAAGATGACGCAGCAGATGTTAAGTTCAGCAGAACATTTATCAGGTTGAAGACGAAAGACGCTGCTTCAGAATGATTTAGGTAAGTAAATGAAAAACGCAATTAATGGTACATTTTAATATTAAGCTTAGAATATTCTACTAATATGTCGTTTACACAGTGTGAGCCAGCGTACGAGTCAAGGTACTGGTGTACGAGTCTACTGGCCAGTCAGCTGCTCGCTCAGTGTAAACGAGCTATAATATTATGTTAACGCTTTAGATTTGTGTGTATGTATGTTGCTCTTTCACGCAAAATCCATAAATCGATTGCAATAATATTCGGTACATTATCTTTATATCAATAGTTTCTTGGGAACGGCACTTACGGGTTAGGGGTGAAACCGAGAAGCGCATGCAGCTGGTAAAGATAAAAAGTATGATAAAGTTGAAATAGTTCTACGAGAACCTACTACCTATAGGTACGTAAGTTATCCCCTATTCTAACTAGACAAACGAAAGCACTTCACTTTCACTTCACTTTCAACTGAGTGAAATGTGGAATATCTATACATATAGTGGTGGATTGGATATAATTAAGCTTAAGCTAAGAATTAAGTAATTTTCATTTTACAGCTAAACAAGACGTATTTAAACCTCTATTTTTTCTGTATTAAAGCATAGTAACATACACTTTAAATTCGTAGAACAGTTTTACTAAATTAGGAATAGTTGTCTTGTTATTAGAAATTATTTGATTTTACTCACTAAAATATTGCATATAGTCGCATCATACGTTCTTCTTTTACAAATCTGAAATTTGCTAGCCCTATCCCTGTCACGTCATTAGCTGAGTATGGGGTCTTAATTAAATTTGACCAAATTCTACTTACAGATTAAACATCTACATGTCTTTCGTAACATGTTGTGCTAAAAATATTATGTTACATGCAATGTTTAATTGAAATTATGTGTTGAAAATGTGTGTTAATTCCGATATGAGCTATAAATTAACGTGAAATACGAATAGGCGGTCGTGAGAATCTGAAAAATAAATTTTAGAATTTGAGGTCGCATAAAATTTTATTAAACATATTTTAAGCTAAGTAAAGTCAACATAGCTAGGCCAAAGCAAGCAGTTTTGCTATTGACTTGTAGATGAAAAATAAAAAAGCGGACGGGTCTTAAATCTTACACTCAACCGCAATTTGTCGTTGTTTCATAGAGAAATCTGAATAAAACATCTGTGCTCTATATTTGTTCTGTGGATACGATTTCTCGTTTTTAAATAATTGTTATGGCAGCAGCGTCCCCACGCGACGGTTTATTGACTGGACAGGCCTACAATCGTAAATTCTGATTCTATTCGAACACAAGCTTTTGCATTCAATGTATTCCAATATTATCAAAACTTAAGGTTACGTGTAGTCGTGGACTGCTTCTCCGTTTTATAACAGAAACCTGGATATAATTTATTTGACTAGAAATTTTAAATTTCTTACCGAGCTGTATGTGGCCATCGTGATTGAGCTGAAGTTCATTGTAGTAAAATATAGAGGCTTTTGTGCCCTGTTAACAATTACATAAATAAGTAATAAATTTAAAAAATACATAAAAAATGCTTGGGTTTGTTTTTGGTAACATCGAAATCAGGTATGAGCTTGCTTGCACTTTGCGCTCCTTTGCACCAGGGTCAAACTCGGATGACTTGTTCGATTGGGATTTTTATTATATTTATTTAATTTTAATACCTATATTCATTGAATATGATTGATTTTATGTTCTTACACAGTAGACCTTACTCTTAAGTTGAAAATGGCATGGCATGCACATCTGTATATAGAGCAAAACATGTATGTGTGTATACCTACCTCTCGAGGACCACCAACAGCGCTCTGCGACATCGTACGTTTGTCTTGTACCATCTACTTTCGTAGACCGCATCCGACACTGCAACACTCTGTAGGTACAAACAAAAGCCCGTATTTCCGTATTTATTTAACAAAAATTACATGTTATCACCATTATAACTGCAAGCAATATGTTCAAAATGCAACTATAACGTGCAACTGGACTGTAATCGAAACTTAATTCAAACAAAATTTAAAACTCCAAAGCAAAGTTTGTCGTTAAACCGTCAAATTTGAGATTGATAATTGTTTGCGATGATATTGAAATGATGTTAAAATGAAATTTTTATTAATTAAATACGTGAACACGGGCTTTGGTCAAGACCTGTATTCCCGTATATAGACGTTATGAGGGCACAGACAAACATACATATCTACATGCAAAACATATAACGCGGTCAAAATCATAACCCTCCTTTGCTTCCTTTTGCTGTAGTCGAATAACAAGTAGTAGTTTGGGAACCAGTCGAGTAAGTCAAGTCATAATTTCAAAAGATAAGAAGACCATTCTTATTATCTTCTGCGAGTGAGATAATAATATTTTATAGACAATACTTTGCTTCCCGGAAATTTCAAAAGCATTTTAAGCATACAAAAAAGATTAGACATTAATTCTAAAATAAATACACGTCTTTAGCTATTTAGCTTCTATTTTAATTAGATTTTAGACGACTAATCTAGACACATGTAAAACAGACATATATTTGGCCTTCTTAAGACATGCATTAGAGCGAAGCACAATCGATGTCTTATCGTATGAAAGTGCACGTATGGATATACATATCTCAAATACTTGCCGCTCTGAAAACGTCGTCAGCATACCAGCAGATGAAGCCCATTTGAGTCAACGCAGCACCGAGATAAAATTTATTGCTCATTTCCATCCATGGTTCGAGAAACTAAAACAGAACGGATTTTAGATCAATAACTGCATGAAACCAAGGCCTTTTCAAATTTCACACAAAATGCAAGGCTTTTTGTACAAATCCGTCCGACAGGTTTCGTATCCTCGCCTAAGAATGTTCCGTCACGATTACTTTATTACTTTTGTATGAAATAATTATTATCGATAGAAGTAGTAAAATAGAAATAGGAAAGAACCTTACAACAATATTAAACATGACACAGCAAATGTTGATAGAACTCAGCAGGACACTTATCAGATTCACAACTGAGAATGCTTCTTCTAAATCACCGACGTAACTGTAAAGGAAATTAGGTTTACGGATCAATTATAAAGGCCTATCTAACTGTCAAGTCACTTAGCAGTAACAATACAACTTGATCTCCTCTGGTAGAATAAAGGAGAGAGTAGAGTAACCGTCCGGCAATGCCAAATTTCATCCAAACCGGATATAGTTCTCCTAATAATCTACCATGCCTAGCTGCACCTGCCAATCCTAAAAATGTTAACCAATGCTTGGCGCGGTGACGGGTAACTAATAATTTGGCAAAAAAAAACACGTTTTCGAGTTATTTCTGAAAGCAGATATTAAGTCAATTTGGAGATCTTAGGGCGACCTGAAACTCTATCAATATGTGAGCAGCACCACCACCACACAAAAAAAAGAACTATGCCATATTTGTCACGGGTACTCTACCGTTTGTACCCGTGACAATTATAATTGACAAGGCAATTGTAACACCTTTCCTATGCATGAATTAATGAATAAAATCTGCTTGCCTGTTAATCTTTTGGTGTATTTTAACCACATCGACAATATCAGAGTAACATTCTACTAATGGTTGTGCCACAGATTGATTAGAGTCATCGGGTATGAGGTTCCGAATCTTAACCTGCAGCAGCCTTAACAACATGCTGATATGGCTGGCCATTGTTATGAAAAGTAAATCAACACCTATCATGATGAACACTGAGACATTACCTGAAATTGACAAAAAGGTTATGAATGATTTTAAGTAGATATTCCTACAAATATTACCCCTTAACCATTCGTTTTTAATTGTATTTTTGGGGTCATAATAAAGCGTTAAATAAATAAATATTTGAAATATTAGAAGTAGGATCAAACTAAACTTTTTAAATAATGTATTTGTGTTTATGAATATTCACATATTATTGATGCATTTAAAATCAAAGCGTGTCGAACGTAGAGAAATTTGTATCATAAAAAAACCTTCAAACACAATCAATCATCAAGTAGCGAGTGATGTTTACTACGAATCTACGAATCATCCTAAGTCTGTGACTCTATTCTATAACTAAAATGTTTCAATTTTGCCTCAGTTTTGTTCGTTTTGATGTTTTAGTGTTTTCTTGCAAAGTCAGGGACCGACAATTGCTGATTTTTTTTCGATAACAACAGAGCTGAAGCATAATTGAGATATTTTAGTTGTAAAAGTTGCGGTCACAGAATTTAAACCATATGTTTTACGCGGAATGTCACGATGTGTTTACACATAAATTGAAGGTTTGAATCACTCAATCTACTAAAAAAACCGCATCCAAATCCGATGCATAGTTTTAAAGATCTAATCATACATACAAACAGACAGACAGACAGACAGCGAGAAACGACTTTGTTTTATACTATGTAACGATTCAGGTTTCTGCACCATCTGTCGAATCACTTACTTGAGAAAACTTCAAACGTGAAAGCAATTTCGTGATAAATTGGCTCAGTTTTATCAAAAGGGTAGGCTAGTTGAAATACAAAGCCTAAGTCCGCGGGTTCTCCTTGTATCTTGTGATAGACCATCAAAACTATTGGGGTTATGCAGAAAAACCAGACACCTGCTAAGTTGAAAAATATGTAACCTAAAACAAGCAAATTATTATTAGCGCGCTGAGGGTTTCTTACCTATTCATAATTATACCGCCTACCTCTTATGTGTATATGGGAGCGTATCCAACTTTTTGCGCTTACGACGCCAACTATGTATGAACCTCCCTTTAATTCTCAACTTTTTTAATGAATATAATTTATTTTCTTGTAATAAACACAAAACATAAAAACTTACAGTATTGTTTTATCTTCAGTCCAGTTAGACATTCTCGTTTGATGGTAATGGCGTCTTCATCGTTTAACGACACAGGCCAAATCTGGGCCAGTTCACCGACAAGCTTTATGAACGTGTCTCTTTTGTGCCAAACAGCGATCAATTTACAGAAACCTAGGAAATTAAAAAAGTCCTTCGCCTAAGTTCAGATCCAATCTCGTATCGGGATAAAAACTTAGTCTAGGTTTATTGCAATCAGTAAAACATTTAGGGTTTTTATTTTTTTTATTCAGAAGGCATGCGCAATTTATTTATTCAGAAGTCGCGGGTAGCCGGCGGTTGTAAACAGCAAGTTGTCGTTCGTTGTGGCGTTCGATGGGGGAGGCCTTTGTTCAACAGTGGACGTATTCTGGCTGATGATGATAATGAGAGAAGCCATGCCCTTGACTATTCTTCGCCTGATGGATAATCTACGATGGAACGCGCTTATATACCTAATTCACACAAAAAGTACTAAAATATGTGTGTGTGTGCGTGTGTGCTGAACTCCGGAGTGTATTGGTACATTTCCTCACGGTGCAATTAAGGAATGACGAAGCGAAACGCTACGTCATTCCTTATCAAGAATTTTCACCATTACCCGGTGAAAGTTACTGAAGATTCAATTCATGCTCAGAAATTACACTCGGATCATTAGTCATCATCCGAAGCAATTATTGGCGACTATGCCTATCGGCTATCCTGTGAAGGTACCATTAGTACTTCCCAAACTTAAGGCTTAGATGCAGCGAGAGCCACGGTGTGGTAGTCCTTTTATACGGTTAAGCAACGCCTTGTGCCTAATCTGAGAACGATCAGTAGATTGCTTCTATTAAATCTAAAGAAATACCTACTAATATCTTTAGTTCACTTCTTGTTTTAATTAGCGGTAAAATATCTATTACAAATATTTAAACTTTACCTACTCATTAAACATTCTACGAAGATGAAGTTGCTCGGAGAAAAGCCAGTAACTTACTCATCAATCCATATCCAGCAATGTGTAAGTTGCTCCCAACAAAATCTACAACAGAATTCGCCTTCGCAACATTGTGGGCAATACAAACGTATTGTCCGGTTGCGATGCCAATATTGAAACCAGCAGAAAAAATAAAATTTAAATACATTTTCAAACGATCGCGGCGAGATTTCGGTAGATTAATTATAGGTGTTCCGTTAATACCAAGAAAAAAATTAACCGAACGAAGTGTGTCAATAATTTCAGTTTCAGCATTTTCTTTCGTCGATTCGGGTATCTCCATATTAACATGTACAAATCAGAGTTTGAAAGCGATGTCCTGATATGTCGGATGTACGATACCGAATGTATTATATACAGTAACGTGATGTAACTTTTCAACCAAAATTAGTTTACTTCTAATCCTCATTAGAATGGGCGGGCGGACGTGGTATTAAAACTTTTGCTTGGTTAATATCTTTCTGAAAAAGTTGGTTTTCATTATTAATGTCGGTACTTAAACTGGTATACTAATGTAAAATCCTGGATCCTTTACCTACTATAGTAATGTAGGTCACAATTTTGTCTTTTTTTGTGATTGAATATTAAAACAGTATCTACTAGAATTTTACAAACGAATAAAGGAATTTTGTATATTAAGTTCTGCTAAATTTTTGCAGTTTTTGCAGTTTTACTTACCGACGCTCGTAAAGAAAAACATAAAACAATAAGAACGAAACTTCAAAGCAGTAGTAGAATATAATGATTCCAGTGATCTATAATTAAAAGTAATGAATGCAGATCTTCGTTGATTAAACAGATATTGAAATAATACGGTGCCTTTGAAGTGTAACTCAAACTTGACAACTGAACTTAACATGTCGTAGCGTCTTTAATTACATGTCAGCGTATTCAACTGCTATTATTATGTTTCCATCTATACTAAATGAACTGCAGAATGTTTACCTTATTAAGCTGGTAGATAATAATAATTAGCCTTTTTATTTTATTTTATATGATTTATACAGCGCAAGCAACTTTCAATCCATGCTATTTATGGCGCTATAGTGCCCGGGACATTCAATCAATCAATCATTTATTTCATAAATATAGGTGTACAGTACAGATGTTAGTGTTAAAAATTATATATATTTTGAACTCTTTATTTGGGCTATTTGGCATATGAAATGATATTGTTAAGTGAAGTAGGCTTGCCAAGCACCTATACTACCCTTCCAGCCTAGTCAGCCATGTCCAGAAAGAACTGGTCAATACATCTCGAGCTTAGCAAGTCGTGGGTTTCCAGACGATGGTATACTTCACCGTAAGAGCGATGCTTACTTAGAAATATTTTAGCAAGGAAATTATATTTCCAAAATATCCCCATGACAGGATTCGAACCTGCGTCCTTTCGCTAACTTTATCTATTAATTTTCAACATTAGAAACAGAAGAGACCATGATAGAACTGGAGGAATTTCAAATATTTCTCATATAAAGTGTCTGAAACGTCGTCTACGAAAGACAGGTCGATTTCACGAATACGTAAGTTGCATTTTAACTATGTGCAACCATTATTTGGTTCCAGAACCAAATAATGGTTGCAATTTTGTAGACTTTAATCGTAAACTCAAACAAAACGAATCACTTGTTTCGCAATATATTTATAATAAATAAATCAAGCCAATTAAAAGAATTTACGTTATATAATATTAAATGGAAATTTATAAGTTAAATTATTAGTTTCGAAACTTCGTAACAAATAGATTATGTTAACTAGTTCGCCAGAAGTTTTCAATATCAGTGTCTATACGCCTACTATTTACCGAAAGTTACCTTTGTAAAACTTTTATATTAGTTCTGAAATAAATCTGATATATTACGAAATATAGGTAAGTCGGCGTAGCTATAATGAGAGTTTTATGAAAAGAAAATAGCTTCGTCCCAGGGTTGTTTCAGAAAAAATGTATCCATTGAGGTGCGTGAAAAAATGAATAATCAAACAATTTATCTAAATGTTCCCATTTGAATAACTTCCCCACAATTCTGGCGTATTTTTCCTTGAAATCGTAAAAACTGAAATCACTGTTGGATTCTCTTTCGACCGGATTCACCCAACATAATTTCCTGCTCCTCGTTTCAGATCAGACGAAGGTCAACTGTAAGATCGAAGCGATTGACAATTTCTGTGAGTCGTAGGTAATTCCTATTCATAGTAAATATACTGAGGTGAACCAGCACTTCGTCGCCATGCGCCACTAGCACGATACCACCAGCCGCCTCCAACAGCTATTAATTAATACCGATTTACATTTTCACTGTAACAGTCTGTTTGATTTCCGACTTAATTATTCCAATTTCACTCCAAACCATGTCAACTGCAATCATTGAATACATCATGTGAAAATGGAACGTCCAGTTTAAGGTGGTCTCTGTATAATGATGCCGTTGTTTACCACAAAAAGGGGATTTGGAGACAAAATTAAACTAGTCTGGTGATTTTTAATTTATATTACGCAACTATTTAATGAGTGTAAAATGTAGTACAAGTCTACACTAATTTTGTGTAGTGTGACAGACAGATTAGATATACCTATCTAGGTACACCGTGTGGAAGTCAACAACCAACATCCTTTGTATATCTAGAATTACCAACCACCTACATTTAGGTCCGAGATAATTATGTAAATTGTTGCACAGGTAAACTTGCTACCAGGTTTCTGTAGAGAGCGGTACCTACCTTTGGATATATCCGTATATTACTCAGAATGAACTTTGTTAATACATAAACCCACAATGCAAGTCTATTTGCTAGAAATCTCCTCTGGGATTTGCAACAAATTGGATTATAGGTAGTTTACAATTTACGATCCGATATTAATAACTATTTTCATATGAATGAAATCTACAGGGAATGTGAACACGTATGTACTATTAATCGAAATGCATATTGCATTAATTACTTCTATTATTAACAGTACTCGATAATAAATTATATCGTTCAAATGAATACCTAGTTAAATTAATTATTTTATTTAAAACCATTTAGCTGTGCCACAATTGTTATCAAATTGACAACATAAAACAGCGCAACGTGAAAGTATTAATGGCTTTGTTCGCCAGCAAACTATTATAAAATCCTTAAAGTTAAAGCACTGTCGCAGTGTAGGTTTCGCCGACTCACCGCTCACCGCTCACCGCTCACCTGTCTGTGAGAGTGGGATTACCGTCCAACTCGCTGGATTTACAGGATCTCGACTTGACCTCCTCCGCCCACTCTGTTACTTTGTTTTGGTTCTCGAGTCACGTGAGATCAAAATGTCGTATAGTTACCTATTGAGTGCCAATGAGATCCAATACTCGAAGACAAGTCTTAGGCCCGTATAGAACGTGACTCAAGAAGATATCATTACTTAGGACGCGATTAAAATAGCGTCTTAAGTCGAAATCTTTGCTTGAGTCATCTTTTGTAAGAAGTTGTTGTATGAAGAAGAAAACTCTAGAGGAGTAAGAGTTAATAATGATGAATCTAAAAAAGAAATAAAATACATTTATTATTACAAAAATAGAAAATAGAAGACGTGAATGAAACGAATGAATATAACCAAAGATCAAATAAAGAAAAAATAATGCCAATTACACGGAATGAAAGAACATTGATTATAAAAAAATGATTTTAAACATAATTCAAAGTTAAACCAATCATATGCGTTTATTTTCCAGCCTATTATAGTTTCAACATAAATGTAGTAACTGACGATAAACGGCGGGTAAAACTAAATACAAAGTGATAGCAAAGCTTCAAAGTTGGCTGACACAATATCAGTAGAAAAGCTCAAAGCTCTTGCAAAGTAACGAAAAATGTAAGGGCTCCCAGTGGCTTATCTCCTTACACGGCCGAGACGTGAATTCTCTCCACACATTTCATACTCTGATTTTTATAAAACTACGACGGCACTCTCTTAAAACATATTTAAAATTCAAGGTATTATGCAGCTGGCAACCCAATTTGAAATTTAAAAAATTGTTTTCAGAGACACACGGATCTCACGGGTTGTTTATAAAACATTAAAAAAGAACAGAAGAAGATGTTATTTTGAAGATATTTTTCCAAGAAAAGCAAGTAACATAAAATTAGGTACTTTCCAAATTTGATGGATTCATTTAGGTATGTAAATATTTAAAAGATGCAAACCAATTTGAATTTTAGTTTCGGATTTGAGCGCAGCATTTGAAGTGCAATAAACCGAGCAGTATTAACGAAGATTCGACGACATAGTAATGATTCTGTGCCAGGGACATATCAAGGCCAAGGGGGAGACTCTGGTGTGAGGCCATGAATCAAGAGGCTCAAGGCCACATTAAGAAGCTGAAACTTCTTGACACAAACTTTTATTGGGGACGTAATGCTTATACTGAGAATCGTCTGAGGCATAACAATTAACGTTTATTCGACTCAATTTTGAGAAGATGTTAGCAATATATTCGAGGTAGTAATGGTGTACGTACTTAATTTGGTTGTATAAGTAATTTTAAATACTTTTCATCCACTGTATTTAAATAACTGATTTTATGACTGACTATTGATATAGTCGTATACGAGTAAATGAATGAACGGATCGGGCTTATCAAAGAAAAGATTTTGCAAACCTTGAGAGCGCTCCGACTACCGCGTGCGAATTTATTCTAATATTGACCGTATGTCAAGGTGTTTAAGGTTTATATTAAATTGTTGTCTTCAAATGCGCTCCGCCGCGCCTCCAGCGGTGTGCGCAAGGTCCTACGGGACGTGAGTGAAATCGTGATATAAAATTAGTTTTATGTAGTAAATAGTAGTTTATGCACCGAGGTACTAAAGCCCTGTCTTATATAGCGGGTGTCATATTGAATCCAAAGCGTACGAAGGACTCTAGGGACTTAACTCCCGAGCGCAGCGAGGGTCTTAAAACTTAACTCCTGAGCGAGCGAAAGAGTTAACCTAGAGTCCTAAGTGAAGCGTGGGATTCAAGCGCCCAAGATAAAGACAGGCTTTATTACCGAGGTAAATACTTTACACATCTACTGCGAGACAATAAAAAAGTTACAAAAATAGTCATTTAACTGACGACAAACCAATATATGAATGCAACGTGTATGAAATATATTTACAGCTCTACTTATATTAATAAAATTTAACAATGTTACCTCAAAATGACGAAACCAAACATCGGCCTTAGCCTCTGAAAAAAAAATTCTGGCTTTATATTAACTAAAACTAAAACTGCCTTACCCTTCCGTCGAAATAAAAATAGAAAATAGCCCAGTTTTTTTGAAATGTGTTTTGTCTAGGTGGCCAGTTCGAAATGGCCGTATGCTACCAGAACCTTAGTACCAAATTTAAATTACTCTATGCCCTAGGGTTATAATGAGCACTTTATGCACCTAGGGAATAAAGACTCGCTTTACGTTGACCTTTTTGGTCAAATAAAGTTACTTTGTAGAGCAGTAGGTGTGTAAAGTCTTTAATAGATTTGTAACGTTATGGTTACAATATCTACAGCAAGCACCTTAGATACGTTTGTTATATATAGTGACATGTAAAAATGTAGATTACTTGACTAGGCAAGTATTTGTACATTACCCTAGGCATCCCGTTCCTACTCTGAGCTATGAGTCCTACCGCAGTGAAATGTAGTACCTACGCTTGCGGTTTTCCTTGCCCGTCTGCATCTCCACTTCAATTTACGTTCAAGCCAAAATTGAATTCAATTACAAATACATGAATAAACATCTATTTTTTCACTGCACGACTTGATTGGAAGCGAATACGAAACCACACAGAGCTTTGTAGTTTAAGTACCTACTTATAATGTGGTTTCATTAAGTATCTAAGTTAATTATATTTGCTAAGTGCTGGCTGAAGATACTCGTACCTACATCGTTGAATAACTTCACTATTTATTAAAAATTGAAGTGATGTGTTACAATTATTCTATAAACAAAACATTTGCAAATAACCGAATTTTATTATTAAAATCAGAGAACATCGGGAAGACCCCCACGACCACGGCCGGTGTAACCCGTTTGCCGAAACGTCGTCGGGGTAATTTATATTTTAAATTTTAAAAATGTATACTACGCGATCTAGACTCGAAGTTCTGATAATAATAATGAACAGAAATCGTGTAAGTTTAAAACGTGTTTTACCGAATATTTAGAAGTCTTCATCAACCAATTCGGGGTGCCTTTAGCAAAAATCACACAATATCAAACACAGTGGAAGACTTTGATCGTCATTATCACCAATCGGACTAAGACATGCGAAAAGGAGTGTTGGAAGACCAACAACTCGGTGGACCGATGACTTTGTGGCGGTTGCGGGGAGTCGTTGGATGGAGGTGGCTTGCGATCGCTGTTTGTGGCGTCGTATGGGGGAGGCCTATGTTCAGCAGTGGACGGTAAAGGGCTGAGATGATAGACTAAGACATGTGGCCAAATGGACTTAATCGTGTTCAGATATAGGTACAAGCCAACTTTACTAGTGAACAAGTCACGGTGTAGGTAGGTTGGTACATACATACATGATCTAGGTTATAAAATTTGTCTAAGGTTTTCGCAATTTTGCATAAAAAATCACAATATTTACCGGGTTTTACTCGCGTTTTATTTAATAACAGCATTTTACAAAAGTACCGAGCTTCAGCTAACTTTAGAGTTAGTTTTTTTCAAGGTTAACTCAAGGTTGATATGGTAGGCTATAAAATCTTAAATTTCATGTCACGCACCATCTTCGACAACCCTCTACCGTCTAAGAAGATAGTGGTTAAATGCTCTTCATCAATCGCAAACAAGAAAGTGGTCTTCGATGTGATTCGACATGAGTAGCCCATCGCGAACCAGAAATTGAAACAACAACGGAACGCCCTTCTGTGACTAAAACATCGGTCAAGTGCTATTCGGATTCGCGCTCGAAGGGTTCCGTCTATTAACACATTGGGTATCGAACCCTAAAATAAACACTAGAACAAGCGAAATCCCTGATCGCAACATACCTACTTCAATTGTTCACTAGATGGCGCCAGTGGTAAAAATACATCGCAATATCGTTGCGTTTAAATTTAAAAAAATAAGTTTGTTATATGGAAGCCCTCCTCAAATATTTGTATAATTTTGTTTTTAGGACTTGTTGTTATAGCAGCAACAGAAATACACAATCTGTGAAAATTTCAATTGCCTGGGCCCTGATTCTCTTAAAACATAGCATGCGACAAAGGCGGAATGCATGAGCATTGCAGAAGTCGATTTGTTGCAGGACTCAAAATAATAGCTTTTCTATAACTACTTTTAATACTGATTGGCTGAGAAACAAGGGGAGCTATTTAACTAATTAAGAAGTAATTAAGTAAAATAACACTTACAGAATACGAATTCGCCTGCATTCCGCCGGCATTCCGCATGCTATGTCCTTACCGAATCGAGTCGTAATACGATCCCGTTTCTACCCCTTGGATACGAAACCTTAATAGCTAGATGAACTGTAGCAAAGCAAACGGTTGTATTGTACAGCAATATATTGCGTGAGGCATGAACAAATCTCTGCGAACGATGTGCAATAAATTCAACACGGATGACAGATCTCGTAGGCAAACACCAGCTCTCTGCCTTTTAACACTTTATATGGAAATGCAAAATACTTCGTGATTTATAACGGGAATGTATATCATGATCTGAAGTTTCCCTATTACTCAGACTCTACGATTAGTTATCATGAAGAGTGTAAACGCGAAAACAAAGACGAATGATCTTCTACTTTCATAGAAAAAAATATATAGGAAAAATAAAATTAAAAACATGCATAACGCAAAGCGGATTCGAACCCGGAGCTGTCAGTTATGACTTTCTCCCGCCTTGCGTTGTATTATTGTAGATGTATTGATCCTATAACATATTTCAAAGATAAATGATGTTGTGAGGAAACCAGCATGTCCTAGGACTCACCATGGTCCGAAGACATCCTACTAAATTTATAAAGCTAAAAATTTGTGAGTATGTGTGTATGTGTTTGTTACTCAATCACGTAAAAACTACTGCTGGATACCGGGAATAACACAAAGGCTACTTTTTATCCCGATGTTCCCGCGGGAACGGGACTTACGCGGGTAAAACCGAGTGCGCAGCTAGTGGGACATAGGTATTCGCCGATCCGGGGTAGCTAACATGGCGTCTTAATGCCTAACCCCTCTAAGAGGAGGCCCTTGCCCTGCAGTGGGACAAATAAACGGGCTGATAAAAAAAATGATGTTGCTAGGCACGCTTAATATCCTCTAGTAAACCTTACGTGCAAGAAAAATCATAAAAGGGATGACGGAGGCCGTACCGGAAGCTGATTTTTTTCTATTAGTTGGACAAACATGGTACCGACTCGTAAAACCCGGAGTAAAAGGTCGGTTGTAGGTGTCACAGAGGTAATTCGTACAGAACATAACAACATAAGATTACTTGTATATGTTATTAGTAGAAACTTTCCACAAACTAAGTCCAGCATGTTTGAAGACTTTTATTAATCGTGATTATGCTTAGGAATCATTAGGAATAAACTAAACGGATTTATTTAACGCAAATTTGGTGACAGAGAAAACTAGATAAAAAATATTCATGTCATGGATAAAAATAAGCCCTTGAGTTTCTTGTTTTTTTTTGGAAGTCGCGTTCCGAAGACACGATAGTTTACTTGACGTTTCTAAAAAATATGTAATAATTAGGTAATAATATTTAAAAGAATAAAAATGTTTGGATTTGAATTTGTATTTAAAAGAACTTTTAAATTAGCGGGAATCTACTACACTTTCACGGTAACATGCACTTTATTTCAGTATCCAAGTCTGAAACTTTTCTAAGACAAAAATTACCTTGTTGGTTGTGGTTGTTTAGGAAATTTGCAACAGTACGACTCCACGCCACGTGGTTCGACCGTAAAGTTCGATTAATCGAACCACGCGAACTTGTTTTTCAGTTGGTTCGATTAATCGAACCACGAATTTTTGAAACTCCTGGTAGTTCGATCGATCGAACTTTACGGTCGAACAACGTGGCGTGGAGCACAGTACGGTGACGAGCCACCGCCGGGCGCCGCGACTTATGAGTGCGCATATAGCCTAATTATCTCTGCAGTTATTTCTATTTCACATGTACCTACGTCAAATTATATATATTATATTACTTACACTATAAACATGAGTTCTGTCTTTATCTCGAAAAACGTGATCAAGTTAACAATGTTAAATGTATACGAAGAGATATAATTTAAAATTGCCTCTCCGAAATTCAATGATTTCACTAGAATTTGAACCCAATTTCATAAAACGTGATTTTAGTCTTAGCACAAAGACTTATCCATATTCAAAGTAAAAGTGAAAATTAAAGTTTTAACTGTGTGTTTTCGCAATTAGCCCTACTGCTGGGCCTTTGTGCGTGATTTTATGCCGAGGGTTTCCTCATGATGTTTTACTTCACCGTAAGAGCAATGTTAAATAGCACACATATTTTTTTCTTAAGGAAAAAGACATTGGTGCGCGACCTGGATTCGAAACCACTACCTTCGGAATGAAAGTCGGGGTATCTACCACTGGACCAAAACCGCTTTTTTTTATTCAAAGTAGTTATCACGTACGGAAATAATAATAATATGATATTATGAATCTGGTAGGTAGTAAACCTACGTCAAATATGGCATATCTCAATAAATATTAATGCCCAGATGAAAGCGCTTCAAATCTATTCCACTTAACTACACGAGTTACAAATGAGAAATTAGTGGAAGCGTTTTATCACGGTCGTTTGTTTATGTTGATTTAAAGGCATATTAAAATGACCCTTAATTAAGGGATGCTAAAGCTCAAAGTACCTAACTGCACATATATAACATACATCTCACTTAATTAAGTCTCTAGATAACAGACAGTTCGTCGCTTCGGGTTACTAATAATATTATAAAGATTCATGTTTGTGTGTGTGCAAAACGATGCCAACAATACACAGTATGAAAACAGCTGGAGACCTAGAATAACACTTAGGCCATAATTTAAATCGATGTTTACACAGGATCAAGGTGAAACCTGAAACTAGTAATTTTACATCATTTTAAAGTCGATTTTTACTTTCAAAGACAACTATAAATAAAAAAACAGTCTTCGCTATTTCTAAATACATCATTACTATCACAAACATTGAGTCATAAGTACCCTAAAAAAGTCACCCGTACTTACATTCACTTAACATCGCAGTGCAGCTGAAAAACCCTTGCTCTTTTCATTAAAAACTGTGAAGAGCGGACCAAGTACGTACAGCAAGCTACATTCCCTCTGGCAACGCGAACGTAGCGGGTAGCTTGTACTTGAGCCATCTAATAAAGCCCTTGTAGAGCCCTCGAGTCGAGAAGTTAATTTACCCAGTGATAATATTACGCTCTTTATGTTCGGTTGCGTTTTTCAAGTCTCATTACCTGGGCCGCTTTGTTTGCTACGCTACGAGGTAATAAGTGTCTACGAAGCTACACGCTACGACAACGAAGCCGACGCAACGTTTTCATAACATTTGTTCCTTTTTAATCAACCTTTTGGTTGGAATTGATGTAACATCTCCAAATTAATTTATATGTTTGTTTTTCTGTGTAGTAGGTGGTGGTTTGAAGTGGCTTAGTGTTTAGGGAGACAAACGTCAACAACGTGAAGTATAAACACGTCAGAAGCAACACAAAAGTAGAATCAGAGCGATCATAGGTAACTTGAGTAATGAAAACAGCGTGTTTACGTCTTTTTCTGCTGCTAGATGTCGTAGAAAATATGAGTATGCCCCGATGGTTATAAGATTGGGACTCCCATCGATTGGGAAAAAGTTGGATTGATGACGCACAAACATCAAGGATACCAAGAACCTCAATAGGACCACTACAGAAGTAAGAAGTAAGCGCGTCGTATGATTTTATGTAATAATTTTGAAGTTATTACTAAAGTTTATCCATTTCTATCATCCACGTGATAACACCTGGGGGAATTTTAGTGTCTTCATATCACCACGGAATCATTTCACCCAGGTGATACCACCGAGGTGAAATAAGTCGACATAAGCGATATCCTTTGTTCACCTTGGAATTGATTTACCCAGTTGAACAAAAGCGACTTTGTTTTTTCGTCTTGTGGATTTTTATCACCCATAGAAACCATGGTAATAAAAACAGACAACTTAATATTTACTAATTATACCCACAAGAAACAGTGACCATGTATCATTATTTTTAAACTCATCATCTAATCACAAACACACAAACTTAATATAAGATAATAAGATAAGATTATGTTTATTTCAATAAAAAGAAACGCTACAATATTTTTTACAAATAATAATACACCTCTAAATATAATAATTTATGAACAGTCGACAATAAGATGAACCTGCAAAATAATTATTTGTTTAATAAAGCTTAAATATACCTAGCTTAAGTAAAAAAGTTTTTGTCTGTTTTAATTACAAAAGCTACGAATGTAAGGACAGAATAAAAACTTTAGAGACCAATTTATAGGTTTAAAAACCTGATTTATCGTTCAACCAAAATCAAATTTATAGGCAGCAGTTAAAAGAAGGTTAAAATGTTGAATCCCTCAAAAAGTTACAATGAACATTTGTAAGTAACATTTTTCAGTAGACCCAATACTTTTCTTTAACGAGTCCCAGGGCCCTGTTAAAAATGCGACAGCCCGTTGATCCCTGCTTCCTTTTACTATCGGTTCGTCTATTCAAATGTACTTATGTATATCTAGACCGAATCCCTGCACACAATGTAAGGAAAATTAAATAAAATCCAAGTGGAGGAAAGTTTCTTTACTTCTTATAAGTATTATGTATTTACATAACTTTAGTGCTGTATTCTCAAATAAGATTTGTGTGCATAGTTATGTTAAAATAGATCGTGATGGATATTGAGCTTAATCTTACTAACCGTAGTAAAGGGTAGAGGTGGCTCGTCTTTCATTATGGCTGCACTGGTCTAAGTGACGTAACGGATGTCGGAAGAAGCTGATACCTTGCCACAGTCCATAGGTAGGGGCTTGTCGAAGCGCATGTTTGTGTGAGTGAGCCGTTTTCGAGCATTTGTAGGTAGTTGCCATACCAGGCGCCAGCCTTTCTATGTGCCTATGCCGTGGGCGACGCCAACGTTATTATTTTACCTAATTTAATACCTACAATTAAATAAATACTTTAGACAAAGTCTATGTTTCAACGAACGCAATCAAAAAGTTTACGATAACTCATACAATAGCATTCTATCACATCGAGAATAATAACATAAGTTATTATGAATCTAACGAGGTATTGAAATGAGAACGCGGCCCGAGGGAAGCACCCTGTATTCATATAAAGTTGCGAGAATCTCGTGGCCGGTCCGCGCAGCGGGAGGACAATTGAAGACCTCGCTCGTCCGTCCGAGATACACACAGTTGTGATTTGGGCTGCATTGTGTTCTACAAAAAGGTTTTTGGGATCCTAACTTCAAAGCTACGGGTGTCGGAAAAACATTTCCTAATTTGATTCATTTTTTGACGCGTACAGTACCTACTTATACCTTTACCCCTACATACTCGTACCCTCATAAGTTCGTCTATTATGTTTGCCTATATTTTATTTTTTACATAAAACTGCTTCCGAGTAGATGAACCTATTTGAAGAAGATTTTAACCCCTGCCCTGGTGCAAATAAGGAAAGTTTTTGTTAAAGGTACGTTTGACCCTAGATGTGTATCTTAGCTCGTAACTCGTGTACGGGTAAGCTGTAAAAAATTGCAGGCAATTTTTTGATATTTTTTTCATCTCTGTTGAAAAAGGACACTATTCTCGGGAAATAGAAAGTGGGCCCTGTAACTAAAGATAGTTAAACATGTTATTAACTCATATCATTGTAATAATACAAAAGATCTTTTGTATTATCGAAGGAGTATAGCACACTCCTAACTCCTAACATACAAATAAACTCTACCTACCACATCGATCAAAGTGTTTTATTTTGCGTTACCTATTTTTAATACCTTACGATTGATAGGTGAAAGTCTGGCTACTATTTCACATAATATGGTAAGTGACGAAATGATCTCGCTCGAAATGTAGCTCGCTTACCTTGAAGATCTGTTCATTTGTAAAGGTAAGAAAACCCATTCGTAGTCATATCTGTATGCATGGATCCATGAACGAAGGGAAATTGAATTTATCTATCAAACAAATATTTTTTACGTTTCCTTCGCTGTAAATTCAACTGAAATTGTCTCGTTGTATTTTGTCGTTTGTTAGTGGGAAGTGGCATGAAAAAGCTTTCAACACCTGAATAAAATAAATTCTAACCTACCGTTTCAAACCTACAGCAACGAGCGGGCGGATATGCCTGTAGCACTGTGCTAGGTTACAAAACCTTATATGTGCAAAAGATTCTATTTTAATTTTATTTCTGTAACTAACGGACTCCTTCAAATACATAGGTACATACGTGTACACAATACAAATACCTACATATAAATCTGTTGCAAGGAATTCTTTGAGTAAATCATAGGAAACACTATTGCACAGTTTAGAACAGTGGTTCCTGCCTGACAGAGGGGTTTGAGCATTTTCTAATGAAATAAATTAACAATTTTCGTTATATCTTTCAGGGGTTTAAGTTTAGCAGCTAATCGAGGTTAAATCATTACAAAGTATAAAAAAGACGCTTACCGCTGCTGTCTGTTTGTATGTATGCTTAGATTTAAAACTACGCAACGGATTTTGATGCGGTTTTTTTTCGTAAATAGAGTGATTCATTAGGAAGATTTATACGTATAATACATCCTGATATTTACGCGGTATCGGGACTTACGCGGGTAAAACCGCTGGATGGGGAACACGGCGCCAGACATTTGTATTACATTTGTACATGTACTTAATTTCATTTTAGTACATGTCAGTAGCTGAAAATAGATCTAGGTGGCGTGTAATTGGAGAGGCCTATGTCCAGCAGTGGACTGCAACAAGCTGATGATGATGACATGTCAGTAGAGGTAATGACAAAGAGAAGGTTGGAACCCCCAGTGTGGTGTAATTAAAAAATAAGTGGAGTAGAAGAAGTAAGCTGGAGAAACTGACTGACGACAACAGCGAATTTTTAGTGACGAATTGACGATATAATAATAGGGGTTAAAGTATGAAATTCCCGTTTTATTGCAATAGGTTCTTTGAATTGACATAAAATCTTCATGGTTTGAGGTTTTCGAATGAAACTTTTTTCAAATGGTTTCTGTGATGTTCTTTTTTTAAAAAATGTGAAACATTTGAATATCGACTTTCAATTGTTTTTGTTATTCAATTTAGACAAGAAAGATGGATACTGCGAAAATTCGAGTGATTTTTGAATACGAGTTCCGACGCGGAACTAACGCGGCAGAAACAGCCCGCAATATCAATGCTGCGTTTGGAGAGGGGTCTACTAATGAACGCACCGTGCGATTTTGGTTTAAACGCTTTCGTGATGGAAATTTCGACTTAAAGAACGAGCCACGAGGAAGACCGCCCACACAGGTGAATAACGATGAATTAAGAGAGATAGTGGAAGCCGATCCTAGTCAAACTACCCAGGAATTAGCGGCATGGTTTAACGTTACCTTACCCACTTTATTGACTCACTTGCGTCAAATCAATAAAATAAAAAAATACGAAAAATGGGTGCCTCATGATTTGACTGATCTGCAGAAAGAAACGCGTGTTGAAACTTGTGTTGCCTTGTTGAACCGGTACAGAAATGAAGGAATATTGGATCGAATTGTAACATGTGATGAAAAGTGGATTCTTTATGATAACCGGAAAAGAAAAATGCAATGGCTGACCCCAGGTCAAATGCCACAACAGTGTCCTAAAGCAAAACTTACCAATAAAAAGGTAATGGTAACTGTTTGGTGGTCTCAGCATGGTGTTATTCACTATAGTTTCACTACGCTCGGAAACGGATGTGTGCGCTCGCTGCTCGAAATATAAAACATTATTTCGCGATTAGCGCGGCAGCCGCCGCTGCACGCCGCTACCACCATGGACGAGGACAGCATCCTGCGTATATGCAAGACCAACTTCATGAAGATGGAGATCTTTGCTGCCAAAGAGGTCCTGTATAAATCAATCGACAAGATCGACCGAACGCCATCCCACAGGACGGAGGAAACGGAAGAGGAAAGTCTCAAGGACATCATCAGCCTACTAAAGGAGGCTAATCCGGACGACGTCCCGATTTTCACTATCAGGAACACTGACAACATTTGTCCGGTCACCTTTATTATTGTAACCAGGCTACTCAAGGACATCTCAGCCTTGAAAATAGGTCTGGCCGATACAAACTTGAAGTTTGAACGCTCTCAAGACGTCATCAGTGAGCTGCGTGCCGAAATAGTTAGTTTGCGTAACTCAAAGTCGGCAAGTAGGTCACCTGAAAATGCAAACGTCAACATGAAGCGCGGGGCATGTAACATGTCAGGTCTCAGCTTCGTGTCAGCGAAACTGAGTTCATCACCGTCGACCTCGACCTCTTGCGTCCGCGCCGACTACGACCCAAGTGCATGCGCCGCCCGTCCCGTCCCTCCCTCGGAGGTCCCGATATGCGTCAACACCTCGACGCCGCGACGTGGGTACGCAGCTGCAGTCGCCAGCCGGCCAGCCGCCCCGCCGCGCCCTTCAAAGAAGAAAGAGAGGGGTAGCGTTCGCGCCGAACCCCCTCCCAGCGTCCTGCCTCTAGCCGCTGCCAAGGGTCAACCTGACAAGGATGGCTTTATCAAAGTGGAGAAGAAGAAGAGAAAACCACCTTGTCGTAACCTGAGTGGCTCTGCGCCGACCGGACCGGACAATATTCTGCGTCCTGCCCAACCTGTGACGTACATCTACGTCTCCCGCCTGCATTATACCACGAAATCAGATGATGTCGTGGAGTACTTGCGGTTGAAGACGAAGTACCGCCTATGGGTCGAACAGTTAGAGTCGCGCCGCAACGTGAACTTCAGTTCGTTTGCTGTACGGGTGCCTACAGAGAAGCTATCGACCTTCCTGAAGGAGGAGCTGTGGCCGAAAGGAGTCGTGTTCCGCAAGTTCCGTGGACGCCGCAGACCACCCCCCGTGCAGCCGCTAATCTCGCACCCTCGTAACACGTAACATGTTATGTAGTTCGTGTTTAGTTATACTAATAATTTATATGTATGTTAGTTAATAAGGTATATATTTTTATGGATTTATTAGGCGTCTATCTATATTGCATTATATTGTTTCCTCGGTTACTGCGATACAAGCTTGTGCTTAGTGTAGAATCGATGTCTGATATATGTAATTTGAGAAATGTCTAATAAGTGTTATAGTTAATAAATAAATAAAATATTTATAAATATATATTTAGTTTTCTTCGATCTGGTCAAGCAATTACGGCAGATGTCTATTGTGCCGAACTCCGAACCATGTTGACAAAACTAGCAGTAAAACAGCCCCGACTCATGAATCGATCTTCACCATTATTGCTCCACGACAACGCGAGACCTCACACAGCACGAGAAACCATTTTGACCCTTCAGGAACTGCACTTAGAAACCATTCGTCATCCTCCGTATTCACCAGACCTTGCTCCAACGGACTACCATTTTTTTCGTGATTTGGACAATTATCTACGTGACAAGAAGTTTTCTTCCCAGGAGGCAGTACAAAATGCTTTCACACAGCACTAGTTTGTGCAGTCTAGATCGTCGGAGTTCTATCGCAAAGGCATTAATAACCTTCCCATTAGATGGCAGCAATGTATAGATAATAATGGCAACTATTTTGATTAAATAAATTTGTTAAAAATTTAAAAAATAAACAATTAAGATTTTCAGTACAAATCGGCAATTTCATACTTTAACCCCTAATATATAAAATAGATTTGTCAACCTACAACTTAACAAAATATATCTAACTTTTTCTTATACTAAAAACTTCTGTCAGGCAACGAAATTGAAATCTTAATCTCACCGAAATTAACATTTGAGCTGACACAACAGAATTGAAAATGAAATTTTAATTCAAGTAATATTAGTAACAATTTATTCAGTAAGTAAGTATACAAGGTAATGGAGGACGGAAGTCGGTAGATCTAATTAGTAATTTCCTCTCTTCGCCTCCGACTCGCTAAGTGTTTGCTTTAATTCAAGGATCCCTTTGAGTGCTTAAAAACTTCCCAGTACTTTATTTTCCTCGGAACAGAAAGTCGTAAAGTAGAGAAAAATTCATGTTTATAATTTGTAAGTATCTTTGGGTAAATAATGTATAGTACAGTTTTTCACTCGTTGCACACATCGGGTCATAAGACGTGGAAACGGTGCAGAGAGTGTTTTGCTCTCTTTTTTAAGAGTGCTTTATCACCAATTTTGCTCTGATAAACTTGCGAATAATTAGGAAATGGTAATTATGTAAATAGTAAAAAATTGAAAAATCTGAAATTGGAAGTTAAATGCTATTATTATCTCCTCAGCGTGAAAAAAAATACGAGACAAAATAATTATTAAAAACACGTGTTTCTGAAATGTGTTGTTATATTTGAAAGCGGACATTTCAAAATTATTATTTTTTATATTATGTAGGTATTAGAGAAACAAAGAAGAACAAAGAACTTATATTACTAGAACTAGAATCCTCACGTAGAACAAAAGTGGTCCGCTACATCGAGCACGCTGTCTCTTTCTAATAACACCATTAGAAAAGGACAGAACGCTGCATTGAAACATGCTGTCCCTTTCTAATAGTGATGGAAATGATGATGATGATAATAAATTCCAGTCCTTGCTATTCATGGTACAAATATGGGACAAATGTTAGACAAAGTAGCCATTGCTAGCACATTTTTGTTCACAGTACTAGATAAATTAATTGAAACAAGTCGCAATTCGAAGCCACGGAAGGAAGATAGGTATCTACCACTAGAACAACACCGCTTTTTGCATGTCTACATATTATAAACTCAATACACTACTGTGCTATCTACCGACCTCCCTATTTTATCCTACTTATATTATAAATGTGAAAGTGTGTGTGTTTGGATGTTTGTTACTCAATCACGGAAAAACGGCTGAACGGATTTGGAATGTAGGTAACTTTGGACCTGGAATAATACATAGGCTACTTTTTAGGAATGGGACTTACGCGGGTGAAACCGCGGGTCGCAGCTAGTAATAAAGGTAATTCTAAAGATAAATTAAACATCATATCATCTCCATACTAAATAAGAAAACAGAAAGTTACGTAAGTTAAGTAACGTTTAAAGTACACCCTTCGACGCCTTCGAATAACCCCTTCGAAGTATCAATAGGAGACCGTCAAACTCAAACACCTAAGCAGGAAATTAGTTTTTTTTATTGGCTCCGATCATTTTACCGGGCTGACGTCAAAGAGATAGGACATTTCATCCTCCCTACACACTGTCATTACCACTACAATTTCCAATTGATTGAATACAAGCCAAGAGAAAAATACAATTTAAAAATAAAACGTCTCAAGGTTTACTCTGAAATTGAATTTGGTGTAGGTATTTGTATTTCGATTGAAAAAGGTCAGTTGAGGCCTCAATAAACACTTCATAATTTCTATTGAAATGTTCCAAGGCTTTTTTTGATTTTTATTTGAATGCGGTGAATTGTTGATGTTTTTATTAGGACTGACAAATCATTCCTCTTTCATAATAAAGTGACCTAGACTCATATTTTTCAATTTTGCTCTCAAGTACCTACAGACCTTTATTAATATTTATGGGGTACCTATAGATTTTACAATATAATAATACAAGCGGTCAATCTATCGATACCAAAGAAGTTATATTACAAAAATTAGAATGCTCACGTAGAACTAAAATGTGTTTTGCTACATTGTGCATGTTGTCCCTTTCTAATAAAACTATTAGAAAGGGACTTATATATAACTTCTTTGATCAATACTTACTTGATTGCCATGTAAGATAAAACTACCTGGTAACAATTATAAAGTCTAGGTTGTGTTTGAAGTAATTTTTAAAATTAAAACATTTTTGTTTGTCAAAACGCCGAGGCAACATAAATTTAAAAATTTCTTTAAACGCGATTTAGAATTAAAGTTCTAATATAATAATGATAATAAACACAAATCGTGTGAGTTTAAAAATGGATTAATAAAATGTTTCAACAAAACTACCTATTCCAATAGGAATAGTGATCAAACCAACAGGAACATTTTGCCTAGAAGCACTCAAACAAGCATTTTTGTGTGAAGCACCATTGAAATGGGACTCTCACAGCGCCCTCGCTCGCACCTTTCTAGTGTTGATACGAGTGGTGAATGGTAAACCTACGGTTTCATATTTTGTGAGTGTTGCAAAAATTTCATTCTTCATAGAAAAAAGTTGTCCGCTGGCTGGAGGTAGGTACTTATGAACCTAGTTATATTTGAAATTATTTACGCTAGTACATCGTTTTCACTTAGATCGTAAAATGATAGTACTTGGAACTAAAGTTTGACACCCATTTAAACTTTCAGTGGCCTATAAATAAAAAGTGTCCAGCTGGCTGGAGGTAGAATAAAAATCGACGCCCTTATTTCATTTTGACGACACAAATTCTAATTTTGGCTGCATTTGATAGAACTAATTTAGAACTAAATCCTAGACATACTCATATCGTTTTAGGCTATGGGGTCCCGCTGAGTGTAGGCACACATTCTCTTCCCGTGGGTTTCGTGTATGTGAAGACATACCATCGTCAAAACTTCAATACTAAACAATAAAGTATATTGAATAAGTCGACAAAATAATTCTAAATACGATACTATCAGCTGCCCTGTGATACTTGTTTGTATGGGTTATTCCTATAATGCCCACTGATAATCCCCACCAGTGGGGATTTTTGAACTTTTTGTCCAATAATCCCCATTTTTAGCCGATTTGTGTAAAGTGGGGATTTTAGGACAAAAAGTTCAGAAATGCTGGGGATTATTGAACAAAAAGTTCAAAAATCCCCACTGGTGGGGATTATCAGTGGGCATTATAGGAATAACCCGTTTGTATCTCCCTTGGATCCACTGCAGTTGTAGCATGCTCTAATAGCGACTCGAAATAAAAACAAAAAACGATCGAGATTCTTGATGAAGTTGTGACTGTCTCCATGTAGACTTGCACGAAACCCAAGGAAGGTGTTGAAGTAAGTAGTCCAAGTGGCTCTTTGACGTTAAAATCCTAAAATTTATTATTCATTGTGTAGAACTTGCCTTGCCAAAATCAATAAGTAAATATACTAAATCTAAGTAAGTTGAAAATATTTTGATTTCAAAATTTTTTTACCGCAGATCAAAGAATTTGTAGATGAGATGCAATGAAAGAATATTGACAAAGAATACACCGCTATTTATTAGCACCTATCTTGATTGTTATCGCTGAGTCAAGGCAAGTGCACGGTGAGACGTTTTAAATTGAAGATCGCGTAGATAGGGCACACCGTCCGCTCTTCGCTTTGTCTATTCAGTAGAAACAACCTTCCTTCATACATAACCTATTTGGTAAAGAAAAATAATGACCAATTATTAAGGAAAAGTTAAGAAACATTTTTTTCTGACTATTAGGTGAGTCTGATGATATTCTGCGTTCGACTTACAATTTTATTTTATCGTGCAAAGTGCTCCTGGATGTAAAACAAATGTTTTTCAAAGTTCATACCTTTGACCTAACTATAATTTGTTCACCTAGTAGTTGGCGCTTCGACGCATCTTATGTAGTGATTTCTAACCTCTTTATTCCATATCTAGCACGAAATAAAGTCAATAATTGTTATTGTCAATGTCAAGTTCTGCTCTCCCAAGCAAACTCCCGAGTCCCGCCCGTGCTATTTGTTTACTATGACAATATTTAGAAACTATTTTAATAACATGTATTTATTACCATAAGAACCAGTTATTAAAATTAATATGTGTCTTAGAATTCTCCAGAAAATACTTTTTATTTTAACCATAAGTATATGTTCACACATAACGAAAGGAGAGCCGCGAGATTGGAAAAATATTGAACACCTCGCAGAAGAACATTCTTACGTCGTTGCCTTACTGAACAGTACCAAACAGTACAACTGCACAGGGGCTGTTATTGGTGAAAGGACGATTCTATCTTCAGGATTTTGTATAAACAATAAACCAAAATTCGTAGCGGTTGGAATTGCTTTTATTGGTAGACAGATAAATAAAAGTAATTTAATAAAGGTAGCTTACGCGCGGATTCATAATGACTACAATTTCCAAATGAGCTCGATGGAACCGAATTTTACAAATATGCACAGCAACGTTGGCCTCGTGATCGTGACGCGATCGATCCTAGAAGTGTACCATCCTAAAGCGAACATTGGTAACTACTTTGCTTCCGAGTTAGAAGCCGTGAAACTAACATCGATCGGTTATGGTAAACTAGATAATACATATTCATGGGTATTGCAATACCAAGATTATGATCAATCACCATGTGCTAATCCAAAGTGGTATTACTGCATTTGTGGAACGGAAGACAAGTTAGCTACTAGAAGCTATGAAAATGAGTTCGGGAATGGTGCCCCCGTTCTATACGGGTCAGAAGTAGTGGCGGTAACGGCTGCTACATGCGGTAAACTAACGCTAAGGACACCAGATGCCAAATACAACATTTTCACAGTCCTTGGGCCCTACTTGCCGTGGATCAAAAAATCCGAGTATTCTCGAACTCGCCGTTTTGGTCGCCGAAAGTTGGCTCATGGTCCTCAAATTCAAAATAATTCTAAAACTATGCGTAATTGTGATCCATGGTTTTGTTTTTTAACCTTTTATATTTTACTAATAAACCATCTACTCAACTAAATTGGTATGTTATTAAAATAACTTGATCGATCAGCTGTTACCTAATAGTTTTTCCAATTGCTAAATGTAGTTTCCTATTATCAGCAGATCTGCATATTATCGCTGCTCATTCTGCTATGACAATAACCAAAAAAACACATTAGGTACGAATTATTAAACAAAGAACTAAGAAAACAGTAAAGTGATTAAAAGCAGAATGCAGTATTCATCTTGCTCTCTATAATTTTAGCGTTAATTACTTCGCGGCCTCGTGGTCGTTGCACTTATTTATCGCAAAGAATTGATTTACTCAAGCAAAGTCTGTTTTAAAGGAACAACGTTTTAATATCACTAGGTAAGTACTTGAATTCAGTTTACAAAAATATAAATAATATAAATAGTTTAATATTGATATAAATAATGGTGTCTACTTATAGATTGTTACTGTTTTCTAATTATTTTTTATATGCTGGGTTTTACGTTCTTATTTAATTTCTATCGCATAGGTATATGGAGAACAAAATAACATTATAAAAAGCCCTCAAATTGTTTTTGTCTTATGTATTACGATACTAATTCTAGCCTAATCAGCTTACCATTAAGATCATCAATTTTACAACCAAATTTAACAAACTATCGTAAACTTTGACCTCAATACCAAAGATAACATAATAGTATTTTAGGCGAAGTACGAGTAAGTTATCTCATAACGTTGACTGCGGTCGCTTGTTTGGATCAAGTGTAAGTAGTGTTCGAGCTTTACGAGCGTAACAATAAAAGTAAAAATGAATTCCATCAGGATTTTAGTGAGACATATGAGCACAACCATGGGATTGAAGCCTCTACAGAGTGTGGGGATAATAGGCGTGCCTTTTGAGAAAGGACAGAAAAAATATGGAGTAAGCGTCGCGCCGGCCGCAATGAGGTCTGCAGGGCTTATTGAACAGCTAAAGGAAATACGTAAGTAGCTATTTTGAGAAGTTATAGTTATTTAAATAATGCTTATCTACAATTAATTCAATCCGGTATGGTGGAGTTCGAGCATAGGACCGGCAGATATAGCGAAAATAACTGTTTGTTAGTTAGATATAATATATGCAACTAAAACCTACATAACAAATTAATTAAATCTGGCTTTAACTTCGACTGGATAGAGTTTTATTTCTTGGAGATTCCAAAGTCTTACCAAAGATTTGCGATTAACGCAGTAAACGCATAGGTACATTTTGCATAAATTCAAGATTTCGATAAAGCACAAGTTATAACTCTGATTTGTTTCAATAAGAAAAAACCCTAAAATGAAATCAAATAATCAAGAACAGTTGAACCGTTTCACAAGTTCCACAATTTTCATTTAAAAGTTTTCCGTTCAAAAAGATTGGCT
Organism: Idaea dimidiata; assembly: GCA_949358125.1. Lineage (NCBI taxonomy): Eukaryota > Metazoa > Arthropoda > Insecta > Lepidoptera > Geometridae > Idaea > Idaea dimidiata. Next base: position 8,095,364 of record OX442338.1, read on the forward strand.
TATTGAATTCGAAAAATCAATTTCAAATTCCATTAGAGTTTCTGCTAAAACTAATACGTAAGGTATATTTTTTTCTTTTCCATTATCGCAGCGGGATTGGACGTGAAAGACTATGGAGACGTCGAAACTGGTCGTTTGGAAGAAAAGGTGAATGTGGCCAATATGCTTCACCTTCCTTCAGTATCGGCTTGCAATAAGCAACTGTCGGAAAAAGTAAATGAGGTGTTGAAAGATGACCGAATAGCAGTCACTATAGGCGGAGACCACTCTATTGGTGTTGGTAGGTACTGTTTTTATAATAAATAACAATAAATCATTTATTGCAGGCAACAAGGCCCATAGATACATACCTTATAGACATAATTAACCTTATAGACATACATAATTTATAATAATTAAATATGTTAATAATAGCTTAAGATTAGGTAAGTTATTAGCACTTCCTTAAAAATAGACAATATTAGATTTTAGACATTTGATATAAATTATAGATGACCGTTCCACTATCATATTATAGCAGATTATTAAAAAATAAAAATAAAATAAAAATAGGTTAGTTTTAGTATGAAATTGCTCGTTTACAAGAGTTTCTAAAATGTACATAGGTACGTTTATTAGTATATATTTACGTTTAAAAACAGTTTCGAGCATAACATTTTGTAGGTAGGTATACCTTTTTATTAGCGTTCAAAAATATTTGCAACCTATGTATATATACAAATAAATAAATATTGCACGACATTACACACAGCGCAATCTAGCCTCAAACTAAGCACTAGGCTTGTACTATGGGTACTAGACAACGTATATACTATATATTATTATTTTTTTGTAAATATATACTTATTATACATAGAAAGACACCCAGACCAGGTACAAATATTTTTTTAAGCTTTAAATAAAGTTAGTTTTAGTAGGCAAGTTTTATTTTGTATAAAGTATGACTTTTTTCAGTAATTTTCTATGCGCCCCGATTGTTTAATCTGATAGCTAGTCCTTAGGTTAAATAATTAGAGGGCACCTGAAAACTTCAATATACTATACCAATACTATACCAACTATACCAATAGAAGTTATATTCTAAGTTTTGTTCTACTTTAGGTACCGTCGACGGACATTACACAGTAGACCAAGACATGATTCTCATCTGGGTGGATGCTCACGCCGACATCAACACAAACAAGACTTCCGATTCCGGCTCGGTCCACGGTATGCCTGTTGCTTTGCTGGTCAAGGAATTGTCCGACTACTGGCCCTATCTACCTACAATGGACTGGCAGGTTCCGAAGTACGTTCCAATCTATATCTTCTTTTGTTTGTATGTTTATAAATAACTTGCTGCGCCCCGCGGTTTCACTCGCGTAAGTCCCGTTCCCGCGGGAATATCGGGATAAAAAGTAGCCTATGTGTTAATCCAGGTCCCATCATTTCATCTTTTTTCGTCCCGGTTTCATCGCAATCGGTTCAGTAGTTTTTGTGTGAAAGAGTAACAACCTCACATACATACATACAAACTTTCGCGTTTATAATATTAAGTAAGATGGCAAAGTTTGACAATCTTGGATCGAATTATAAAAATGGAGTCTAGCAGTTAAAAATTTCTTACTGAACCCATTAAAATCTAGTGGCACTAAGTATTGGATATTATGATCGTGGTACAGTAAACCTACTATGACTTAAGACGTAAATTTACGTTTTAACTCATGGTAGGTTTGGTACGTCTACTGTGACGTTTACAGTTTAAGCTTGTGCCCTGCGCCCCGTTCCGCCTGTTCCCTGCCTCACAAGCGCCGCTCGTCAGCCGCGCGAGCCGGCCGATATTATGCGTTATAAAGCCATGCCCAAACTGTTAATGCTACGATGAACGTATTTACGTAGGTATGAACTTATACCATGAGTTGGATACCCTTATGTACCAAATTCTATAATTTGATGTGAAAATGACATGAAAATCCGACAAGATTAACTTGGTCACCAACGAAAACGTCGGAAATCAATAAAACATTTTAGACGTAGCTACAATACGCACACACACTATACACACATTTTCCAATAATACAGTTTAATTAGATAAAAACATAACTAGACTAGGTACATCCTATTTAAGCTACCTATCCGTGAAATTATATTTTTTTATGGTAAATAAAGCGGGGATCTAATAAATTGCTAATGCAGGCTAGAATGAAATACGTAGGTAGTCGTTTTCACGACCGTAGCTATTAAAACTTTTAAGACCGCGCTTAGCCGTTATATGCGAAGCTTTAAAACTGCCAATTTTGCATTAAGAGCTCCTTAAGATAAACCTGTTTCAGATTCTCGATAAAAAATCTGGGTTACCTCGGTCTTCGGTCGGTTGACGAGTACGAAAGACTGGTCATAGAAAAGTACAATGTTCCCGCATTCGCCATGGAAGACATCGATAAGTAAGCAATGTGTTTCAAGCTAATACATTTAATACCTAAGGTAACACGTCCGATAGCAAGGTGGTAAAATCTTTTACGATTTTGTGCCACCTATCATCGAGATAGTTTCTATTTTAAAACAGGCATCGAAGTGCCTCATGATCGAAGGGATGGCCCAAACGGAGAGACGCTTATGATCAATGAGTAGATACAAACTGTGGATGATGATAATAATTATTCGGCCGATGGAAAAAGAGAAATGTTATTACAATGTGTAACGAGGATACCCTTTTAAGCCGAAAGGGGGTTGTTCCAGACATCTACGAACAACTTTTGTTGTATGACTTCTAGAACACCTTTTCAGCTTAAATGGAAGTCTTCGTTACACCTTGTAAAAGCTTGAGTTGTCAGTCTGTGCCATCGTAACTCACGAACTGATGAAACATTTTTGATATAGTTTTTATTTTTTATATTGTCTATTTTCCAGGCACGGAATTGAAAACTCTATCAGACATATATTAAACAAGCTAGATCCCGAAAATAAAAAGCCAATCCACGTTAGCTTTGATATCGATTCTCTAGACGCACTCGAAGCTCCAAGCACCGGTACTCCAGGTACGTAAAGTTGGTTATATAAGATTTATAAAGTACGTAAGGCTTACTAACGTAATAAATAATTAAGAAACACAGTATGTAGTTCGCGTAAATATTACCGCTTTTGATGAGATTGTCCACGGAGATTAGTAACATTTCTTGAACGCGCGTCTGTATTTGGAAGGTATTTAGTAGACACTTTGACCGTTTTTTCATCATAATTCGTAGCTGCTATAACCATACTAAAATGCAATCGGGGTTTACATTATGAAACTAGTGGCATGCATTTTAATTTCGCGTAGACACAGACTATCTGTAACTGCTGGGAAATTGTTTTTGTGAAATTGACTCAATAATCCGTGTGCATCAGAATGGCGGGTGTGCAAATGCAAATTATCATGAATCTAATATGGCTCAAATCTACCTTAATTCTACCAATAAATAAACGTTTGGTTGGCGGCTCACATACTTATTGAGTTTTCTATGCGTACACAGAGGTACTATTAATTTCTTTATTGGTAGAATTAGGTAGAATTAAGGTAGATTTGAGCCATATTAGATTCATGATAATTTGCATTTGTACACCCGCCATTCTGATGCACACAATAATCCATGCCACTAGTTTCGTAATGAAAAATCTCGCTTTATAGCGATTCAGAATCGTGGGTACATCGTCGTCATGGGAGATGGTTGGTACTTATGTATTTTTAATAATTAAAAACATATTTACAATTGTCATCACTTACATAGTCATTTTGAAACTTCCTGGAAACAAGATATTATGTGCGTAATCACATTTCTGCAATTGTATCGCTTCTTAATAACGCTAGTCTTCGTTTTGGCCTCCTATAAATGATTAGATACCAAGTAGGTAACTATTAACCAAGTAGTACGAGTACAGGTACCTAGTAGGTAGGTACTATGTATGTTCATCAAACCTGTTAGTAAGTTGATTGAATAGGTTTTGAGCTCCATCATTTAAAGTATACCTACAGGATTTTCAATAAACTGAGGCACTCGTAAAAATTAAATTTTAACAACCTACTGCGCATACTGTTCTGCAGAAACCGCCACTGCCGGAACCCGATTTACATCTAAATGGTTTTATCAATGAGAACTTACTTTTTACGAGTCCACTGTGCTCTACCCGCTCTCAATGTGAAAACCATTAAAAAATGCTAAACTGATTTTTTTTAGTACGAGGCGGTCTGACTCTTCGGGAAGGGATCAATTTGATGGAAATCATACACTCTACGGGACGCCTTAGAGCAATAGATCTTGTGGAAATTAATCCGGCTCTGGGGAATGAATCTGATAGGAAAAGGACCATTGAGGCAGGCCTCGCGATTCTGAAGGCAGCTTTGGGGTCTTCAAGACGCGGAACTGCACCGAGAGGCATTTTAGACTTGCCTATACAAACACATCACCAGGGAAACCATACACAATGAAGATTTTAACGACTTGCTTATCTTAGTATTACGTGAAGTTATATCAAAGTAATAACGATACTCAAACCGAAATACTGACATGATACCTACTAAAGTTTGTTATACTTAAATATAAACCAGTGGGCCGAAGTAATAAAAACCTAAGTTTAACTGCTCTTATCTTTGCGTAGGTACCTACTGTCAGTTAATCTCAGCCGATAAATAGTTAAACCCCGAAGTTTTTCTCATTTTGTCTGTGCAAGAGAAAACACTTATAATACGTACAAAATATTGGGTAAAAAAGATTTTACTATGTCTGTTAGTTGTCCAGGTAAATAAAAATGATTAACCTTAGGTTTAATTAGTTATCACAGCCTTATTTTTCGAGAAGTTCGCAGAAAAATTTACATTAAAGTCTTTTATTTTATATGGTATTTATTTATTTATAAAACACTTGATAATACATCTTAAAAACGAATAAGGTAAGTACTACAAAACTAATCTATGATGTTTGTGTTAGTACCTGAAAATAATATAAGAACACGTACTTAATAAACCAAAAACAAAATCCGCTCTCGACTACCGCATTCCAGCTATCGAGGTGGCCATGCGGATGAAATCGTAGAGCGCAGTTAATTTTCCAATAAAATTACAAACAAAGGTAGGTGTACCTATTTCAATTTGCTTTTCGATTCCATCTGTTGAACTTAATCGGCATGTCGAACTGATTAGTACAAAGGGTTTACGACCTACACACTGTTATGTAATAAAGATACTACTTTCATCAGTTCCTACTGTTGGAAATTTATGCATTGCTCTGTTATGGAGTACTTTAGTATTGCATTTAAAATATTGGTAAGTAATCTCTTACTATTTTTAGTGCTCTACAAAAATATATATTACTGACGCAAACCACATTTTGCGCTATACTTAGCCACGAAGTTTTATTTTGTTACTAATTTTTGGCCGAAATTACCAGGCCTGTAAATGACCAGTTGCGAAAATGACGAGATGAGAAAGTGACCAGTTGTGAAAGTAATCAGTGGTGAAAATGACGAATTGGGCAATCGTGACGACTTGCTACTAATCCAAATTACAATTTAGCGAACAGGAAGCATCTCATCATCCTAATCCTTTTAATGAATGAAGGGTAAGCCTGAGGACAAAATATTCCTCATATCAGTTTTAAAATTCTGTTTATTTTACAGATTCTAGCAATACTTACAACTGATGCATTGGAACCCCCCAAGATTGAGCTCGCTGAAGGCGAAATGAAAGAAATCATGGATAGATATGTACAGAACATTTCCGACATCGAAAACCAGTACTTTATCAACAAGAAAATATCGAAAGCTATTTCACGCTACTTTCAAGGAAAACTTACTTTGTTCCCGCTTTACAAAATAAATTTGAAAATAGATAGAAATGCTGTTAAAATACCGTGGACATTAGGAGAGCCGCAGCAAGACGCGAGTATCAAATCGAGAGAGTACAACGTGGAACTTCAGAAAACAAACACACATTAGACGTTCTATTCATGTTTTCATCATATTAAATGATATTATATAAAATATTTTACCTACCTAAGTAGAATTATAAAATTCCCTGAATTACGCCATTAAATTTTAATGTTTAGATGTTTGTTTGTTTGTGGAGCGAACTCTGGTTCTGTCCATTTTTCTGTAAATCTGAGAAGCCTGGAGGGCCTGGACCTGGATAACTCTCAATATATTATTTTTGCTCTTGAACGTTTAGTAATGATTAATCCAGAACCAACAAAAACTAGCTACTGACGTTTGGTCGGGTCTGAAGTTTAGGGAGTTACGTTTCGTAATAGCCCTCCTGGGCTCAAAAAGCCACATACGCTGAAACGCTCGACGCTGAAACAGCGTCGAGCTCTAGGCTGTTAGATTAGAGAATACCACTGCACCACACACACAAACATGCACACTAGTCACTCTCAGTTAGTCTGCAGTTAGTACACTCTCAGTACTAACTGCACCGCAAAGGATATTTTGGTTCAAGTTTGCGTGAGTGAGGCGTTTGACTATTTGTAGATAGTTTCCTTACTGCTGTGCCCCAGTCTCGGCCTTTCTATGTACTGTGCCTTAACTTTAGCGTGGTGGGGATGAAGCTATGTATATTATTTATTTAAAATAGGTCTCAACTTTAAAGTCTTTTAATTGAAATAAATAAATAAATAAACCGGTAATGATTTAATATTTTATTTGAAGCTCATATTGATTCTATTCTACAATAAATCTATATGAACGTCGTCGTGCTCCATTAAGCTAAGTCACAATGTAATTCGTTAGAGCTACAAGTACCTAGACACATCGGGGACGCCTTATTTTAAGAACACAGTAGGAATTTCAATCGTATCCTATCCAATATAGGAATTTTAGACTAACATGATTATTTTTCTATACTAAAATTAATTAAAACGGTATTTTATCGTCCATACAATGTGCGTAATGACTTTTCACGTGCAGTACAAATATCTTACTAATATTATAAACACGAAAGTTTGTATGTAATTATGTATGTATGTTTGTATGTGACTTTGTTACTCATTCACGCAAAAACTACTGAACCGAATGCGATGAAACTTGGAATATAGGTAGCTGGGGATCTGGATTAATAAATTTTTATCCCGATATTCTCGCGGGAACGGGACTTACGCGGGTGAAACCGCGGGGCGCAGCTAGTAGACAATATAGCCAATTGACTGATAAGTCAACAGTAGCGTAGTGAAACCCCTTGAGTGTCGATCGCCTATTCCGTGATTAAGTCAAAGGAATTCGTGACGCTACGGCGACGCGCTTCTGCTACGGTTTATCAATGCCCCTTTATCCCCCGCACCGTAAGCCTGAAATTCTAGAGTCCGGACACTCGACACAGTGTCAAGTGTCATGCTCACAAAAATAATTTAATACATAAATATTGCACGACATTACACACAGCGCAATCTAGCCCCAAACTAAGCACTAGGCTTGTACTATAGGTACTAGGCAACGGATTTACTTCATATTTTACTCTTTTTTTTGTAAATACATACATATTATACATAGAAAGACACCCAGACCAGATAAAAATATTTATTTTTAAACATAAATATTTGCACCTGACGGGAATCGAACCCGCAGCCTTCTGCATTGCAGCCGAGCGTTCGCCCGACATACATAATACATATGGTTGGTATCCCGTTTTAAATATTTTTAAATAGATATTACAACTATCCAACTAAAACAATAAAAGTAAGTTTCTGTGTCACTAAGTAGGTACGTATGTATGCGCAGAAACTACTTTTTGTTACATAATTGAAGTAGATAGCTATAGAACTCTGGACTTGAATTTCAATAGAACGCGAGTGAAACCACAGGGGGCAATAGTTTCATTGCTTTTGGAATGTAGGTTTAGTATCTAGACTTTTTGGTCAGTTTCAATCGAATTTAACTATACTTAAATACATTTAATTTTATAAACAGTTGTTGCAGCCACAATCACGCTGCAAGCAACGGAATAAATATATTTAATCAACTACATCCAAAATTCCGAACGCAATGAAACACATTTAGACTACTGATATTTACTATAAGTAGTATTACAATAACAAACAAGAGTTCTAAATTCTACATCTTTCTAATATTATAAACGCGAAAGTTTGTTTGTATGTATCCTTTAGTCCATTTTCATAACTGTTTTTCGTAACTAGCTATGAAATTAGATTTTCTGTTCACTGATTCGTAACTAGTATGTGACTTTGTTACTCATTCACGCAAAAACGACTGAACCGATTGAGATGAAACTTGGAATATAGGTAGCTGGGGACCTAGAATAATACACTGGTTACTTTTTATTCCGATATTCCCGCGGGAACGGGACTAACGCGGGTGAAACCGCGGGACGCAGCCATTATTACAATAACGGCCAATAGAATTTTATAAGGAAAGAGAAAGATGGAAAAAAAACTTGCCCAGAAATCTATAACAACATTCTGTGGAAAACATTAACAAAAGTGTGACATGGGCAACTGGCAAAACCTCGAAATGTCAAGCACTACGGTTTATTCCCGGTCGTCCCCACCTTGTCGTCCCCACTGGGGACGAGTGGGAAAAAAAAAGTTTCACTCGTCCCCAGTGGGGACGATTGAAACTTTTTATTTCCCACTCGTTCCCGCTATAGTCCGAGAAGCAAAATTAGGTACATGGGGTTTTTAATAAGAGATTTCACGGATTGTTAAAATGATTTAATAAAGATCTTCAGAGCAAGATTGAACAATGAGTTTGATTGAAAATAATTTTAAAAAACTGATGTAATCAATCAGTTAACGAATTTTCAATAATTCTTGCAGTTTTGATGTCCATTGTAAAAGATTGTTGAGAAGTCGGCATCTTAGGAAGAAATATTTAAAAAAATGAAAAAGTCGGCGATACGGGAATGAATATTCGAAGTTTTGGAAAATATGGCAAAGTAACGAAAGTCGGCATTGAGTACCATAACTCGTATAATAAACACCACAATACACGTATTCAACCTAATATACAATAATTTAAGAGAACATTGGCAATCATAAAAAATATCAGTACCACCAATGTAAGCAACTATTTTAGGTAAATAGTTTTTTAAATACTTGAATCTCTATTTAGGTAGTCAGATACTGTTCTCTAAGACAAACTTATATGTACGTAAATTGGTAAGTTTGGCGATGTAATAAACAATAGATGATATGCAATGACACACCCTCGCCACCCTGTCTTATCGCATTGCATTGTATGCATGACCTTGAAATAGCCAATCAGAGCACTACAAGTGTCGGGAATGAGCTTTTTGCCACTTGCAAATGGGTTTATTATTTTAGTTAGCAAACTTCGGTCATGGCGGAACTAAGTGTGGCAAGTAGTTCAGGTGGCCAAACAGTGTTAATGTATATTAAAAGAAAACATGGTATGGTTTTACTTCATGGGGGTCACTAATATTATACCAATAAAAAAGAGAACATAAAAGTGGCTTAACTGTGTGGGATTGCTGTGAACGTAAATTAAAATGCAGAGGTCTTCTAAAAACCAAAGTAAGTGGTATTTTTCCTATATAGATATTATAATACTATTATTCCTTCGTTTCCTTTAACTAGTTTATTCAATGGGGATAGGTATCTTCATAAGATAGGTAGCTCATTCCCAACACTTGTAGTGCTCTGATTGGCTATTTCAAGGTCATGCATACAATGCAATGCGATAAGACAGGGTGGTGAGGGTGTGTCATTGCATATCATCTATTGTTTATTACATCGCCAAACTTACCAATTTACGTACATATAAGTTTGTCTTAGAGAGCAGTATCTGACTACCTAAATAGAGATTCAAATATTTAAAAAAATATTTACCTAAAATAGGTGCTTACATTGGTGGTACTGATATTTTTTATGATTGCCAATGTTCTCTTAAATTATTGTATATTAGGTTGAATACGTGTATTGTGGTGTCTATTATACGAGTTATGGTACTCAATGCCGACTTTCGTTACTTTGCCATCTTTTCCAAAACTTCGAATATTCATTCCCGTATCGCCGACTTTTTCATTTTTTTTAATATTTCTTCCTAAGATGCCGACTTCTCAACAATCTTTTACAATGGACATTAAAACTGCAAGAATTATTGAAAATTCGTTAACTGATTGATTACATCAGTCTTTTAAAATTATTTTCAATCAAACTCATTGTTCAATCTTGCTCTGAAGATCTTTATTAAATCATTTTAACAATCCGTGAAATCTCTTATTAATGTACCTAATTTTGCCTCTCGGACTATAGCGGGAACGAGTGGGAAATAAAAAGTTTCAATCGTCCCCACTGGGGACGAGTGAAACTTTTTTTCTCCCACTCGTCCCCAGTGGGGACGACAAGGTGGGGACGACCGGGAATAAACCAGCACTACTAGGAACAAATCGAGTTGGTCGTTGGTCAGGAGTTAAAAAAGCGAAACCCGCCTTGCCTTTGATGCGTTTCTTTGTACTTTTTACTAATAAGTATTATATTAAAACGTGTGTATTATCATAACATAATATTGTCTTTATTATTTTCTTAGGTATGTACAGTCAGAAAAGACTGAAGGCTAGCTGATTAAGTAACTCTGAAATTGTTGATTTTTGCGATAAACGGGTATACAGTTCGACAGTTACAGTCGCTAGTTTTAATTGCAATGGATTGCCATTGCCACCTTTTACGTCATATTCCATGTTAGATTCGTTAGCAACAGGGCATCTATCGTCGTAATCTGCATCGAAATCCCACCGCGCAAAGGAATAACCTGCGCGGTTCACACCATAGCGTTAACTTGCATGCGACGGCCGTCGAGTTCAACTGTCATAGAAACCGGCAGCTCACCTCACATTCAATGACAGCTCAACTCGACGGTGCCGGCTTCAAATGCATGCAAATCAACACTGTCGTTTTCACCGCTCAAGTTATTCCGTTGCGCAGTGGAATTTCGATACCAATTACGACGAAATTTGCGCGGTAACTTCGCAGGATTACGTTAATCAGCTAGGTGGTGAATTAATTTAGTTTTTTTTTTTCAAAACGGTTTACTAATAGTTGGTTGTTTTGCTTGATAACACTAAAGCTTCCGAAGTGTTCCGAATAACCAATATTATTAAACCGTTTTTGAAAAAAAAAACTTAAAAATATGCAACTTTGACTGCACCATGTATTCATCTTACTGCTTTACGCAAAAAATACCGAATCGATTGTGCTATGACTTAGTGTGCTGATAGATGGAGATTCGGATTAAAACATAGGCTTTTATCCCGTTATTGCCAGTGTATCGGGACTTACACGAGTGACTCCGCGAAGCAAAACTAATAGGTACAGAAGGACTATTACGAAACGTACCGATCCGACCGAACATCAGTAGGTAGTTAATGTTCGTACTGAACCAATAATTCACCAGTCACCCGAACCAGAACCAAGCGTTTCGCATCGTCATTCTTTATTCGTACTGCGAGGGAATGGAATCAGTTGCCTGAGTATGTCTTCCCGGATGTCTACAACTTGAGGGTCTTCAAGTCACGAGTGAACAGGTAACTCCTAGGTAGGCAACATGAGGTGAGGTGAGATATTGGTCAAATGCTTACCCATCGATTATAAAAAAAAACTCAATTTATTCTTTGTTTTTTTCGTCTTGAACGTATAGTAATTATTGGTTCAGAACGAACATTTACTACCTACTGATGTTCGGTCGGATCGGTCAGCTGTGGCATCATGTAATCAGCATCCACCGTTACTAGTGGCTAAGTTGCAGTACATTGCTGCTTTGACGTAACGTGGTTGTTACCGGTGATTACTTCAAACAGCAATGTACAATACAAAATATGCTTTTTGACAGCAAATAGCAACTGACAGCGGTGGATGTTAATTAGATGATACCATAGCTGTACCGTTTCGTAATAGCCCTCCAGATTATGGGTAATGGAACTAATAGAATATGAATTGTCATACATAAGTAAATAACGTGAATAACAAATATCATCGGCTAAATATTCTAAGACGCTTACTCCATTTGAGATTTTACTATTTGGATTGTTTTAATTTCAAAATGTAGTTTTCAACCGACTTAAAAAAAGGAGGAGGTACTCAATTCGTCGCGTACTAATATATTTTGTCTTTTGTTTTCGTGTCTTTACATTGTAATAAAACACAATATTTCTCGCTATAACTTGCTTTTTATTTATAATAAACAGCATTGTTGCAATGCCGTACCAACGTTTCACTGTCTTAACAGACAGTTTTCTACTCGCGTCTTAAACCTGGAAAATAATATTTTCTTTTCAATGTAATTACAATTTTTCGTCACCATTATTTTAACTATAATAAAGAATAACGTTTAATGATATTTCTGTTAATTCCGTAGATAATTGCTTGGCTAAGTTCGAATTGAAAGTCATGGCTAACCTCATTCACTAACTTAAGAGTTAACACAATTTTTAACCGTCTTTCCAAAATCCGAAGGAGAAGGCTCTAAACCCGTTTTTCTCTCGTTTCAAGTATTTTATTTAAAAAAAAAACTAAGTGTGGTAAATAACATTTTAGCTTATTTAGCCGAAGATCGCCAACAGATTTATTTAGTCTAAACATCATGAACATAGTATCTACATAATGTAGACGTAAAATTAAGTAAAATGTAGCACCTTAAAAGTTGACTTGCGCTCGATAATGTTTCTGGAACTTATTTGCCTTCAGCGATAACTTCATTTGCCATTTAGCTTGGACACGTTTCATGAAGTGAATATCTCGAGCTTTTCTATAAAAAATAAAAAGAAATAATTTATTAACGCCTGATTTTTCATTGCACGGATAAAAGATATCTATCGAATAAGTTCGAACCCAACCGAATTTAAAAACCCTTCAAAGTTTGATCTTCTAAATTTAGATTGATTTTCTTTTTAAGGGCTGTCTTTTCAAATTCCTAGATAGAGATATCTGACAGATAAAATGTAACACCACCAAATGAAAAACGTCACTATGACTATTTAGGGCTGATTTTACAGTAGTTATTAATTTTTGTATTTCTTTATTTAAAAAGCATGTGCACTTTTATAAATAGGACACATGCTCTCTGTCATCCGGAGTTTTTGGATGAGGAGTCGTCTCATGGGTAGGGTTTGCTCCGGAGAAATGGGTACGGCGCTAGATATTTTCGACATCTCCGAGGTAAGAGGGAAAAACCACCTGATGTACAAAGACACCCGGCATTTTTACCGTATGTTAAGGGAGTAACGGATAAGATACGATCGATATTGAAGTCATACTCCATAAAAACTGTTTACTCCCTATTGTTAAAAATGTCACAGCAATTGGGTACTCCGAAATTTAATGGTAAGGACGCCATACAGAAAAATATTGTACATATATTCATACCGGTGTACAGTCCCTGTTTCTAAGGTTAACTATGGTTTGAAATAGGGTTTGTAATACTTACTTAGCAGCTAAAGCTTGTTCCTTCGGTGCCCATCCAAGAGCACGATAGACTCCCAACAACCGATGTAGTTTACGGTCAGATTTCTTTACCAGTGCCTGACTGTTATGGTTCACATTCTGCTTGTAGTACCTTGAAATATGGTCATTAAACAAAGGTTTATTATAAATAATGATAATTGGCGTCATCCTCTAATTTTAAAGCGAGCGCAAGCGACTTTGAATTCATGGTTCATCCATTTTCGAATATTTTTATTTTATAAAACACAAATTTTACCGGGTTTTGCTCGCGTTTTAATCAATAACAGCATGATTACAAAATACCGAGGCTACTTAGACAGTTAGCTTTTTCAAGGTTGATTGAGATGTAAGATGAGATGATGATCAAAGCTTGAAAAAGCTAACTGTAAAGTTAGCGAAAGCTCGGTACTTAGTAATAATGCCGTTATTAAATAAAAAGCTAGACAAATCCGGGAAATATTGTGTTTTATTATGCAAAATCGCTAAAACCTAAAACAAAATTATGTTTTTATTTCATTTTTACTCGTTTACTTTGTTTAAATCTATGGATAATGTCCCAATTATAGTTAAATGGGGTAAAAATATGATACTAATAGATTAAAATCGCGGTGGTTAGATGGATACTTAAAATGTTTTTCTGAAATAAAAGGATTTTATAGAAAGTACCTAGTTAATAAATAATGTTTTATTACCTTAACACAGTGCCATCTACCCTCATGTTAAGCTATTATAAGCTTGCCAAATAGGAATGGAGATAATAAATAAATAATTAATATTGCACAACGCACGCAGAGCAATCTAGCCCCAAACTTAACTCTAGGCTTGTACTATGGGTACTAGACAACGGATATACAACATTTTATTTTATTTTTTAAATACACACATATTATACATAGATAGACGCCCAGACCAGATACAAATATATATTTTTAAGCATAAATATTTGCACCTGACCTGAATCGAAACCGCAGCCTTTTGCATTCCAGTCAGGCGTACGCCCGACGCGCCACAGAGGCCGTCAAAATGGGTACACTAACGTAGATTAGATTGGCTTACTTTATCAAAGACCTGTGTCCAACAGTGATGCCGGAAGGCAGCACCAGCTGGAAGTCGTCGCCTTCGAGAGCGGCGGGACCTTCCACTTCTTCATCTACGTCCATGTTCTCTTCACCCTCTTTGTGATCAGGATATGACGCACTGTAACATTTTTATTATTTCTTATCGGCTGTGAACCGATTATGGCCATTTGGAAAGTAGCCAGTGTCAAGTAAATATTATTAATTTTTGCAAGTTATTTGCAATTTCCGTCAAAACAGTCAAGTCGACGTAGTAGTTGTATAAGTCAAGTCCCTGTAAAATTATCAATCATACAATAATCATTCATCAATCATCATTTCATGACAATTAAAATTATTTCTTTTTTTTTGACGTTTGATAATAAAAAAATTCGTGACATTTAAAACTGTTTCATTGTTTTTTTTTATTGTTTTTTATAAGTATTGATTGATATGATCCTTTTTCGATCGAATCAATCCAGTCTCGGCTCCTACTAACGTTTACAACTACTGAGCCACTCACCGTACCCTAATCCTAACTGTTCGCCCCTGTCTCCTCAAGTGAAACTGGCCAAAATGCTCTAAGCTGCTAGCAGAAAGCCACAAAGAAGAATCTGAATCTGAATGGGACTGTTTTTTTCCTTTTTTTTATTTAATTTAAATGTATCTAATCTATTAACGTTCACATGCCACTAGGCAAAGCATAGCTGTACCATATTTTAATTATTAAGACCATTGTATCACCTATGTTTATGGACGAATAAATAATCTGTTTTAAAAAAATAATCAGACTATGTTTGAGTGAGTTGTTATACAATTTCTAGAGTAAAAAAACGACTTATGCAATGTATTTAGAAGAGTGCTTTTAATTTTCAACATTTAAATACATTTTCATAGACATATTTCACTGGCAATTCCATCCTACAGAATTCATATAATAACGGTTAAACCATCTATTCTCCAGTAGCAGTCATTCTATTTTCGAGGACCTAGCATGGCCAAATAATAAATACATAAACTTTGTGAACAACACACAGCGCCACTAAGCCTCTTGGTAAGCTACTAAACTTGTGTTACGGTGACTAGACAACGGATATAATACGTATATTTAGTTTTCTTTTATAAATACAAACCTATTATACATAGAAAGACACATAAACCAGAATAAAATATGCATAAATATTTATATCCACCAACCTATAGTCGTAGAAATCAGCATATTCTGCCAAAGCTAAACCTTCATGCAGCATTTTACAATGTCCTTTGTCTAGCATGTGCGCTCTGGCGGCTTCCATTGAATAAAATGTGCGTCCGTTCTCATTGCACCATAAGCACATGAAACCTCTTGATAACTGTAAATATACATTTTATACAAGTCACGATCCTGCGGAAATAACGATATCTTTCTTTCAAAAGATCCTTATCCTGACAATAACAAACACAACGCAAAAAAAATTATCGAAATCGGTCCAGCCGTTCAGGCGTGATGCCGTGACCACGCGAAATAGGGATTCATTTTATTATAATTATAAGAATTGACATTGTTAAAGTTTATACTTTACAGAAGATTTTTTTTAAATATAGTTTACTATCTGCAATTGGTCTTTGGCATACGTGTTATGGAGTTATGAGTATAGGACATTAATCATGCATTCTTGTTAAGCTTTAAAATGTTGGTAATACAATAAATAATTTTAAAACAATTACAATGATTATCTCTAAAGTAATATCAATCAAATCAAATCCAATATTTAATTTTTAAACTTATGACACTTATTAGACATTTCTCAAATTACAAATTATAAATAATCATTTACATTATGTTAGTCAATATTTAATTAATAATTGAGTTTTAATACTAATAAAGTATATGACGTAATGATGACTAATAAAATCAAAAATTAATGCTGTCATCTTTTGTTGTATATACAATACGTGGTATTTAACTTAAATACTTCTAAGTATTGTTGCATCTTTTATTATGTTATTGACAGAACTGCAGTGTTGTACTTGAATAAAAAATCAATAACTGTTCATGGTCACACTTAGAAATCGTTTAGTTTAAGGGCTTAACTTAACTACAATGGGTAAAAACAAACAGTAATAGTTATTAATTATTATAAGTTAAAGTTTTAACTGTGTGTTTCCGCAATTAGCCCTACTATTGGGCCTTTGTGCGTGATTTTAAGCCGTGGGTTTCCTCACGATGTTTTCCTTCACCGTAAGAGCGATGTTTTAGTAGCGCCCATAATTTTTTCTTAAAGAAAAATACATCGGTGCGCGGCTGGGATTCGAAACCACGACCTTCGGAATGAAAGTCGGGGTATCTTCCACTATACCAACACCGCTCTTAATTACTATAATTATTGATAGATTAAGCACATTGCTGTGATTTTTTATCTTATGTATTGGATGAGTCAATGCACTGATGTTCTTTTGTTCACATTATCCTTACCTCAATTATATTAATAGGTTATTAATAGTACAGTCAGCATCAAAACTTTATTAATACATTTAGATTTTCATTATGAAGAATGTTAATAGGTATGCCAAATCGGTTGAAAGTTTGTTACGCTTGTATGTACACAAATACACTAGTTTTTGTTGTAGTCAAAATGCCTATTAGTTTTGATTTTACAGGCATTTAGACTTAGGATAAGTGTCGATTCTTGCTAACAATCACGTGACGTCTTTTACAACGCTCTCTTTAAGCAAAAAGTTAGACGACATGTATTGTGACATCGACACTTAGAGCGCGAGTGGACTGGGCGTGTGTGACGTGACGTCACACCAAAGTACGAGTCCGATCGCACAATTACTTCTATAAATCGGAAACGAATTAACGTATCTAAGTAATTCGTTCACTCGTATTTTTTATTTTTAACGGAGAATATGGAGAGCTAATATTCAAAATTAGTTATTTTTTTTCTCATTGTTTTACATCTTAACTGTGGGGAGTCAAAACAGGACAGACGTCAGAAATCTATCTATCACATCTTTTAATTCCATACATCTGAAAATAACTATCTCTGTTCTGTGTTATTTTTAAAATGTATGCCCTGTTTTGAGACCCCACATGAAGTAGATACCTATTGCAATTTTGAAAATCTGAATGTGTTTATAGACTTTTGATGCTGACCATACTTAATAATACTGATGTAGTGATTTAAATGATTTCAACAAAGACTATTGTCTATTGATTGTTCAAAGTATTGTAGTAATACTATCTCAGCTTTAATTTAATTTTAGTTGCAGCAACTACAGCCATGTTATTCGTGGTAGATGTATCCAAATTGATGAGCAAATGCGTAATCAAAGTGACCACATATACAGTATGATTAATGGACCAATATAAATCAACGTTTTTTTGCTTAAATGAACTAGTATAAGATCCTGAGAATGGTTGTAAACCTTCTTGCATACAAATTTTCTGCTAATAATATGCTATAAGGTTGAACAGGGCAATCACATCAGCAGCTAATTGAATCAAATGACTATGCGTCCCTTTCTATAAACTCCTCATAAGTAGTGACATTAAGAGTGGATATAAGATTTTAAAAAAAACTTTTTTAACCCGTGACGGAAAAGAGAGGTGTCTGAGATGTATCTGTACCTGCCTATGGCATTGTAGCTCAAGGAAGGAGTAAGCAATTTTGATGAATATAAAACATGTAAGTAACTATCAATGATCAATGATCTTGATATTTACTAAAAATGGGGGAAATGATCTTGGTCCCCTCCCGACCAAGATCATTTTAACATGATCGAAACGTCGAGGTAAGAGTATTTAAAAATAACAATACGCAAGTAACACCCGGTTTAAATATTACTATGAGTACAAATCGTGTGAGTTTAAAAAGTTTATGTAAGTAAATACTTCCAGAAAAAGAAAAGCTTACCTTTTCTCCTAAATATAACAACAATCCTTTAACATCAACACAATATTCCAAATCGGGTATGAAGAATGAATGTGTCTCAGACATGTGTTTTACATTCTTGACCATGTTCTTGCTATGGTGACCGCAGAATAAGCAGTCTTTAGGCTTGATCAAGGAATCACTGCCTTTCATACGACAATCCTCCCACTCATCAGAATCAAGCTAGAAAAGTTAACAATTAAATATAATTATCCCTATTGTTATACCATAGATAGCCTTATTAAAAAAGAGAAGAGTAAGGTCGGAGAAGTTATTCTGCTTTTTGTTTCTGTTTGTGAATGTTGAAGGTTCTTGTGTATTTCTATGTATAATATTTACAAAAGAAAAATAAATATTAGTATATCCGTTGTCCACTCACCATGGCTAAATGGTGCTGTGTGTTGGTCACAGAATTTATTAATTTATTATTTATTTCTTGCCACAGAAAAAGACAAGAATGTTCTCACTACTCCGACCTTACTCCATGTTTAGTAATAAGACTAAGATAGATTAATGTACTATTTGCACAACCAACAATTACAATACATCAAAATAAGACAAATACACAGAAACCTTAATAGTAAAATGTTTCTATCCCTAAATATTACAATAAATCCCTACTATAAAATAATTGTATTTACAATTTGGTATTTACCACTAGACCAACACACTAGGTTCCGAATAAGCTTGAAGCATAGATAAGTAAACAGTGTTTATAAAGAGATTTGTTTCATTTTAATATCAGATAGTAAACAAGTTTTAATGGAATATTTACTGCATTGAATGGAAAGATAATAAATAAGCCAATTAAATAAGAAAATTATCTAATCTTGCTTTGTTAGAACATTTGTTGTTGTACCTTTGTCTGTTTTTTTTTCTATATATTTGATTTGACATCCCCTCATCTATCTACATATCACAATTAAGTCAAAACCTATGATTACCCTTAATTAACCCCCTTATAAACACTGGTTAACATCTGCATAACTATGTATTGTTGGTCTTTTATTGTGACATGAAGTTTCAAAGTCGACAGACAGAGACAAATGACACTCTGATAATATAATCGTCTATTATAAGTACGGGAATAATTGTTTAATTGGTAAATGAAGAATACGTATGAGTTTTGGCGGGAATTCGGTGAGGAGATGTGTTAATAATTTTTTATTTTTGTGAAACCTAGTTCAATTGTATGTAAATTGTTTAATCAATTTAGTTTCGTGAAGGTGTACAAGTGTAGTGAAAGTGAACATTGGTACAAAACATGGACTTTAGCATAGTCTCCAAAGCTCCATGAACAATCATTGTAAATGTCTGCCATTTTACAATAATCCCTCGACTTGACTTTAATTATGACAACTTGACTGTTTTGATGCAAATAAGTTGCAAATATTAATAATACTTGATCAAATGGAATATAGCAATATAAAAGAAGAAAAACAAATAATAAGAATATTCTTGTTTATAAATTATAGATTTTCAAATCTACTTTTATAAATTAAACACAAATTGTCACACATACAGTACAAACTAGATGTAAAACACTGAATAGATTGGTGACCCTAAAAGGTACTAAGTGGATGCCACACACAAAACAATGCAATTGCATACTAGTAATTTTCAAATTTTTCCTAATTTTCTTAATTTGTAGTCACTAAAGACAAATTTGTTTTATATAATTTGTACTGAATTTTGTAGGTTGCATACATAATCACACAATCCAGAATATTTTGGCTAAAACATTGTACCTACACAATATTGTGTAATATTTTAGATAAGGTTTTTTTGCTAGAATGATGATGAGGTAACTCACATAGTCATCTTTCACTAAAAATACTCACCTCTTCAATTTCAGAATCCGTTTCAATATCCTCGTCTTCATCACCAGCATCAGCATTGAGCACAACAAACTTGTTTACCTCTTGTTTACTACCCTGAGCTGGCCGTTCAACTTCTACCTTAACAAAACTGTCTGTATCACTATTCTCCTGCTCCTCCTCTTCGTGCTTAGCGAGAAGGATTTTATGTTTTTTACTCTTTTCATGGTTGTAATAAGCGTTGCGAGTGGAAAATACCTTCGAGCACACATCACAAAGAAACTCGCATTCGTCATTAGTCTGTTCCTCTCGTATTTTAAACTGCTTAGTCTTTTGTTCGAACTGTTCGAGCGTCGAGGGCGGGATACCAGCGACCTTCCGTTTCAGGTTGTATCGATGCCAATCAGATTTGAAATGCTCTCGTTGTAATTCAGGAGTTTGAAACAGCACATGACAAGAAATGCAAGTGTATGAATCAGGCATGGTTGTAACAATTTTCTTTAACTGGAACACTGACAAATTTAACCAAAAATACAGGGAAACTGCAAAAAACTAATAAAAAAATATCGATCTGCGTTTTACTGTACCTAACCCAAAAATAAAATTGGAATTATAATAATGTTGCCGTTTTCTAAAATAAAAGTTAATTAAGTAGTAAAAAGACCGAAACATAAAACAAAATCCTAAATTGAACTCGCGTCGAGTTTAATGAGCATTTCAATTGAAAAGCAAAAGCAAAAAAAGCAAAAGTAAAAAGCACCCGCGGAAAAAAAACACGTTATCACAGGCGCGGGCGGCCGAGCGGTTACACTTTTTCGTTCACTACTCGGGTTCCACTAATTGGATTTCGATGCAAAGTATACCACGACGTTCCTCGAAAATAGAATTAACCAATCTTGAAAACCAGATTTCAATATTAGTTTTATTTGTATAAGGAACTTTTTTCAGACTTTTGTCCTCTCTTCCTTTATTATAAGTATAGATATTAATATACTTATAAAAAAACAGTGTATTCTACAAGTTTTTGTACAAAAATTGTATGTACAAGTGTAGGTAGACTCTCAAGTTCATAAATGGAACAAAATCGAATATAATTTTACAAAAGTGGCAACATTTATAGAATGCTTTCATTCAATCAAATTATTATTATTTCTTATCGGTTGTGAACCGATTATGGCCATTAGGAAATTAGCCAGTGTCATGTATTTTAATATATTATGCAAGTTATTTGCATCGAAACAGTCAAGTCGTCATAGTTAAAGTCAAGTCTAGGGAATCATTTGTAAACACGGCGGCCATTTACAAACAATCTTCACGGAGCCTTGGAGACAACACTAAGTCAATGTTTTGCACCGATTTTCACTTTCATTCCACTTGTACACCTTCACGAAACTAAATTGATTAATATGCCCCCGAAATTAGACAATTTGCACGCATATGAACTAGGTTTCACAAAAATGAAAATTTAGCACCACATCTCCTCAACGAGTTCCCGCCAAGACTCCATTCAATCAAATGACAACGACAGTATTTTCATTTGACATTGACATTGACAGTCAGTCAATCAATCAATGTCACTGGTTATGTCAGTATGAGAGTTTTGGCGGGAACGCGTTGAGGAGATGTGTTGCTTCATTTTTGTGAAACCTAGTTCAAATGCGTGCAGATTGTTTAATTTCGGGGGCATATTAATAAATTTAGTTTCGTGAAGGTGTAAAAGTGCAATGAGAATGAAATTCGGTGCAAAACATAGACTTAGCGCTGTCTCCGCAAAGATCCGCGCACAATCCTTGTAAATGGCCGCCGTGTATGATTCCCTAGACTTTAATTATGCAAATAACTTGCATAATATTATATTAAAATACTTGACACTGGTTAGTTTCCAAATGTCCATAATCGATTCACAAACGATAAGAAATAAAAATTATATATATGTCAGTATCACAGTATGGTCAGTATTGCCCACGTAGCGGAATTACCTCAGGATCAGGCGAATTGTACAAGCAGAAAGCAGCCAAAACGTGATAAGCAGTTTGCGGGTCATAATTTTGACTGTGTAGGCACGTAAGAATTAAAGTAAAACGTATTTTTTTCACGATAGAAAATTCTGAAAATTAATTTTCACGTCGTAAAAACCAAGTTTTACAGATCGCGGATTTTTACTGTCTATTTGACTGAATTTCAAAATTGTCTTGTTGGCAACACTTTGACAACAATTCAATCAATTATCAATCATTACTATTATTTATTTGGGAATTATAAATTACGTTTCAAAAAAATATAATAAAACCGTAATTCTCAGATAAGATAATTAAATAATTGGATTGTACTCACTAAGCTCAAATCAAGAAAATGATAGAAACAGACGAAGTTGATGACGATTATTTTACTCCCATTGGAAGGTTTGGAATTGTTTATTTTCATACAATCCGTAGATAATCGTGTAAAAAAACTTAATCATAGTACATATACGTTTTCAATAAACATCCTATTACAGCACAACGTTAGCCAATATCTTTGGTAAAACATCGGTCCCAAAGGAAAAGCTTGATAATGAAACGTTGAAATATATTCCGCCAAACGTAAAGACCGCTAGTCAAAAGCCAGTAGATATCAAAACCACTAGTTGTGTGTTTGCATGCGCACTTACAGGATATGAATGGTAAGGCCACATGGCACTATCTATTTTCCCATTGCTTATCCTCTATGCTGTGATTTTACCCATTTATTTTCTAATCCTATAAAAATATTGGGATACTTATAAAGTATTTTTTACCCTATGTATCCCTATGTATCCTGATGCTGCTAAATAATAATATTGTACTTTTTATTTTGCTTCTATTTTTCTAGGTACAACAATGTATACTCTTCCAAAGGCAAGTTGGGATTTGCAGTAATAAAAGTGCTCAAAACATCAACACACAATATAATTCTTTATGACTCTAATAAAACTACATTATCCAGTGCAATAGTAACATCAACATTAGAATTCATTGTCAAAGGCAGCCATTATGTTTCATACTATGATGATAACAAGAAATATTGGAGTCTTTATGGCACTGAGGAAGAGATAAATAAAGTTATTGAATTTCTGAAATCATTGGGTGTTGGAATAAGATCATCTGATGAAACTGATTCTATTCCTCCTGTTGAACCAAGCAAACGAGATAGTTCGCTAGATAAAGAAGATGAGAGTAGTAAAAATGTTGTAGAGAGTGATACAGATTCAATGAACAAGAAAAGTAAAGCTGCTATTCTGAGCAGAATGGCAACAATGGGGCACTCTGTTCTTCCAACAAGTGCTCTTCCTATAGAAAAATCAAGTGATTCCTCAGACACAAATGAACCTCCAATTGTTACAAAAAGTACAAGACACAAACCTATGAAACCCAAAAGACTAGATAAACCCATTGAAATAAAGAATATTGATACAACAATACATACTCCTGGGATACAAAATTTGAAAACTTATTATGATGATCATGATAATCGTCAAATAGTTCCTCTGCCTAGCACCAGTATAATAACCACCACTAATTCAACAGGAAGTGATATGAACTTGTTTATGACAGAACAAAGGATATGTAACAGTGAATTGAGAATCAATATGTCCAGAATAACTGATAAAGTAGATCAAGCTCTTACTAAACTTAATGATTTACAAATTAAGGAAAGTATTTCAAATAATGACTTCAACACGGAAATTTTACAAAAATTGTTAAGGGAATATGAGAACAAGATAAAAACTTATGAAAATATGCTCAAAAATGGTACTGAGAATTTATCTGCTCAAGAAACTGACTCAATCGAAGAAATTGCAGGATTAAAAAATAGAATATCTGACTTAGAAAGTATAATTAAAGACAAAAATGATTATGTACTGTCTCTTAAAAATGAAATACAAATAGTGAAAGAAGCAAATGCATGTCAAGAAAGTGCACAAAACAAAAATCTATCTAGAAAAGTTAAGGAACTAGAACAAGAACTTTCTTTAAAAAATGAACAAATTGCGAAACAAATGAACCAGTTAGATAATAAAGTTAAGGCTATCATGAATGAAACATTTCAGGTAATTGTAAATAATTTTGAAAGTAATGAAAGTTATTCAGGTGATTTTATTAGAAGCATTGTTGGTAAAGTCATCAAGAAAGTAACTACGGATTCACTCAAATGATTTTATGTAATTTATACTAGAATATACTCAAAACTTTGAAACCTATTTTAATAATGCCATAAACATGTAATTTGATTGGAGCTCTAAAGTGAAATGTATAGTAGGTAGTATTTTTTTATTTTTAATGTAATTATGTAGATAAATATTTAAAGCCATAACTTTTAAAATTAGTTATTTAAAATGATAATGAAATGACATTAAATCGTTATAAACTGTACCTATATCATTTTATTAAAAAGTGAAATGCATTGAGACACATTTTTCTGAAAACTGAAAAAGGTCTTAAAAACCTTCATATGGCATTATTTATATTAGACCGTCACTGGTCCGTGCCATGCCCGAGCTTCGTTGTCCATTGCTCGGCGAGAAGTCGATCGGTCTATTGCAACCGAGTGATGGCCAATAGGCAACGAAGCTCGGAGACGGTACGGCCCGGTGAGACGGTCTAATATAAATCACCCTTAAAACATGAGATGACAAATGTGGTGGTGCTAACATTGCAAAATATTTTCATGAAACCAAAAATATACATAAAAAATACCTTCTTGACACTGGCTAATTCCTAAATGATCACAATTCGAATTATGATCGAAAAGAAAAAAACGTCACGATTAGTTGCTGTCACTGTCACTTGAAAAACTAAAATGTTACCAGGTCTACGTAATTTTTCAATTTTATAAACTTTTAAATCGTCTCAAATGCCATTATTGTTTTTTGATTAAAATGTATGAAAAAGCAACGTACGTCTTCCGTGATTTTCTTTGGTTGCAAATAAATAATCTTTCATTTTTTCTTTTATATTATAATTTATACGGAATGTTATAAGAGAAAATTTGGTTAAAAGAAGCTTCGGGCACTGAGAGTAGGTGTGGGTATTGCATTGTACTTTTAAATGTTTCTAATCACTTAGGTACGGCAGAGTCTAAATCATATCACTTGAATGTAGTCTGTGCTTGAATGTCATCACTTGATCAAAGTGTATTATGGTAAAACGTAGTGATTATATTCTCTTTGTATTATGGTATTATGTCGTGGAAAAAACAATAATGTTCTAAATATTTACACTTTCTGAATCAGCTTGCCTTCGTCATGGAAGAACTACACACTTCGTTAAATCAATACAAAGAACAGGTTAATTAGTTAGACTGAATAGACTCAAAAACCAATTTTTCTTTTTTCTGCCACCTGAATGGGTTTGTCTTTCTCCTTTCCCTCTTTTTTTCTCCTCTACCATCTGTTCTCTGCCAATGTCCCGCTCATCCCAATTCTCCCATATCACGCAGTCACTGAAACTATTTTGCTCCCTCGTCGCTCTCGCTGTTTTGGCCTTTAAAGTTTCTAAACCCCATTTTCCAATATTTTCAGCTAACAATTGTAAATCAGGCTCTAGAAAATGTAAGTGAAAATAATGAGAGAGAATCTCTGGTGACCCTCCAGTCTGACTTGAATCAGCTGATACAATTGACACAGGAAAATCTGGACTCTCTCGGAAGGGAAAGGCAAGAGGAACAAAAGGAAGATAAGAAGGAACTGGATGATGAATATGCACTGTTTATGGTGAGGTGAAATCATTTTACCACGTTTTTATACTCTCACTTTTCTTGTTTGGTTGTATCTTGCAACTTCAATTTGAGGCACTTCTCAAATAGCTAGCCGGCTTAAACTGTGGGAATAGATCAGAACCAGATGACAATGTAACCTAAAGCTACTTTCAACTTTCCACAAGCACTTTCGGGACAAAAAAACCATGTGCCTTTTAGAACCAAATTACCATTATTTTTCAATTTATATGAACGGTATTTTATCAGTCCAGAGGTATGGATTAATTTATATCCTGTTAAAAGGAATTTTACAATTAAAATTATTTTATTAAACATTATTACCTAAATAAACACCTGTATTATAAAGGTGAATATTTGTGTCATAGTGTGTTTGTTGCTCCTTCATACTGAAATGGATGAAAAGTAGGTAGCTATTTAAGCTATACATAAGCTATACATTATGCTCCTAGCTGTTACCCGCGACTTTGTCTATGTAGAAATAGTGCATAGCCAACTTTTTCGTTCTTTACTCAAGTTCTACTAATCTGAATTAGATGTAAAGTGTACCACAACATACCTCGAAAATAGAACTATCCAATATAGAAAAGCAGATTTCAATCGAATTAGTAGTTTTTTATTGTATAAGGAACAAACAGACAGACAGACATAAATTTTGAAAATTATATACCTAATGTTGTTCTACTATTTTTCCTTACAACTTTTTCTATACAACTTTTGTTTTAATTTACTTCCAAGTACAGACTTTTTGTCCTCTCTTCCTTTATTATAAGTGTAGATAGATACATAGAAGATAGAATAGATAAAGATAGATAGAAGAAGATAGATATAGATTATAAACTATATATATTTCATAAGCTGTTCCAATGAATTCACCTTAATGTTGCTGGTTAAATAATGAAGCAAGCGTTAGTAATTATAATATTTTTCACTGATTTTCAAATAAACTGCAATAATTTTGCATATTATATTTCAGGCAGAAATGGCTAAAAGTGGGGCATATGAGGCAGACTCTCAGCAGGAACAGTCTGAATCTAAAACTGACCACCAGACTGATAACAATGATGGAGACAGTGACATAGAGGTAATAATAATATACATACAATGCATCAGGTGAACTTTAAATTTTAAACAAACATATAATATACAATAAACCATTTGGCATTTACAAAACTTAACAAAAAGAAAGAAAATTGAAGCTTAAATGGGCTTAAAAGTCAGCGATAAAAAACTGCATTCAAATTGGCCCAGCCATTTTGAAGATAAATGGGGACATTGAAATGCGCACACAATCTCTCACCCTAAACGCATATGCCCTGCTCCGTTCCGTCGTGGGAAAAGTGGAATTGTTATTCTAGCCTTAGGTACAAGATTCACTTGACCAACTAAATGGTTCCTAGTTTTTATTTGGTAAAGTACCTAGTACAAGATAATCAGCATCGCACAAGAGAAAATCTATCAATCACTACAGTCCACATTATAAAGATAAAATATTTATTTGTTTGTTGTAGCTAATAGACTACAAAAAAAACGAGACCAAAATTATTTTACATTGGTTAAAGAATTTTCAAAATCAGGCTATTGAGAAAGCTACACTATCAAAAAGTATAATAAGCTACTTTTGATCCCGATATTCCTACAAGATCTGGGCTTACACGGGTCTCCGAAACTTATTATTCAAACTGGCACTAATTTCAATTTTAATGATTATTTCAGGATGAATTAGCCACACTCCTAGGCATGAAGTGTGCTGTGTATCACACACACAAGTGGGGCGGCCAGCCGACACTACACAATGCAATGGTCAGTGCAGTGGTACCAAGGCAAGATGATGACCAGTTTAAAGATTTACAGGTAAATAATTTACAGGAGAAAGTGTTTCTTTCTATACGTAAAATATACATCTATATAAACCAATGGTATTAAAGTACTAAGTTTACTAAATATAAAGTATTATACTATATCTGATATATATGACACCAACCCTATTGAGCAAGAAGTTTATTCACCACTGAGCGGGCAAATCTCAAGGTTTACCAGGCTCCCCTAAATCCCAGAGTGGGCTGTTCCGACACCCATGGGAACCCTATTCTATGCCATACATGGTTAGTTAATAGACAGACATACACATTCATAAATTAGCCGCTGGGATAAGAACTTATGTGGTGAATGAATGGGTTCTAGCCTGAATAAAATTATCCTTTGTTTATTTGTTTCAAGGTTCGAGTATTATTTACACATCCTACGCACACTGAAATGTTGCCATGTCCCTTTTACTTGGAAGGTGAATGTAGATTTGATGATGAACAATGTAGGTGAGTTATAGTTTTTTTTATTAATTTTCCTAGTTAAAAATAATGAATACAACACATTATGATTGTTTATATATTATCGTTTGATTGGCAGGTATTCCCATGGGGCGGTAACACATCTATCTAATTTAAAGGAAGCAATAGAACCAAGTTTTGATGCTGTTAAACCTGGCAGCCGAATATTAATGAAATTAAAACCACCTGATGATGAAGTAAGTGTTTAACTACTATCCTACTAGTATTATAAAGACGAAAGCTTGTAATATGTTACATACATATTACAAGCTTTCGTTAATATGTTACATACATATTACAAGCTTTCGTTAATATGTTACATACATATTACAAGCTTTCGTCGTATTTGTTAGTATTAACTTTGTTAGTATTTCACGTAAAAACTGCAGAGCCGATTGAGATGAAACTTAGAATGTAGACGGCTGGAAACCTGGAAGAACAAAGGCTAATTTTATCCTGATATTCCCGCAGGTTCGGGTCTTAGTAAATAATAAAATCACTTTCAGGATGTTAGTTTAACCAAGAAGAGTACTGAAAAATATCACCTATGGCACAGAGGTGTGGTGAAGAGTGTCGATCTGAAATGTAACATGTGCTGTGTGAAGCTGGAGCAAGGAGGGAAGAGTGGAGAAAAACGGAAGGCAGCTGCAGATGAGCATATTGTTCGTATTGAAGACATATTCCCTTTGAATAGTGAGTTTTTTACTTACAATACTAGTGTTTGTCATAACAAATCAATTCAGAATGATAAGTTATTTTGATTCTAAACCAATATTTCAATTTATAGAAATAGGAGTTTAGACAGGGTTTGTCTTTTTTTTGTGTAATTTTAATGAAATCTGTTGAGAGGTTTAGATTGATGGAGAAGCTAAAACCACCTTTTCATCACATAACTCTAAAACTCTATGTGCAGTTGGAACACAGTTTTTATTTCATCTTAAATACAATATTGTTTATTTTGAGATTACCAAGATGTTAGCTGATAACAAAACTCATGATCAAAAACACTAATTTTACTCACACAAATCCCCTATAATCCTGGACATTTACTGACTATTTAAGTTCTAATTTAAACCTAAGATACCCCTTTCTTGGGGTGTTTTTCTGCATATAAATAGGTTGTTGGTTACTGTTATTGGTCTAAGAACTTTATGCGAGTTTGAGACTTTAAAAATATTGTTATGTGGGTTTTGACATTATGCATATAGTTTTACCTTTCCGAAGTACACTAGACCTAAAAAGGTTCCTATAGCAATTCTGACCGCAATATTGCATTTTGGCACATTCACGATAAATGTGCACCTGGTTCTCACGGCTTTGTTCTATGTCAGGTGCACGGTTATTGTGAAAGTGTCAAAATGCAATATTGCGGGCAGAATTGCTATAAGGAACCTATTTAGGTCTACAGTTCTGTGTTTCCTATAAGTTCTTTATAATTGTCTAACAGACGACGAGGAAAGCGATTCATCTTCAGAAGGCAGTCTGAGCGACACGGAGTATCCCGAGATGAAATCTATGAAGCACGATACGGACACCATAGACCGCGCGCTGATCATCGAAAAGAGTCTGCAGAACAACGTCGGACCTGCGATGGGCGAGTGGGAACGACATACTAGAGTGAGTATGTATTCCTTCTCATTCCAGCATCCTTATGGGAGCCCGAGATCTGCCTTAACACAGTAGCTGCATCTTGTCATGTCTAACTAATGCAAATAAATTTGACCATGTTTTTACGTCACCAACTCCTGGGATGGAAGCAGTATACCCTGAGAACTTCAGGTTCGCTAGTTCACCCCCAGATCCCGTATTAGCTTTCTACGATTCCCACGCGTGGAGAATTGAGGTAGCCCATAGCGGAGATACATAAGTTATTTGTTAAGGCACTAATTGATCCTAAATTCTACTACTATTATAAAGGAAAGTTTGTTTGCACGTTATAATGGTCCCGGTTGTTATATCTTTGATAGAAGTTGTTGGATCAAGTTAGAGGCCTTAGGGCTCTTAGGGTAGGTCAGCAATACCACTAGACGAAAAGAAGAAAGCATACAAAAATGCGTAAATCTATATTTATAAAATTCTTAGTCCTGACTGACTTACGGCCGAATACAAAAACGCTACTCAAAATAAGAGTTGTACTTAAATAATTAAGCAGCTCGTATATTCAAAAATTCTCATACAGTTTGTTTTAACTTTAGGAGCTGCACAATTATTTAAATATCAGATCCAACGGGACAATCTCGACTTCTGGAAATTTCGACTATTCTTAATAACTTCTGTATACATTTATGGAACGGTGCCATTTATATTGTAATTTATTAAATTGCTTTTGCGCTATCCGGTCATAGATGCCACTTTTTAAAATAAAGTAAAATGCAGAAGTTGTTAAGAATAATCGAAATAAGTTAAGAAAAAGTCGAGATTGCCCCGTTGGACCTTCCTTCAAATCTTAAGTATTCGGCTGTAACTGACTAAATGAAGTTTTAGCGGGAACGCGTTGAGGAAATGTGTTGCTAAATTTTCATTTTTGTGAAAATTTTGACTGTTTAAAATGCAAATAACTTGCAAATATTAGTAATAATGGCTAATTTCCAAATGGCCATAATCGGTTCACAACCGATAAGAAATAAAACACTGACTAACTGATGGAGCCTAAACCGCTGATAGTACAGAGCTGAAATCTATCTGAATCTTTGAACTCTACAGGGTATAGGGTCGAAGCTGATGTTAGCGATGGGGTACGTGCCGGGTGCGGGGCTCGGCGCGGCGAGCGACGGACGCGTACAGCCGGTTGAGGCACGGCGCGTTCCCAAAGGGAAGAGCCTCGACCAGTGCATGGCCATCGCAGAGAAGTACGGACAGGACTCCCTTAAGGTAAGACCTCGTGAACAGTTGCAGTCGTGGTATTCAGACAGCTTCGGTCCGAATCCGATGTCGGAATTGATATTCCCATCTCGCTCAGCGCGATTCAATAAGACAATGACAGTCATGTCAAGGCGATCTTCGGTTTCGAACCGAAATTCTGAATAACCATACAGCAGCCCTAGACAACATTCTTATCGAATCGACACGATAAGTCACGTGACTTTTCGCGAACATTATGTCAATTTCATACAATAAAAATCTGTCGATTGCGATTTCGTTAATGGATAAGAATGCGTTGTGCAGAGGGCTGCAGATCAGTAACAGTTAACGAAACGTCGAGTAAAATAGGCTACAGTACCCGCGTAACATGAGTTGATACGTAAATATTGTACACTGTAATGTAACAGCATGTCGCAACGCGCGGCTAACGTTCCCAAAGTGTGCGGCAGAGAACAAACGGAGTAGACATGGATGCACAAGGTCAAATGCTCGAAATGAGTAGACGTGAGTGCACAGTACATTGATCTTAAATATGTACTAAGTACTTGTATTTATTTTTCATTTCAAGTCATAAATTATAGAAAATCAAATCAAATCAAAAAAATAAATATTTAATTGGATGTGTTGATCACTTTAAATACGTCGAATGTTCTTACAACTATGACTCTAGTGTGGCTTTGGAACGCGCTCTCCGATGAGAAGAAGCCACAAGAAAGTCATGGGGTTAGCCACAAGAAACTCATGGGGTTACAGCGTTAAGCATGTTGCAATATTGATAACCAACAATGCGCAGCACTGCGAATCGCCATACAGTCATAATAAGTGGGAAAGAGAGCGAAATACTATCTGCACCGCTCGCACGTTTAATGAACAACTGTACAGTATCATACTAGAATCGAATCCACTTTTAACATTCTAGTTCTGAAATCTATACAAAAATGTAAAGGATCAATCTAAACAAAGATTATACAATACTTATCTTTACTTGGGGGTCTTCAAGTCACGTATCTCCTAGGTAAGTGTGCAACATCTTAGACCACATCGTCGCTTACCATCAGGTGTGATAGTTGTCAAACGCTTACCTATCAATTATAAAAAAAAAATTGACATTGAACATTTAATTAGTGTCTGTTCTGTTGAGAAAATAGATAAAATTCAATTGAGTTGAAATGCATAAAGCTATTACAGTGTTTATTACAGTTGCAATAGATGGCCTTGGCCTTGGATAATAAAGCAATTTACAACTGCGTCATTTCGTTTCTCGATTCAAAGCATACTTTTCTTACGTGAATCATAATACGAGTACGTTTGATCCCGATATAAACAAAATGTTTTACAAAGAACTGGCTAGGTATTAAAATTGAAAAAAAATAATGCTTTTTAATTTTGTCTAATATTTACCGAGTTTTACTCATGATAAAACCCGGTACTCGGGTTTAAATAAAAACGCGAGTAAAACCCGGTAAATATTGTGTTTTAAAATGCTTTTTGTTTTAAAATTAAATGCCCCGGGCGGATCTCAAACGCGCAAACCTCTCAAGCAGAGGAATCTATGCATTGATATTTATGAAGGATCTCACAAGGAACTGTCGTCAACTTGAATTTGTAATACTTCTAATCTGAGCGATGTTCCCGTTTGTATCCCTCTCAGCACGAGGTAAATCATCAATTCATCATTGACCATTAATCATGCCTCTGCAAATAGTTCAGGCATTTTTACCAGCGGGCCACATGCCTCACACCAACTTACATTGGGGACCATGCAAATCGGCCCTGTGGCGGGTTAAAAAAGAACTCTAAGGTTTCCTAGTCTTCCCCAGACCCCTTTAACCTTTAACCTATTCTGTGCCTGCATAGAATAGGGTCAAATTCAGAATTTGTGGAGTAAAAACTTTATTTACCGGATTTAATCGCGTTTTATTCATGATATTTAAACGACCGAGCTTTCGCCAACTTTACAGTTGGCTTTTTCAAGGTTAACCATAGAAGAAATTATTCAGAATTTGTGGTTCGCATTAAATAATCAAAATAAAAAAACCTAATAATTTATTATATTTTGTACATCTCTCTTGTACAGGTCGAACAAAGACTAAAAAGGCTACAGAAAAAGGAGGAAGAGAGACACAAAAGAGCGTACGAACGTGAGAAGGAAAAGGAGAGAAGAAACGTTTTCAACTTTATAAATAAAACTCTAGGCGATACGGAGTCGGAACCGACTGCCACTCCTTCTATAGATGTGAAACAGTCTTCTAGTAAAGATTTGAATATTGAACAGTTTAAAATAACTGAAGATACGAGAAAACTAGAACGGGAAGTCGCAAAATTGAATAGCTCTTTGGCCAGATATGCACCAGGTTCGGGTGGACATACTAGTTTAGCTGTACAAATTGCAGATAGAAATAAGGAACTTTCCACGCTCAGACGAAGGGAACAACAAATATCTCGAGAACAAAAACAGAGGAAGGATAAGGAGAAAATGACAGTTTTTTAATGAATACTAGAAAATAGATATAATTATATTACACCCTTATTTATAAAATATTATTTACACATGACGTAAGTTATGTAACGTTTGTCTCTGTCTGTCAACTTTGAAATTTCATGTGACAGTAAAAGACAAACGATGCATGGTTATGCAGCGCATTAATTAGCGTTTATAAATAAGGGGGGAACGTTTATAATGTTGACTGCGTTATTGCTTTACCGCGACTGGGAGCAGCCTTATATGAAAGCAAATACAAAAAATATATTCGCCAACTAGCGCCTAAGCGACTAAGCTTGTGTTACGGTGACTAGACAACAGATTTAATATTTATATTCAACGAACTCGAATATATATGAAAATAGCAATCCTTTGAAAACGTGTTCCACGCAAACGGTGGTTGCGGGACCTAGAACGATGATTCGATCGCCAGTCTGTCACTAAAGATCGTCCGCCATTGGTCGATCTAAGTCGATCATACGTAATACTGTACGGAACATGTCAGTGTGTGCATTTACGCCTGTGTGACAGTGGAACATGTTTTTTTACGAATTTAATAGTGAATTTAGATCTCCGTTCTATTTATTCCTCGTAGTTAATATTTTATTTTTGTAAATACATATTATACATACCGGGACTTGTTGGTTGGGAACCGATTTAATCAATTATAAAATAGCTTTAAATTAAACTCATTTTTCGGTTTTAATCCCGTTGGTCCGCCTACATGTGATAATTAAGAGCTACTGTAAGTCCTCGAAATGTCGGGTCGGGCATTGAAAAACTATAAAAATAGTGCACGGAAATTATGCGAGGAATCAGACGTGATTTATATTAGACCGTTACGGGTCCGAGCTTCGTTGTCCATTGCTCGGCGAACAGTCAATCGGCCTGTTGCAACCGAGTGGCGGCCGAGCAATGGACAACGAAGCTCGGACCCGGCCGGCGCTCGTTACGGTCTAATATAAATCATCCCTCAAGAACCTCTCCTTGTTTTGGAAGTTGATTACTAATATCCGAAAAGTGAAGCTTATTTATTTATTTTAATAAAGCAGGTAGGTATATCCTATGTTGTTTAATAAAAGTTATTTTAAATAAAAGTCCAAACAAGTAATTACAAATTCCTTTATTTACATGAATGTGTGATGTTTTAGTTTAAAATAAGCGCATAAAATTATATTTAATAATGTGATATATTTTTCTATAAATTAGATATTTGTACTATCACTCAATTACAAAGTACTTAATCGAAGTTAATGGGAGTGTGACTACCACAAATAACATTTGCTGACCATTAAAACATGTTTGTTTATTGAAATTAATTTAACGACAGTGGGTCAGAATACGTTAATCTTACTAATATTAAAAATGTAAGTTTGTGTGTTTGTTACTGAACCGATTACAATAGAGCTTGTTATATATTGGCAACTGATAAACTGGATTAACATATCTAGGCCAACATTATACCGACATGGTTGTTTTAACTACAAATAATGTTTAAAAACAGAATATTCATTTATGTCTCGTGAACAAGCCAGTTGAGTTCTGTTATAAAGGAATTAAAAAAAAACATTATTTATCCTGTTTTAAATAATATTTGTACATATCGGCTATTTTATGAAATTAGACTAATTTTTCGGTTTAAATTGCGTTTCTTTTGTTATTTTTACCATTTTTCAACTACTGAGACTCTGAATCACCTATCGGGCTCTCGATCAAAAGTCTACCAATGATCCTGATCCAATGATCTTAATACGCTCGTATTAAGATCTCGTATTAAGATCTAGAGTTTTGGCTTGCACAAGACCCACTGTTAGCACATCCCAGAATAATTATGTAGACACAGTGAAGTTCTCAAAACAGAGTCAGTCGTTCAAAAGTGTTAAGAATAATAATAGATAGCGATACGATTGAACCGAAAAATTAGTTAAATTTCATTTCATCATCGCGTGAAGCGAAGAAAAAAACAATACAAGCTTGTTTACGATGATAAAACCGCGGGACACTGCTAAGTTAATAACTAAAAGTAATTCACCCTTATAATTTATTATCTAAGTATACCTTACATCGGTATGGAATTTAGACTTACCTACAATTTTTAAAATCATATCAGTTTACAAGCGATCACTTCTGTGTATTAGATTCTTTGTAAAACATTAATTACAACTATAAAAAAATGAGTAAAAGAATGTTAATATTAACAGTTAAACTTTGCATTACATTATGTTTACGTAGTTCTCTAATTTCTTAAAATTGCTACAAACATGTGAGCAAGATAATATTTGTACTTTTAAAAGCTGATTCGCGACATGGAGGTAGGTTTAAAAAGCACTACGCTCGTATTAAGATCTAGAGTTTTGGCTGGCACAAGACCCACTGTTAGCACATCCCAGAATAATTATGTAGAGTAGGCAACAGAAGTGGTTATCCACCGTAGAGGTAAAAATTTGTTGAAGACGAAATAAAAAAAATGTTAAGTTCTGCGTGATTACTCGTTAGTACACTTTAGAATTCTGATTATGTTGGATTGAATCCACTTTTGATGCCTGATTGTACACAGTCAGCCATCAAAAGTAGATAGTTCATGATCCATCGTATAGTTTTAAAGTCGCTATAATACTAGAATACATATTTTCAACAATTCGTGATACGAGTTGAAACCATTTTAGTAAAAGCAATTTTTTAATTACGGTAGATACCTACTTCTCTTGTCTGACTGTACTGAAACAGTCATCAGTGAATCATGTTTCGTAATGACTTGAGGGCGCAGTCTCAGTTTTAATCGAGCTTAGTTTACTATCGCGTTCACATCAAGTGCCCTGTCTTGACAGTTAAAGGCAAGTTATAGGAGAATATTGGACTATTTGCTTTCTTACGTACATCATGGTAAATGTCCTATTATAGTATTGTAATAAAATATCCATTACTTCTTTAAGGCCAGTTAAAGTCAAAGCAACAGCAAAAGTGACGGCCTAGGAGCTTAATCAAAATTAAATTGGCTCACGTATACCATGGCCATGTTCGTGTTTGTACATGGCGTTGATTATTACTGATAACTTTTCAAAATTACACCAATTCTTTCGAAGAGTTAACAATTTTTTGCAAAGTTGTTCAACCGTCAAAAAATCCAACAGAGCACAACAACTCAAACAACAGCAGCAGTTTAAATTTGAAACAGTTTAAATAGGAGAGTAAGGTCTCTGAAGCAAAATTTGCTTTGATATGGCACTTTCTTTGGCCTTTACTTCAGAAACTTGCCTTCACATGCCTGGTGTAGGTACCTAATTACTACCAAATTGTCCTTACAAAGAAAAATATAGTTTAAGTAGACATACAGCATCACCTTTGGGATTCACTTATCTGTACTTCAATTTAATAGACAATTTTTACCGTGATATTGAAGCGATAGTAAAATAAAACGTGCTCGATAAAACTCTGACTCCTACTATTTTCATGTAAAACGTATGCCACATGCATTTGTCATGTAAATGTGTGAAAGATGCACGCCACAGGCTCGAAGCCTACACAATCCTGCTCGAGTTCACAATACCTACTTATGTATCTACATTAACTATTTACTATGCTTGTGCATTGAAATTCACAATTTCCTATATTCATCACAGAGACTGTTTACATCCACATTTAAAGCCCCTATACGAGCTAAACTGAAAATCCCTGTCGGATTCATCGAAAATTGTTAATTATTTTCTGACGCAATGTTTTAGAATATTTTCGTTTCACATTTTAGACAAATAAAAACATTTTTGCCTAAAGTGTCTTAAGGCTTCGAAACAATAAGAAGTTTTTGTCTTAAAACTACACCAAAATGTAGGAAACAATGTAATTTACAAACGCTACAAACTAAATTCTAAAACATTGCGTCAGAAAATAATCAACAATTTTCGATGAATTCGACAAGGATTCTCAGTTTAGCTCGTACACGGGCCTTAATTTAAAAAAAAACCTTTGAACCGATACCTTCCATTCTCGCCCATACATTCTCATATATCAAACATTAAAACAATGTCTAGAACATTACAATATAATACAATAGAGAGTAATGAACAAAAGAGAGACACTATTTGTACTAAACTAAACGTCTTGGTATAATAAGTAAGTACACGCATGAGACTCTGCCTCGAAGTTAAAAGTGTACCCTATCAATGCTGTTTCCATACAAATGTGGTCCTCCATTTTCTCCTTTCAATGTCTGTAGTTTGCTAGAAGTTTTTTTTCAAAGACTTGTCCACAGCAAAACTATTATAGAAGTTTTTTTTCATTTATAATAGTTTTGCTGTGGACAAGTCTTTGACTTTTCCTTTGTATCGAAAACTTTGTAAGAAAAATCAGGTAGTTAAAATACCAGGACTTGTGCACAACAAAAATAGACATTTAAAGACAGAAAAACAATCAATGATCTTAAAACAATATTGAGGAAGAATACATTTGTATGGAAACTGAGCTGCTGGGATACACCCTTAAATTATAAAATAAAAACTTTATGATGGATATCGTTTGTGATGTCTTTATTTATACGTTTTGTGATCGGCGGTGTTTCATCGGAACGACTTAAACGAATGAGATTCGCCGTTTGTTAACCGTCATGGTGTCGACGACCCGCGCCCTGCCGCTTGCTCTGTGGCACATTACTCATATTTCGAGGAGAAACTACATACTACGATCCGAGTCTACTAGGGAAAAGCAATTTTCGGCAAATATCCGGAATTTATACTTAACACGAAATTCTGTTTCTCGTGACTCAATCGGGTTGAAATTATCATCAATGTCGATATGAAAAAGGACATGAAACAATGTCAAAAACCAAATTCTGACATTGCCTTTGACTAAATTTCAAAACATTCATTCCACCAGTCTGACCGCCGCAATCAGAGACGTTTAATGGATTTACATAAACCATCACTTTGTTTAGACAAAAAGAAAATCTTTGGTCATTGTTTAATTAACCATAAAACGTCTCTGAAAGCGGTAGTAAATGCCGACATCAATCGAGAGGACTAATGGCACTATTTAAAAACTTAGCATAGACTGGTTAACGATAAACATTGGTACACTGTAACCTACTCTAGAACCGTAGTTGGTACATCATCTCCATAGTGTTGCAAGCGGGCGGCTACCAGCGAGCAGCGAGCAGCAGCAAGCAGCAGCGTGTGTCCCGCTATACAGCGGTCCGCAGCCTGGCGACGACGTGCTCCATCGTAGAGTTAAGGTTATCGAACACGGGCACGCCGGCGCGCAACGCCAAGTCAGACAGATAGTGCCGCCCGCGGTTGTAATCCTTTATCGCTGCTTCGCTGTACTGTAACAATTATTATGTACAAACATTAGATAAGGATTCTGTACCAGAAACGAATAATAGAAAACTAAATATTGCACAATATTCATTACATCTATCTATAATCTAGCCCCAAACTTAGCACTTGGCTTCTAATATTGATCTCTTACAAAGGTTGCCTGGAAAAGATCGCTTTAAGCGATAAGGCCGCCCATTGTGCCACCTAAGTTAATGTTGTTCATGCATTTTTTTTATTGTAATTATTTCCTCTTTATGATATAATGTAGATTTGTGAAGTCAGCACCTTCGAACCAAAGAAGTTATATTACTACAACTAGAATGCTCACTTAGTTCTCGCTGTCCCTTTCTAATAAGTGTTATTAGAAAGGCACAGCATGCTCAATGTAGCGGAACACTTTTCTGAGTCCTACGTGAGCATTCTATTTCTAGTAATATAACTCTAGAACTAGAATGCTCACCTAGAACTCAGAAAAGTGTTCTCACTCAGAAAGTGTGAAAAGTGTGTTAATAACACTATTAGAAAGGGACAGCGAGAACTAAGTGAGCAGCAGCCCTAATCGCAGGTAACTGACCGTAGCTCGTCTATATCTACAAAGTAAAGTATAGGTGTGGAGAGTACTCACGTTGGTGACCTTGTTCGGGTCCATCGGTTGCACGAGCAGCACGGTGGCGGTCGGTCGCAGCCCCATGTAGTGGGCGGCGAGCACCATCGCCGCGAAGCACGGAGACTCCGCGCTCATCGAGAACACGAGCACGCGGGAACCCAGCAGCAGGTCCTCGTCGTACGTTCCTACAATAATACGATTGTTATAAAATCTGAAAAGGTAGATAGACCTTACTATCTTACTTCTATACTTATAATAAAGGAAGAGAGCACAAAAAGTCTGTACTTGGAAGTAAATTTAAAAAAAGTCTAGAGGGGACTTAGGAAAAGTAGTAGAAAAAAATTATATAATTTTTAAGATTCATGTTTATCTGTCTGTTCTGTATACAATTAAAAACTACTAATCCGATTGAAATCTGGTTATCAATATTGGATAGTTCTATTTTCGAGGAAGGTCGTGGTATACTTTGCATCGAAATCCAATTAGTAGAACTCGAATAATGAACGAAAAAGTGCAACCTCTCGAGAACCGCTCATACAAAATACGCGTTAACTTAACCATCACGCACGCGTTTTTTTTACGAAAATATTCACACTAAGGGTTCAGAACTGAAGACCTGGAATAACACATAGACTACTTTTATCCCGATATTCCCGCGGGAACGGGACTTAGCGGATAAAACGCGGGGCGCAGCTAGTACTTCATAGATTGTTTTTTATTGCTCAAGGCATTTCTATTAGAAATATTTTAGCTTTTAACTAGTTTCTGGCGACGAGAGTTCAAACCTTGTCGCGAGTACATTTTTGAAGATGTATTTCTATTAGGTTGATATGGTTTTTTTTTCTATGTACCTACCTACTTAATTAGTAGCTTCTCCGCGTATGGCAGATCTATAATGCGATAGAAATATTGCCAGCCATATTTTTTAATATTTCGGTGCTCTTTAGGGCACCGAATCTCTATTTAAATACTTAATTCATTAATTATCTGTTAATTTTCTTTCAATATCGGCGTTATGTGGTGAGTGGTTGATACCTACCTGTCGTTGAGCTCGTGCAATTCATATAGAAAACTTTTAAAATCGAACGAAAGTCATTAGAAATGGAGGTATTTAAATCGCTCGAAGTGGCGCATGTGATTCAAAAATAGAGCCCCATATCTTGATTGTATTTTGACTGACTAATTCTTAACGTAAAAAAGTATTTATAAGGGGAATTTTTGTATTTAATCTATCGAGCGAGCAAACCTCACGTCATTTTATTAAAAAAAACGAGTTATAACATGTAAAAACAATAATATTATGATAAATTGATAATAATAGTTATCACATTATAATATCGGGGCGTTAATATTATTACATCAGTGTGACTTTTATATAAAACTTAATACCCAATCTAGCTAATTATGGACTGGCATAACATTTATTCATAAATCAAAAGTTTTTTTACTGACAAGTCAGTGTACTAAACTTGTTAATATACCACCTACATGCTACATGATAAAAAATTGATTACGCTCAGTTCTTAGCACTTACGATTTTAATTAGGTAGATGATGAGCGAATCAAATGATAAGTATCTGAATAACTAATGCATACGCGATGTTGTAACACACCTACGTTTTAACGTGATATGTGATTATTATTGATTGGCACATTATAATGAACTCTATATCGATTAATAGTTCC
This sequence comes from Idaea dimidiata, assembly GCA_949358125.1. Lineage (NCBI taxonomy): Eukaryota > Metazoa > Arthropoda > Insecta > Lepidoptera > Geometridae > Idaea > Idaea dimidiata. Next base: position 8,136,577 of record OX442338.1, read on the forward strand.
ACAAACGTTAAATAAAACCGTCTTAAGGCCCATACTCACCTAATGACGTGACAGGGATAGGGCTAGCAAATTTCAGATGGGTAAAAGAAGGACGTAAGATGCGACTATGCAATATTTTAGTGAGTAAAATCAAACAATTCCTAATAACAAGAAACCTATTGATAATTTAGAAAAACTGTTCTACCAATTACAAGTGTATGTTATTATGCTTTAATAAAAAAAAAAAAGAGGTTCAAATACGTCACGTTTAGCTGTAAAATGAGAATGTCGGTTTAAAACGAGTTGTTTTAGATTTTTCCTTTTTGTTATAAAAGTGTAAAGAAAACTACAAAAATGAAGATAAGAGAATGAAAAATAAAATACCACAATAGTATTTCCGAATGTTTTATAATTACAGACTAATATTGAGATGCCTGCCGCCAATATCGTGAGTATGTCACCCTAAGTTTAAAAGAGAAAGTTATAGGCGTGTCTAAATCCAACGTGAGTAGGTGCTCAGTCGTTTAAAAATGAGGTTAATATTGAAACTTTTCTATGACTATGCGTTTTGCATAACATCTCTTAGAAGGCAGTGGGTGTGATGATGACTTTGTTTAGCTTAAGGCTAGATGGTACTGTGAGTAATTTCTAATCAGATGCGCCATATAAGCAGGTTTTTTTTTCAGTTGATGAAGAAATAAATTATAAATTTTATGCTTTATCTATAAATAATGATACAATTATTATTAGATCTACGGGACTTGATTGCGTTTGTAGATATTTATAGATTTAATTACCTCGACCATTCAGCAACGAATTACACTGGCCGTGGTCGCGATCAAACACGCGCAATAATAGACAGAAATCGTGAAGATTAAAAAAATGGTACCTTCTTGACTTTTAACTACTACGACTTGACTGTTTTTTTATGATGGAAATAACTAGCGATACACTTACGATAATCTTATATGATACCTACTTGACACTGGCTATTTTCCAAACGGCCATAATAATCAGTTCATAAACGATAACAAATAATAACAGTAGGACAACAACAAACCTTTGAAAGGTTGCGGCGTGTGGTCTTCAGAGACGGTATAGAAGTCTGAGGCGCTGAGGCGGTCCCCTCTCTCAGGCGGTGCGGGGCGGTCGGCGCCGCGCAGCTGCACCGGCTCGTCGTGCTCGTCTGGCGGCGCGGCGTGCGGCTCGTCGAGCGGCTCGGGGCGCGGCTTCTTGTCGCGGCGCGGCGACTCGGGGTGCGCGGGCGCCGCGCGCCGCGCCGCCGTCGAGAACATGCGCGTATAGTCGCACGCGCGCGGCATCACGTACGTCACGCCTTCGCGTTTTAATACTTCCTCGGGACGGGGACCGTTACTCTGTACACAGATAAAGATCAAAATAATAAATATTGCACAACATTACACACACCGAAATCTAGCCCCAAACTAAACACTAGGCTTGTACTATGGGTACTATAGCCAACGGATATACTACTTTTTTTGTAAATACATACATATTGTACATAGGATATATTTAATGAACCCAGATACAGCGACATGTAGGTGTACTGCGGCCTATAGCCCATATACCTCGATTTATCCGGCGACGGCGGCCGGTATTGCGGCGTTGTGTAGATCAGTATCTGCTGTATCTAGGATACTTAACTCTTAATCAGAGGAAAGGCGTACACGTCTTGTACTAGTTAAACGCAAGTATAGCCCCCTTACTCTTAAACGCTGGTTAACAGCTGCATAACTATGTATTATTTGTCTTTTACTGTGACATGAAGTTTCAAAATTAACAGACAGGGACAAGGAACTCTGTAACTTTTTATATCTATTATTTTTGTATTTATGGAAAGTTATAGGTTTGCAACTTTTCATACAAATTTCACATAGGTTATTTTTACTATTTAGTAGTACTTACTTAATTATGTGTCAGTACCTAACTGACACATAATCATCATTTTGGACTTGACCGCGTTGCATGGAATAAATATCGACAAAAGCGACAAGACAATGCCAATATTGTTAAGTAATTATTAATTTTACAGATATTTAGTTGAACAAAGGGTATAATTGTAATGAATTATTTCCAAATTTAATTACTGTCTGCCATACTAAAAAATAGATATGACATCATCATTGGATGGGTGGATACTTGTAGGTAGACTTTTAATTTTAGAAATCATTGTTTTGAATTTATAACCATTAAAAAACATATTTACGTAAGTACTTAAATGGAAAAGCTAATGAATTTTAAAACGATAATTTTGTTGTTAAAACTTTTTGGTAGAACAATGCCTACTAAGTGCAAGTGGCCACTTTGGAGTTTCATATGTTCCAAAATCAAACTGTTCAGAAATTTACTTATACACCTTTAAAAAATATGCGTCAAAATTCGAACGTCGTCGTTATTCCATTACCTATCTTGGTAATCTAAGGAAGCGTAATGTAATAATTATAATAATGTACTTACAGGGAAACCTCCAGATAGGTAGACGTCATGGGTAGGCGCTCCCAGCATAGCGGGGAGTCGTTCTAAGCGACGTTCCGTGCCCGGTGTGAACACGCTACCTTCCGAGTCGCCTGAACCGACCGAGGCTGTGTTGTTAGTGCCACCATTCTACAAACAGAATACACCATCCACTGTCAATATACATAGACCATACTAGGGCGGACAAACAGTTCGACAATCAGTCTATTACTAAGCCCCGAAGGCGCTCCTCGGAGTTGCCGGTTGGGTACAGTGGACCTCACCAGAAATGCCTGCGGATGGGCATTCCTAGCGAGAGGGGATGTTATAACATGTATTGTATAGTTTTCAGTCTGTGGCTTCCTATCAATATAGATAACTATGTGTTTAAAATACGCGAGGCTAATATTCAACAAAATGAGCTAATACTTTTGATAGAAAGGCAGAACGCTTTATTATGTTTACTAAAAATAAAATTTACATTTAATAAAATAGCGAATATAGGTATAGGTGTAAGTGGCTGAGAGTGGTCTCTCACGCGGGTAAACTGCAGTGCAACAGGGCTGCGGAACTTAAATTAAGCGTTCAACTTCACTGGAGATAAGGGTATATTATTGATCAGCAAGGTGTAAAGTGAGGGATGGAGAATATATCTACCTTTTTCTAACCAATAACATTTGCTCGTTTCATGTAACATAACGATAAATTAGGTAGCGACTGCGAAGTAGTATCTCATTCGAATGTAACCAAATTGCAACGGTAATCCAATTACCAGCTCATATCGTATACAGGATTTGATTACACACCAATTACTGTAATAGGTGAACCGTATGCGGTACTTTGTTGTATCATGCATGGGTGAAGCGTTTATTTACATTACTGTACCTACAAACCAACATTGTTTGATTAAATCATAACCAGACCAATTTATAGTTATTGCTTCAAAACCTTAACGTGTGTAATGTTAGTCTATAAACAAAGAGATTAAACGTTTAACTCTAGAACGGATATTACGACAGTTTCCAATTTTTCTGAGCTAAATCGAGACAATAACACAAACATTACACCAACCGAATGACTTACTACCTACCTTTTAGCTAGATCTACAGCCTATGCATTTCTCCTTGAAAACATTTTGATGCTAAATTCACTACATAGGTAATGTATTCCACGACATTGTACTTTATTTCGTGTAATACATTATTTAGCTCAAAACTAGACAACTAAGAATATTGTACACGGAGAAAGAAATAAATTATCAAAAATTCTCCCGTGACAGGATTCGAACCTGAGCTCTTCGCTTGCCGGGCGAGTGCGCCAACCTCAGTCACTGAAGAATTTTTGATGACGCATTTCTCCTTGTAAATTACTTTTATTAGAATTCCTTGAGAAATATTAAACTAGACTAATAGGTTTGTAAACCCTACTCTAATATAGGTGAGTTATTATTACCTTAGGAATAAATAATCCCAGTTTCTTTCCATACGCCCGGAGCCTCGCGTTGGTCTGCTCGCGGATTCCGTTCGTATCCCTGGGGGTGTTCTCGGTTACCCTCTCACAAGGAACCCTCGCCGCCTCCGTCATGCCTGATGCCTCTTGACCTATTCTGTTACATTCTGTAAGAAAATACAAACTAATTTCAGTAAAATGCTCAAAGTCTGGTCTTCACTATAGGTGGGTGAGCCTAGGGGTTTCAACTACCCAAGTCCCGCCTATCCCATAGAGGATGAAAACATATACTGTGTTATTTCAAGACTCTTTATATTCTACAACTACCAAGTTGCATAGCAATACATAATTTATGCCTGAAGAAGTAGTTAACAAACATACACGAACGCAATTGGTTGGTTTCTAGAAACCAACCAATTGCGTTCGTGTTCTAACCTGAAACGACTGCAATAAAATTCGGTATGTAACTAAATAATTATGTAGCTAGCTTTGAAAAAGGTTACATTTATACTAAAACTAGCTGTGCCCGCGGTTTCACCTGCTAAAGTTTCGATCCTGTGGGAATTTCGAAAAATCCTTCATTATCGAATGCCTACATCATATAAAGAAAACATTCCAAATTTTAGTTTTCTCTTATCAGTGGTTTAGGTTGTGCGTTGTCCAGGACAAAGCATTCAAAGCATTACTTAGATATAGATTTTTATATCGGATCGTTATATATTATGTAACTAAAACTGCGAGACAAAGATAGAAGGTATAGGTTATAAAACAAAGAAGCGACACGAGCAAATATTTACAAATAGATAAATAATAATATATGTTACATTATTTTAATGGCGCAATCGTAAACTGGCTTATAATTAATGTGACAAAGCAACCATAAAGTCCTTAACGCGTACGTTTACACGCAATAAGCTGTGATGAAACAATCTTGACTGTAATTAATTAGTCAATATTTACAAGTACGGTACAAGTAGGTACTGTTACTACAAACGTGTTTATGTGAAACAAACTACGGAACTGAAAAAACATTAGCCGTTCAAGGAACGATTATGAAACACACATATGAGCGATAAGATAAGCTGTGTATTTTCGGTTACAAAATTATAATTGTACTGTATTGTACACAGGGTTATGAGTTTCGAATCCAAAACCGTTCAGGGGGTGATTTTCCACATCAAACGAATAACTTTTGTCCTACGATTTTTGAAAATTCGTTTATTTTTATTTTGAGGTATCTATGGGCCCTAACATGATATTTTATAAGTCGTCGCGTTGTCATTCAGCTTCTAATCGTAGAACAAAAGTTGTTCGTTTTGATGTGGGGAATCACCCCCTGAACGGTTTTGGATTCGAAACCCATAACCCTATATACTCTTGTCTATTTTAATAAGGTTGCTGGGCTACTGAGTCGGTCGCAGTTGAAAATCGAACGGTCGATTAAATTATTTTATTCTGTTTTTAGTTTTTGTTATAGTAGCGTCAAAAGAAATATAATTATCATCCGTAAAAATTTAACCTGTCTATCTAACTCGGTTAATAACAGACAAGTTACATCGTCGCGTCGTCGTCTTCGCTCCTGAAGACTGTACACTTGACAACTTTTGATATATTAATTTCAATCATGTTCTCTAAGGTTAAGATAGTTTTTGATTTGGCGTATCAAAACGTCTCAGTCTGTCCTTATCTAACTAACAGACGAAAACTAAAGTAAAAAAAGGACAGACGGGGGTCTCTCTAACATCAAGCGGGTAATCAAGAAGTAAGCTTTCTAGTAATTAATTCTTTGGTTATTATTAAAAGCCTAGTGACAAACAGTCATAAAATGAGGTTACGCGAATTTCGTTTACTCAAAGTGATGGCGGGAAATTTGTATAAACACATAGATACGCTAGTAATCCTTGTCCAGATATTACGTAGGAATCGTGAATATAGTAAAGTGGTAAAACCGCGTGCCGCAGTGAGTAATTAATAACGTAATAAGTAAGTTACTCAATTACACTATTGTACTACAGAATGTAAATACTTCCTGTAGGAAAAAGTGCTTCGCTCAAATAACAACAATGATCTCATACCATTAGACCACACCGTTAAAGTTGTATAAATTATATTTTGTCATTCTCAACAAAACTGCGTAGTATAATTTCGTTGCGGAATTTAAGGTACGTGTTGTAAGGGAGCCCTGAGGCCGGTTGTTGTGTTGATTGACAACATCCTTTGTATCAACATTTTAGCAAAATAAGACGTTGTATAATGTAAATGACGGTCGTCTGAATCACACAAAAATGGCGTGACATCAATAATTATCTAATGATGCGATAAATTTAATCAAATAATAGGTATGAAATGATTTGATTTAGGAATTGAAAAATGCTTTCCCGTACATTTTCCTTAACGGAGTGATTTATCTATGAACAGGGTAACATACAGTGAATTTGTGAAAGGGTCAAGCAAACAATAGATCACCTCATAGTTTGCTTTATTTGTATCACTATAGCTATTCAGTGGAGGACCTGAAGCGATTTGTTTCCGAACGCGCGTCGTGAGTCCGTCGCGAGTTGCTAAAAGCTTCTGTTCCCGTAGGAATACCAAGATAAAAAGTCCAAACATTCAAACAAGGAATCATTTACTTAAACTTTCGCATTAATATCAGGTAACCTTAAAGTATTTGACACAATATTTTACATTTTTCAATTCCTAAATAGCGCCTAAATAAGTAATTAGCAGGCGAATTGGCATTTATAAGAGCTTTGCGTGCGTGCGCTCACGCACCGGGAGCGATCAAGAGCCGCAGCGAGCGCAGCGCACGGCGCATGCGCGTCGCCACGCCCGTGCCCGTGCCCGCGCCCGCCGGATCAGGTGGCGAGTTACGTCCCGCCTCTACTACCGGGGACGGAGAGTCTGTCGATGTTGCCGCCCCAATAACTATACAGACGACATCATACTTCAGATTCGCATTGCTTTGAAGCGCCCCTACCATGAATACGTAAATACGTACACTGTAACGTGAACAGTTTGGGCATGTCCGCAATTCAAAATATCGGGTCCCGCGGCCGACAATTCACGATCAGTGCGGCTGAGAACAGGCGAAGTGGATCATATAGGCGAAGTGGATCATATAACCGAAGTGGTCTGTGGCAGGCGGTCAAACGATTGGCGTTACAGTGCACCTATTTACTTATCAACTCATTATAGGGGTACATGGCAGGGTAAGTTTCCAACTCTAAATTTCGACATCATTTTGAAACAGTAGCTGTTAAAATATATGCGAATAACACCGTGTTAGCAAACCCTGGGAGTTTTATACCTAGCCCAGTGCAAGCCTACGTAAGGCCAAGAAAGGCTTAAAACCGGTTTAAACAATGCTCTAGTTTAGTTATATTCGTAAATAAATAATACACCAACACCAAAATGTTAACGTGCATACATAGAACATACTTGAATTACCACATTAAATTTAATAGAGGTACACATTTCTATACCTACGCCTAAAAATGTTATACGGAATCTGTTACATCTAATAAAAGGTATCACGGGAAGCTCGATGTTTCGCCGCTATTTCAAATGCCTCATACACGGTAATTGAAAACGGCAATTAAAGCAGTGTCGATTTACTTTTACCAATGAAATAACCATAATACCTACTAATTGTTTAAAAATCCTTTACCTAAACCTTTTCTTTACGTCAGTTTGTGCCGCTTCATGGCATGATGTCACCCAGTGACGTTTATATTAGCGATACGTAAGTAATCATTAGGTACCTACACGTGTTTTATTCTGTATCGATAATTTACCTGTTACCTACGAAACATAGAACTGTACACCCTATGGAAAGAAAAATAAATTAAACGCCATCAATAGACCATTAAGGCCACCGAAAAATAACAAAAAAAAATACCCTGTGACAGAATTCGAACCTACACCACTCGCTTGCCAGGCGAGCACGCTAACACTGCGCCACACTGGAACCCACGTGTCACGGTGAAATTAATGATAATGTTTTTCAACCTATACCAAAACCTGTCCCTGTACTGTTCAAATGTGTTAAGCCAAATATTAGATATAAACCTATGACTGAGAAATCTCAGTCAGCCATAGACAATTGGACCTGTAAATTCTTCAAAACGTCGCATTTTGGATAAACACTTAAGCTGCGTCCGCATAAGCAGGCGGCTTGCCTAGGCCTAGTGGCTTGCAGTCTGACTAGAAAGAAACACAACTGTGCCAAGCGCAGTGCGGCCGGTCGCGAATTATCTAGACCGTTCGTTTAAGTTAGGTGACTCGCTAGAATCTAGGCGCTAAGCCAGCCTCGTGCCTATGCGGAGGCAGCTTTAAACTCCTCCTGTAAATTGGTCCTACCTGCATCAGCAGCTAGTTCAGCGACAGCAGCGCAGAATGTCTCGAAGTCTACGTCCGCCGTGTTGGGGAGACAGGCGTTGGCGAGGTCTCTCGGCACGCGGGTTACGTCGCGCAGCGCGTCTACGGCGCGCGTCCGAGGCAACCGCGAGCCGCGCCCGCCAGCCGCGTCGTACGCTCGCTGGAAACAATACGGAAAAGGCTAATGGCTGGAATTTAGGAAATGTCTGAAAAAAAAACCCACAATATTTTCCGGTTTAACTCGCGGTTTATATTTTAACACAATTGTTACAATGCTGTCCAACGTTTCACCGACTTTACAGTCGGTTTTATCAGGGTAGACCGATTAAGCCGACTGTAAAGTCGAAACAGAAGATAAAAGTAACCGTCTAAAAACTAAAATATTGTCTCTAGGTGTTTCTTAAAAGTTGTAAGCGAGCAATATGAAAAGATTTTTGAAAATTGTTTTGATAAAATGGCGTTGACAATTTGTGAAATTGAAATTTCGATCCCCTTATAAGGATGCAGAAGTCGCATGAAAACTACAAGGTCCGCCTCGTGACTTTAGAATCATGTCAACAGAATTTCATTATATATATTTTATTTTAAATTTCATATGTTTGTGCAGTCTATGAGATAAATGGTAAATAATAAAGATAAGAAACGAAGCGGAGATGTCCTTAAAACGTTGTAAGAAAACTACGATCTGAAATAAATCTTTGTCAGCTTTTAAGACTTAAATCTAGGTAGATCGATCCTTGCTTATTTATACTACCCAGAGATATTCGTACTTAACTAACCTTCAGCCTAAGGATGGTATGTCCGAGCGAGTGCCTGGGATGCGTGCGCGCACCCCTGATGACGGCGCGTGCGCAGCGCAACGCCGCGGGAATGTCCGTGAACGCAGGCAGCCCGCGCCGCTCCACCGCCTCTTGTAGCGTAGCTCGCGCACGTGACAATTCTACATATTCACTGCAAAGAGATTAACTTGTCAATGTTGTATTGGACTAGCTGTGCCTTAAAAACTTAATAGTCCCCACACCACATACAATAAAAAATTCAACTACCTCACTATTTTATCTTTTCTGAAATATTTCGTAATTTGTTTTCTTTTTTATTGCTCAAGAGGTATATTTTTACCAGAAATATTTTTCAAGAAAAATAAATTTTAAAATATTCACTCGCCTCCAGATTACTCTGGTGCCTGTCTAACCACGTGGTCCCGTGGCCTTCTCAAGACCACGGCTGGTGTAAACCGTTTGCCGAAACGTCGAGGTAAATAGAAACTATGTTTAACTTAACTAACGCTACTTCCTAACTAATATTGTGAAAGTTTGTGTGCAAAATGTGAAATATTGTGTGTAATTAATAACCGAGTATGTTTAAACGACGCGCGGTCTCACCCGAGTAAATCCCGATCCCGTGGAAAAATCGGTACAAAATGTAGTCTACCTGTTATTCTTATTTCAGGTCTCCAGCTGTCTACTACATACCGAGTTTCATTGCGATCGATTCAACGGTTTTTGCGTTTAAACACAAGCACATACCTATTTTCATCTTTCGTTTATAATTCTAGTAGGATAATTAGAATAATCAATGACCGATGTGTGCGGACTATTTTTGCGGTGAATGAGTCTGCACAAATAGGAACTCAGGTAGGTAGCAATTACCTGTGCGAGTACCTACATCTATCAAGGGTATAGAAGTTATAAAATGTCGATGAAAATCGAAGACACGATGCTTTACGTCATTCTATACTCGTACATAAAACTGAGTCACGATCTACGAGTACTTTTGGAATCAATTTGAAACAAATCGAGTAATGTGTTACGTCTCCATTGAAAGGTCGATGAGGTGCCTAGCGGCGCGCGTTCCACTATTAACAAAGACAATAAAGCCAATTGACGGCTTATACCGCGATTTCTCTACACAACTCCCCGTTTTGCGGGCAAAGGATGAGGTAAAAATCAAACTTTGTGATTTGATTAGCCATTGCGTTACTATCTACATTTAGGCTGGAATCTTTATTGCGTACTTTGGCTTTGCGAAGACTAAGCTTAGCAAAAACTAAGCATAAACTTTGAATTGGAATTTATAATCAAAATTATTTTTGGAATATAAGAATAAAATAATAATAAAAGCGTGTTAAAAAGAACTTCATAGTCATACATAACAGAAGCAAAGTTTAGGTCATTATTTTTGTGTAGTTTGCATTCTAAATTTGAATAACTTCGACTTTACTAAGCAAACACTTTAAATAGTTGCGAAGATCACTTTATGATAGCTTTAAGTTTTTGACTTTTTGCTTAGCAAAGTCAAACTACGGACTATAGACTTTAGCCCTCGACTATTTGTGATTGTCCGATGTGTTACCTAACTATGCCTGGACTCTTTGTAATTGGTCGTTCTTGCACCAGAGAGCTACTAAAAAGACAATTCGACAATTTTCGTTGGGGGGGAATATTTATGAGCGGTCCATTGGTTTTATTGTCTTACAGTATTGACGACCACTTCATAAACTTCAAAGACTCTCACATGATAAGTGTTTAATAACTCTTCATAAATGCCTCACAAAGGACGGGTATAACGTTTACTTTACTAAATATATTATTATGTCTTCATTCATTCATAGCCAGAATAAGTCCTAGCTATGATTTTTTACATAATATCCCTTGAGTAGTTTAGAACAAGTTAGCAAAAAACCAAACAGACGAAAGTAAAGACCTTGCTTCATTTCTTTATATTTAAACGCTTGCTTTTATTGTACAATACAATAAAAGCAATAAAAAAACAAATTACGAAATATTTTTATAACCTTTCAGAAAAGATAAAATAGTCGGGCACTTAAAAAGTCGGGCACTTAAGTTTTGGCATAGCTAGTCCAATACAAATAATAATAATTGGCCATTTCATCTAATTTGAGATGATTTATACAGGGCAAGGAACCTTAAACCTATTTTATTTTAATCCAGACTATTTTAGGCTGTAGTGCTCGGGACATTTTTAGGCTTGCCCGACACCTATACCAGCAGTCCCAGCCTAGTCAGCCATGCCCAGAGGAAAGAACTGGTTAATACGTCTGGAGCTAACTAAGCCGTGGGCTACCTCATGATGTTTTCCTTCACCGTAAGAGCTAAATTATTAACGCACATAAATTTCCTGCAAGAAAAACGACATTGGGATTCGAAACCACGACCTTCACAATGAAAGTTGGGGTATCCTACCGCGCTCTAATCCAATACAACATTGTCAAAATGCCGTGTAACCTGTTTGCCGAAACGTTGAGGTTAATAAAACAGTGTTATCTACATAGACCCGTAATTTTAAAATAAAAATAGTGATAAACGGAAATCGTATAGGTATAAAAAGGAGGATTAGTTAAGTTCAACTCACTGGTCTGAAATAGTCTCGTTGCCTATATGCTGATGCCTGGTGTAAGGCCTCAACACGAGCAGCAGATCCTTGGGCGCGGCGGCGAGGTGGGCAGCTTCGACCGCCGCAGCCACCGCGCGCGTTTCGCTATCTAACACAAAGAGCAGCGCACGCGCCGCCGCTTTCGCTCGGTGCTCCACTTCCACCAGCTCTGAAGACCAATCTTCTACTTGCTGTTGACAAAATAAATCATTTATGAGAACTATCCGTTGTCTAGTCACCTTCACACAAGCTGAGTAGCTTACTATGTGGAAAGATGACGCTGTATGTTGTTCACTGAATTTATTATACATATAACCTGGATAAATCCATATATATGGGCTACTAGCTGCATATATATGGTTTCACCTGCGTAACTCCCTTTCCCGCGGGAATATCAGGATTAAAAGTAACCTGTAATGGACCGAACGAGCGAAGCGAGTGAGGTCCAGTGTAGATGAGCCTGGCGCTTGTATCTTTGCATGTTTGTTCGACGATAACTTGAGTATCGTAGCTCCGATCTTCATGAATTTTGGTATGCGCGTAGTTTAAGTCAATAGAATTTATGAGTTCAAAGATGAGCCGGATCGGTAGGGAGGTTGGGGAGATAGGGGGTCGTGAGGTGTCAGTTCGGGGCGAACTCCTAGTCTATTTTAGGTCGCCAGCTACGGATAATTCTTGTTTTATCGCAATCGATTCAGTAGTTTTTGCGTGAAAGAGTTACAAAGTCACATACAGACATACATATTACGTACAAACTTTCACGTTTATAATACTATGAGTTCGCCCGAACTTAGAACTCACGACCCTCTATCTCCCTAACCCCCCTACCGATCCGGCTCATCTTCGAACTCATAAATTTTACTTTTTTTATTTGACCTAAACTACGCGCATACCAAAATTCATGAAGATCGGAGCTACGATACTCAAGTTATCGTCGAACAAACATGCAAAGATACAAGCGCCAAGGCTGTCTACACTGGAGCTTCGCTTCGCTCGTTCGGTCAATTAATAAGAAAGATAAGATTTATTTAGGTTTAATACCTACTTATCCACATTCGAGTTTTCTCTGTTTACTTTACCGCAAATGAGAATTACAAACGCCGAAGAAGGTGCCTACCTGCCATCAGTCATTATGATTTTGTATGACGAATAAGTTATATTTGAATTTTGACTAACTGTTACAAAGAAACAGTTACCCTAGCTAGCTAGTAGCTACAACCGTGTGAAATCGAAACACACTTTCGCCTCCATATTTGAATGTCACTGTAGCGTGTTAAACAAAGGTAAATTTGAATACCTATCTTAAAGCCTTTATTTTTAGAGATAACCTCATATGAATTATGTGAGTAAAACAGGTATTTCTCAGATTGTTAACTATTTATTATTAAAATAAATTCGTAATTATGTTAAATGATTCTCCAAACTCCAATGGTTATTAGAATCTCATTCAACAAAGTACGGAAAAACTTTATTTTTACATTTTTCAAAACTGTAAAAAATGTAAAAATAAAGTGTAAATTAGAACATTCATTTCAACATCTTATCATGACGTACACGCTATCTTAATAGTATATATACTATAAATGTATAACTCAGTGTCATTAATTATTATATCTGATTTTACTAATTTCAAAAATATATCTCCAGCATAAAGCTGTCAGTCGGTGCTGTATTAATGATACTAGCTGTGTTCCGCGGTTTCATCCGCGTAAGTGCCGATCCTGTGGGAATATCAGTAGGTGTAAAAAGTCCTCGATAATGTATCTTTCTATTAGTGAATTAATTTTTGAAATCGATGTAGTTGTTTTTGAGAAAAAGATTTTACAACCAACAAAAAAATCTTTTCCCTTTATAATATAAGTATAGATTAGTATTTTCAAAACGAAGTAAGTATCTAAATAACTACATATTTTTATTTTATAAAAAATAATAAAACAAGGATTAATCGTTTTTTAAGTTTGTTAGATAGTTGTTTTTAGTAAGGCCTAAGACCATCCTAAGACACAGTCTTACTTTTGGAATAAAGACTTGAATTATCTAATATTTAATATAAATGTATATGTACTTAATAACTTTAAGTACGGAATAGTTTGATAATGTTAAAAAATACGTGTTGTATCCGAGCTCGCAGAACGTGCGGCGCCGGCGCACGTTCACAAACACAAACATTATCGTATTGTGAAACTTGAAAATAATCGAGATACAAATGATACGTCTACATTTTCTGATAATCATTATCAAATTATCGAAAAGAATTCGATAACGTAAATTGACGTATAATAGATTGTTTTCCCAGAAGTGAACATGACAACAAATGACCTGATAAAAATTGGGAAGTATGTAGATAGTAGATACATACTGTTATACATATGTTTTTGTTTTGTTTAAAATATTAATTAATGCCTGGAATGGTAACACGGCCTTCGGTAAATTCTTATACATATACCTCACTTCGGGGTCGTTGATTATCGAAATTACAAAAGATAAATAACGCAAGGTCGTCTTGGGATTAAACAGCAAATATGCGTTTATTCTAATTTTGTATTTCAACAGCTTTTCGCGGTCGGGTGTAAAACACATTCTCGAAAGTTTTCAATATTTTGTAATAAAATACCTACGTGTTTATGACTGCAACTATATTACAATAAGTTGTGTAACAGGTAATAAAAAAATCACTAGTTATCTTAAAATAAAAAAAATGTTTATTACAAGAAATTAAATAATAACCAAGTACCTACCCACCTAATCTACTTAAAGTAAAGGGAAGTATCGTCATATCATTCCTACATAGAGAAATTAAACTTACCGGATTGAAATATGTGATGCCCATCTTCTTTAGCATCGGAATGGCTATATCCGATCTCCATGTTGTTGGATTGCAGGAACCACCCAAAAATACCTCGGGCGGCGGTGACGCCTCGCTGCCTGTGCAACATAATACGTCAACAATTTCACCAACATTAAACACACCACTAAGAACTTTGACATTGATTTAATCACATCCATAAATTTTAATCTAAAGATGAACATCTAAGGTTATCTCAACCGATCCGGCTTAATAGCAAAATTATGTTAAAAGCACAGATAATTATAATCTGACAATGTAATAGATTACATACATACGATCTTCGATTCTACTAAACCGTTCGAGGTTCGCGCATCCTACTCGTGGATATTTGTTTATATTTTCGAATATTTCAATAGATACATATAAAATCACGTGTTAAGGTAAGAAACCTACGCTTTTCTGCATAACATTCTATCTAACGCTTGATGTACGTCAAGCATATCGTGAGTAACGTAACGCAGAACAAACACGTCAAGAGAAACGAGGAACAATATATGATGAAGAAGTACCAACATCTATCACATTTTTTAGATGATAGATAAATAACCAAATGATTATATTACTAGTTTAGTTATTTATCTCGTAAACCGTCTAGTTACGTGGGGAACAAATGCCTTACTATGGCAGATTGGAAAGACCCAAGAAAAGCTGGATTGACGTCGTAAGGGTAAATGGACTCACTACACGAGATACCAAAGATTGTGCGAAGTGGAGACGCTAGAGTAGGAAAGCGGACCCCGGGCTCCCGGGTGAAACCGGAAAATCGCTCGGATGATGATGATGATGATTAAGTGACGCATCATCTCAGTTGGGTGCTTGTTATACACAATGGAGCAGTTGACCCTATTTCTAAGATGAACTGAAGGCACGCAAAAGAAGTAATGTTAATTGTCAACAATTGTACTGCAGTTAGACACGCAACCAATGATCTCAAACCAGAGTTTGACAGTTGGGAATTTGTTTAATTAATAGTCTACTTGTTTAGACAGAGAGCATACATCACTACCAATAATATTAATTAATTAGTAAAGATTCCTATTGTTCTTCCACATATACGTGAAATTAAACTACAAATCTGTTTTAGATGTTTGTAATTTGTATTTCTGTGATGATAACAACCAATCAATCGCATCAAAAACCTTGAACCGTACAAACAATGCATGATTTCATTGCAAATGAAATGTCAGACTAACAATAGATAATTTTATATGGAAATAAAGATAGATTCATCCGTGATGCGATACGATGCAGTTATCTTATAGAGGGTCAGGGTGTTCTAAGCCACAAGGCGGGCGCGGTTGGTTTTTCTTGACGTCTATGTAACATTTTTTTGTCATTATGGATCATTAAGGTTTATGATTTTATTTTATTTACACTTCCATTCTAGACTTCGAAAATCAGCTGTTACTTCAAAATAAACTTTTTTTTGAGTGAAAAAGTTTGAATTACCAAAAGTTGTAGTGTAAAAGTTTGTAGTCTAAACATCTAAAACAACCTTCTCTGGTTGTATTACCGAATCAGCCTAGCAGCATATTATAGCAAGGAATAAATAGCAAATTAATGATTATCTAATGAGGAAACTTTGGCCTAAATAGAGGTAAGAGCGCGCCAAAATGGTGAAGTATCTACTTTCTAAATGCTGATTATTTTATGTATATGTACTCGTATATGGTCGCATTTGTAGTACTTTTATCGAGTTAGTTTGCCGTGCATCAACTACATTAAAAACCAAGATGAGCGTTTAGGATGCGCAAAGTTATAATTCCGTAATTACACTTTCTAACGCACTTTATAAGTTTTGGTATTCATATCTCTATCTGGAAAGAAAGTCAATATGGTCGTACGTTGCGCGGATCGAGTATCTATCGTCATCGGCAACGAATGATTGATGGCGATCAGTATCAGCGTAGGTTGCAACATTATAATGTAGGCTGACCACCGTACTACTTAAGACGCCCACTTGTGGATTAATGATCCCCATAAATGGACGTGGAATAAACTAGTATCGATTCGAACTTTAAAAATAAAAGGCCTTCAATCAAAACATGAAAACATTGAATAAAGTACGACTGGCAAGGCAAAGAATGAACGACAAATGAATCGATGTAAGCAAGCAACTATTCGTGTTTTTTGTAGTAATTTTAACTATGGAAAATGTGTGGAGAATAGTAAACAAATACGCACTCATTCCCTAAATCGTTTGCGACGTTTTGTAAAAACAAAATGCAATGACACCGGCAAGTCGCAAATTCATTCATGTTTACATCGAGTTTATTAAACGCAGCCAATACATTACATCAATCCAATTCGGGATCAGTCGTTCAATGCCAAAAGTAAAACGTAAACATACACGCATAGTCAACAATCAGAGTCCGCACACCGATCCACTGCACGCTCACATACTACATCCAGATGCATGTCCCTGAAGATGTCACAACACAGCACTACTGCCGCGTTAATTTTTAAAACACATTAGCCAAAATCCGAAATGTATATCTTCTCACATTTACGTCACTCAATAAAACTTATGGATATCAAACATAGTGGGCGTTGCAAAAACAATGCGTCTTCATCTTAATTTTAGAGATAATTATTTCGAGCACAATTATCTGAACCGGGGGTGGCTACATGTCGAAGGTAACAAGTTAGTATTATAGGAAGTAAACGCACAAGGTACTATCATGGTGGTCGGCGGCATGGCTGCAGAGGTGTCGTGCAAGCCTGGCGTGCACACTGTCCACCCGCGAACGGTCGGCGGCCAACTGGCGACCGAGCAACTAACACGCTCAACTTCTAGCCAATTCCGCATTTTAAAATATTCCGTTATTTCTACAGCACTACAAAGACATCATCGAAGGAGTTTATGGGTTACGTTTAATGACCACAACTCATCATCGTATCCTATTAAATAGGAAATTGATTTGGTTTGCATATTATGAGAGAATCATACATGTCATCATACCGTCATGTCCTCATTACTACAACGAGCATCACTCACAATATTCTCATCATCTTTAGTAATTCATCTTTTATACCATATCATTGTTTACCGGAAATATAGTTTTATTAGTTATCTATTAATGAAGTACACACTCAAGAAAAAATAAATTTACCAAGTTATTTATTTTATGCCCGCAATGTTAAGTATTTTAAATGGCAATGCGTTTGTGATTTAAGTTCTCATAATTCTTTTCAATTACTTATTATGAGGAAACAATTTGTCTTTTCAGGAAATTGGTTAGTTCTTAATTCGTCATTAAGTACAGTAAATCCCTCGGTGTTTGCCTGAGAAAAATAGATCGTAATACGTGGCATCAATACTGCGGTAGGTCACATTGTCATATTGACGTACATGATACTTACATAACACCAATATACATAATTAGTAGGAAGGTATATTTCATTCTATCAATATTAATATAAGCAATAATGTTAATGGTTCATTCTTAAAAGTTACTTCATTAATAGAAAATAGCAGCACAACAACAGTAAACGCCTAAGCTTTGTTATGCTACGTATCTACTTTTTCAATTGTTGTTTAAATGAATGATTCTACAATGAAGATAAGGAAGTAGAGAGCTAACTACGTACAAATATATGCGTGGTTTAAAGATGTTTTGTTTACGTTATACAAATACTATAAGTTGACGACATATTGTTATTTTTGCGCTGAGCGGAACGATGTCGTAGGTGCTACATACGGCAGACAATCTCCCGACACGGCGCGGGTTCAGAGAGTCACAGACAGATTCATCTCGCTTCCGTACTCCGTTTATAGTTTTGACGGAGAATCAGGAAGTCTGTGAACAATTAATTCTTGGGCATTTGTTTATCTATCGCGAATTTTTAAGGTAGCAGATAATTGCGAGGAAGGCATGTTTTTGTTTTTCGCAGTTACAAAATAGGCTGACAACTAATTTGTTATCTCGACAGATACGGGCAATACGACTAGCCACTATTGTGGAGGCGTAATGGACCTTACGTGTCAATGATTTTTAGTTTACTTATTTAGTATAACCACAATTTACCCAGTTGTTGTGCGCTTATAAAACCAGTGAGTTTACCATTTTTTTATGTATTTTTTTTTTGTACATTTAGATTTTTTATAATATGGGACGAATATGTGACTTGCATTTTTTATAAAACTAATGCAAGTCTAATATAAATCGTTACTCAGATGCGTCGGGAGATGAACGTAAATTGGACGCATCTTAACCATCACTAGTGTAAAATACGTAGAGAATTTCAAGGAGAACATCTTATGTAAGCAGCTGCTGCACTAGTCTCAAATAAAACTATTAAGTACTTGGGCTCTAGATTGTAAATATAGGTCATGTTCAAAGGCAGGCAGTCTCTCTCTTTAGTGTCATTCATGTAGCTACCATGATGTACAAAATTTCAAAAAACCTAACCCAATCCACTTCTTGTAACAACTAAGAATGTCAGATTAAATCAACTATGCTTGATTACAATTGAAACGATCAGGAAAATACGAGATAATCGCTGCAGGAAGGCGGAAATTTGACCTAAGGAACCTTGTGTCAACAAAAAGTAGTCATAATATGGATGGTAAACGGACGCCAATGACGTTGTAAATAAGTCGAAACATTACATTATCTGTGGACGTAAAACGTTAATTAGGTAATAAGTAGTAGGTAGGTGATATTTCACCTATATACTATTGTAAAGGTGATCAAATTTATAAGAGTAAATTGAAAAAAAAATACAATAATAAGAATAAGTTAGTTTCGGAACTGTTGGTGGATGAATCTGAATGAGAGGAATCAAAACAATAAATGCAAGAAGCGACAGACGGAACGTGGGTAGCGTTCAGCGACAGTGAACTTTACTATCCACACCAATAATATTATATCTGAGTGTGGGATAAGGAAGGAGTAGGTACCGATGCGTGTGTATTTCTGGATTAGTACCGTGCGGAAAGTTTAGTCACGATTTGTTTGATCGCAACATCTGTCTTAATCGACCTTCCGCAACAAGCATTATCCCGCCCTCAAACGGTTAAGGATCTTCACGATTTTACCCCAAACGTCTCGGCCAAACATTGCGTTCAAAAGCAATAAAACACATTTACGATCAATTAAATAGCCGTGTCGACTCTGAAATCGGAAGGTCACTTTGTAGTACAAATAAGAACAAGTGTTAATCTTACCGTTGACTTGTTTGCAAATCGAATCTTTATCCCTGAGCTCCTTGTCGACGCCGACGCTCCAAACTGGAGACTCCGGTTTGTTTGAAGTCCTAGAAATAAATAACAATAATTTAGTGCAAATAACCTTTGCGGCGCGGGCGGGAAGTAACGATTTTAGAATGGGACTAGTGATTGTGGAAGGGTAATCAAATAAATAATGTGAAGGGCAAAGTTGTAAGTTAAGTTCGTATGTAATGCTAATGATTCAGTGCATGACAAATATCTCATTGTTTGGCATTCAAGGGTCAATGCACGCGTCAGCCGCAGCCACCAGTTCAAGAACGGGTAAACGGCGGGTGATCATTTTTAACGTCATCGTTAAAATAAAACTGATTCATATTGCATCAGGAATCAGGAAGGAAAATAAGTGCATTGCCTTTTACCCACCACGTTTATAAGCTTAAGCGCTTTAGTAAATATAACGAGTAGGTATTTAAACCCAAAAAACTAATAAAAACTAGAAGGCTTGAACATCTCAAACAAATTATTAGGCTCAAATTATGACTGCGCTTAGAGGAGGTACTTAGGTGCGACTAGGATGGATGTAGAGACAAAAACATCCAGAAGCCATATTAAGATAGGTCGTTATTATGACAAACTTAAAATTCGAAGGTACAGCGTAGTGATTTTTAACATTGTTTAACTTAGAAGTTGACGTAATCCTAGTGATTGTGACATTTGCTAAACGAACGACCTCTAGCTAGCACACAAATACTTTGCGACATAAAAATTCACGGCGCTGCCGCCCGCGCCGTATATATTACTATTTTATTTATTGACATTTTAACGTCAAACTTGTCCTACCAACAAAGGATGTGCGTGAACATGATGTGCATATGAGCAAGCGATCGCACTTTGTATAAAACCTAGCTAAAGAAGTGCAATGTCTCTGTTTGATTCAGCAAAATGTGCAGGAGCAGAAGCAGCTCGAAATGTGAGGTTGAATAAAACATCACACACAAGAGTGAGACAAAGAATTCCTTCGCCATAAGATCTCCTTTAGAAAAGTCTCTGAGTTAAATCTAGATTTGTGAGGCCTGTACTAGTACAGGCCTCACAAGATAATAAGAAACGAAATCACGTTTTGCTCATCAGTTTTTCTATAATGAGGCTGTTAGGTCTGCGTCTATAATTTCTAGGTAAAACGTTGCTTATACAATTATACTGTTGAAAACGAGTAGTAGAGTGATAGAGCTATATTTTTATTTTTACTAATATTTTGAAGAGATATGTACAAAATGTGTAGACACCTGTGGATATTATTACGATATTGAAAGGTAATCTCTGAATCTAAATTGAACCGAGTTGTTAAAGGAACTTGGGCAATCATAGCTAAGAACAAAGGCTACATTTCCACGGGATCGAGACATAAAAGGGTAAACCCGCGGGCTCTGCCAGTAAATAAATAAACAGGTTTTGTGATATAGTGCGCAAGGCCACGAAAATAATTTGCATTGATCAATCCAAGGAAAATGAGTCAGAATTCCATTATGTAGCTCGTTACAAGTAATAAAAAAGAAAATTGTACATATATTAAAACCGGAATCCAGAATCGCGGATGGATGCTAGAAATTAAATGATAATTATCACTAAAGTTATCCGAATTCTGAGTAAACTGTGAATCTTCATTTATGTGTGATTGTCCATAGTGCGTCATCGTTTGCACAAAATCCCCGACCTACATTACAGAAACTTCAAATTATCGCGTCATTTTTATCATGAATGATACTAGAAACACTACAAAATCTATCTTATTTATTCTTAAAGTTT
Source organism: Idaea dimidiata (assembly GCA_949358125.1). Classification (NCBI taxonomy): domain Eukaryota; kingdom Metazoa; phylum Arthropoda; class Insecta; order Lepidoptera; family Geometridae; genus Idaea; species Idaea dimidiata. The sequence goes on from OX442338.1 coordinate 8,158,077, forward strand.
TCTTTATCACTTTTACGAAAATAGGCAAAATCTCCTTGCTCTCATTTATGATAATTTGTTTGTTAGACCTTGTAATGGAAGAAGATTATTAAAAAGACGTTTTGGGACCACGGAATCGACACGGGAAAGTACGTACTACAAAAGACTATTCCAAATTCAGTGCTTCCGATGAGATCGCACAGAGAAGATTCAACTTTTCAATTGCTTCGTTGCTCTAATTTTGATAATAAGTTCGTTAGAAATACTTACTGCTTCAGTTGACGAGAACACCGGCGTAGTTCAGCTGCGAACACGCAGAATTCTCCGAAAGTGAGAGTAAGTGACTTGCGTCTTGCACATTGTCGTGCACATACTAGCATTTCGAACACTGAAACAAACAAAAGAGATTGAATCAAGTAAACTGAACTAAACTGTAATGAAACTCACATTCATTTTGGTCGTAAAATTGTAAGATTCTTTGTTTGTAAATTAACATGTATTTTTCAACATGTACAGACGAAAAGAAAGCGTTGGTTGAAAAGGTAAACTTTTTGCTTGCACAAGTATAAATATTCTATTAGGCTGTGCTACTAGATAGAGAATATACATAAAGAAACAAGTTAATTTTAGTCTGAAATCTATTGGATGTGCTTAGACTTTGCTAAGACTAAACTTAAGCTAAGTTAAGACTAAAGCTTAAGCTAAGACTAAAGCTAAGTCTAAGTACGTTCTATAGATTTCAGCCTTACAATCTAAACGTTTATAGCATCTAAAATTAGCATACCATTAAAAGCTAAATTAACACCTTTTTATGAACCTATTAGAACATAGTAACCTACCTACTATAATAATAACTCAACACGCACTCATGATTTAATCCACGAGGATAACTAAAGCAATTACTATGAAACTCAAAGGTATTAAAACGTAGACCGGCAGTCCGTTAAGCAGTTCTATTGTAACATAACATGAATTAATTAAGGGCCAGCAATCGTGGAAGGTATATAATATTATATTTAAGAAATATCAACCCACTCAGTAATATTTCTAATTTTTATTAATTTAAATTAGAACGGAAGAGAATCAAAACTAAGTCAAGGTTTGAAACTACATTTGCGGGCGCAATTTCATGTCGATTGGGTAATATAATCGTATCTAATGAAAACTTAAAACTGCATAACAATGCTAGGTTATAACTTTTAACGACTGAATTAAGTCATAAAAAATAAGTAATTATTGCAGGACGATGAGCATCGATGTCCCGCGCACTACAGTGCCGTATAGGTATAGCATGGATTAAAAGTTGCTCGCGTTGTATTAATCATCTAAAATCAGATGAAAAGGCCAATTAAAGGAGCATCGACAATTTCTTGGTTCGGACATTTCGCCGCACGTGAACCGCTAAACATCAAGCAAGCCGTAAAATAAACAAGAGTCGTGAACTCACTCGGCCGTAATTGGTCATTCATCATCACATCAGTGAGCAATATCACGGTGAGATCATTGCGTTCACGCACCTGCCGCAACAATACATTGCGGATATCTACCCTGGCAATTATTAAACATCACGTAAATTAACCGATAAATTAAGTTGATATATTAACAAATAACAATTAATCACGATATATCTCGATTTATGCATAATAATTATTATTGTGCAACTTATTGTTGTTGTTATTTATTTTAAATTGTTTACTCGGGATTAAGTTGTTGTTATGTAACTCTTGCTTGTTACATAATTGATAGATAACGAATACACTAGAAGGTAAGCAAAATTCCCTTTATTTACAAACTGTAATTAGCGGTGAATCAGTTAATAGTCAATGTTTGTCTAGTTGTCGCGAGTAAAATTTTGCGTCAGCAAAAGCATAACCAGACATGACGTTGACTAGTGCATCGCTAATTAAGGTTTATAAATAAAAGAATAAAGATATATGGAAAGAACAAAAACGTTTTAGGTGTGGTCGTTGAGGTCAATGTGATCACAACCTATGTGTTAGCAATAAAAAGTGGTAATGATTCAATGACTGTCCAAAACTGAACACGTACATAAACAACAATGGAAAAACTCATTTATAACACTTCGTATCTAACAAAGTCGAATGCATGGGCGTCTTAGAGTCTAGTCTTACAGTGAATTCAACTGATACGTATGATACAATTACAGTTTTATAGCTCAATTCATAACGTAACACAAAACAAATGTAGGTACACTGATGTTAATTAACACTAGTTGTTGTTAGGTTCTCGACTAAGTGCTCGAGGTAGGTATGCTAAGATTTATAGACGGTAAATAAATATACAAAGACGACCTGGCTAACACGGTGCACCGTAAATTGCTTTATGCGACAGATGTTTATGTCCCATATTTTATATGTTTGCGATAAAATCGCCGCCGCTATGGTACTTTATGTTAAGAGTATCCACGTGCACCTCACAAATCAAAATAAAGCAACGTTACATATTGTTGCCCCAGATGCTTGCAACTATGGAAAAACAATTACATACCCAACTGAAGGACCAATATGTGAATCACGATAAGACAGAAATTATTCAGTTGAAGTAACACAGCCATGGCAATTTTATTTACATAAAAAGTAACTTATTGAGTACAGCACATCATTTTAGCTTCAGGAAGGACAAACCAAATATCTATTATGGTACAACTCTTCCGATAAAACTGTATATATCATAAGTCAATGTTTTATCTAATCTCAAACGTTTTAATAAATATTGCGTAAATAAAATGGCATTTAGTCATTAATTGTCGACGCGTACGCAGGTACTAATTACCCGACTGCGCGACGCAAAGGAGGGTAATGTGTTTATCGGTCTATGTATGTATGTATGGATGTTTCTATGTGGCGTTCTAGAGGCCAAACGCGTGGACCGATTTTGATGATTCTTACGTCAATCGATTCGTCTTAATCTGGCGAGTGTGGTTAAAGACATGATAGTAATCCAAATTAACTTTTGTCACAACCAGACGCCATATTGTCAAAATTAAAAAATCCAAAATCGTCAAAGTATATCAAGATGGGTATCGGTGAATAGATTTTTAAAAATGAATATTAGGTTTCTTTCACCATTTTTCATTTTAAAGAACAGTTTATGAAATATAACGGTTTAGAGCGACATAACCGTTTGTTCGGTTAAGCTCTTTATAAAATAGATTTAAAAAAAAAACGGTTTAATAGTAGTTTATGCACTGAGGTACTAAAGTCCTGTCTTATATAGCGGGCGTTATATTGAATCCAAAGCGTACGAAGGACTCTAGAGGGTTAACTCCCGAGCGTAGCGAGGGTGTTAAAAACTTAACTCCTGAGCGTAGCGAAGGAGTTATGTACCTAGAGTCCTGAGTGAAGCGTGGGATTCAAGCGCCCAAGATAAAGACAGGCTTTAGTACCGAGGTGAATACTCTACTTTACACATCTACTGCGAGACAATAAAAGGGCTACAATAAAAAGCATTTAACTAACAACAAAAAAATAGATTAATGCAACGTGTATGAAATAAATAAAATTGACAGCTCTATTTTAATATTTCTTTTTGTTTTTATTGGTCAAGGCATTTTAAACTTAGAAATATTTTTAGCAAGGAAATATATTTCCAAAAAATCCCCATGACAGCTCTATATTAATTAAATTTAACAAAGTTACATCAAAATGACGAAACCACACATCGGCCTTAGCTGATGAAAAAAAAAGTTGGGGCTTTATACTAACCAAAACTTTTTGCTTTACCCTTCCGTCCGTGAAAATAGAAGAATAATAGCCCAGTTTTTATTTTTTTTATGTGTTATGTCTAGGTGGCCAGTTTGAAATGGCTGTATGCTACCAGAACCTTAGTTCCAAATTTAAATTACTTTATGCCCTAGGTGCATAATGTGCACTTTATGCACCTAGGGAATAAAGAGTCGCTTTACGTTGACCTTTTTTGTCAAATAAAATTTTATCTCGATATTCCCGCGGGAACGAGACTTACGCGGGTGAAACCGCGGGGCGCAGCTAGTATTTACATAAATTGTATCTACCTACTGAATAAAAGCCTAATAACACTTAGGTACTTACTTACCTAAAAACGTTAAAAGAATACTTAATAATAAAGTTAAACAATAAATAACTAAACCCTAACTGAAATAGAATAATATAAATAATTAAAGTTGGAACATTAAGTAGGTACCTACTTTCCTACTTAATTATAATATTAGTTATCTACTGAATAATGCACAGTATACATTATAACCCCCTAATGAAATGAATAGATTACGAGACTTACCTACCATCAATAAATGAAAATAACTAAAAAGCGTAAAATAAAAAAAATATTTTATAAAAAAAACAAAAAACCCGACTGCGTAAGAAACTCGATTAAAAAATACGCATAGAAACAACAAAAAAACCAAAAAGAAAAAAACAAGCCCAGTAATTTGAAATTACGCTTAGTAATAATAGTTTTGTAATCGATACACACAGAACACATAATAAATGAGTAAAAAAATTACTCACAGTCGGGACCCATTGGAAAAATTAGATTGGTAAAATGAATGGGTCCCGACTGTGAGTCATTTTTTACTTATTTATGTATTCTGTGTGTATCGATTTGATATGTTGTTTCTATGCGTATTTTTTAATCGAGTTTCTTACGCAGTCGGGTTTTTTGTTTTTTTATAAATTATTTTTTTTATTTTAAAGTAAGTACTCAGAAATTGCCCCCTGTTATATGTTACATAACTAGAAACGAGATGTTAGAGTTGCTTGGAAACAATCATAATAGAAGCCTGAAGTTTGAATATGATCAATAAAGACTATTTATTCTAGGAGAAGCGTAAGATAGAATCTCGGCGTAATGTCTACAATACACTAGTTAGATGTCTCTAGTTATCTTAGTCTTGAATCTTAATGCTTTTTACAAAATGCGGAACTATTTATTTTACGAGTCGACGCATGGTTTGTTGATCCAACGTATAATGTACGACAAACGTGACGTCATAGCCTGATCTATTGGTACTCTGACTCTGACCTGAATCAAAATTTCCTTGCTTATTCACGAGACGCAATAACAGTTACCTACTTATCACAATATCTTACTGTTGATGATATATCTAAACAATCAAAACAAGTTCTAAGAAATGACAAAGTTGTTGACAAAATACCATAAAACAATAACGAGACAACATTAGGGATAAAAGGGGTAAATAAATATTTTTCATTATCTTAGTTACAGTGAAGGAAAACATCGTGAGGAAACCCACGGCTTAGTTAGCTCCTAACGTCTTGACCAGTTATTTCCTCTGGGCATGGGTGACTAGGCTGGGAGGGTGGTATAGGTCATGGGCAAGCCTATTCCACCGAACAATATACCGAGTATATACTGCATTACCATATAGCATGGATTAAAAGTTGCTTGCGCGGTACAATCAATCAATCATCTAATGATAAGATGAATAGGACAATTAGTACCTATTATTATAGTTATGGATATCTTTAATATGAAGAAATGTTAGAAATATGAAGAAACATTATTGTAGCATTAGAAAACATAATAAAAATAACCGAGCTACTACGAAAACTAGTCAAATAGTTTGCAAGTTGATACAAAATTAACTAATTGTTCTTCGTGACACGTAAAATTGAGAGCATTTGTACGTATTAACAACAACGTATCATTGACAAGGCCAGCAGTTTCATACACACTCGGTCCCTCTAGTTGAATAGGTAGGTATGTGTGGTTGGTACTTCAGTCAATGACAAATCTAACTATTTCAACAAACAAATCGTTATCACAAGCTTACATCATCGTGCTTTTGGTATTATCGTGCGACGCGATACAGTAAGCTCTCTAATTTATTTATTATTTTTTTGTACCTATAACGTATGATTATGATTGTGAACCTATGGTTTTTTCTACTATTTCTGTTCAAAGAAAGACCAATCATTGCGTAAAGTTATATGTATAGGGATCCACTATTACTGATACTACTACCTGCTACCAGTTGTATTGTATGTAACTTATTACGATACGACTTTAATTTTGTTACGTGACTGCATAAAATCGTATTGGTCTTCTTAAGGGATGATTTATATTAGACCGTCACGAGCACGAGATTCGTTGTCCATTGCTAGGCTAGCAGTCGATCGGTCTGTTGCAACCGAATGGCGGCCGAGCAATGTACAACGAAACTCGATCAGACCCGGCCAGCGCTCGTGACCGACTAATATAAATCATCCCTAAGAGGGTTATGGCTTGCTTATATTTAATATTAGGTGCGCCTTGCGGTTTTACCCGCGGGAGTGAACAACGCGTTGTAAGTTATCACGGGCGCGAGCGGCCGAGCGGCTGTCGAACGGTTGCACTTTTTCGTTCATTACTCGGATTCTACTAATTGGATTTCGATGCAAAGCATACTACGACCTTTCTCGAAAATATAACTATCCAATATTGAAAACTAGATTTCAATCGGATAAGTAGTTTTTAATTGTATAAGGAACCGACAGATAAACAGAGATACAGACAGACAGACAGACATGAATTTTAAAAATTATATAATTTTGTTCTACTACTTTTCCTAAATGCCCTAGACCACCTTTTTTTTAATTTACTTCCAAGTACAGACTTTTTGTCCTCTCTCCCTTTATTATAAGTATAGATACGGTAAGCGAAACTTGATTACGGCATTACTTCATATTTCTTTTGGCGCAATACAAATCACCCAAATACTCGATTAGTAAATATACATAATATTGATGGAACCCGGAGACCACGCGTTGTTTACACGATCATAAACTACTTAATCTATATGTTCAGCATCTGCAGACTTTGCAGTTAAATGCAGCAGTAGAAAAGAAGAAAAAAAACAGGGAATATCAGGCCTTTCACGACTGAACTACAACACGTTAGAACACATATTTTTAATTTAATTTATAAATTTCAAATTACCTTGACGTTTCGGTAAACGGTTTTTACCTGCCGAGGTTCTGAGAAGACTCATGATGATAATAATGAACAGAATTCGTGTAAGTTTAAAAAGTGTGATCTAGAATGAATACATACCCTGGGTCTTAGTTGGATAAAGTTCGATGTCGTTGAAAAGGCTCTGCACCCTGTCGGCTGCGGCCGCCTGTTCGGGCGCGCCCACGCGGCACTCCCATGCACTCGCCACCTCCCTGAAACAATCAAAAATCGTTTGAAAAAAACTCGAATTCTACACTGAGCGGTTCGTGATACTTTAGGGAATCGAACCAAATACCGATTTATATTATCACCCGGTCGAGCTTCGTTGTCCATTGCTCGGCGAGCAGTCGATCGGTCTGTTGCAACCGAACGGCCGCGGCAGGCCGAGCAACAGACAACGAAGCTCGGACCCGGCACGGCCGGGAAACGGTCTAATATATATACCTAAGTCTATTTTGTTGAAGTGTTTAATAAAAATTTGAACAAGTATTCTCTAGGTTACATGTTAATACAGGAACTTAAGTAGTAAGTAAAGTAATAAAGTTCTTCAGCGTATTTTGTAAAGATTAAATTATAGGTGTTCTGTATAAAAGTGATCATTTTTACAAACTTGCCCTTGACTACTAAATTGATTCTAATAAAGCTTTTGTTTAGGAAAGAAGTTGAATAAATAAGTCATACCTTGACCAAGTTTCCAATAAATTTGAGTAGGCGGATAACAACACAACCTTTAGAAAAGTTATATAGATTCAATTATCAATGAAAAAAATAATTTATAATGTTAATAAAATAAGTTAGGTAGATCGTACTATAATAGTCCATTTTTTGACACAGCACTAAGCAAAGCAATTTATTGTAAAAAAAAAATTAGTTTTGGTTTCAAAACCAAATTAAAACTTAACGACCACACAATTTGTCTCCACTATTTGAAGGATATATACTAATATAATTTTATTAAACAGAAATAAATTCACTTGTGTTTTTAAAACTAAAAATTTCAGGAATATGGCATTGATCTAGCTAGACCTTCTAGAGTTGGAACTTGGTAAGAATGAGCTGACTGACACTAAGTCGTTGAGAATATTTTTGTTTTTCCTATTTAATTTTAGCTTCTCCATGTTCTCTTTTAAAATCAAAATATTTTTCTATCATAGTAAATATCTATTAAAAGTGCGCAATAGATGAGTAACACCAGGTAAATAAATACACTCACATTATTTTTAAAAAATCCATTGAATAAAGCGGTACACAAACGATATGACGAATCACTGTCTTGTCTATCTCAGATACTTCAGTTAAATAAATAAAAAACTAAGGTATCGGTGCTTTATATTAGATACCGTTAGTCAGTTACCTACCTTTTTTAATCAGTTCACACGCATGTAAGCCCTTAGGTCATCTAACGATTAAAAGACCAAAGAAAACTCTGCGAAACAAACCTTATATTGCGGAGTACGCAAGACTTTCGTGGTGCTGCATATGTTAGACTAAATAACATTCCAGCCATATCTATGGGTTCCAGACAAACATGAGTCGAATTACGTTGTGTGAAATTATAGATATGCCGATGGCGCGGCGTAGGTAGTACCTAATTCCCACGTGAAAGGAAGCGATAAATATTTTATTGACATACAAAGCTGATACTATGAACGACCAAGATTTCAGGAAGACGACTGAAAATCATATTCATATGAAATAATGCTACTTACTTTCGCAAATTAGTTATTACCACGACACCAAGATCACAACTACATACTTTAGCTAGCCTAGAATAAACACTAGAGAAATACAGTGCAAGACACAAAATCTTATATGAAATATTCATATTTTATCAGGACACTGCCGTGTTTCATTTCATGGATTGACAAATAGGAATTGTGTTGAAGTGCGGCAACTATATTTCGAGGTCCCTCTTGTTCTGCTATCCGTGAGGCGATACACAACAAAATGACGCCAGATACAGGCTCTTCTCAATCTTGACCCGATCGATAACCTAAACAGAGCGGTTAACTATACAAACATAATGTTTTAAACATATTATGCTATATTTCCAATGATAATTTATAATTTAATCAATGCTCCCACTAGGTTTCGTGACAAATGCTCGCTCACGGAATTTAAAAATACAATCAATACATTAAATTAAATTCTCTCAAATTAGTTACCAAAGGCTTTCCTTTGAAACTTACAAGAAGGTTATAAATGCTAATTTTAATTAGGCATTGTAAAAAATTAGGGATAAAACAAAATCCAAATATACCTACTGAATATAATCCGCTTCAGTATTTGAATCTTTTGCTTTTCTAGTGACTTGTACTAGTAATTACGGAAGAATATCCTACTATTAAAAATTTTACTAGTGTGGAAGGTCTTGTTTTAATTCGAAGCAATATAACTTCGCTGAGTTCTTAGAACCGGAAACAAACAACACTCATGTGGTTTCACCCGCGTACTTCCGATTCCGTGGGGTCATTTTATTTCATTTACAAAGTTCAGTAATTAAGTCATTCAGTCAGTCAATCAGTCTGGCTGGACTTATTAGATCGGCCTGCCTGCATATTTAGGTAAGTGAAATTATCAACTAGTAAAGTTGATAATGTAAAGTAAATACCAACTCTCTGTGACAAAATATCCCAAGCAACCTTATAAAGTTTATATTATTTACTTATCCCCTTACTTATAAACGATGATTACCAGATGACCAAGTTATGTAACGTTTGTCTCTGTCTGTCAACTTTGAATCTTCATGTCACAGTAAAAGACAAACGATACATAGTTATGCAGCTGTTAACCAGCATTTATGAGTAAGGGGGTTCGTTCATAAATGCTTTAAAAATGGAAGAACTCAAACAATGCCGACAAAGTTCATTGTTCCAAAATGAATGACGTGATGACTCTGTCAAATACTGGCAATGTCTCAAAATTCTGCATGATTATTTGTAAAATCAAGACATCTGAGACACCAGAAGACGCATTATATTAAAATTCATGTTCATACCTACTCATGATAACTCTATCTAGCTAACTGTCACACTCATCTTCATTTTGTCGGAATCCAATGTGATTAAAGGTTTTTTTCTGAGAATTCATTAATCAACACCATATTGTTAGTTTCACCATAACACGAAATACACTTATTTGTACTTTTTGTATATTTATGTTCATCTATATCACATTCACTTTTTCTATTGGTAGGTATATATTTTTATGTATAAGTGATATACGTTCGTGAACCAACATTAAATGTTTCGATCAAAAATAATAAAATGTATGGTCGCATGAATATACATTTCAGAAATTGTAAAATTTCTGCGACACAACATGGAAGGATGACTCTTACAGAATGAAGAGTCATCCATGATTTTCGTGAACAATGATATGAGGTGCTTAAAAACTAAAAAAAAATCATAACTTGTTAATTAACCGACTGTTTATATTATACAGGGTAAACCATTTCGATGAGCTTTCAGGGATCCCCCATTTTTCGCTTTCTCTACATTGGATTAACATTGGATAAAGTTCCTGAAAAGAGATGGGTCCCCGTTTTTAACAGAAACTATAAAAATGGCATTGTCAGATTTTCGAAAAATGTATTACCGTGGCCAGGAATCGAACCTTGTCGTTTTATTTCAATTCCCTATATTATAGTACTGATCGATAGTGTTCCTGATATAGATCAAATCCTGAAACCAAACATAGTGTGTTAAATTAATGGAAATGTCTATTTAACACAACTTTGCAACACTAACGATCAGTACAATAAAATACGCTGTTTATTTATTTTACAAAAAGACCCAGTTCGATTCCTGGTTAGGGTATAATATTTTTTTTTAAATCAAATAATGTCGTTTTAGTTTTTGTCAAAATCGGGGACGGCACTCCTTTCAACATTTTTCGCTATCTCTTATAGTTTAGGATGAAAGCCCCTACCCTGAAAGCCCATCGAAATGGTTCACACCTACTAATATTATAAAAGTGAAATTTTTAGTGTATTTAGCCATTGGTGTGAGTAAGTTTGTTGTGCTCCTTTACGCAAAAATCGTTGAAATCGATATACAGATGGAATAATACATAGGCTGCGACATCATATTTTAATCACGATATTTCTTCAGCTCCACAAATCACAATATTTAAAAAAACTACGAGTAAATTTACTTCAAGCATCCAATCATACCCAACGAAAATACGGTCCTCGTTTGTATTACCCTTTCGGCAACTAATATCAGCGTATATAATATATTAAGTATTGCATCGGTAACGATGACAATACTACAAACGAAAAGCGCGTGCGACCGGCCACTCCGACCGGTCTACAAAAATACACCATGACATCATGGTGTGTGAACGAGACTCACTTTTGCGTTTCGCCTCGCACTAGAACAAACTTTTACAAATACACTCGTTTGAGTGCATTAACTCCATTCGTGTTCGATTGCGAATATAATTTGAACGCGTTTAGCCTTTGCCGTCGTTTGTCGATTCAATAAAATATTGGGTGACCGTCGAAATATTTTTAAATAGTTAGCAATAAATAAGTACTAAATAACTAATGATGAGACATTAACAAAAAAAAAACTAATTCCGACTTGCGCTATTATAAAATTTACATAGTAAGCTTCTAAGGAACTCTCACCATTTATCATTTCTATTGTCCCTACCTGAAGATGAACCGTCATGTATATGTGGGTAAATCTGTTTATCATCAACATCATAAAGGAGTGTGGACTTTTGTCGTATCACTCAGCACAGCATAAGAATAGCGTGGTTCCATCACGTCACGCGAATATACGATATTTTATTTTAGCAGGATTTTTACAAAACGTGAAAGTACCTATAACTACGAGAGCGAGTCCAAAAAGAGTTAAGAGTGTCTGTGTTGAGAAAATGTGGAAGAGAAATGTCCCATTATGGACTCCCCTATTACTCGTAACGATAATTTTCATAAAAGTGCTTCGTTTAGTAGTAGGTTTGAATGACATGCTGTGCCGGAACTGCATTGTGGGGAAAGTGCCGAAGGAAGATAATGTAGTAGGTAGGTTTGTAAGATGTTAATAAAATATTACATATTAATTTATTTGTCGAGCCTGGTGCTCGGCATTACCTTAATAGGACCCAAATGTATGATGAGGTTGATAAAAATGGTCACGGTCCATTTCCTTGTGGATAACGGTGTTACGACTTCGTTATTTCGGTCGACTAATACGATGTGTGAGATCATGTTCTCCAAATTAGATATTATAATGAACAGCTACATAATATTATTTATGTTTTATTGAGATGGTTCTTTGTTCACTTCAGAATTGTTTAATTTTCGAATGATGTCACTTAAGGACGCGACTTTCCGATTGAATAGTATACTTCATAGCCGGTATCAAATAGATCTTTAAACAATTTTTAATGTTATAGTACAAGATGATACAAGACATACATTATGATACAAGAAGTGTCCCCTTCATTTCAAAAACTATAAAAAATAACTTTAAATACCACTATTATACAGGCAAAGTTACCCCTGTTTTACGAAATATATCAGTTTTTTTTCTAAATCCTTAACCGCTATATTTTCTTATAGGCATCATAATATTAGAAAATACAATACCTAGAACCCCTTCATCGTATTTTATAAAAATATTATTTTAATCTTCGTTAATTATTGATTTTACGAGAAATTGTAGATTTTTTCACGCAATTCCATCTCGCTCATTTATATGCAATCGGACAAGGACCGTTGATTATCAACCATAATCTTATTGAAACGAGAATTAAAATGCTTTTAAATTATTAACTAATTTAACGTTTTTGTAAACAAACTCATAAGTATAACAGTCTTCGAGTCTTATAGCAGTCTCATAATTATAACAATCTATCAATGTCTGGTTAGTTTATTATGCTTACCATACTTTTACCCCCTTACTTATAAACGATGATTAACAGATGACCACGTTATGTGACGTTTGTCACTGTCTGTCAACTTTGAAAGATATAATAAAAAAGTAAAAGTCAAACGATACATAGTTATGCAGCTGTTAACTAGCGTTTATAAGTATGAGGGTTATTAAATACAATGACAGCCGAATACTGAAAACTTGATGGTAATTTAAATAATTACCTACACAAAATTTCAAAAATAGTTTTGAATTTAGAATCTTCTACATTATTTAACTAGATAGTAGAAAGGTTCGACCGCGGCTTGTCGCACCCTTAGTATAACTAGGTACTTATATCACCCAGCGAACTCGCGGAATTTAAATACCTAGATGTGCAATCTCCATTTTAGACCGCAACATCATTTACCATCTGGTGAGCATCTCAACGTAGTCCGCAGTGGTCAGACTGCTCACTTATTTTAAGTTAAATTTAAGAACTAAATAGTAAATAATGCATGAAAAAAGTCTTTGTATCCTCTTGACTAATTTCACCAGCCCTGAGTGCCTGCTTATGTCATATCTGGGAAATGAATAGTGTCATTTATCATCTTACGTCAATTTGAGTTCAAAGGTCACCTACCGGTGAAGATCAATATTCGTACCAAGTTCTTATTACACGTTGTTCCTCAATATTACCTACATTAGGTCACCACATTTATGGCCAAATAAACATAATTTGTATTGTATATTGGGTAGGTATCACAAATTCTGATAAGGTACACACACACGCGCATAATCGAGTGGGGATTAGATCATTCCATTTTACGAAACACAATAACTATTTAAATTTTAAAATCACGAAAATTTTACTAGAATACTAAACTAAAGTTCTTCTTCGTATCGTGTCGATAACTAAACTAAAGTGTTTCTTAATTTTGTGTAGGATTTATGCACTTTATGTAAATACCTGTTCCCGCGAGAATATCAGGATAAAAGTAGCCTGTGTTATTCGAGGTCGTTATCTACGTATATTCCTAATTTAATCGCAATCGGTTTAGTAGTTTTTGCGTGAAAAGTAGCAAAGTCACACACATCCATACAAACTTTCGCCTTTATAATAGTAAGAAGTAAGATCTAGGCTTTATTTAATTTACCAAAAATACTCAAAGAGTAGCGGTTTAGTTAATTGGCATATTTTATTTCTTCTTGATTGAATTGTATATTATGTTACATGTGTGACTTACATGGGACACATACATCTACATTCTGGACACCGGACGCTAGACGGTGCCGGGGTCGGCCGCGAAAGCGTTGGCGAGACGATCTCAACCGCTTTGAGCCGACTTGGCCGGAGGTTGCAGAAAATCGAGAAAGGTGGAAAGAGATGGGGGAGGCCTTTGCCCAGCAGTGGGACAGTGCAGGCTAAATAAAAAAAATAAAAAAAAAATGTGTGACTTGTAAAATTACAAAATTCAAATAACATTTTTAAAATAATTTCTTCTATGGTTTTCGCGATTTTGCATAATAATACACTTTATTTATCCGGTTTTATCAAAAAACAACCTTGAAAAAGGTTGATAAGTTGGTTGGCGAAAGCTCAGTTCGTTTAGAACAATGAATAAAAACGCGATAAAACCGGATAAATAAAGTGTAACATTTTTAAAACCAAACTTAGTAAGAGCCATAACTTTTGCAAAATCCCATGCTGAATTTGATTTTGTGATGGGTCCAAACGCATTCGTAAAAAGATTTTTTAACAAAATAATTCAAGCACTTACAAACCACAGTATTACTTCAGTCAGATAGAATGCTCAACTTGACACTATTCTGTGATTATAGTCATAATTTATTATTCCACTGTATCGCACCCAATGTAACCTAATGTAAAATTCTGACTGAGTAAGTGACTGAACTAGATCTACATCACACAGCCTAAACCGCTGGTCCTAGAAACATGAAATTAGGAGGTTGTGTTTTTTGTAAAGGTATCCACTAAGAAAGGGTTTTTAGAAATCCTCACAGGAGCGGGACTAACGTGGCTGAAACTGCAAGTTCGTATCTCTATATGACATATATATTTTTCTCTATATACATATTTATTTTGATCGACGAAGACGATATAAAGAAATTTGAGTGAATCGCAACTAGTAAATAAAATAATTGTACTTAACTATATTAAATAAAAAATTGGCATAGCGGCAAAATTAAAGATACTACTGCCTAACCCCGAAACTTGGATAAACAAGTGACCAAGCATGATGTCATACACGCTGTTGACCCAACAAGACAAACGGTCGTCGTCGCTCACGCGCGGCACTCAACACATTCGTCACAATCTCAAATTTAAAGACATTTTTAAATAATTTTGTTCAATAACTTCCATAAATTAACTGGTTATGAGTTTCATTGTAAAAATCAATGATGTGTTACAAATTGTTATTAAATATTTTGTGAGATTAGTCTCCAAAGCTAACAACTTCAGCAACTTTACTTGCACATATAAAGGTTGTCCATTTGGACAGCATTACAACCTATGATATTGAAGATCAAATTGACTTAAATGATTTATTATAACATCGTCGCAAGGCACACCAACTGTGGTAGGGAGTGCACAAAGTGCACATGTAGTACTTACTTAGTACATGGTACCTGTCCTGATATTTAAAGGTTTTTTTTATTGTTAAGGATATTATGAAAACCATCAGGTTTATTTAATTAATGTATAAAATAGAAAAATGTTGTTAGCTTACTTGGCCAAAGCTCCCTTGGGCATAAGTATTTCATTCTGTTTATTTGGCATCTGCGGATGTAAGAGTTCGTAGTGGAACGGGTCACGGTCCGGCGCTGGCGGTTCGAAGACTGCATGCTGGGTCGGGTTCAGTATCAAAGGCTCAATGCGGCAGTTGATGGCGGCTCGCTTCGGTGGTGCCGCGCGAGGGTACGTGTGATGTCGGGCGCTGCTGCCGCCACTAGACTCATTGCGCCTCGGCTTCGGGAGAGTTTTAGCACAAAGTGCACTCGCTGCATTTTTCAAGTGATTTCTGAATCTGTTATTGTTGTTTGAAACGCTGAGTATAGCACCCTCCATCTTTCCACTACAACACTACTCTACGTTAGAATCCATTTTTGAGATTTCAATTTTACTAAATAACGTTAATTTATTTATGATGGATGTCAGCTACAGACCATTCTGATTATGTTTTTAGAGGTTTCAACTCAAAAACATTTTTAGCATCATATCATCCTGTTTTTAACTGTAGCTCTTCAAACCTTCTCTCAGACTTCGTTTTTGGAATGTTCATTCCTGAACTGTAATTGATATTGATGGTAATGAAAAATATTCGCATTTGAAGAAGGGTTTTCGCTACACGATTTTGTCTGATGGGTAAAAAATATTCAATATACTTTGTCTTTTTGTCTCTTTGTCTTATTCAAACTACTTTGTCTCTTTCATTTTTCAGACTACAGTATGCCCCTATTGTTTACCGTCGAAGCGGTTATTTTTGACGTCATTCGAGCGCGTCAGATTAAGGTATGGGAGATACTTTAGACAGTGTTGAGCATTTCCAAATTGTAGGAGCACCCATCGTTATAATGTAGGAAATGAAATAATACTCAAGCTCGTCAGATTAAGGTATGGTGGATGAGGTTATTAACATGTAATTAACTTACAATACCTTAATCTGATGCGCACGAGATGTGGTACAGATGCTCAACAGGGTCCAATGTATCCTAACTGATACTACAGTATATGGTCCGTGGATACTACTAGCATAGACTGGCTAGTGGTTCTTGGACAGTTCAACATTTTGATAAAGACTACGTTTTAAGCACTTATATATTCCACGAAGATGACTTCATTTAAATAAATGAAGTAATTAATTTAAGATTCAAAACATAATCATTTCATTCCAGAGATACAATTTAAATTTCAAATCAGATAAGTAAACCTAGTAATTAAATCAGTTTCGCAAATCATTTACGTTATCTTACCTATGTCAAAATATTTTTTACGTAAGAGATCAATATCAATACGAATATTAAATGATACAGTTTATAAAATTTATTCCTTCCTAACATACCAAAGTAAAGTCAAAAATACATTCTACCTCCCGGTGAACTCTCCCGCAACTAAGTAGATTCCTACATATTTATAATCTACAACATTGTAACAATAATTGTCTTTTTACGGTAGGTGTTTACCTATGTTGGGTTCGATTTATTATAGTTATACTTTAAGGTGACGAGTTAATAATATAGTACCGTTCATACGTTTAATAAATATGTCTGACAAGATAAATCAATTATATTCGAATCTACGGAGCTGTAATACACGACAGGCACGGTTGACCGTGTATTCGTGTAGCGGAAGGCTTTGCAGCGCAGTCGAGAGGGGAGGCGGAGGCGAGGCGTGGGCGCGCTGGCTGACATCACCGCCGAAGCCACTCGCTCTTACATCATCGTCGACTACCTCCCACTGTCTCATAGCAAGAGCGAGCGTGCCGCCTTTCCTCCTGCGTCCACGGTTGTAATAGGATGTACCACCCCTACAATAGGACGTGAAGGTCTTAGGTCTTATTATCCGGTTTACCTGATCAATATGAAAATTATTTTAGAACACGCAAACAGGGCAAGCCACAAAGGCCATTAAAGAAAATAAAGAAAGCTTTACGTGTACCCCTTCCAAGAAACAGAGATAATAATATGATAATACCCATCTATACCATTATCTGTTTTGATCTCCAAAATTTGGGATTAGTTGTTCGAGGTTGAGATTTTTTTTATAGTCGTAATCGGCCTCTTGGGCATTTATTTTTGTTCTTATAAAAACAAAACTGCCAAAAGCATAAAAGTAGTTGCATGTATTGTGCAAATGCAATTTTTATATTTATCGGGATGTCAAACCTTCTATGCTTCTGTATTCGGAGGTATTACTTTGATATGATCCACACAACAATACGACAAAAAATTACCTACTTGACTGACAGCGTTAACGAGACAAGCTCAAGCAGACCTCAAACTCGGTTTCCAGAATTTTCGCTTAAATTTATAAACCACCTGATACCTAAACACACTTTAACTCATATCATAGTAAGAAGGTTTGCTTGTTCTCTCATTGGATCATGCAAATAATATTCGGAGTCTTTCCGTCGACACAACGTGACTAGATTTTCCGAATCAATTTAATAATCAAATTCTTTTGAAGTGTGTAATAAATCTTTGTAAAGTCATTTAAACTTGTTGGCCTATCATGCCTGCCTGTCAGCATCACCTATGTCTATACACTAAATATTATGTCTTTCAATAAGATGGTTCCTAAGTGCCTCCCTAAATACTATTAGCGTTAAACTTCGAATGTATTTGGAAACTAGATTAAATGGCAATAACATCGACTTAAATGTCGGTCTATCAGAATAACAAGGGAACAAGGCTAAGTCGCCCACGGCAGCTAGAGTAGCTTCTCTGATTAACTAATTTCATGACAATTAATATTAAATGATTTTGACCTTCATTAAACAGTAAATAACCGTTAAATTGGCATTGATGTTGACAATAAAGATGTTAATATAAGATTTTCAAACTTAAGTCAATATCCCTACGCCGAATATAAGCTCAATATAACAATCGTACGTTAAGAATGTAATTCGATGGTGATGACAATGCATCCAACATTTCTCACGACAATGATGTCAAATTGGTTTATCAATCACGACGGGACGGATGCCGAGCGCGGTGTCGGCCACCGACACTTGATGTGGGCGTTGTTGTATCCAGCCTTTGAGTTTACACCAATGCGGTATTAATTGATTTTCTGAACAATTCCAAATCTTAGCTAAATTTTTAATTCAACAACAAAGGTAAAAGTATTAGAATTTTTAATACAAGAAGAGTTTAGTATGTAAGCCATAAGCATTTTAACCATACTACGAGTACAACTCTTTTTATTCTACGAAATGATTGTGGTCTAAAATTCATAAAATATGGGATCAAATAAACAACATTGGTATATTTTGTTTGAATTGTTATTCACAATGGAGTCGATGAAACAGGTTTAACGGCATCTCGTGTGGACGCGGATGTGGCCAGTAAACGAGGAACTATTGTGTTCGCAGCAATATACACATAAGACGAGCTAAGTGCGGTATTGTCCATTGATTACTGACAATGGGGATCCGAGGTCAAGTAACGAGCTTAGTTGGCGACTGATTGTGTTCTTATCAAAAGAACCGTTTTATGAACCAAGAATTCCTCTTCACCGTCAACAATAGAAAAAACACACTTATCCAAACATATGACCACTGGACTAAATACGATTCTACCGAGTAGTTGGTTTGTCCATATTGCAAAATCCCCCATTAGTTGCCATACTTATAGGGGAATAAATACCACATGGTGGAATGAACTGAAACTATTCAATCAGAATACCAAACATAATGCCACGTCAATAACCGACCTCATATTAGTTATTTCTATTACTCATATCGAATGATTCAAACCTAACAAGCAGGAAATTTTAAATTAATATGCCAGATTTTTAGACCATAGATTACTTTGATATCAATAGCAGGTTTATAAGAAATAAAATTATAGGTGTATCGTTTATTTTTATCTATAACGTCATTTGCCGTATCAATCGAATTGAGTGCTAATTTTGTATTCACGACTGAATATTTAACACAATGATATCAGATCGAATCAATCAAGCATTACATACGTATGTGGACAAATTCCTTTAAATCAGTGTTTGTGTCTGATTTATAGAAATGTCTCTATGGTACTCTATCGAAACAGTTTGATTTGTGGAATATTTTAGAAAGGTGTTAAGTACTTTGTCATCAAGATTATAATTTCAAGCAGATAACAACCCTATGTTTCATGCCTTCTAAACTTCAATATCTACAAATCGATGTGGCAAAATGATTCATTTAGAATTGGCAACGCGAAAATATGTCGACAAAAAGTTAACAAATGAGCAATGAAGTCATCTGCAGCTAGCACAATCGAGTTTGTGGAGTGTGTTGTAACATTTTATTAATATACGAAAGTTATAAAAAGCTAGTTTAGACGAAGAGATCATGTTTGCAATGGGTAGTGTATCGTATCAGAGAACTATTAAACCAACTTGATTATAATTTTACTAATAGAAAGCTACACTATTAAAAAAAAACAATGTAACTATTATTTATTACGTACCTTAAACTATTATCAACTACGTTCAATATTATTTTCTGAGTTAATTCTCAAAAACAATAATAAGACATTTTACTTACCTACCTAGTGTGTCTTTGTCATACATAACATAACTTTTTTATATAAGTACATAAGATGTATTGAAGGTAAAGTGATCAGCACGTTATACAAAGACTAATTTTTTGATAGGCAGGTCGATGTCTAGATAACCGTTTTTACATTTAGTAATTCAAATTCTTTAGTTGCTTTATATTTCCAAGGAAATAATTAACTACCTAGTACGTAATTTGTATCTTCTAGTATTATGCTAGTTTTAATAGGTAGTTGAAATAGGTATCTAACATTTTACAATATACCTAACTGTTAAGTAAACCACAATCAGACAAAATCATGAACCCTTTTGTAGGATTTTGATCTTAATGTTGGGACCGTTGACATGTAAATTGATCATTACAGATTTCCACAATCATTAAGTTTCTTCGGTTCACACAAGACACTGTAAACAAGCTGGCATCATTGTTCAATCAACGAAACTGAAACATTTCCGTAGTTTTTAAATCGCGAATGCGGCACACGCGGGAGCTGATCGCGTAGCACTGGTGACCGGCGAACGATAGCGCCCAGTCGACCCTATCCCCCGCACCACAGAACACTTGACGAAACGAACCTACACTGATGTACCACAACCGTCTGTGCATAACCAACGACACAAACTCATAAACTCCGACAGAAAAACAGCAAGCGAACGTGAACTCGCAACTTCACACCTAAACCAATATGAGTTGTGAAACTGATAACAACTTCAGCCATAGTAGGTTTCACACACACGCTCTAAGTAAACAAACCATAAAGTACTAAACCTACCTAGACGTAGTATAGAAAGTATATAGATAAATAACATGTATTACAACTAATATTAAAATACGAAGTACCCACTCAAATTTTCATATTTGGGTTGTTTCTATTCTATAATAAGTATAACTACAATTTCCTGCACGCAAGTACAGTCGAAGCGAGCCTCTTATGTTTAAAGCAAACAAAGAAAAGCCTTTTGGACTATGAATAAAGAATTTAAGTAAGTATTTGTAAGTATATCATAATATGTATAATCACAAATGTAGATTTTGGGTTTAAGCAAATCTACAAAATAAATGATGAATACATATCAGGGGACCACCCCCCCGCGACCAAGATCATTGTAACATGATCGAAACGTCGAGGTAAGCAGATAAATAATAATACGCTATTAAGACCCGGTAAAGTGTAACTATATTATTAACAAATCTAAAAAGGTTTATGATGTATACTTTTGCCACGGCCATTTTTTGAGTTGTATTAAAAAAAATACATATAGATTTTGCCAAAAGTCTAATGGATAATCTGTAGAAGATTTGCTACTCACTTCATAGACTTTCTATAATACATCGATAGTAAATATGTTTTGTCCGAAACTATACTTCTAAAACAGAATTCAAAATTTGACTATTTAAAAGATTTATGAGACAATTTATTGAATTAGAACAAATTGACGAACAATTTGTAGCCGACAGATGCCTCGAAAAACTTGTTTGAAATAGTTCCTGAAAGCGGGTAATCTCAATAGGCACTATTGGTCCATGTTCTGTTGATGGGCTCTGTGCTCTCGCTAATTCTGTCGGTGACTGTAAGTAAGGTGAGGTGAGGGGCCGCGGTCCGTTGCGGGGCGGGGACTATTTTCGTCTGGCGGCCACGTTTGGAAAAGGCGAGATGACGTCACACACGATCCTCTGCAGCGATGATGCCATCGGACGCCGCGACACGCACGCGCGTTCAACTTGCCAAAATACACCAAGCACGATCTCCACAAATCACGATGATGTTGTGCTACCGATGATCAACTTTATTTCGGTAATGTAATGTTCCATTGTTTTTATTTTAGGATTCAAACTTTCGTCCATTTCGCCCTTGTTAATAACTTATCATAATTTTAAAACGGAGTTCATATTTATACCATTAATTAACAATTAAAAAACCGACTTCAAAAAGAAACAAAATAATTTAAAAAAACAACCAAAAAAATAGAATTGATAAAAATGACCAAAATAACCTCTACATAGGTACAGAGCCACCGACTAATTAATCTGTTTTATCATCTGAAGTCGGGCAGCCAAACTAAGTACAATATGGAACCAACTAGTAAAACTGCCCGACTTCAGATGATAAAACAGATTAATTAGTCGGTGGCTCTGTACCTATGTAGAGGTTATTTTGGTCATTTTTATCAATTCTATTTTTTTGGTTGTTTTTTTAAATTATTTTTTGTTTCTTTTTGAAGTCGGTTTTTTAATTGTTAAATTATTTTTTTATTTTTCTTGTTTTAGTATACTTACCTACCTAAAAATCAACAATATTGTTACCGTAATTTTAAGAAGAGTTTGCTGATGAGAAGGTGGTTACAGGTGCCCTATGGCTCCGAAACTACTGGACCAATTTTAAAAATTCTTTTACCAGTAGAAAACTGAAATATCAAAGTGTAGTCTATGCCACTTTTGATCCCGATATTTCTAAGTAACCGGGACTTACGCGGGTGAAACCGCAAAACGCTGTCCCGATTCGGCAAAATGTTTCTCGTGCTGTCATATTAGCCTAGAATCTAGGCCATAGATGGTCACAGGTGAACGTTTTGTAATAATCTTGCAAAAATAAGGAAAACGTATTATTGCCTATTAACTACAACAATAATACTTTATGACTTATTGAAGGAACAGTATTTATTTACGACTTTGTAAGAAAAGTCTTGCTTTGCTCGTTTAACCAAACTAGTTTGTTATTGTAGGCACAAGTACATTCAAATATTTATTACATTGATTATCAGCAAACCGTCTAGGTAGATAAATCCAATTTCGAGAAAGAGGTCAATCGTCGAATCCAGCTCGGATTGGATACGTTTGGGAAACTCCGCAATGTCATTTCGTACAAAATTCCTCAGTGGCTTAACTAAGGCGAAAGTCTATAATTATCAATGTGTTTGCCAGTGATTAGAACAGAGACTTGGTGCTTCACCATAGGACTCATAAATAGGTTCAAAGTAGCTCAACGAGCTATAGAGAGGACTATGCTAGGGCTTTCTCTACGGGATCGAATCAGAAATTAAGAGATACGTAGAAGAACGAGGGTTACAGTATAGACTTAGTCAAGCGGATTAGATCGTTGAAGTGGCGAAGACGGCTGTTGGGGCCAAAAGGCTCTCTAGTAGAGACCGCGGATCTACAGGCGATTTAGTTAAAGCCGCGGGTTTACGGTGAATGCAGGCCGCCTCCAACCGAAATTTATGGGCAACAATGAGGAAGGCCTATGTCTGGCAGTGGACGTCTTACGGCTGAGATGATGATTTATGATTATGATTATCAGCAACAAAGCAACAATAACTGCTCCAAGACCTTAACTGGTCTATTTGAGTTTAACCGTTTTAAGACTAAAGTTATGATGACTAACAGCATCAAACATAGGGTCAAGAGAGACAATGTAGAAGCGCGGATCATATGGTTGATATTATGTCGATAAGTACGTTTATCTAAGCCGGGCTTCTTTGAAAGGACAAATAAGTAAACCGTCGCATAGAAAACGCCAGGAAAAGCTATACTGGTTAGTAAAACAATTTAGGCAGAGCAACCTCCTTATTATCATCAAACGTAAACTCATCAACTCGTGCATTCCGCCCATGCCAAACTACGGTACTCAGACTTGGTCCTTAAAAAGACTTTAAAATCTCAACTCAAAATCTACTAACAAATAAAATAATGCAGTATCTTAGCCTTGAGAAAAACAGATAGTTAAATAGTACCCAACACAAAAACTGCGCCGCAGACCTAGCATAACACAGCAGGCGTGGATTATTAAGGCTAACCAATGAGAGTTGACTGGCCTCATATGCCCCGTGAAGTAAGCCGAAGAAACGAAGGCGCTATGACCCAGTTTCATTAGACACAGAGCGGTCACCCATAACTAGAAATCGACACATGAAAAGAAATGAGGAAGGCTTAGGAAGGCTTTTGCCCAGTAGTGAGATTTGAGAGACACCACAGGCTGACTAAGAATCTATATTGCTGGATAAAACCCTGTCTGTACTAGGGTAAGTAATGCCAGAAAACACGACGGTTAAACGGAAAAACAAGATAGTTTATTCTATTAAGTACACTTACATACTTTGATTTCTTTCTAAAAAGTTAAAGGTATATTATTATCGAAGTAGGTATAATAGAGGCAAATTAAAATAAAAAAAACAAAAAGGACTACGTGATCGCGATATTACGCACTGTCTACCAAAAAACTGGTAAAGTCAGAGGTGTTGAAGTAGGTTACCTACAATATTAATCTAAAATAGGCAAGTAGGTACATACCTACTTGATGATAATGATCATTTAAGCTGATACCGTAAATCATATAGATATGGCCCAAGTTACTATTTGATGAGATCATCAAACAAAGACCTTATTGAAAATCTAAAAACTTTCAAGCACTTTCAATTTACGCAAATTATCGCAAAGTAGTTTGGTCAAGATAATAATGTAACTAGGTTAATATCTAACTACTACATAGTAGGTAAGTCTACAAATACTTTAGTTAGCCCATTTTCTTATGATATAATTTAAAGAATTTACCCTAGCCAACTATACCAAAATGACTTACTAACACCTAATGTTTGTGTTGTAAATCGTAGCAAACGTCTTGTTTAGATTTCAGGTATTCTAATAGTTTTTCTTTACAAGCGTCAACAAGTATAATTTTGATGACTAGTTCAATGAAGTCATATTTTGTTTCAGGGCCACAATATTTGTTATCGTATTTAGGCTTAGGGATAAAAAGAACTCTGCGCATGTAAAACTTTTTTCGTTCACGGTTCTCGAGATTTTTTGTTTTAGGTACATGTTCTTCGTAAACTCACATGTCACCTGTAACTAGGTAACTTGGCTAGTTGAGTATGACCTAGTCATTAAATAAATATATTTAAAAATATGCAATTGAAAATTGTACCTACTTAGCGTAATAAATAAGGTAAATCCTACTAATATTATAAAGCTGAAAGTTTGTAAGTATGTGTGTTTGTTACTCAATTACGTAAAAACCGCTGAACCGATGCGATGAAACTTCAAATATAGCTGGATGGAGACCTGGAATAACACACGGGAACGATACTTACGCGGGTGAAACCGCGGGGCGCAACAAGATATAAAAAATGTCATAGATAATTTATGTTTAACCTGCACCATAAAACTTCTTAGATACGGTATATATATGCGAGCATACGAGCTAAACTTAAAATCCCTGTCAGATTCGTCGAAAATTGTTGATTATTTTCTTTCGCAATGTTTTAATATTTTCGTTTGTAGCGTTTGTAAATGATATTGCTTCAAAAAGGCTTCGAAACAGTAAGAAGGCTTGAAACTACACCAAAATGTAGGGAACAATATCATTTACTTACACACGTTTTAAACGAAAATATACCTACTAAAACATTGCGTCAGAAAATAAACAACAATTTCCGACAGGGATTTTCAGGTTAGCTCGTATACCTAATCTAAATATATATAACTCAAAGGTGACTAACTGACTGGCATAGTGATCTATCAACGCACAGCCCAAACCACTGGACGAATCTGGTTGAAATTTGTCATCCGCTAAGAAAGGATTTGATAAATTCTACCCCGAAGGGGATAAAATAGGGGATGAAAGATAACACTTCTTAACGCGAGCGAAGCCGCAGGCAAAAGCTAGTAATTATATATAGCCCTTTAAAAGATGGACGCGTTTGCCAGTAATGAATTCGATAACCATACTCATCAGCTTTTCACTCATATATTTGTAGTCTCATTTGATACCATTGTGTTCGTATACACCTAACTAATCTATAACAAACTAAATTGCGGTCGGTCGGAAAATATTGCCAAATATTATGGGTAACGTACACTACTGCGCCGATAAGGATTTGAAAAAGAAGGGTGAGTACAGACTGACTCAGTGACTTGCCCATCTTCTTACCTATTATAGGTAATTATTATAACAAACTACACGGTTGAAGAATATCGCCAAATCTATTTGCAGTAGGTATGGGCAACGTATACTACAGTGCCGAGAAGGGCAGGAAGAAGAAGGGTGAGTACTAACTGAGTACTGACATTACTGTGTTAAATATAAAATATAAAAACCTATAACAATAGTAGAACTACTAGGTAAACTGTACTGTGCTATAACTATAACCGACTACATTGAAAATTGAAACTAACAGCAACAGCATTAGGAACATTTTAGAACATAATTTTTCCAAAATTTAATCTTTTCCTGAAAAGTTGCCGTGAAACTTCGTATAACCAACTGAAAATTTATCATTGTCGGATTGATAAAATAAAACCGATGGAAAAACTGTCATGGACTAAAGTGCGAAGAAAATGGCTGATAAGTAATACCTACACTACTTCTACGAATACTTATTAAAAAAAAAAGTATTTTTGGTTGTTTTTTTAATTACGGAGCTTGATATTCACCAGTAATTTCAACAAGCTTGGTTCGCGATTCACGAGACATTTTTTGTGGTCTTCTACATCTATACTTATAATAAAGGAAGAGAGGACATAAAGTCTGTAAGTACTTGGAAGTAAATTTACAAAAAAAAAGTGGTGTAGGGGACTTAGAATAAGTAGTAGAAGAAAATGTCTGTATGTCTGTCTGTTTCTCTGTTTATCTGTTGGTTCCTTATACAATTAAAAACTACTTATCCGATTGAAATCTGGTTTTCAATGTTAGACAGTTCTATTTTCGAGGAAGGTCGTGGTATACTTTGCATCGAAATCCAATTAGTAAAACCCGAGTAATGAACGAAAAAATGTAACCGCTCGAGAACCGCTCGGCCGCCCGCGCCCCTGATAATGTGTTTTCACTTCTGCGGGTAAAACCGCGGTCACAGCTAGTTTTTAAATATTTAGTAGTAAAAACAAAGCATGTATGTAAGTTTAAAATGGTATTTTTATTCTACATTCACGTTTCAAGCAATGACAAATTGCTGTGCCATTTAAATACTGACTGAGGCGTTCTTTCAGGGAGTAACGAGGCCGAAATATAATTTCCTAATTGATAAGATAACAAAGAAAAAACGTGTGGTAGCTTATAAAAATGTTTTTAAAATATCATGAAGGTGGATCAGTAAGCCATTCATTGCTGAAAACATGCGCGACAGTGAATCGCTTCTGAGAAACTTACTCGCTTTTCCTGGAAACGGTACTATTGGCGCACACATTCTTAAATCGCACGTTGTAATATGGTACACACATAGTCGCCCACGGATTGATAACGCGAGCATGACGGCTTCAACGAGACGTATCAGTGCTCCTATTACACATTTAACTTGTATTGCGTACCCAGCTCTTCTTACAACTAATCAAACAATTTGCTTCACGACAAAATACGCGTCTTGTTCAGCAATTCAGGGGAAACGACGTTCGAAAGTCGCAAATCAATTAACTAATTGATATTAGGGTATCCCTAAAACATACTGTTGTACTAGCAATACTGGCGTTGCAATCGGTGTTACATGCAAGCATCACAAATGAGAAACTTTCCCGTTCTTCTAAAATTCCTACGTATATAGATGTGTTAACTGAATAAAGGCAATGAACACTAACGTCTATTCCAAAATGATTCCAAAATTATTTCACAGAATCAAAGATTGTGTGTGCCTGATTGTGCACTGAGCTGAGTTGTACTGACTACTCCGTTTACTATTAGGGTAAATAATGACTGGCTGAAACGTACGGTTTAACAAAGTATTAAAAATTGATTAAATAAACAGAACTATGTCAACGGTAGATAGATAAGGCAGAAGGCGAACACACAGCTACCAAGTATTTACTGAGATCGATCAAGTTTATTGAATTAAATGGAATCTTAAATGGCGATCGGCACACGGGGGTCAGCGGCAAGATGCCAGCGCTCAATAATAAACGGTCAATAATGTCTCGACATATGAACTAAACAGCAATGAATCAATTTCAGACCAATTTTGAAGCCAAATGTCGTGTCATGCATACTATTATTATTATGGTTAGATCTACGAGGAACAAATTAGATGATTGTTAAATGGGTTGATCAGTCGTACAAGATACGATCTACCCGAGCTTGAAGCAAACATGAACATGCAAAGCAAAAGTTAATAAAAAGGCAGAGAGCTATCATCTGCCTTGTGTTAAATTGTTAATTAAAAATTGTTTGTCTACTTACTTGGTGAGGCTGGTTGGTGCATCGCAGACGGGCCGGCGCTCCGCAGCCGCGTCTACCATGCCTCTGCATCACCGCGATGGGCATCACTCGCGATACCTCGCCTCGTCACCTCACACCACCACCCACCGTCACAACACAGACATCACAAGTTTCAGTACCTCACACAACCCTCAAAGTCTACGGACACCCGACACTGATACCTTCGGCAACATAACACTGATACGAACAACTTAGGTTTCACACTGCGATATACGATACATCACTTATAAAACAACTGTTTTATATTATTAATTTGTGTTTAATCAATCAGATGAGAACCACCAGCATGCAGATTTACCTGTAACAAACAAAAAATAATAATAGAAGAATGTAAAAGTTGGGAGTAGAAGGATACGATAATGACCGATTAGGTTCTTCTTTCGGCTAGAAAGCTGTTCTAACTCATTTAAACATATCTGAACCGACTTGTATAATGTATACTATATTTAATGGTAGGTATGTTGATGATGGTTTGATTGTAGTCTTCTACAGATATTGGGTATATTTATATTAGTATTGGGTAACCTGCACGTGGATTTTTGATTGAAGAAACCGAAAAGGGGATAATTACGTGGCTCCATCACGTGACATCAGATTTCGATGATTATTTTTACAATAAAAAAACAAAAGGTAAATGATCTCGTTAAATTGGTAAAGATATGATGAGGATCCTCGGAACTACAGTGAGAACACCTCCGCAAAATCAGTAAATTGTTCACTTTTATATTTCTACCCGTAGGAACGAGATTTATGGAGCACCGAACTGAATTTTGAGTAACGTTAGTTGAAATAAGGTTAGTAACCTAGTATAATTTGGTAGGAATCGTTTGTTAGTAACCAACTGACAATGCGTTGTCACTTCTGCGGGTGAAACCGCGGGGCGTAGCTAGTACAGAATAAAACAAACAAACAAATAAAACCACGGGGTCGATAGTACTTAAGAGTAAAATTGGTCGTAGTGGTACTGGTAGTAGCAATAAATTATGGAAATTAGTAAATGAGGTGTGCAATGTGCATCACTCATACCCAGCGAGGTGGGTGCCTACTTTACTAGTACATAACTCGTGGTCACGTGGTGGTGGAGATAGTGTCACAATCTATCTGGCAGGAAAATTACGGATATAATAATTTACCCGCCGCGCCGCCCGGGCATGAGGACGGTTGGGTTAGAAATCTCTGTTCTCTATCCTCAGGATCATCAGTTAGTGTCTTATCCTTTTGAAGCCCCCCAGCATCTTGTTCGTTCATCTCGGAGGAGTAAACTCCCGGGGAGCATATCAAACTGCTTTTTTGCAGCTTGTCAAAGGGAACTGTTAGCGAGCAATCAAAGCAACCACTTGTTCAGCAAACCAGCTCCTTTTGTGTCGCTATTCCTACCTATCTATTGTCATTACAATCTCTTTGCTACAAGTACCTACTTGGGACGAAAGTTGGTAAGGTACCTAGGAGCAAAGGATTTATTTGTTCATAATATTTATCATTACAAAATAATTAAGTAGGTTAGGTAGGTATACTACGCTAGTAGGTAGATAGGGTAGGTACACAGGTACTTAAAATATTTGAATTAATGTTCGTAGTGTAGCTTCTGCGATCAAGTTAGTAGCTAGTACAATTTTATGTATGAGATCATCGATAAGTTTACACAGCAAAATGTAATAAATATAAATATGACTCACCAATGTACTTTGCTATACAGCAGAGACCGTGTAGGTTATCATCATTATCACTATCGATGAACGTCACATTTAATAATACCTACAAACGCGATTCGCCACCAATTACTTACTTTAATTACCTATTTATTTCACTGTTGAATGATACATGGAGGGTGGTTTGGTTTATGCTGAGAAAGAAAATTGAGCAAGCAAGCGATTTCATTAGCCAGAAAGAAAGAGAAACAAAACAAAGCAAGATGTAAAATCCATATTTCCAATTTTAATATCTGTGCTGCCATCTGTGTGATTATACTCATACCACGTAGTAGTTTACTTTCGAAATTGACGTAACTCATGTTTGAAAGACGTCTTAAAATGAACCTAAAATGTTTGTTCAAGAATTTATAACTCACATTGTATTTTTTTATCGTATTATCAAATCAAAATTGAGGCACAATTATAGATTTTGACCACATTTTTTTGGTAAAATTACGTACCAATTCTTTTTATATTCATGAAAGGTCAAAAATAACAAAGACTTAACGTTTGTCCAAAGTTACGTCGTTCTAAACGAGAATAACTTTTTTGTGACAATGTCTGCATCTGTTGATTAAAATTTGAAACATAATAAGCTTCTAAACAAGGTCAACAGTTTTCATCAACTCGCAGTAGACAAAAATAATTAGAATACGTGAATTAATATGTGCAAACGTCCAATAATTGCATTCAGAGTGCGTCTTCAAGAGAAATATCACTTTAAGTGTCCGCGAAAATGACTCGTACTTTGTTTTTCGCAATCACAACGTTACATGAACATGGATGACCTAAAATGCGAATATGTGAAGAAAATAAAATGTTTGGAACTCACAGAAAGTGCAAATTAAAGAAATTATGATGTTTCATTTGTCGTTCTACAAGAATCATTGACTTTATCGTACCATCGCTTTACAATTTGGGAATGCTCGGTCGAAAAAGTGAAAATGTGATGTGTCAAACTGATTGTTTACCTCACAGACAGGTGAGCGGTTCATAGAACTGGTACGTGAGGGCGGCGGGAGGCGGGCGGTATGTCTGATCGGTCGAGTCCTGTGAACGGCGGCTACGAGGCCGCGAGGCTGACCGTCCGCAAGGATCTCTTCCCTGAGGACAGCCTCTCGAAGGTAGAGTCCGGTGACGACGACACTCTCGACGAGGACGAAGTGTCCTGCGTGAAGCTAGAAACGGACTTCGAGCAGAGCATCGACGAGATCGCTATTCAGAAGCAGCAGCTGATCGCCAACGGAATGATGTCCTCGCCACCGCGTTCACGTCACAAGAAGCGAAAACAACACTCGAAACGGGACTCTGAGAGATCCAATGTTAATGGTTGCTTTCCTTCAGAAAACAAGCGGAAAAAACGCTCTAGACATAGGACTCGTTCATATAGTGCAGAAGTGTTGAAAGTGAAAAGTGGTAAAAACTTAAGTTTAGTGAGTAGTAGTGAGTGTCAAGTGATGAACAATACTGAGGAGCAGGAGGAGGAAGAAGAGGCAGTGCCGAGCCCGTGTAGTAGTTCAGACGATGAGGTGCTCAAGTGCAGTGTAAAGTTACCCATTATCAATGTGCCACCACGACAGAGTGGTAAACCCTACAGTCATGAACTTAGTCAATTATCAACTAAAAAGAGGAAAAAAGACTCTAAAGAGAGAAAAACTTATGCAATAATACCGTGTTCTGGCAAACCGAGGTCTATGCTGGATATATGTTCTCGTAGCAAAAAGAAATCAAAGAAGGTTGATAGTGTGGCCACATATCGAAGTCAGATAGTTGATACCAATACAATGAAGATTAAGATTAGAAGAACTAGTGTCCATGATACTGTAAGTTATACAAACACTGATAACATTTTTTATACTTAGAAATATTTTTAGCAAGGATATATTTTCAAAAAAAAACCTCATCCCCATCCCCATGCCTTGAGATATAAAAACGAAAAGAAATATTAACATTTTTTATGTTAAAACCTTGTAATGCATGCTTATTTATTTTATGTTACATTGATACTAAATACACTTAGATAATTTAACTTAGACTGGCTGGCTGACTGAATATGTGAATCAAAAAAGCTAAAACAGGATTTTGTCTAAGATTTGTGTTGAGAAACTTTCTCATATGTTTTAAGTAACCACTAGACTTAGATTTATTATTTATTTCTAGCTGTTAGATCAATCTTACTTCTTACTAATATTATAAATGCGAAAGTTTGTAAGTATGTATGTATGTATGTGAGGTTGTTACTCTTTCACGCAAAACTACTGAACCGATTGTGATGAAACTTGGAATATAGGTAGCTGGGGACCTGGATTAACACATAGGCTACTTTTTATCCAGATATTCCCGCGGGAACGGGACTTACGCGAGTGAAACCGCGGGGCGCAGCTAGTATAAAATAACAATGAAAGATTATATTTTACATTAAATAAATCTAGCTGAATCATGCAGTTTTACCCATTAAACTTTACAATCCAACACCACAATTTTGGAGTGGAGAGGGGTGGGGAGGTGGTAATT
This sequence comes from Idaea dimidiata, assembly GCA_949358125.1. NCBI lineage: Eukaryota > Metazoa > Arthropoda > Insecta > Lepidoptera > Geometridae > Idaea > Idaea dimidiata. The sequence continues at coordinate 8,190,562 of OX442338.1, forward strand.
GGGATGTACAATACAACCTTCCCTCACTACCCCATATAACTTATAATCCTGGAGATTAATTATCCAGGATAAAACCATCCTGTCTGTCTGCATTCCAAGTTTGATTCAGAAATTGTTGTATAAACAAGTTACAAACACCTAATAAAACACAATATTTACCAGGTTTTACTCACGTTACAAACTCCTTCCAAATTTTCACATTTCGAAATAGATCAAGTAATTTGACAAGTGTACTTGTAGTCCATCAAACAGCAGATCTCGCGAGAACTGTATTAGGATGTACATACTAAAATAAACAATACTTACGTTCAAAAATAATGGATATTCCAGTGAGTTTGTGATGAAGAGATGGACCAATATCCTTTTAGATAATGGGCTTGATTATTTAATTGTTTACGGGCTTGTTTCCTGCATTTAAATTGGGAAATATACCACATAACAAAACAACCTGTATGCAAAGTTTTATCAAATATCCCCATTTTCATGCAGTTAAAGCTGGACTTGGCTTATTCAAATTATATCATGTTCATTATTCCATTGCATCCACTATCACCTCATTGCATGGGGCCTACCAGCCTCAACTAAGCCCTTGAAGTTTTCACTGGATATTCAGTAATCATCAATAAAGGTCAGCCAGAACTTGAAGCCAGAACATGAATTTATTAATAAAATTGCAATGAAATTATGAATAAAAAACCTACAAACATCCTTAACACATTTCTAAATCCCGAACAGCAATCTGATACCATTATTAGTCTCATCTCTTTTAACTGCTGTGTGTTGCTCTAAACCTCAGCTGATAGCATTAATTACCAATGTATGATGAGGACAATGTAGCATGTTTGCCTAGAAGATACCTATTCGTCCACTCTAAACTAGAAGACTCCAAAGATTGTAATATAAGGGAAATAGTCATTCAAGCAAGCAAAAAATAAGATACTAGTGAAAGTTAAGTCAAAATCTGATCATTAGAATTCCACATGCAACTAAGACATAACAGTGGTAAATGTACTACAAATTAAGTGCAAACTGTTTAAATTAAAACAACACATTTGCATAAATATTGGATTCATTCAGACTACCTTATTGTCTTAGCTTTTAGTTTTATTTTCTTCAAAGAATTTCTTAAATAATATGTATTATTATTATTAGTGGAGTGGTGTTACTTAGTTAATTAAAAAACAAGTTATTTGATAAACACTTCGGAATTAAGATTATGCTGGATATGACGACAGTCTAAAGTTGTGCTTGACATTATTTGACGGCTTCTGTGGTGCGTCTTGCGAAGGTCCGACTGCAATGCAGAAGGCTGCGGCTTTATTTCCGATTGAGTGCAAGTATTTATGCTTAAAAATAAATATTATTTGTTTCTGGTCTGGGTGTTTTCTATGTATCTTAAGCATGTATTTACATAGTATAATAATATGTATTCTACCCGTTGTCCTCCAGTACCTATAACATAAGCCTAGTGCTTAGTTAGATGTGTGTGTGTAATGTCATGCAACATTTATAAAATACTAGCTGCGCCCGCGGTTTCACCCGCGTAAGTCCCGTTTTCGCGGGATTATCGGAATAAAAAGAAGCCTATGTGTTATTCCAGGTTTCCAGCTCCCTATATCCTAAGTTTCATCGCAATCGGTTCAGTAGTTTTTGCGTGATTGAGTAACAAAGTCACAGACATACATACTTGCAAACTTTCGCGTGTATAATATTAGTAAGATCATTATATGTTCATCTGAATACACTGATGCCTTTAAAACATGCTCAAAATATTCCAGGTAACACCAACACCGACTTCAATATCGGAACTAGGTCAGAGGAAGTCAAAGAAGAAGCGTGCTGCTTCACCAGTCGCCAGCGAGAGTTCAGGCGAGGAGTACGACCCTTCGCGCGGGGATACGGCCGCTGCCATGAGCGTAGCTGCGCCTAAACCTCGGCACAATCGCTCGAAGCCGAAGAAAACCAACAACAATAAAAGTAAGGGTATGTAAACAATTAAACAATATAACTAGGTAGATAAAGGTTTTTTTTGACAGTAATATAATTCAGATACCTATTTATTATTGTGTTATTTATAATAATAACTGGCTCTAAAAGGTCTATTATTTGTTTAACAAATACAGTTTTTATTTCTAACTAGCTGACCCGGTGCACTTCGTATCGTAACTTCGTACCATTGGTCATATCGCAAAAAAGTACCTTGATACTGATAGCAGTTTTTCGTATTTTTGATAATGAATCCCCTTTTATTTGCTACCGAATGTATGAGAAAAATAACTAATCTCTATTTATTTTTTGCTACTATTAAAGATTTTTATCAAATTTTAAAGAAATACTAATAACAAATCAAACATTTTAAAAATCAGTCTAACCATTTTCATGTGAATGCATTTGGAACTGACACAACTTTGTTTTAAATACTTACCACTTATAGCAATAGATATAAATCTATACTTATATTATAAGGACGAAACATTGGTAACAATTTTTTTTTGGTAAAAAAAAATTGGTAACAAAGTTTGTATGTATGTAAATGGGGGGTGATATCCGAAACTACTGGACCATTTTCAAAAAATATTTCTCCATTAGAAAGCTACTTTTGATCCCGATATTCCCACGGAATCGGGACTTACGCGGGTGAAAATATGAATATACATTTCTAATGCCTAGTATGCACTAAATACACTAAGAGATGTAGTAACTGATGAATCTGAATAATTATTCTCAGATGAGAACACATACATTCTTACAAGTAACTAACACCTGAATTTCATTCTGTTTTAGATAAAAGTGAAAAGACTGAAAGAACTAGAATTAATACTGCAGTAATTAAGGACACAGGACCACAGAGCCCTTGGGGAAAATCATTGCCTAGTGAGATGCTCCTCAAAATATTCGAATATGTTGTGGCTTCGCAAGGCAGTTTACCTTCTGTAATCAGGTACTGATTTTTTTTATACATGTTAACGATAATTCAATGCTTTCATCTGATTTGTGTGTTTGCAAAGAAAGCTTCGAAATGTCAAGATAGATTAGTCTTAGTGCTCTATACTTTTCGCCTCATCATCATCATCTCAGCCTTTATTCGTCTATTGCTGAGCATAGGGCTCCACCATACGAGACGCCACAAATAGCGGTCGCCAGCCACCTCTATCTTACGACTCCACGAGACCGCTACAATGTCATCGGTCCACTGAGTAGGTGGTGTTCCAACACTCCGTTTCGCATTACATAGTTTTCGCCTTTAATTTAAAATTAAATATTTTTATTGAAAAATTAAGATAAACATGGATCCTACTAATTTTATATAGCTAAAAGTTTGTGAGTATGTGTGTTTGTTACTCAATCACGTCAAAACCGCTGAATTGATTGCGTTAAAACTTGGAATATAGGTAGCTGGAGACCTAGAATAACACATAGGCTACTTTCTATCCCGATAATCCCGCGGTAACGGGACTTATGCGGGTGAAACCGCGGGGTGCAGCTAGTTAATCATAAATATTACCTCATAACTAACATAATCTGAACTCATATAGCACACATAGCAGCCTAATTCTACTTTGGCGACTACCCTAGTATCTACATATAATGTTAACTATATTAAAAAATAATACGCGCGCAGACCGCATGATACGTAGTGATACTAGTCAGGTATCGGGACTAAAAACTAAATATTATTTTTTAATATAGTTGATATGGAGTTCCGAAAAGTAACGCCTAATACAATCAATTATCTATAATGTTTGTTAAACCTATTATAAAATTATCGTGCTTCTAGGTTGGGACGGGTGTGCAAGTTATGGCATAGTGTTAGTTGTAGACCTGAACTATGGAAGAACGCAGATCTCGCCCAATTCACGTCGGAGAAATGCAAGACGGATTATAAGTTAGTTTGGCTCTTGGAGAACAGACTCTCGCAGTGTCAATCCTTAAATATTGGTATGTAATCTTATTTTAAGGCTTAAGTATGTTTATGCGTGTCTTAGGTTTAATTATACTTATGTCACTGAAGTAATTACGCCTCTAGACTAAAATCACAAGACCTTAATACTATGGCCTTGAACTTCAATTGCCAATCCTTAAATATTGGTATGTAATCTTATTTTAAGGCTAAAGTATGTTTATGCGTGTCTTAGGTTTCATTATATGCCACAGGAGTAATTACGCCTCTGGACTAAATCACTAGACTAAAATACTATGGCCTTGAACTTGCATTGCCAATCCTTAAATATTGGTATGTAATCTTATTTTAAGGCTTAAGTATGTTTATGCGTGTCTTAGGTTTAATTATACTTATTCCACTGGAGTAATTACGCCTCTGGACTAAAATCACAAGACTAAAATACTATGGCCTTGAACTTGCATTGCCACATTTTTGAGGAAAACATGATTACACTTTGTAAATATGATTCAACAAATTTGACACACCTTGACCTTAATTGTTTTATTATTATATCAAATTAGTTTACCTTGTATGATTTAACTAATATTTTTGTTTAGTCAATTTTTTTATAGCACTAATATTATTAATGCGAAAGTTTAGATGTTTGATTGTTTGTTTGTGTGTCGATCACGCAAAAACGGCTTGAAGGGATTTGGCTGACACTTGCCTAGTTTATAACCTGGATTAACACAGGATTTTTTGTACGCGGATACAAAGAGTCTTGTGTATCGAATACTGTCGCGGTATTCCCATGGGAACTGTAACTATACGGGCAAACCCGCTCACTAGTGATAATACAAAAGCGAAAGTTTGAACATAAATGTTTTTTACTACTTTCAAAACTACCGAACCCATTGTGATCAAACTTAAAACTTGCTGATGCCCTATTAAGATTCTTACAGCCGAATACAGAAACGTCATTTAAAATTTGAGAGGTTCTTAAATTATTGAGCAGTTTCTAAATTTAAAATTAGTAAGTATGGCAATTTTGAAGTTTGAGAGCTGCTTCTTTGATAAAGTAGTTCTCAAATGTTGAGTAGCGTTTCTGTATTCGGCCGTTAGTTAATTATTTGAAACTGGTACCCCCGAAAATTTCTTGTCCAAAGATTGCCTAGTGATTAAAAATTTTCAGGGGCCATAAGACATTTGACGCATTGTCAAAATCACATTGCTTTTTTAGGCCTACTGTCCACACGTCGTCTTTGTAGGATATAATTATGTAACCTACAAATGAAGACGTATTTTGCATTTTTGTTATGTCCACGCTGCTTCATGCAATAGTCAGTTACGCTACAAAATGTCAAAATGAGTAGTGACATGTTGACGCGCGCACCGCTTGACGAACGCATGACGAACGGCTGACGCGACGTTGCCGCTTCGTGGACACAGATTTCATTGTGTCTATGCAAGATGCAAGCATTCGTCTTGCAATCGTCAATGGACGAAAGCGTGCGTGTGATGTGCATATCTAATATAGGGTGACATGGCCTAATATAGAAAAATGAACAACTCAAGCGTGTGAACTAAATAGGCGGTGCTCGGCGACAGTTCGAATTAAACATCGATCCTACAGCAAATATAACTTATGGTGGTCCCAACTAGTCGTTAATAAATAGCCCCTGCAAAAGTATTGTGTATGTTTCAGCTCAATGGAAAGTGTGTAACGTGTCGTGGGTGCTGGCGTGCGTGGCGGACTACTGCCCGGCGCTGGTGGAGCTCAGCGTGGCCGGCTGGAGCCGCATCACGCCCGACCAACTCTTCGACCTGTTGCAGAGTCTGCCGCGTCTGCAGCGGATTGACTTGTCGCTTACGGTAATCTTCAGATACTAAATAATATGGTGTATGTGTTGGAATCATGAATCTTATTTAATTGACATCTGCAAGTAATTATAGAGGAACTTTTACTTACTTACTATTTGTTGACATAGCACCACTTGTGCAGATAACACTAACTTAAATTACGAATAAATGATTGACATTTTTAAATTTCAAGTTTAGTCAATATGTGAATACTAACGACCCTAAAGTAAACTTAATTATTAGTTAAACTAATCAGCAACCTTATTTCACAATTAGATTCTCTATTTTCTGTTCAATTAATTGTTAATCGAAAACGTTGGTAACTATAGTGTAGCGAGAAATCGCTAATAGTACAAAAGTTTTAAGATTTTTTTTCTTCAAAAATATGAACATTATGCAACCGTTTTTCAAAAGAAATAAAACAGAGCGATGTCCCGTACTAAAAATAAAAATGGCTAACGTTCGTCATATTGCTGCCGTAATTCAATATAATTGGGCAAGTTATCTCTTCTTTATGTCTGTTGAGATATAGACAAAAACAAATCATACATTTTAATAAAATCGTCGAATGTTTGCACACCTGTGAGTTTAAACTACACGTTCACTCGATAAATACCAAATGTTTAAAGATGGTATTAATTGGTTCGATTGTTTCCGCAGTCTGAAACAGGTGGATCGGGAACGTGCCTCTCAGCGGCGTCGATGGCGCGTCTCTGTGAGAACTTTGGATCTCGTCTCACGCATCTCACACTCACCAACAACAAGTTCACCGCGTTACCGCAGATACTAGCTTCGGTGGCGGTAAGTTAATAACAATACGCATGTGGAACCTTCGAAATGTTACAATAGTCCCGATTGTTCTTTCTACAACCGGCGATATCCCTAAACAACTGAATCAGTCACTGAACTCACTTGGTCTACCTAGTTTCAAAATTAATAATTTACAAAAAGCTGTCAACTTAAATACATGGATCGTCCGAAAATATTTGCAGTTAGAGTCAGGAATTGAATCGCTACCTAGTGATTTATCTATCAACCACATTACAACAATCTTTTCTACTTGGCTTAGGCCTGTAAATTAGATTAAAAACCGGTTTTAAGCCGAGATTAAAAGAATATAAAAAGAAAATAATAATAAATATTTTATTCATGCCAATAACTTACATTTGTATCGTGGTAAATTACAGATGGTGATGATAAAATAATGTACTAAGTAATTAAAATGTGATTAACAATATAAGTTCAAAACATACTGTTGTGTTTACGAAACTTTTCGCAAAATCACGAGGAAATACTTTATTTATTTTTACTTAACGGGTACTATAGTACTTGTGGCACAGCTGTCTTTCACGTTGGTCACAGCGTTGGTTCGGATGATCAGCATTTGACGGTTCAAATCTCGCCGATTACGAATTTTTGACAACATTTTTAACAAAACATCAGTTTTGCAGCGGGAGCGCTTGAAGATGGGTTATTTTAATTTAAATTTTATTAATTTTGTGTTTAATGTGCTCTTTTTATTTTTAAATAAATCTAAAACGCTAACATAAACAAAATCTTCTAAATCGGACCACAAAGACGATATCGCCTTATATCATTTTTTTTAAATTAGGCCTTAAAATCTTTAAATGCAGTTTTACTTATTTTTGAAAATAAAAGAATGTTTCCTTTCAGCAAAATTTGCCATCAACAATATTAAGGGTACTTTTCCTCTAACCACAATATTTTTTGTTCACCTACAAATAATAATGACAAATAGTTTATTTACCAAAAACAAACAAGTAGGTACTAGAAACTACTAGATACATACATTTCCAGATATATTTAGTCACAGTTGACTAAGCGTGAGCTTGTGTTTCAGCATCCAGCGCCAAACCCCCCAGACTACTACAATAATTTGTTTAGTAATGTAACAATAATTTATCTCTAAGACACCATAATGGTAGTAAAAACATATCGTGTATCAGGCTCACTGCTCGAACCTGTCGGTGTTGGATCTGTCGGGCGCGCTGGCCACGTCGCACCCGGCGGCCATACCACTCGAGGCACTACAGAAGGGCTGCCCCAAGATGCGCGTCTTCCGCGCCGCCAACGCGCAGCTCGTCCTCGCCTCCGCCACCACTTCACAGCAGGTAAGCCTACTTGGAACCATTCTACACTTACACCTAGCATCGAGAGTCGATGTCCACATTCAGTTTTACCGGGTTTTACTCGCGTTTTATTTAATAACGCCATTAATACAAAAGTACCGAGCTTTCGCTAATTTTACAGTCAACTTTTTCAAGGTTGACTGACATGTAATTCGTCTATTTTATTATTCTAAAAAGTTACTGTAACGATTCGTCTGTTTGATATTCTAAAAAGTTAGTAAAAGGAACAGAATTTACTAGAGAAATAAAGTAGACGAATTACATCTCAGTCAACCTTGAAAAGGTAACTGTAAAGTTAACGAAAGCTCGGTACTTTAGTAATAAAGCCGATTTAAATAAAACGCGAATGAAACCCGGTAAATATTGTGGTTTATTATATTATGCAAAATCGCGAAAACCTTAGACAAAATCACATTTATATTTTCAAAATCGTTATAAGCAAGCACATCATAAATTGTTGGTTATCTGATAAAAACTGAAAATTAAAGACAAGATAGATAGCGACTTTTGAAAGCTGATTGTGGTCATTGATTTTTAATGTGGTCATACAATTACTTAAATTAAAGATGCTTGAAATCGTAACATTTTTAGAACGTAAATGCATCTTCAACTGAGTAATCTAGGTAATCTAACGGTTTATAGCCTGCCTAATGTAGTTTATTTGTCGTTCGGTTCGACAGATGGAGGCGGCAGGCTGGAGCCTGCTAGAGGAGCTCTCGATAGCTGGCGAGGCGGTGTTCGAGGCGGAGTTCGTGGGCGAGTACCGGCTGGGAGACGAGGCGTTGGCGCGCCTCGTGCGCGGCGCCACCAGGCTGCGGCTGCTGGACCTGCGCGGCCTGCAGCGGCTCACCGACTCCGGGCTGGTGCGCGTGCCGGCCTGGGACCTGCAGCATCTCTTCCTCGGAGGTTATAGCTTATACTAATAAAATAAAAAATAAATAATTAAAAACACAAACTTAACCTATAACCTTGGGGTCTTCAAATCCAGAGTGAATAGGTACCTTCTAGGTAAGCATGCTTCATCGTCGACCTCATCCTCGCTTCCCATCAGGTGAGATGAGGTCAAATGCTGGCCTATTATGTACAAAAAAAAAAACAAACTTAGGAACTATTTATACTGATATTATAGTGACGTCGACGACTCTGAAACTACCTATTTTGATTAAACTAGATAGGATTATTATTTTTTTAGGTACGAGGTGGTGTGTATCTCCAAAGGGTGCATACCAACCCCCTCGTACCTAGACCCGGTAGGCCGCGGCCCGACGATGACTCGTCGGTAGTTGTATATGAGCTCTTTCTTAGTTATTGGCTTTTGCTCGCCACAAAGCAGCAGGAAAGAAGCCAGTGTCAAGTAGTAGGTATACATTTTTGCCAGTTATTTGCATTTTATATCAAAACAATCAAGTCGTCGTAGTAAAAGTCAAGTCAAGGACGTCATTGTAAATGGGGGCTCTTTACAATGACGGTAAACGCGAGCTTTGGAGACAACGCTAAAGTCCATGTTTTGCACCGATTTTTAATTTCGTTACACTTGTACACCTTCACGAAACTAAATTGATTAATAGGCCCATGTAATTAAACAATTTACATGCATTTGAACTAGGTTTCACAAAAATGAAAATTTAGCAACTCATCTCCTCATTTGTAATTGCTCTTTTAGCACCACCCAGGGATCACTTGTGAAGCACTAAATCCTATGGACACCAGCTATACGAACCTACAAAAGTAAATGTTTTTCAAGATCCTCACAACGGACATGAAACTTAAAGTTGTGTTTCCTCAGGGTGCAACGTAACTCGTCAGAGCAACGCGTGCCTAGAACTGATCTGCGAGAAGTGGTCTCACAGTCTCATCGAGCTGGACTTGTCGTGGGCGTCCGCAGCGCGCGTTCTCGACGACGCGGTCGCAGCGCTCGCTGACTCGCCCACCAGCAAACTCAAGTAAGTCGTCTGTCTACCCTGAAGGAACCGACTGTAAAGTCGGTGGGAACGTCCGTACTGCATTGTAACAATGCTGTTATTAAATACCCTGCGGTTTCACCCGCAGAAGTGAAAACGTGTTATCACAGGCGCGGGGGGCCGAGCAGTTCTCGAGCGGTTGCACTTTTTCCTTCATTAGTCGGTTTTTACTTATTGGATTTCGATGCAAAGTATACCACGACCTTCCTCGAAAATAGAACTATCCAATATTGAAAACCAGATTTCAATCGGTTAAATTTTTAATTGTATAAGGAACCGACAGATAAACAGAGAAACAGACAGACAGACATGAATTTTAAAAATTATATATTTTTCTTCTACTACTTATCCTAAGTCCCCTAGACCACTTTTTTTAATTTACTTCCAAGTACAGAGTTTTTGTCCTCTCTTCCTTTATTATAAGTATAGATATAGAAAACGCGAGTTAAACAATTGCAATTTCTTGAAAACATAAGAAAAAACTAAATTGTCACAAAAATATTAGGTCCTTTCATATGAAATTAGTGTTTTGATGTGAGTGTAGCAAAGAAAAAAACCGATAGAGGAAAAAACAAATGAATTACGGTTTTCAAAACACAAAAGCATAAGTTATTAGCTGTATAAATTGGAAAGTGGAATTCCCAACCAAAGACTAGATACCTATTTGAGATCAAAGTGGCCAGTACGACAAAACACCAATTTCATATGTGGGGACCTCATACTTTATTGCACTAAGAAGTTGTATACAAATAATGATCATTTAAGTATGTAAACTTATAACTATGACTTTAGTGTGTTTCGGGACGCGCCCTCCGATGAGAAGAAACCACAAGAAACTCATGGGGTTTTTTTTTTTGTGATCATGTGTTAAATTACAATCGTCATGATACAGATATCTTTATTTAAAACAGGAGCAATTAACGATCATATTTATGAATTCCTTTTTATTTAAATATGACGACGTATACGTATACGACGTACGTTTATAATGAATATATTATTTGAATCTAGCAATTTCTTGTTTGACTTGTTTCCAAATTTAATTCAAGTAGTTCCGGGCGTTTTGGCCACTTTTGAGCATCATTGATCATACAACAGCTTACTATAGCTTTAGTTTTAATAATGATTTAATTTTTTTTGTAGGGTCCTCAATTTGTGCGGCTCATCCGTGTCCCTGGAGCCGGTGAAGAAAGTCCTCCGCAAATGTCTCCACGTCGAGTCGATAAACCTGAGCTCGTGTCGCGCTCTGCCCCGAGGTATGAAACGTTTGTACACAGGGAAGGAACTACAAGATCTCAAGGACAGCTTAGACCCCGCGAAAGTGAAAGCGAAAGAAGAAGCCGAAGAAGCAAAGTCCAAGAAGAAAGGCAAAGACGTTAAAAAGACCGAAGCCGATTCGAAAAGTGACGCTAAAGAGTCGAGCTCCACCACTCCAGAAACTTCCGATTCGAAGTCGGAATCTGTCTCGGAGAACAAGTCTTCCTCGTTCTTATTCCAGGAACCTAAAAGCGTCGCTAGTTCGGCGACGAATAACCTCGAGAAGAGTAGCTCTACGTCAGACTCGGGATCGAAATCCTCTCCAGAGAGCAAAGCGACCGAAATCATCACGAAAGATGAGGGCGGTACCGTTCCTGAAGGGAAAAGTTCTTCGAGAGACACTACCCCGAAGCTTCTCAGCCCGCTACCTCAGTCCCGACCGGACTCCTCCTCCACGCCTAGATCTGATCCCGCGAAATTCGATCCCAGCAGTCCACACTTCAGCCCCGTTTCGAAACCGGATAGTCAAGTACAAAACAGTCCCGACGTTCAACCCGAAACGGTCAAAGGCTCTTCGTGGAATCTCGGATCATATAAAACTACTCCCACTCACAAATCCGAGGCGAGTCCTTTGAATAGGTTAGATAGTAAATTAAAACACGGCAAAATGATCGAGCAATGCAGTCCTACCACTTCCCTAGAAAACAAACGGAGCCCGGAAGCGTTAAACAAGGACATAAAGAATCCGAACAGCTGGAACTATGGCAACTACAGTCCTATGCCGCGACAGGAGTTTGCGTCTCAGAGAAGTCCTTATTCCGCGCAGCCGAGCCCGGCCCAGCCGAGTCCGTACTCGGCGCAACCGAGCCCGTACTCCGCCCAGCCGAGCCCTTACTCATCTCAGCCGAGTCCTTACTCCGCGCAGCCCAGCCCCGACACCAGTCAGATAGTGAAGCCGGACGTCCCGAAGAGCAGCGCGCCTCCCACCGCGACCGCCTGGAACACCGGCGGCTACAGCCCCATGCCCAAACACCACGCGCCCTTCTCCCCGCACCCCTCGACGCACACGAGCCCCGACCCCGCCGTCGGCCTCAAAGGCGACGTGCTCAGAAACAACCCGAACAGGACGCCCCGACAGTACAGTCCGATGTCTGGGCAGGATCGCTTGCACCAGAGTCCTTACTCGCCGAGGCCGAGCGTCGACGTCGCTTACGCGAACAAAAAGAGTCCCGGCATGGGTAACTACAGCCCGATGATGCGACCGGACTGCCACCTGCCGAGCCCCGACCCCGGCGTCGGCTCGCGCTCGGCGCTCGCGGGCCGCTCCGACCTGTACGGCCGCTCGGTCACGAAGAACGTCGAGGCTCCGCCCGCGGCGTCCATACCCGAGGTGCCCAATCAATGGGGGATAGATAGGTTCAATCAGATGTGCAGCACTCCGAACTTGGAGTCGTTGGGGTGGGGAGCGCCTTCGTTCGGAAGCGAGCAGAGTTCGATGCCGCAGCGGACGGACAGCTTGCCGAGTCCGGGCATGCTGACGACGCCGCCGCCGCAGGCGTGGCCCGGCCTGCCGCCGTTCGAGGCGGGCGGTGGGCGGCGGCCGGGCGCGGGCACTGGCGCGCTCGGCGACCCGTGGAGCATCGGCCAGTACCGCGAGGAGCCGCCGCACGCGACCCACAACACGTTCGTGGAGCAGACCGTCAGCTTCGAGTCGCTGCGGTCGTCGCACCACGGCGCGCCGCACGGGCTCGGCCACGGCCTCGTGCACGCGCTGCCCGGCTACCTCGACGACGGCTTCCCCGAGACGTCGCGCGTCGACTGACGCTCCACCGACCTCGCCTCGATACTGTCGTCGACGAATCTTGTTAGGACTTATTCGTGAAGAACTTTAGGGTGATCTTTTACTTAAGATTGAACAATTCTGTAAATAAGATAATTTAAGTAGAGTTTAAGAGTAAACGGCTAGGAATGCATAATTATTATTTTGCAATCGATATAGTTTATGATATATGTATAAGGAAGATTATATTAATTATTAAAGAGTAGCTAATTCATCCATCGAGTTAGATATTGTTGGATTATACTCATGAGTTAAGTGTGAGTTAAGTCTTTATTTGAATGCCAAAATGTGTTTTCAACTAGGCCAAAATGATTATTTATTTCAATTTTAATATCATTATTTTGTTGAAAGTGATCGGTTGTTTACGGTAACTAGGAAGGTTCATATCAGTTCTATAAGTCGTTGTATTTACAGTTTTTGTAAAGCTGGACATTCCCGTTGACTTTATTACGATTTCAAATGTTCGGTCTCGATTGGTTTACCTATTATTTTTGCATTGTCTTCATTCACACTAGATGCTTTAGATATTGTTGACATGTCTGTTGAGGGATATTGTTAACAATTCATTAGTAATAATGATTAAGAGTCGAGGCTAAGGATACAGTGCGAGAAGCTTTGCCTTTCATTGTTCCGATAAATTAAAAATTAAAAAGATCACAGAAAGAAAAACTAACAGATGCATCACAATAAGGTGGCAGACAATATGTTTCGCTTTCCATGAGTTAATAATAATTGCTCTGATTATAGTCAATGAAATAGTCAATGCATTGTTTCCTTATCCTAAAAAATAGCTTTAAGAGTAGGTGAGCTTCGCTAATGACATCTCTTGAATCTTTTCTCTTTTAAATATCATACAAGATACTTTATCCACCAACATATTCCCAGGTACAATACAGTAATATTATTATGATTTGATAACGAAAGTAAACTTTACATTGTAAAGTGTTGAAAAGTTCCGAAATCGATTAATAAATTTGCCACAGATTGTAACCAATCTACTAACTATTGATCTTACAAAATGCAGCTAATTATGAGTGTTCCTATATTTAATTATTAGTAGCAAATATGATTGCACGAATTTCCATAAAGCGCCATCTAACTCTAAACATAAGCTAGAGGTGCACCACTCAGTCCAGAAATAAAAAAATAATGAATTTCTTTCTATTTTTGCTTACTTAAATAATATTTTCCCTTTAACTGCATTTAATAAAATACAAAGACGTTGTGTATTGTCTCAAAAAGATATTTTAAGTTATCTGACTAAAGATCAATAAATCGAACTAATAAAAAGCAATGAGTTAGTTGCTTTCGACGAGAAATAAGATTTAAAACTATTCTTGCTTTTAGTTACTCTCATACTTCTTTGTTATTGAATCACGTGATTTATTTGTTACATATTTATAGCATTTTATTTTAGAGTGACCATTGTACTTTAGTAATTTTATATATTTTTACTTTTTTATTTATAACGATAAACCAATATGATTAGAAGAATTTAAAGAATCTCAAGAGTAAAAAATAAATAAATTGTAATGGATCACTGTAGTTGTGCATAGGCGCAGGTCAAACTGGGAGTGAAGCGACACGTAAACACTGAGCGTAAATTTAAATAAGTGACATGTGTTCACGCTGGAAACAAATCCAATAACAACAATAACTGTTTTACTTATATTTCAATTCTATTTACGACAATAAAGCTTTGTTTTGCATATCTTAATATAAGAACCAATTTGGGCAATTGAAACCTCGCGATGGTGACATTTCGTTAACGCTAAGTGGCTCTATAGTTCGTGTTTATAAAAAGTTACGTTATCAACGATTCCACACCGATCTACGAAATGAGATCAACAACATTTGCGACGCTAAACAAATTTATCTTCAAATCGCTTCGCGTCCAGTGTGACCTACGCTTTAGTTATGCATATTTTATCAAGATATGAATTTATCCAAAGTCTCATAGAAGAGAGATAAGCACAAATAATAGTCATTTTTTTTATATGTAGAGTGAAACAAAAACTTTGCACAACTTTTAACCAATTTGTTTGTTTAAAATTAGATAATTATGATACCCATTTTACCGACAAAAGCAAAATGTGCATATAATTTACAGTTTTAATATTTTCAAATAGGTTCATCCACTTCAGTTTTATTTGGAAACGAAATTGAATAAGCCTTTTTATTAACGCTAAGTACAAAGTGCTTTGTATAAAATCAAATAATGATTATAATATTTATTACAAAGTTACATAACTTATGTTGTATAAACATAACCATGAGATCCACCAAATATTGTTTCCAATACTTGCTTTAGCCTTAAAATGCCTAATGTTTAACTGAAGAGAATATTTTATAGTTTTATTAACTTATTACAAAATGATAAATAATTATCTACTATACATAGAATGTATAAATAAAATTAGGCGAATATTATGTTAATAATCGTGTACCATAGTGTATGTATAAATTAAAGTTGACTAATATCAGTAAGTTCTGTTATGTAGAGAATTTTGTTTGTAATATTGTTACACCTACGGCATGGACTTCTCAGGTGGTCCAATTTTTATAATCTAACCAATAAAATATCGATGTGGTTGTACATTTACATTTTGAATAGAATGTACTCTATTTATTAAACATCTTTTGTTGAAATGCTATCATCCCATCTGTTTTATAGTACAGTGCACGTAAAACATTATGACCTGAATATAGGCGCGAGTATGCTGCGCAGATTGCGAATTTTAGATGAGCGTAGAGAGTCGGCCGTTGGAAGGGACATCGACCTTCCACTTTGGTTTGCATCGTTCTCTGCGCGGAGAATTCGACTAGTTCTGCGTTATTGCACTAGTGTAAGTGTATGCATATTATGCACCCAAGCTCAATTTGCGACTTCATGCGTGGTTTCGAACTGGCGCATATGTTCCGAATGCCCATAAAGTTTTACGCGCACTGTATCTATCTACCTCTGGTAGGTATATAAAGCTTTTCCTTTTCCCTCTTAACTGCCACATCTTACTTCTTACTAATATTATAAAGGCGAAAGTTTGTATGTATGTATGTATGTGAGTTTGTTACGCTTTCACGCAAAAACTACTGAACCGATTGCGATTAAACTTGGAATATAGGTAGCTGGAGACCTGGAATAACACATAGGCTACTTTTATCCCAATATTCCCGCGGGAGCGGAATTAACGCGGGTGAATCCGCGGGGCGCAGCTAGTGTAGATATAAAGTGCACTTTATGACTTTTTTTTAAATACAAATACTACCTAACTTGTATCTATCCTTGCCTCGCAAAGGAAATATTGTTCTAAATTGGAAAGGTGGTGGATTGTGCAGCCACTAAGGAAAACAGGTCAGATCTTGTTCCACTGCCGTCTTCCTTCTTCTAGATAAGCGCGTTACATCTTATGACTATATCATCACTTATCATTAGGTGAGATAGTGGTTAAAATACATCTATTGAGTGTAAAAAAAACTAATAAATACACAAGTAGTATTAATAATAATAAAACATGGATAAAGATTGGGCGTTAGGCACTAAACATTGCTTCCGCGTAGTTAAAAAGTAAGATGGCGGCCTACATCTCAATACCACTTGGAACTCGTGAGAATAAGGTTTAATCTTTCAGTGCTGAAAACACACACTGCGTTTTTCCCAAGGCACGCGTAATTCTTTGCACACGAGGCTATTTATGGTTCGGGCCTAGCAGCCGAAGTATTAACAATGGTTAAACTTGGTGCGTAGAAAGTGATGCTGAGCTGCAGACTTTTTAGTCTAATATTGCATTCTTATGCCGAAGATAATAATAAATTTTGTGACTAACACACAGCGCCATCTAGCCACATGGTAAGCTGCTAAGCTTGTGTCACGCATGGTGACTAGACAACGGATATACTACTTATATTTATGTTTATTTTGTAAATACATACATATTATACATAGAAATACACCCAGACCAGATATAAATATTTATTTTTAAGCACATTTATACATATTTCTGTATTGCAGCCAAGCGTTCGCCCGACGCGCCAAAGAGGTAGTCATGCAGTCGTCACGGCACGTCGTTGATAACGTAATATTTTATGAGCAGAACAAATTCATTTCTAGGTTTGAAAGTGCTCTTATAAAATCTTAATGTATATTGGAGGAGAAAAAGAAAACACCAGTTGATGCAAGATTAAAATATTATGTACTTTTTGCCCATAATAAGCTAAATAAAACAATATGATAAAATTTTATACACAATAACAATGCCATATTATATAAGCACATTCATATAACTTTAACATTAAGTTGATTATACTAGGTATAAACTTACATTAATTCCAACTTAACTTTCCATTATGCATCAGCAAGCATATTCTCCATATTTTATAACAATTTGGTTAAGGACTCAATTCAACAACGCTCCCATAGAACGGAGTACGGAGGGAGAGGGTTCGTATTCCACGTGTATGAGTTTGACACTTCGCTAGCTCACCGAGTACTCACTAGCGAGCTAGGGATGATTTATATTAGTCGTCCATTGCTCGGCTAGCAGTCGATCAGTCTGTTGCAACCGAGTGGCGGCCGAGCAACAGACAACGAAGCTCGGACACGGAAAACGGTCTAATATAAATCATCCCTAAATTGTGCGTGTACTGTAACTAAAAACATGTACGATTCTCAGATTAAAACAGAAAGGGTAGATAAAACTGAGTTGAGTGATTGCTCTCTCGTTCACGCTGCAATCTGGAATGTCTAACTATCTCTGTCATTGATATGTGTTTCTAGCTCAAAACGAAAAGGAAATAACTATATAATATAGCGCGTCTTCCCTTTTTTATTTTAATCCAAGGTACGATTAGGGTTTTTTTTACCACTAACCTGAGGGCGATCGCGGCATGTACACACTAGAACTTTAGTTACGTTACAGTTCACTAGTCAGTACCCGGCATAATAACATAATCTTACAGTAAATAAAATGCATTATTCTAGACTAGATAGAATCTCAACATACGAATCCAAAAATGATTGCACAAAAAATAAGTACCTACTTAAAAAAGAAAATAATTTCGTTGGTTGATCAAATTCACTGTATGGTACCTATGTCTTTATACACATAAACTGATATGTATGTAAATCAGTCGCTCATAAGTATTCATAGCTTGATCAAATTATAAAAATCTAGCCAAGCCTTCACAGGGTGAGTGGGGGAAAGACGCTTCACGCTTGCCTGTTCTATATTTAAAAAATACTCTTGAATTTGTGCATCCATCCAACCATGTACTTTAAGAATTGATATCATTCGCTCATACTATAGTGATTCGGAAGTTACTTTAGCTTCAATCGTCCAATGTTTTTAGTTTCCGTTGTGAATCAAAGACAAGTTCTTTAAATTCAAATAAAAAAAATCCCTAAGAAGTTGCTGCTAAAAATATGCACGCCGTAGATTGTAATAATTGTGATCTTGCTATCTTTTACTTATTATGAGTTATGAGAGGAAGAAAGGGACGGAAAAAGTTTCGAGTAGCAAATTAATTTATACTGGAATGGAAGCACCAGATTGGAATGTATTTTAGTATAATTCGATGGAGAATATTTAATTCACAATACTTAACAATTAGGCGTTTCGCTAGCTACGCCCCGCGGTGTCGCCCGCGTCATTCCACATCCCATTAGAATATTGGGATAAATATATATCCAAATATTCTAATTAATTGCTATTGACACTTCTTATAAGCATACGTACCTAACCTATGTTTATGTAACCATCCAGCTATCTAAATACAAAGTTTCATCACAATCGGTTTATTAGTTTAGCGTAACAAAATATATATACTTTGGACACCACACACAAACTGTCACATCCTATCCTACTAATATTATAAAGCTGAAAGTTAGTTATTCAATCACGCAAAAACTATTGAACTGATTGCGATGTAACTTGAAATATAGGTAGCTGGAGACTTGGAATTGGACATAGGCTACTATTAATCCCGATATTCCCGCGGGAACGGGACTTACGCGGGTGAAACCGCAGGGCGCAGCTAGATTATAACATAAGTAGAAATCTAGCGGTGCTACCGTGTGCATCAGAATGGCGGGTGTACATATGCAAATTATCATGAATCTAATATGGCTCAAATCTACCTTAATTCTACCTAATTCTACCAATAAAGAAATTAATAGTACCTCTCTGTACGCCTAGAAAACTCAATAAATATGTGAGCCGCCAATCTGACGTCAGGATGGCGGGTGTATTCCTTTTCTGGGCGAAATATCATTCGTCAATATTTATATTCACTGCCATATAAATCTACCTAATTAGTAACTTACAGAACCGTACATAGTAATCAAAATCAGGCAAAGGCTAGAGAGTAATTTTGAAAATAAAATTTCGAAACTTTAAATTTCCGCAATGTTGGTATTTAGTAATGGCGGGCGTGTCGAGAATCTGGGCTAATATAACATAACATAACATATATATAACATAATACTTGACACTGGCTACTTTCTAAACGGCCTTAATTATAAAAAAGTACAATTTTTTTTTAGCCCAGATTCTCGACACGCCCGCCATTACTAAATACCAACATTGCAGAAATTTAAAGTTGCGAAATTTTATTTTCAAAATTACTCTCTAGCCTTTGCCTGATTTTGATTACTACGTACGGTTCTGTAAGGTACTAATTAGGTAGATTTATATGGCAGTGAATATAAATATTGACGAATGATATTTCGCCCAGAAAAGCAATACACCCGCCATCCTGACGTCAGATTGGCGACTCACATATTTATTGAGTTTTCTATGCGTACAGAGAGGCGTTTGTTCCCAACCAGTCACACTGAAACCTGTAACACTGTTACTCGTTGGGAGAACTTTGTAAAATTATTCCCAACCAAACACACTGTAACACGTTGGGAGACCTTTCCGAAATTATTCCCAACCAGTCGCACTGTGAATTGTTAGGGCCGACCTACTCTTAGGTAGGTATATTTTTAGAATGGTCTGGAGGTATACTGATTACTGTTACGTCTTACTACTCTGCTACTTAATGCTTTAATAACAGAAAGTCATTTTTTTTTCCTACTTTACTTACTATCGCTTACGATAAATTAATGTGTGGTACTTAAGTCAAGGGTGACGAAATAAAAGATTAGTGGTAAAATCAAATAAGTTTAATTAGGTATCATTATTAAATCAACATAATAAAAATAATTATCAAAATAAATCATCAATATAAAATAACTTCGCCAAACATGTAAATATTATCATTAAAAGCGCAATACAGACATTCTTGAAAATAAAGATCTACATACATGTGTCTTTCTACTTAGATAACAAATCGACAACATTCAAAACATTAGTAACTCCAAAAATATTTTTCAAATCATCACATACAAGAAGATAGCATTTTATAAGAACTATTTATAAAATTACATATATACAAGGTGTAACGGGTAAGCCCTTTTAATCTGAAAGAGGGTTGTTCTAGACGTCTAGGCGAACAACTTTTGTTGTCGTAGTCCTAGAACAAAAGTTGTTCGCCTAGACGTCTAGAACAACCCCCTTTCGGATTAAAAGGGCATACCCGTTACAAATTGTATATATGTACATATTTTTTATAGTAATTATAAATACTACATACATGTATAATTACTATTTATCAGTATCCTAAATATTATAATAACTAAAAGAACTATTATATAGTTTTATAAAATAAAAAATATCTCCTATAATGTTTTACTAATCAGTCACAGATTGGAACATCGCACTAAACTTAGTAAATATGAAATTATTAATTATGATCACAAAAACTATTTTACACGTTATAATCAGTCTCAAAAGTAGTATCACAATAAATCATCATTATGTTAAATATTAATCGTCATATTCATAAAATAATATGTATATATATATATATATATATTTAAACATCACAGGTTGGAACATGGCACTGAACCTAGTGAATAGGAATTAAGTCTTAATTATTATTTATTACAAAAAACTATTTTACACATTAAAATCAGTTTCATTAGTAGTATCACAGTAAATCATTATTAATTGTTAGTGCCTTAAAATCTCTAAAGCATGGCCCACTGTCATATGACCTAGCGTCAACTCCAATTGTACTTCTTGTATAAATTCATCATTTTTTATAATTTTTTTAGTTCGTTTCCTCTTGGGTGATTTATTTTGCTGTTCCAGTATATTTCTAACTGTGCATTGGGACGAGTTGTCTTTAAGTACATGTAAGAAATGCATTATGTTAGGATTTTTTATTCGCATTGCCTTATTTAATTTACTGTGCCATGCTTCGAGGGCATTTGTGGTACGATGAGTCTCTCCAAAAACACACCACACTTTTATAAAGTCTTCACGAAGCCACTGTTTCTCCATATAATCTATAAATTTCTTTTTTGAGCCAGTATCGTCGCCATCTCCATAACGAGCATTTATGTATACCCAGCCATGGATTATTTCGTGTTCTGGTATTAAAGGAAGGACAGCGCTTAGTTGGATCATTCGAACTTCCTTTCGATCGGGTGACGTGGTCATATTCAGCTCTTTCCCTTTTTTACACGACTGCCAAAGGAAGTGTTATTAAAAATCGCCTTATTATAGTGATAATAGCAACCTTTTACTGTAGTTGAAGGTTGTAATATTTAGGATACTGATAAATAGTAATTATACATGTATGTAGTATTTATAGGAACTATAAAAAATATGTACATATATACAATTTGTAACGGGTATGCCCTTTTAATCCGAAAGGGGGTTGTTCTAGACGTCTAGGCGAACAACTTTTGTTCTAGGACTACGACAACAAAAGTTGTTCGCCTAGACGTCTAGAACAACCCTCTTTCAGATTAAAAGGGCTTACCCGTTACACCTTGTATATATGTAATTTTATAAATAGTTCTTATAAAATGCTATCTTCTTGTATGTGATGATTTGAAAAATATTTTTGGAGTTACTAATGTTTTGAATGTTGTCGATTTGTTATCTAAGTAGAAAGACACATGTATGTAGATCTTTATTTTCAAGAATGTCTGTATTGCGCTTTTAATGATAATATTTACATGTTTGGCGAAGTTATTTTATATTGTTGATTTATTTTGATAATTATTTTTATTATGTTGATTTAATAATGATACCTAATTAAACTTATTTGATTTTACCACTAATCTTTTATTTCGTCACCCTTGACTTAAGTACCACACATTAATTTATCGTAAGCGATAGTAAGTAAAGTAGGAAAAAAAATGACTTTCTGTTATTAAAGCAAAAAGTAGCAGAGTAGTAACACGTAACAGTAATCAGTATACCTCCAGACCATTCTAAAAATATACCTACCTAAGAGTAGGTCGGCCCTAACAATTCACAGTGCGACTGGTTGGGAATAATTTCGGAAAGGTCTCCCAACGTGTTACAGTGTGTTTGGTTGGGAATAATTTTACAAAGTTCTCCCAACGAGTAACAGTGTTACAGGTTTCAGTGTGACTGGTTGGGAACAAACGCAGAGAGGTACTATTAATTTCTTTATTGGTAGAATTAGGTAGAATTAAGGTAGATTTGAGCCATATTAGATTCATGATAATTTGCATTTGTACACCCGCCATTCTGATGCACACGTGCTACCAGTACAGGTACGTAACCAGTAATAAGTTTGCATTCACGTCGTCAGTTTTTGTCACGTTCGCCATCGAAGTAATGTTTTACCGCTACAACAGCGAGATCAAGCATTCCTTAAGTTTATATGTGCCTTATGTGAGCCTTTCCACTCCTTAACATCATCCGAGAATGTAAGGGTGACTTCTTCTAACTCAACTTTTTTATTGAGAGTTCGGTAGAGTTGAAGCGTCAAGTACGTATGTATGTACCCTTACCAAAGAAATTATATTACTAGAACTGGAAAGCTCGTAGAACTAAAAAGTGTTCCGCTACATTGTGCATGCTGTCACTTTCTAATAACACTATTAGAAAGGGACAAAACTCTGCATTGACCATGCTGGTAATAGTGTAATTAGAAAGGGACAAAACTCTGCATTGACCATGCTGGTAATAGTGTAATTAGAAAGGGACAGAGCGCTGCATTGAAGCTATCCACTTTTTAGTTCTACGTGAGAATTCTAGTTCTAATAATACAACTTCTTTGCTGCTTAACCTAACTCTTTCTGTACTGCCTTAATATTAATTTTAGTAATAAACTTTAATTTAGACATGTTAGTTTACCAATTACCGAAAAATGCAGATCTCTTTAATCCTTGTTGTCGTTGCCATAAGTGGATGAGGACTCGTAGACTACTTCTCTTGAGACAGTGTTAAATGCTGTCGTAGTCCTCGTATGAAAAGGTTCCTGTGGAATGTTCTAAGAGATCCTGCTGAGGGTTGGGTTTCTTTTCGCTTTTTGACTTCTTATGTTTGCTTTTCTTCTCCTTTCGCTCAGATTTCTCGCTGTGATCACCTCGGTCTTTGTCTTTTGATTTCTTCTTGGATTTCTTTTTCTCCGGCTGTGGAACAAATTAAATTAATTTGATTAGTTGATTATGTAACTAGATACTTCGATTCAGGTTCGCTTCGCTACATTTCAAAGGAATCTCACCTTAACTGCCTCTTTTGATATATCTGGGTCTTCACCTCCTATAAAAACGAATAATGTTAGTGGTCAAGTTTTTTTAAGTTTTTTTAGGGTTTTTGAGGTGCTATTTGACAATAGGAGCAGAAAACAAGAGGGGGTGCCACTTTTTAAATCGATTCTGCCATGGCGGCACTTGACATCTTTCGTATGAAGAAATAAATTATTATTAGTCGTGGCCTAAGCCTCCCCCCCCAAGAAACCCTTTTTTCGCCTTTTACGATGGGCATATTCGCTACAAAGTGCCAAATACATCGCTTATCTAAGTAACATTTCTACATCGGTAATTTACCTTCAGGTGACCTCCTTGCACTCGAATCGCCCGCCCAAATCGGATAATCATTATCCATTGTCATTTCCATACTATGCCTTTTGAAAATAGGACTGTTATCGACAACAGCAGTAGTAGTGTTTTCATTATTATTATTACTGCTTATCGAAGTTCGGTTCATGAGCCGATCTATGCTTTCCATAGTGTTTCTGGACGTCTGTGACGTGACGTCGGTAGGTTTGAAGACTTGGGAAGGTGGTGGCGTTAGTTCGTCGACATCTATGTCTAGGTCGTCTTGATCGACTATCACTTTCGGATTCGCCATGTTTTCATCGTCACTGAAAGTTATATAGATGAATTAAAAACCATGATCGGCTAAACTGTAGGTATTTCCTCGGGAATTCGTCCGCAATAAATTTTAATATTTATATAAGAACTAGTAAGTATAAGAGTAGTGTTTTGGAATATCGGCTTCAGTTACTGGGCTTCAAATTCTGACGTATTGTGGGGCAATTTTTCTTCGCATTTTTTTTGCATTTTACCGTTTAGACAACCTGGGCCCCTAACTTAACTCCCCGGTTACATCGAGTCAACCTGCTTGGCAGCCCCACAACACTCCGGAAAGCGTGTGGAGATCCAAACAAGATCCTGCGCTTCTGGTCGAAAGAAGCTGACTGGAGCCCATGAAGACATAGTAGGTAGGTAGGTAGGTATGTAGCACGTACCTTTCAGTATCGTAGTGTAGTTCGTGGCCAAGAGTGGCGGGTGTGAGGTCGTCCAGGAAGCTGGTGTCCAGAGTCCCCGCGTAGAACTCGTCCAGTGCGCCGGATGACGTGGACACGTTGTGCCCCGCGGCCTCGCTCGCACTCGCACTCGCCGTCGCCGCACTGAGGACACAAACCCTTTGCAACATGGAACATCGCTAGATGAGAAAGAAACGTTTGAAACATACACTAGTTCCTGGTTCTTTTCATTTTTGTTTCCAGAAATTTCTTCTATGGTTTTCGCGATTTTGCATAATAAAACACTTTATTTATCGGGTTGAATCGCGTTTTATTCATGGTTTTATACGAACCGAGCTTTCGCCAACTTAACAGTTGGCTTTTTCAAGGTTTAGGTCGTTTAAAACCATGAATAAAACGCAATTCAACCCGATAACGCAACGCCCGCCCGCCCGTATTTCTATTTCTATAAATAAAGTGTTTTATTATACCTAAGAAAGGTAACATAAAAATTGTTGCTGTTACTGTGTGTAATAAACATATTTTCGATCTTTCTTTCAATATTTCACGTGAGAAGGTAAATGAGAATGCGATCTGCGATACTGTATGATACGATATGACACGCTCATCAAGATAGGAAGGCCGATAGAATTCGGAGTTTCTGACCTATCTTTCTTAGTAGTTGAACCGGCCTACGTATCGTAACACGGACGAAATAGCTTGGTGTCACAACCAGTGTGGATGGCGGCGATTAACCGGCTGGCCGCTAAAACGGTAAAATAAACACTTGTATACTTACAAATGTTTTCTAATAATACGCAAAAATTAACCTTACTAATAAACGATGATTAACAGATGCATAAACTGTACATCGTTTATCTTTTATTGTGACATGAAGATCCAAAGTTGCCAAACGGAGAAAATCTTTACATAACTCGATCATCTGTTTATCATCAACTATAAGTAAGGGGATACATCTAAGCACCTACACCCCTATATTATACCTATATATTTATTGGCAATAAAACTTATTATGAAAGAAATACATTTTAAAAACATATGTTCTAACCTTTCCTGTTGGTGTAACCTTGGCGGTGTCATGTCCATACTGACTTTGTTTTTAGCGTTGAGTAGTTCTGTGTTAACGAACTGCGTCTGTTTCGGTTGTGGCGTCGGCGGTGCCTGCGCCTGCGCCGGCTCGGCCTTTGGAGTTAAGTTTAACGACTGACCCACCTAAAACGTATAAATAGTGGTAAATATGAATATAATTCCAGTGGTTCAAAAATACGGCAAACAAACAATATTGCAAACATGCCTAAATTGTAGTAGATGGTAAAATGCAGATGCAAAGATTTACAGCGTAAGTCACTGACGTCGGTGGTCTAACTGGTTAAGAAGTTACTCTCGTATTAAAAATGCGTGGTGCGAATCCCGTCCTGCGTCCGCCTTGCGTTGTGTTTTTGTAGATGTTTTTCCTTGAATATTTAAAAAATACGGCCTTCAGATCCACTACTAAATTGTATTGTGACCCCATGTACCAGAGTTAACACCAGAATAGAAGCAAATCCTGGCTTTTGGCCATCCCTGCACACAGCACTGTATCTTCCCAAGAAATAACAGATTTCTTAAGAAATAAGAGATCCATTATACATGGGAAGGATACTTCCAATTAAAAAAAAAATTGAGTAAAATCACATTACAACTTTTCTTTTGGGACTTCCCGTTGAATTACGTAATACTTGTCTTGGGAATGTCCCGTAACTTCACCCAATGGGTAAAATTTATAAAGGCAAGTACTCACAAGTGGATTAACATTAGGCGGTACTATAGGCTTCCCAGCGCCGAGAACGATGCTCGGAGACCGCTCCACGGTAGGCCGCGGCTCCAACGCCGTGCTTTGCTTGCGTTTGTTTACTAGCCGGTCCACAAACAGATCATACTGTGACTCTTCTGATTTCTATAATGAAACAAAATTCAGTTCAATAATTAAAAATCTTAAAACCCACTTTTTAAATGTCCTAAAAAGAGTAAAATAACCCTGCGAGGCCAAACGAAGGTCCAAATGATTGTCTGCTGACAATAAAATTGCATCGGCTACGACTATCGGCTTTGAATAGTCGTCGCCATGGGTTTTGACACCCATGACGAAAATGTTGTTTTTTTCTTTTCTGTTTTTGTTTTTTTTTGCATTGTCATCTGTTTCTGAACTATTCTTAATGTTTTAGCCCGCTAGCTAGTCGGGAAGTGCCTCAAATTGCAAGTTGCAAGATTCCACCAGGACCGACAACAAACAAGAATTGTGAGTGTATAAAAACGTGGGAAAACAGAATTTTCACGGAAATCCTAGGGATTTCGCAAAAATACGGATAATTAAACATATTTCTCTCATATTCTCAATTTTACTGAAATATTTACAAAACTACCAAACTATGCATGTAGTTGGGTAGTTCCAATGCATATATGCGGTGGCTCCAGCTTTCAGCAGTAGCTTTCTTATACCTAAACAAGCCCTAAGGCATAACATAACTCTTGGAGATATTTACTTGAAAATCATCAAGGTCTCGTTCGATTTCCTCCATATCCTTCTGATTCCTCTGCAGTTGTTCCAAAAGGCTTGTCCTCTGTAGCCTCAAGAAAGGAACGCTCAGGAATTTGTGCAACAATCGCAACCCAAACCCATTCCGCATTGAGGACTCTGCGTAACGGACTGGTGCTGTTCTGGATTTATTACCAAAAATTGAAATTAAAACACTTAATTTACCGGGTTTCATCGCGTTTTATTCATGATTTTTAAACGACCGAGCTTTCGCCAACTTTACAGTTGCCTTTTTCATTAAACGAACGAACTAACGAATATATGTATACTTTATTGCACCAGAAATAATAAATTAACAAATATTACAAATACAAAAAACTTAAAACTAGTGTGGTACAATGGGCGGCCTTATCGCCTAAGGGCGATCTCTTACAGGCAACTAATGAATGGTCAAGCCTGATGGTACAATGGGCGGCCTTATCGCCTAGGGGCGATCTCTTACAGGCAACTAATGAATGGTCAAGCCTGATGGTACAATGGGCGGCCTTATCGCCTAAGGGCGATCTCTTACAGGCAACTAATGAATGGTCAAGCCTGGTAAATAAAGTGTTTTATTATGCAAAATCGCGAAAACCATGGAAGAAATTAAAAATTGTAATTATCATTTAATTGAATCAAAGTTGGACTTGCTGTTGACTGCAGGGTCGTAAATGACTTTTTAAACTCAAAAACTAAATTAGAAACTAAAACTAGTAACTTGAACCCCGCCGCTCGGGGTGGGAGTTCGCGTAGCCTAGTTGTTAAGGGCGCCGGGGTATTAATCAGGAGGCGCGAGTTCAAACCTCTCCGCGAGTGAATTTTTGAAGATGTTCCTTCAATATATTTCTAGTAACCAAATAATTTATAGGTTACTTTCATTCCCATAATCTTACGGGGCCGGAACTTACACAGGTGAAACCATGGGGCAGTGCTAGACAATAGTAGTTACCTGGACAGCCTAGCTTGATACAACGCCTGGTCAATGTGGTGGGCGTGAACCTGCCTGTGGTGCTGCATGTCACAGTGGTTTCCAAGTACCACGACTGGTAAGTCAGCGGGCACCTGAGACAACTCCTTCACTACATAGTCAAAGGTCCTGCAACAATATTAATTAAATTGCTTACCCCGGCCGAACTATCCGCATTGCGCTGTTTTAGCGTATTATGTTAGGGTTCTTTTCTCGAAACATAAAAACGGTACCTTTTTATTATTACTCTGGCTGTCTGTCTATCTCTGTCACCAGGCTGTACTATGATAGCTAGATAGTTGACCATTTCACTAATTTATTCCTTTTAACCAATGGACCTTCAGTTTAGGGCACACGGGCCATCGGCCACAACCACAAAACGCCGCCACCGGCATAGTTCCTGTAGTTTTCATACATTGTATATGCACTCGCCGCACACGGTAGACCTCGCCGGTGGCCGCCACACACTATAATCTTTCTTCTATTCAATTTGCTACTTCTAGCTTCTCGTGGCGGCGTTTGTGGCGGTCGTGAGTTGCTCATATGCAGCGACACTTAATGTTAATTTTGATAATGTAGTAAGTATTCTTACCATGGTTTAGTGATATCTAGCATCAGAATGACTCCAGTTGCGTTTTTATACACATCTAAGAATGTAGCGTCCAACACTGGGGTCTCATACGAATCATCTTCAACCTTAGCTGTGGCCTGGTTCTCTAGCTTCAGGCCTAGGGGTGGCTTCTTCTTGGTTCTACCTTTATCAACTACCTCCCATACTTCTACCTGAAAGTACAATATTATTTTTTTAAACTCAGGTATGTAAAAATGTACCCATCATATTTTTCATTCAAAATAATCATTTGCAGGCCAGTCTTAATTACGCAGACTTAAGAAATGAAGCTACAATATGAATTTTACAGTAGTCACTAATGGTGAGATAGAAGGGAATGAGGAATGCCTTTTTCCATAGTGGAACACAAGTGAGATGTTTAAAAAACTATTTTATACATAGTCTGTACACTTCTACTGCAGGGCAAAAGAGGGAGGGCCCCCCATTGTTTATAGGTTACTTTTTTAAGTTCATACTTCACCACAAGAACAATAGTGTACTTCATTTTTTCATGAAGAAAAAGGCACTGGTTGGCACAGTGCATTGGTTAGCTAGAATTCAAAATCATGGCCAGCTCTGAGTCCACTCCACTAAGGTAAGATAAAAGTAAAAAGTTAATGAAGTTTATACCTTCACAATATAATCTGTGTTCTTATAAGTCCAATGAATAGGAGCAACTTGTATTTGATCTGTTGGTACATAATCTTCAATAAAAGGGCCTCCTTGCAACCGCTGCAGCAAACATGATTTGCCAACATTTCTGTCCCCTTTTATCAGTATTTTCACTACAAATTAGAAGTTACTTATTAGATAAAATTGGTATTAGAGGTTTAGAAACATGTTCCGTATGTCATAAATAGAATCTTACTAATATGATAAACGCGAAAGTTTGTATGTATGAATGTGAGGTTGTTACTCTTTCACGCAAAAACTACTGAACCGATTGCGATGAAACTTGGAATATAGGTAGCTGGGGACCTGGATTAACACATAGGCTACTTTTTATCCCGATATTCCCGCGGGAACGGGACTTAGCGGGTGAAACCGCGGGGCGCAGCTAGTAAATTATAAATATAATAACTCAAGTAGGGAGGTAGTAGGGTCTCAAGTTCGAATCTTGCTGAGATCAGAATTTTTAAAGGCATTTTACAAATAATTTTGTGACTTACTGTTAAAATGAACTCCCTTAGAAAACTTCTTCTGGAGCGAAGAAGACATCGGCATAGGAGCCGGGCATCGATCTTCTCCCGTCCTAGCTAATTTTTTTAACGCCGATAACATGATTTTTCTTTTCCCAGGAGATAAAATATTTCTGAAATCAGCTCAAGATGAGCTCTTCATTTCCTTGTAAAATTTACTTTTATTCACAGATTTTATTTTACAATCAATCAAAATGAGTAAATTTCATTTTCTAACACGAATGTAGCAGAATCTGAATTACAGAAAATTCAAGGAAAATAATAATATTAAAAAAAACAGCGCAGAATCAGACAGTCAGAAACAACAACACATACATACACAGACACAAGCATCAAAATTAATGTTGCCAGAATCTTACTTAAGTTTTAATTTCTTAGGCCCCGGCTTGCATAACGGTTCCTACACATGTTTAAGCTGTTAAAAGTGTTTAAAATCTGTCAGAATTGCAAGAACCGTCAATGTGTGGCAGAGTCTTGGCGGGAACTCGTTGAGGAGATGTGGTGCTAAATTTTCATTTTTGTGAAACCTAGTTCATATGCGTGCAAATTGTTTAATTTCGGGGGCATATTAATCAATTTAGTTTCGTGAAGGTGTACAAGTGGAATGAAAGTGAAAATCGGTGCAAAACATTGACTTAGTGTAGTGTGTTGAGAAGATTGTTTGTAAATGGCCGCCGTGTTTACAAATGATTCCCTAGACTTGACTTTAACTATGACGACTTGACTGTTTCGATGCAAATAACTTGCATAATATATTAAAATACATGACACTGGCTAATTTCCTAATGGCCATAATCGGTTCACAACCGATAAGAAATAATAATAATGTGTGGCAACATAATTATTATCAATCGTCCACATAATGAAATAGAGTCCAATGTTCGGATTTCCCATAAATTATTTTAAAATTGATTTAGTTAAAAATGTTTTTATATTTTGTTATGCGAGTCGCCCTTATTATGTCCTTATCATAAGTATAAATAATTTTAGTAAGAAAATCCGTTGAGTAAAACATCGAGATGAAATTAAATATTAGATTATTATTTTCTTCTATTCAAAGCCATCTTACTTTTATTTTCAAAATTATTACCGAAAGGCATGACCGCATAAAAGTTACTAAAAAGGCGTCTTTTTTTTTTTTTTCTTTCGGTCTGAGACCGATAAGACACGTGTAACATGTAACATGTAACAGCCAAGGTCAAGTAACTCTTCTTTAGTTATATTTATTCCAGTGTTTTTTTAATGGACTTGGGTGTACTAAGTTATTTCTTAGGGAAACAAGTAAAACCAATACGAGCTAAAAAAAAAAAAGGACGGAATTTGGAAGGTTCAGGATAGTATGTCAAATGAAAGGAATTGGAGGATTGGGAGGATATTTACAAAATAAGTTATAGATAACTATTATGCAAAATATTTACAACTTAATATTATTATTAATTATACACATAGATAATATTTTATATATGTCAGAATCTAGGGATGAAAGCAGAGTTGGTATTGAGGTTGGAAAAGGAATTTTGAGGTGTATTAAATCGCTGTATAATTCAGATGTATTATTTATAGGACAGTTAAAGAAAATATGCTCAACGTCGGCTACCTCGTATCCACATTCGCAGGCTGGACTACTGATTATGCCAAGTTTGGCTAAGTGTGCTGGGCAACACACATGGCCCAACCGCAACCTTATTAAAATTGAAGTCGCCGTCTTACCGAGCCTAATACAATGAAACCACGGTTTTCTAAGTATCTGAGGTTGTATCTTAAAATAATATTTGCCTTTATGCTGTGCACTTTTGGCCCACACCTTATCCCAGGCATTTTTGAGATAACGTGTCGGTAAAGAGGACAGATCGTGAGTATAGTTGTAATACGGCAGGAGATCTCCACATCCTACCGCGTCCTTAGCAAGTTCATCGGCTCTTATATTACCATCAACTCCAGAATGTCCTGGCACCCATACAAGTGTAACAGATAGACCCTTATTAAAGCATTCGTACAACCTACTTTTAATGTCATATATTAGTGGAAAATGAGTCTGAGGCTTGAATGCAAATCTTTTTAAAGTCAACAGAGCGCTCTTGGAATCTGTAGCAATAACAGTTTTCTTTAATTTCATAAGAAGGATTAATTCTATTGACTTTAAAATTCCTAGACATTCACCTGTATAAACTGATGTCTCAGGTGGAAGCTTTATTTGCCAAATAACTCTGTGTTGTTTGTGGTATACGCCTACACCAACACAACTATTGTTGGAAAACTTGGAGGCGTCACAGAAAATAAGATGAGAATTCGGCCATTTATCATTAATTAATATTTTGAATTCTTCCTTTGCAGTAACACTATCTTTTACAATACCTGTATCATCATAAATATCTATAGTGGAAATTAATGCTTCATATTTACAATTATAAATTGGAAGTTTTGGTGATCTATATGTGGGAGCATTAATTAATAAAAATCGTCGTAAACTAATAACTAAACAAGGAACTTTGATAGCATCTTGAGAATATAGTTGGTTTAATTGATGAAGTTTAGGTAATAAGGGATGATTTGAAAATTGTAAAATTCTGTAAAAGAATCTATCTGCTAAGTATTGGCATCTTAATGGCAAAGGGGGTTCATTGCATTCTACTTGTAAAGCATTTATCGGACTAGACATCATAGCCCCTGACACTATTCTTAGGGCTCTTGATTGGATCACATCCAGTTTTCTGATTGTCGTTAGGTTACAAGGCTCCAGCAAAAATGTCCCGTAGTCCAGGACACTTCGAACTAAAGCATCGTAAACCAACTTCATA
Organism: Idaea dimidiata; assembly: GCA_949358125.1. Classification (NCBI taxonomy): domain Eukaryota; kingdom Metazoa; phylum Arthropoda; class Insecta; order Lepidoptera; family Geometridae; genus Idaea; species Idaea dimidiata. Next base: position 8,223,278 of record OX442338.1, read on the forward strand.
GAATCCGGATGTGCTCCCCACCAAACACCCGAAAGACATCGCAAAATATTTAGAGTTTTCTCACACTTATTTTTGACATGTTCTACGTGAGAAACACCTTTAAGGTTTGAGTCAAGCTCAACACCTAAAAACTTGGTATGAGTTTTCGTGGGTAGGGCCATACTGTCGTAAAAAACACTCACTGGAGGAGGGCATCTTCGGGTCGTAAAAAGAATTACTATACTTTTATTTATTGACAATTCAAGGCCATTAAGATCCATCCATTTTTTAAACTTTGAAAGGGCCTGAGTTAGATTATTCGATGCAATGGGTATAGACTGATGGGTATTGTAAATCACTAAATCATCGGCATATTGTAAAATGTTTGAGGGTTCTGGTATACTTTTTTCTAAATCATTGGTATAAATGTTATATAACAATGGACTAAGTACTGACCCTTGTGGAAGACCTTTCCAAAGGGTACGATAGGAAGAGTTCAATTGTAGTTGTCTACCCGTTAAAGTATTCAAAATAAAATTAATGAACATAGGAGATACATTTAAATATTCCATTTTTTCTTTTAATACAGGTAGAAGGACATTATCGTATGCCCCTCTAATATCCAAAAATGCAGCAACAACAACTTCTTTCCGTAAAAAGGCCAACCTTATATCTGTAGTTAAAACACTAATGTTATCGAGTGTACTTTTACCCTTTCGAAACCCACATTGAGATTTAGATAGTAAGTTATTACTTTCAATAAAGTGGTCTAGTCTGTTCTTAATTAAGTGTTCGGCTACTTTAACAAGAACAGATGACATGGCAATCGGACGATAAGACGAAACGTTTGATGGGGATTTATGTGGTTTCAAAATTGGCAACACTATCTGTGTTTTCCAATCTGACGGAACGGCTTCTGTCAACATGATGGAATTAATTATTTGTAAATAATAATCTAAACTTTTATAACCTAAATTGCAAATGAAACTGTACAGTATACCATCCTTTCCCGGAGCAGAGTCTTTAAGGGAAGAAAGAACCCCTTGCAACTCCCCTAGGGAAAAAGGAGATCCAAGGTTATAAGTACTATTACCGGGCAGAGAGGGAAGCGGGTATTCTAGAGATAATAATTGTTCTTCAGGTACATACGGCGGCGCAATATGGTCAAGAAATTTAGAAGACATGGCTGGTGGAAGGGTACTGAAGTTAGTCTCCGACATACCTCCTCTGAACCGTTTAATGTTGGTCCATACTACAGAGGGAGGTGTTGTAGGAGATATAGTGGAACAAAAACTTCTAAAACTGGTTATACGTTTTTCCCTAAATTTTTTTTTTTTTTTTTTTTCATTCTCCCATTTCATCTGCCATCGGCTTCTTAGCCTTTTCAGATTTGTTCAAAGAATTTATTTGGGGGGAGAGCAGCAGGCATCATCCCATTAGATGACTTCCTCTTTTTCTTATCTCTCATCTAAGTCCAGTATTCTCCATCTCTTCAGGCGCTTGACATCGCCACTGTCGTTCAGCAAGCCCTTTGCAAGTTCATTGGTGTGTATGTTAAGTCTCTCTTTGTATTTTTTGCTGTTCCTGTTCACTTCCTCCTTCACCGTTGGCATCTCAAGATGATCGTGTATCTCTGTGTTCCTTACAAACCAGTGTGCACTTGAGATGGTTCTCAGTGCTAAGTTTTGGAATCTTTGAAGGATCTCGATATTGGAGTTACAGGCAGAGCCCCAGAGTTCAATGCCATAGGTCCATATTGGCTTTATGATTGCTTTGTAGACCAACAATTTGTTACTGAGTGACAGCCGTGACTTTCGTCCTAGAAGCCAGTACAAGGATTTAAATAGCAAGTTTGCCTCTTTTCGCTTGGTTTTAATATGTTTTGCCCATGTGAGTCTTCTATCTAAATGCATGCCAAGATATTTTACGCTTTCGCTTGTTGGCAAGATTTTGTTGTCCATCGTTACATTCGGGCAATCACCTTTCTTTAGAGTGAAAGTAACATGTACGGATTTTGTAACACTCGGCTTAATTCGCCATTTTTCCATCCAGGCGTCCACCTTGCACAGTTGTGTTTGCAGCTTCGCTGACGCTTTTCCTTGCTCCTTGTCACTCGCAAGACAGGCTGTGTCATCTGCATAAGTTGCTGTTACAACACCTTCTGTTTGAGGTAAATCCGCCGTGTAGATAGAATATAACACTGGTTCTAGAACGGATCCCTGTGGAACTGAGGCATCTATACGGTACAGGTTTGAGCATTCATCTCTATACTTCACTTGAAATTGTCGTTGTTCGATGTAGGACTTTAGTAACATGAAGAATGAGTTGGGCAGCAGGGTCTTTAGCTTATACAGGAGGCCTTTATGCCATACCCTGTCGAATGCCTGTTGTATGTCCAAGAATACAGCTGAGCAGTACTCTTTCCTCTCCAGGGTCTGTCTGACTTTGTGCACAACTCGATGCACCTGCTCTACAGTTGCGTGTTTTTCTCTGAAACCAAATTGATGATCAGGTCCTTTTTTTTTTTTTTTTTTCCCTAATTTTCCCTAAATAGTTCCTTAGTTTCTGTCGCAACCTTTGTATAGTTATCGAAATTTTCGTCAGTCATGTCCCTATTATATTTCTTTTCTGCCTTCTTCCTAGCTCTGGCAGCGCGGGTGCATTCACTGTCCCACCATGGTGGTGAAGGTAGATTATGTGACCGTTTTATGACTGGGAATACTGAATCAGCTGATTCTTTTATTAAATTTGCAAAAGATTGCGAACAACTTTCTATGGAATTAGATAAGCTGGGAAGTGAATCAATATTACTTTCAATGTGGTCTTTGTATTTAATCCAATTGTGATTATATTCTTTAGAAACTCTATATTTTCTAGTTGATGAGTAGTTTTGTAGTGATAGAAGTTTATGTTTTGCATTTAATGGGAAAGTCAGTATAATGGGAAAGTGATCGCTGCCATGTGTTGATACTAAGGGTGACCAGTCTATTGTTAATGCTAAATCAGATGTACAAATGGATATATCAGGTACACTAGCACCTTCCGTAGGTTTTGTACGTCTAGTAGGAGTACCAGTATTTAATAAAAATAGGTTATGGTCATTTAATATATTTAATAATTGATTGCCATATGAGTTGCACAAAGATACGGAGCTGCCCCATGACATGTGTTGGGCGTTCAAGTCTCCCAGCACAATAAAGGGTTTAGGTAGAATACTTAGCATGTTACTAAATTCTTGATAAAGAGTAGAAGAAGGATGAGGAATATAAATAGATACTATACATAAATCATTAATAATAATAGCTGTAACATTAAAATGAACAGTAAAAGACGTAAGAGGAAATTGAGTAAAAGGAATAGAGTTATGTACAATCAAGGCCGAACCGGCACAACCATCAGACCTATCATCCCGGATACAGGAGTATCCGGAGACTTTAAAGGTAGAACCTGGCCTAAGCCAGGTTTCACTTAGTGCAATTACGCAGGGCTTGTGATTGTTTATCAAGTAGATAAAATCACTTTTGTTCCGGCGAACACTGCGACAATTCCACTGGATTATTTTGTGGATGTGATGATCCATTATTTGGGACATTAGTTTTAATTAAAGCATTAATCATTGAGGCAGCGTGGTCTGGTTTAATAATGTTAGATTGAGAAAAAGAATTTAAGTATAATACTAGTAATAAGAGTTAAAAGGGTTGAAAAGCTATTATCTTGATTCATAGATGTATTTAAAGCTGAACCACTTACAGGTGAAATCATGTTATAGTCTTTCACAAGATGTCTATGTGCAGCATGGTCATATTCAGTAGCTTTGTAGGAATCATTAGGTGAATGAGGCTTTAAAAATATTGTTTTTTTATGTGCTTTATTGGGACTACTGTTTGATGACATTTGTTTAGTAGTAGTTTGGTCCATTTTAGAGATACTCTTGTTATTCAAAATATCTGCATAGGACTTCGTTACTGGGGGGTGAACCTTACAGGCTTCAAAATATGAAATACATGACTTTGCCATTGTTTGTTTTATAGAAGTCTGACGTGTGAATTCTGGGCAATTTTTACTTGTAGCGAAGTGGTGACCGGAACAGAGGCAGCATGAAGCATTCTCTAATTGAACACTACATGCAGAGCCATCATGTTCTTGTCCACAACGGTAGCACCGGGGTTTGGATCTACACTGTGTTTTAGTGTGTCCAAAGCGGCAGCAAGTAAAACATTGTATAGTTGGATATACATAAGTATCTACAGGTAATGCATTGTAGCACATAAAAATTCTTTTTGGTAAGACCTGTCCATCAAAAGTTAGTACTACAGATTGGGATGGCTTCCATGTAGGACTGCCGTCAACAACAACTTTGTAGTTAAGCCTCCTAACTTTTAGAATTTTACCGCAGCCTATTGGTACATTAATGTTCTCAATAATTTCCTCGGCAGTCCAATCATTTGGTACACCTCGTACAATCCCCATGCGGGTGACATTAAAAGAAGGTATGAAGGCCCTAAATTTATTTGTTATTAATTGCGGATCTATAACAAAGTTGTTAGCATCTGTATGCTTGGAAAAGGACAAGGTCATCCTATTTCTACCAATACGTTTGACACTACCTTGAATTATATTAAAAAATTTTTTGTTTCAGAAACTTGCCGAACGCAACAGGATGAAGAGAATAACCATTACTATCCGGGGTATCTTTTTGTACGTGGATGATGTATGGAGCGGAGTCAGTGGCTTCATACTCAGTTCGACCGATAGGCGGTGGACGGACGGCGACATCAACAGACATTGAGTGGTTGGATTGGTTAGTAACATTAGGTCCGACATTAATAACAGGAGTAGTAATTTGTGCGGATGTAGATGACATAGGATCAGTGTAAATTGTGACCGACGATGACTCGATATTCTCTTTAGGTCCTTCAAGGATTGTACAACTACAGCAACTAGCTGGATCTGAATTACCTTTCCTCTTCTTTTTATTGCAAGTTCTGCATACTTGTCTGGCACGAATACGTTTACGTGATGTAAGTTTTTCAGACTGATTTTTTTCTTTCAGGTAACCTGAAGCCGAATTCACACCAGATACCGAAGAAGCATCTGTTTCCATCCCCGATTCGCTCGCAGATACAGTTACATAAGATGCCACATCAAGAATAGCAGGGTCAGGCTCTAGTTTTTTCCCGCCACCGGGATCCGGTGGGCGAGACATGACTTAGAAATAAACTATTCTCTAAAACTCACCAGACTCGATGATATTTACAATACTATATAATAAATAAACTAAATAATTAATGTACGCGTAAAATTACTATCCTGAACACTTATACTGGATTTTAAATAATTTATAAAAAATTTCAAAACGAAAATCCCGCCTATCTTCCACGAAGCTTCCCGCCGAAAAAAAAAAAAGGCGTCTTAACTGGCAACAATATTTTGACATTGACGTTTCCTATAATTCTGATAATCAATGTCTTAAAATGGCCATTTCAGATTTAGCCAATGTCAAGTATTTTTAAAAAATACTTTCAATATTTTTATTAAAATAATTGTTTAGCTAGATAGGATGTTTTACATTCGACGACAATGCATCGCATTATTGATGTAACGCATGCGATAAACCCTTTTACAAATTTGATCAAAGGCTCTGCCTTTAAATACAATTTGTACCGGGTATGCCCTTTTGATCCGAAAGGGGGTTGTTCTAGACGTCTAGGCGAACACCTTTTGTTCTACGAGTTTTGAAAATTCAAACTTTTTTTTTTAAATTTTGAGATTATGATTCACTGACAAACAGCTGCTTTTGAAAATAAAGGTAATTGAAGTTTCGATTGTACACCACCAAACTAAATAAAAGGACAACATAAGGTCAATGACCTTGAACTTTCAGAAACAGCTGATTTTCAAGTAAACTTTACACCTAAATTTTTCGAAAAGCACTTGAATTTCCAAAAGTCGTAGAATAAAAGTTTTTCGCCTAGACATCTAGAACAACCCCCTTTCGGATTAAAAGGGCTTACCCATAACACCTTGTATAATCAGGATAAAAGTCTTAATAAGTGTCATAGCAAATGGTTCAGCAGTTTTTGCATGAAGGAGCACAACAAACACACAGAATTTTTACTTTTATTATTTCACCAGGATGTAGGATAGGGTAAAACTTATAGGTACCTAGGTTGATTGTTACTCACTCATACTGTTACTGTATTTTCTACATTTTGTAGATATCACAAAACAATGATTTCATTAAAATAAATAATTCATTTGCATTATATCTACAGTAGCAATTGGCTATATTATTTTAATCCCACTTTGATTTCTTCTTCTCAAATATTTCTTTACCATCATTGTCAACAGCTGAATAATATCCCATAGATTCATACTTATGTCTCATGTATGCAATATAGCCAAGGGTTAAACCGAAGCATGTGAGGCCTATGCTCATTATAACAATATTCTGAAACAATCACAGGTATTTGTTTTACTAGCAGCTAAGAGAATATAATCCCTATGTTTACTAACAGTGCTTGTTACATACAACAGCACAATTTTTGGAAAAAAAAATATTCAAAACTTAACTAGCTGTGCCTGTTGGTATTTTTACATCTATAAATAAGAACGAGGTAATTTTTCATGTACCTATGTTATGTAATTTTCAATGCAACAAATATTGATGCAGTATCATGCATATGCATAAGTGTAATGCATATGTGTAAGCAACATTACTGTTTTACATAAAATACATGATTGCAAAACTTGGATAAGGGTTTATGCCGTGCGTTGATAAGCAGTCAGATACATTATAAACTTACAGGTTTCGCGTATAATTCAAAATTTATCACTCGAAATGCAGTAGTTGATCTCATGGAACGAAGACCGTCTCCTGGTGTCGGTTTTTCGTTTTTATTATTCGATGCCATGGCTCCGCTTAGTTTTCTGTTCTCATGCCAAAATTACGTAAGTTTGTAATGATGAAAACAAACAGAATACAGACACAGAGGTTATAGAACGCTTTGAACCATTTCTATTATAAAGAAAGATAGAATTTTTGTCTTTTTGAACAAAAACCAAGAAAAAGTAAATTATTTTTTATTTTATTTCTTATCGGTTTCTGGCCATTTGGAAAGTACCCAGTGTCAAGTAATATTAATTTTTGCAATTTATTTGTAATTTGCATCAAAACATTCAAGTCGTGTCAAACCAAGGAAGTCATTGTAAATGGTGGCTCTTTACAATGACAGTTGACGCGAGCTTTGGAGATAACGCCAAAGTTCATGTTTTACACCGATTTTCACTTTCATTAATACCGGATCCGGCCTTAGGGAGACGAGCTGTTTTAAGTTGTACACCTTCACGAAACTGAAATGATTAATATGCCCCAGAAATTAAACAATTTACACGCATTCGAAGACGAACTAGGTTTCACAACAATTCACAAAATTAACAGCACAACTGTTGAGTTACACTTCACCTCAAGGCGTTCCCGCCAAACCTAGAAAAAAAAAAGAAACTGACAGGCGAATGACGAATGACAGTGATTGATACACTTATGAAATATGATGGCGTTTTCATAGACAATTGGCTTTGGAGTTTTGGCGGGAACACGTTGAGGAGATATGTTGCAATTTTTTTATATTTGTGAAACCTAGTTGAAATGCATGTACATTGTTTAATTTCCAATTCAGTTTCTTGTAGCTGTGTGCAAGTAAACTTTGGCGTTGTCTCCAAAGCTTAAAAATAACCAACCTCAATAATTGGCTTCGACTGACTGTACAAAACGTTGTACTATAAATAGTCACAACAAAGCGATAACTATAGCAAATATTTATGTGGAATAGCCTTTCGCCTTTTTTTGGAAGTAAATAGCTAAATGTTTAAGTTACTCTATGGAAGTAAGATTGTAAAGAAAGGTTGGTTGTAAAAGTAATAAAAGTATTAAAATAAAAATTACTGTCAATTTATTACTTGACACTGACTGTATCAGTTTGTCGCGCGACGCCATTATTCATTATTATTTTAAAAAATGGGAGACGCCATTCGTCGTTTTCGTTCGTCTATGGTTTTGTGATTTGATGGTTGGTGTTTGTCAAAAAATCCTGGTATTTTTCGATTTTTACTGAAAATGCGCGTTGCTTTTGCCTAATCTTTTCACCTAATTCAATTTTTATCACTTTTAAAGCGTTGAAAGTACTTCAGTGTGAAAGTATGGAATCTGAATCCGCTCTACACGGCGACGGGGCCGATGGCGCGGAAGTCTCCCCGTTAGCCGAAAACCAGGCCGCGGAAAATGGTGAAGAACTCTCTGAAAACAATGTATCTAGCCAGGAAGAAGGCGCCGCGGCTGACGACTCAGGTAACACAAACTAAGTACAGTTACCGGAGTTGTTATTATATGCACCTGGAATGTAGCATTAGTTTGACCACTGCTTACCGAGTGAAATGCCTTTTAACACTTTTATTGGTCAGATTGCGGTCCACATAGGTATGTTAATTCACAAGACCTCCTGTAGTTGTTTACTGTACCTAGTAGTCATATCACACAGTTATCTAGTAGTTGTGCTCCTCAGCACCTAATAACATGCTCGGTCTTTAGCTTAAATTTTCTCTTAGCAATTTACACTACAACTGCATGTTTGAGTATTGTAGTTATTCTACATTGTTTTGGTTTGGTAGTTAAAGTAATATATTAAATATAGCGGCAAATGGAGATCCAACAAGCAGCAGTGATGCACTGAATTCTGAACTCGGAATACCGATTGCAGTGATGGAGGGAGACTTGCCACTGCTTGATCAAGGTAAGGTTGTTTTATTTATTAAGCTGCACCATGCAGTTTCACCCACCTAAGTCCTGTTCCCGCGGGAATATCAGGATAAAAGTATCCTATGTCCTTCTCCTGGTTCTAAGATACCTCCCCACCAATTTGCAGTCAATTCAGTTCAGTCGTTCTTGAGTTATAAATAGTGTAACATGACTTTCTTTTATATAAATATATTAAGTATTACTTATTATATGCTTGGGGGCTGGTAATTTTTAATCTGTTAAAATATTATTAAATACCAAAATTTATAAAGTTAATTTAGTTGATTTTATTATATATTAAATAACAATGAAATTAAACAATTTTTTATCCCGATATCCGGACTTGATTTCTGGATAAAAGTAGCATATATGTTAATTAAAGTCTTAGCTACCTGCATACCAAATGCGCACAAACGCACAGACAAACAGACAAAATTTAAATACGGAAATGGGGTCTGTTAGGTTAGTTATACATACCCCTAAAAATAGTTTTTTGAAAACAGAAGTTATGACTTTATTATAAGTATTGATAGTATCAATGTCTTTTATTGAAAGATTTCTAATCAACAAATTTTGAAATATATTGCCTTTCTCTATAACTACCTTGCCATAACAGCCTTGCCTTGCTATAACAATTGTTTCCAGGTAAGTTTTGTATGAGTTTGGAACTGTTATTTGGCATTTGTAGTGGTAGTTAGTAGTCTTTGAAATGCACTTATTTATATTAACCTAGTATTGAATGGCAGTTGGAGCAGTAAAATATTATACCTAAATATACCTATTTTTATCTATTTATTTACCAAACCTTAATTCATGTAAAATTGTGTCAATTACGAAACTAAATGTAAATTAATAATTCTTTTAAATATGATTACAGCAAATGCTGAAGGTGATGAGGAGATGGATATTGATGATACCACAGCTGGTGCTGTGGCTGATGAATCAGTCTACATTGGAGACAACTGCTTGTCCACTCCAGTAAGTATAAGTATTGATTTATTTGATGTTGGTATTGTTTTCATGTTCAGTCAAGGCTATACTCTATATCAGTGATGGTAAAACACAGTCCATCCCCGGCCCACAAATGGCTTCAATCCAGCCCACAACTATCAACTAAAAATCAAGTGCAGTCTTTGTTGAAAATCTCTGTTGCTCTTCATGGCCCATATTACCAATCATATTTTATACTTACAATTTCATTTTTATAAAACTAGCTGTGCCCCGCGGTTTCACCCGTGTAAGTTCCGTTCCCGCGGGAATTTCGGGATAAAAAGTAAGTAATTTTTATCCCGAAATTGTTTTATTACCGGTATCCAGTAAAATGTGTTGTTCCCGGTATCCAGCTTCCTATATTCCAAGTTTCATCGCAATCAGTTCTGTAGCTTTTTTTGCGTTTGTAACATTAGTAAGATTCAAATACCTATGGTACATACACCATAAATTTTTGCGTTAATATGCGAGAACAAAAGATTACCCAGTTTTGTTATAAACAGTCCTATAACATTTTTAAGTTCATGATGGTGAATGCCAACTATCAAACATAATTATTGTTTTACCATAAAATTGTTTCAATTCCAATTAATTAACCTGAAAACATCATGAGATTGTAAACCTGTAGCAAAGACGATAAAACCAGTTTAATGCTAATACTGGTTTTTTTTTACAAAACTCACCGTTGCGGGCAGAGGGTGAGATAATAATCAAACTTTGTGATGGGCCAATGCGTTACCTATCTATACTTTGACTCATTGTGATTAGCCGTTCTTGCATAAGAGTGCTACTAAAATAACGTCAATGCTATGGTAACTGGTTTCATCGTCCTGCCCTGTTGTAATGGATGTATGTACATAGTACAGCAGAGAAAAGATAAAGATAGCCTGTATTGCTGAACATAAGAAGGTAATTATAAAAAAATAGTTTAATTTAATATTTCATAGGTTGTCAGCTTGTCTGCTGACATAGGCCTCCTCCAAGTTCTTCCATATAGTTGGGTCCCGAGTGCTCCTGGTCCATAATGGACCTGCCACCTTCTTAAGATCATCCTCCCACCTTTGCACCGGCCAGCCTTTTTTTCTTATTTTGCCCCTTGGGTACCAATTAATTAACAGCAGAGATAACCAAATTTATTTATCCCCAGGACACAGATAATCTAGATCCAATGATGAAAGAACAGAGCTTGGACGACGAAGGGTTAGATGGTGCCGCTGAAGAATCTCCCGACCAGTCTATTAGTTCAGCGATGCCGACTGATAGTGGAGTTGGAGAAGGTGATGGAGCACCAATAGTTCAAGATGGTAAGTTTAACTGGTAATTTAGACTCGGGAAAATAGGAATGAAATGACAAATCATAATTTTTTGCAACTGTTACATTTAGCTTAACTTGCAACACTAACATCAATTAAATACAAAGGATTCAAAACAGCATATTACAGTTATATCCCCAGTTTATCAAAAATACAAAGGTTTTTATACATAAGGACAGCTTAGGACGAAATTGTAGGGTGCTCAACTAGATACAAATTCAGATTGGATAAGCATCCCAACTTATTAGCTGTATGCAGCTAAACATTCCGGATAGCATCAACAGACTAAAGAGATGCTGGATCATACTGGAACTTAATAGTTTACAATGAGTGTTGCAGTATATAATAAAATAGATGTATCTGATTGCATGATTCACATGGAAATAAAACTATATATTGCAAAAATAGATCACTTCAGTATTATCAAGACATTACATTAGTTAGAAGACTTAACACCATATTTTTGAATTTTAATTGTAAGAGATGGTAATTACGTCCTTATGACTATTCATTGTCTGCCATGTATGAGCCATATAGCCTTCAGTCACTTAAGATGCAAGTAAATATATCGCACTGATCCCTTCTACATCAAAATCTTCATTGGAGACATGAAAGACATTGGAGTTCTGAAGCTGTTATGTTTTTTCATAGATGAATCCAGTACCATGGATGAAGATATGGGCGGCGGGGAAGGCGTCGCTAGCAGTGACGATGTCAATGACATCAGCAGTGCTGCTCAAGAAGTACTTAGCACTGGAATTAGGTAAAAACATCTGACTAGAACAATGGAAAGAATTTTTTTTTAGTTCTAGACAAAGATATAAACTAGAGGCTTAAATATAGACTGAAGAAAAAGCTAACAAACTTAGGAGAAAGAAAGAAAATTGTAACATTTGGCCTGTCTGAAAAACCTTTCTACATTCTGTAAAAACTAAAATCGCTAGTTGTAAGTTTGCTGCTGCTGGCTGACCCCCCTAAGTAAAGCTGTACATAGATATGTAGTTTGAATTATTGTTTTAGTTCAAGCACTGCAGAAGGCGGGGCGGATATAACTAGCAGCGGTCAAACCGAAGCAGCACTTATATCGTCGACGGCCAATGGCCCAGCAATTTTACACTCGTTCTCGATCACCCCGCAACATCAGCAGGCAAATGAGTATGTATCATTTGTTACTCTCATTCTGTTCTGAAGTCTTTAAGCTTCAACTAGGACAATGCTTACACATTCCTTCGCAACTATGCTATATTTATCATGTTTGGTATTTCATCTCTGTCTATCAAAGACGATTAAGCCAGTTAGTTGACTGCTCATAAGTCTTCCTCCCTCACGAAAATAGTAAGTACGTCTTTTTACTCATACTCATACTCATTTATTCAGACCATAGGAACACTACAATAATAAATTATTTGGAACACTTGGTCACGTCAAAAGTCATAAAAATAAAATATAACATAAATTGGTTTAAAATAATATCCATACCTAATTGAGTTTACAAAAATAAAATGAGTTTCAGTTGCTGCTGTAAAGAGGCATTGACAGTATAATAAATGATGATAATTAAAATTGATAGCAAAACATGTTCAAAAAGTAAAAATAATGTCAATGGTTATTTGCAGCTGTACAAGGGCTGAGGTCAAATTATGTCATAATTATCTTACCTAACTTAAAACAACACAAGGAGTGAGATCACAATTAGGGCATTTCCGAATAGCTACTGCTATTAAAGAAACAAATCGTTTAGACTATATAATAGAAACATGTCACATTATATAAACATATTCATTGAGTAAGTTATTATACCTATGTGCAGCTGTAAGGGCTATGTCACTAAATTAAAATAAAATTAAAAGCAGTTTTAGTAGCACTCTCATGTAAGAACAATCACAAAGAGTCTAGGTATAGATAGGTAAAGCATCGGCCAATCGCAAAGAGTGGTAAGTATAGATATGTATGTAATGCAATGGCCAATTACAAAGTTTGATTACTACCTCACTCCCTGTCTGCAACGCTAAGTTGTGTTTTGAGCGGTCAATTGGTTTTATTGTCTTAACTGTCTATATTTAGAAATCACCCAATGTATTTTTTCCGTTAGCCACTTATTTACTAGTCTATTTGAAACTCTGACTGCTTTTAAAGTCTTCAGAACGAGACTGGCGATGGGCCGTAGTACGGTTATGTCAAATTTCAATAGCTATCTCAACTTTCTTAACAGGTTCAGCGACGCGGACACGTCGGAGATGGAAGGCGGCGCGGACACGATGCCGACCGTTAGTGAATCCATGCCGCTACTCACTATGACAGGGAATGGGTCAGGGCTGATATCGCCTACGTTCACACAGGGTAAGCGCGGTTTAGACACGTATAAAATAAATAAATAAATACATTCTGTAACCAACACAGCTCCATCTAGCCCCATGCTAAGCTGCTAAGCTTGTGTTACGGTGACTAGACAACGGATATACTACTTATATTTATTTTGCTTTTGTAAATACATACATATTATACATAGAAATACACCCAGACCAGATACAAATATTTATTTTTAAGCATTAACATTTGCATCCAGCGGGAATCGAACCCGCAATCTTCGGCATTGCAGCCAAGCGTTCGCCCGACGCGCCACAGAGGTCGTCGCACGTATGCAACTTAATTGGCTCTAAAGTTCGCAATTTAGAAAGACTGGAGATATATTTTTTGAAAATACACTTATTTTGGTAAATCTACAATCTTAAACATCATCTAGTACTTTTGTAGGTTTAGTTATGACGATCGAATCTTTCTAACAAACCTAGAGAACGATCATGGTAATTTAGATAAAACCTGAACTTCTGCAAACAATAAAACAAATCTTCATACAATTTTCCTTAATATTAGTAAAAAAATTATTGTTTTGGAACAAACGATGCATAGTTATGCAGCGCATTATTTATTATCGTTTATAAATAAGGAGGAAATGTTAACATCGATCATCCATTTTGTTTTCGGTTCAACAATTTTTGGAAGTTTTGATGACGACTAAATATCCGAATCCGAATTATAATGATTTGCATTGCCGACTGCATTAAGGAATGTGACGTTGTATTGTGTGTAATGTCAGACATGGGAGCGGAGGAGGGCAGCGCGGGCGTGTCGTCGTCTGGCGCGGGCGGCGGCGCGGACGCGGCGCTGAGCGACGGCGACGGCGCCGTGAGCAGCTCGGGCGCGGGCGCGGGTCACGGCGCCACGCCCGCGCCCGCGCCCGCGCCCGCGCCCCTCCCGCCGGCCGACGCGGCGCACGCGCTCGCCACGCTCGCCAGCGCCGCGCTACATCATCATGAACAGGTAACCCTCTTTTTAACTTTTTAAACTTAAACGATTTCCGTCCACCATATTTTTTCCACCATTTAAACTAGCTGTTTCCCGCGCGCGACTTAGCGTAGAAATAGTGCATAGCCGACTTTTTGTTAATTACTCGAGTTCTACTAATTGGATTTCGATGTAAAGTATACTACGAGGTTCCTCGAAAATAGAACTATCTAATATTGAAAAACAGATTTCGAGCAGTTTTTAATTGTATAAGGAACAAACAGACAGACAGACATGAATTTTAAAAATTACATAATTTTGATCTATTACTTTTCCTAAGTCCCTTAGACAACTTTTTTTAATTTACTTTCAAGTACAGACTTTTTGTCCTCTCCTCCTTTATTATAAGTATAGATTACGGGTCTTACACCCGAATACTGAAACGATACTTACATCAGTCACTCAATTGAATGCTTCCTAAATTTAAGCATCTCTCACAATTTAAGTGGTATTCTCAAACGAGACTTCGGCGACTTGAGACAATGATTAGCTAAGTATCTGTTAAATTTTTACGTTATGGCAATATTGATCTAAAAAGTTTGTTCTCAATAAACTAACACATTTTATTTTATTACTTTACGTTGTGAATTCGTTCCACGCAGGATTATTTGGATGAGTAAATTTTTTTTAGATAAACATTTAGTTTAATTATCCGACAGAACAGTTGAGTTTAAGTTTTTTTTACAATTTTAATTGTATTTCGATGCTTTTTTAGTTTCAAAGTTATTTTTCAAGTAAAAAAATAAGTCGTTTGTTATTTAAACATAACCAGCGCGCTAATCGTATTTAGTGTAGAACGAAACGTTTTAACTTATTTGACAGTGACACATGAATCACGCGCGTCAATCAGTGAAAGAGGAGAAAATTTTCTTTGGATAATAATCATCTTTCTTCTTTAATTTTATAGTTAATAATTGTCTATTGAAAAAATGGAAGAGAAGAAGAAAAAAAGAAAGTAATTACACGAACAACGACAAAGAAATGTTATTAGAATTGATAAAGAAGTAAGATGTTACCTCAACTATAAAAACCATGAACATTCTGTCTTTGAATGTCCGTCAACTCCGTTCAAGTCCAAGTTTTCCTATTAGGATTATAGGTGCTGCAGATCCCAACATCCCAAGAGGGATGCAACCGGGAACATAGCTTAGATCATTATGCAATTTTATAGTTAATAATTGTCTAGTGAAAAAATGGAAGAGAAGAAGAAAAAAGGAAGTAATTACACGAACAACGACAAAGAAATGTTATTAGAATTGATAAAGAAGTAAGATGTTACCTCAACTATAAAAACCATGAACATTCTGTCTTTGAATGTCCGTCAACTCCGTTCAAGTCCAAGTTTTCCTATTAGGATTATAGGTCCTGCAGATCCCAACATCCCAAGAGGGATGCAACCGGGAACATAGCTTAGATCATTATGCAATTTTATAGTTAATAATTGTCTAGTGAAAAAATGGAAGAGAAGAAGAAAAAAAGGAAGTAATTACACAAACAACGACAAAGAAATGTTATTAGAATTGATAAAGAAGTAAGATGTTACCTCAACTATAAAAACCATGAACATTCTGTCTTTGAATGTCCGTCAACTCCGTTCAAGTCCAAGTTTTCCTATTAGGATTATAGGTGCTGCGGATCCCAACATCCCAAGAGGGATGCAACCGGGAACATAGCTTAAATCATTATGCTAAAATAAAAGTAATTGTAGCTTTTTTTCCCAGATGCAATGACAACAAAAGCAAAATATTTCAATTTGAAATTGAATAATGCGAGATTGGAGAGGAAATGTACGCTTGAAAGGCACAGATTGGAGAGGAAGTGTTTACTTGAAAAGCAGAACTAGAGGTGGAATTATTAAAAAATAAATACCTAGATTTTTGCTCATTAATTGTTTTTATTTTTATATTATTATTGTTAAGCCTTTATTGCAGATTCACTTACAAATCATTAATATTAAATAATATATTATATTAAGTTGAATCAGCATATCTGACACATAGGTCTCTTCCACCCATACCCCTGTATATCATTAGCAAAGTTATCCTATAAAATATGCTATTGTTTCATTATTTTTTCGGTTTCTATCCAAATAAATTTATGAAAGTAAATAAAATTCCCAAATGAAGTGTCAGAATTTATTAGTGTTCCTGTCTTATGACTTGTCGAAATGGTTAGTTGGTGTGGAATTATACTACTACTTAATAATATATAATAGAGTATAAATATTGAACTGAGGTATGTTAAATCAAATTCAGTTTATGAACTTACAATATAATAATAAACAAGGCATAATACCTCTAGTACATACAAACAAGTTTTATTACAGTAGTTGAGTCCTTAATTTAAGATTAATTATGTAATTAGCATATATATCGTGTATATATAGGCGTGTCTCTTTTGGGCAAGACGGACTCCATTCCAGCTGTCTCCTTCTTTCTGGGATGGGTCGATATCATTGACTGACAGATTGGAATTACTTGGTGTTACCCTCACAGCAGACCTTAACTTTGGGCCTTTTGTTCAGTCGAGAGCCCAGTTGGCTTCAAATAAGTTAGAAATCCTTGGCAAGGTTAGGCAGTACTTCAGACCAGGACAGCTTCTGAATCTGTACCAAGCGCAGGTCCAGTCGTGCATGGAGTACTGTTGTCACCTTTGGGATGGAACAGCTAAATACCAACTTGATGCTCTTGACACTTGTCGAGTCGCGCCTTTCGAGTTTGGGACATCGTCGCGAGGTCGCTAGCCGTTCGGTATTCTATAGAATTCACTTCGGGGAGTGCTCGCAGGAATTGCATGAGCTTGTTCCCCCTTGCCCTTTTTATTATAAGACCACGAGGGGTACGGTCGGTCGCCATCCTCATCTGGTAAACGTTCCAATTTCGCGTACAAAGCGTCACGCCTCCACCTTTCTTGTACGCACTGCCAATAAGTGTAAAGGATGATGAGCAGTTGGTCCACTGATTGAATTGGACTTTTTCGTTTGGTTACTGGTTGCAAAGCACTGCCAATCATTGAATCCAGATATAAAACTGTCTCCTTGGATATGCGAAACCGCGCACGGAATTTAATTATTATTATATTTTTCAAATGAATGATCCAAAAGTGAGGATAATGAGGATAAAGACATTTTGTACAAATTTTAAGACCGGTCGAAAGCACTCTCAGATCTAACAGCTACTCACGTCGATTTGACAGCTAATTGAGAGTCCATTTGCGTTGAGCGACGTTCCAGTATTCGAATTTGGCATTTAAGTACGTGTAATTTGAGAAGTTCGTAATTGTAAGTCTTGCTTATTTGTGACGCTTGAGTATCGTTTCAGTATACGAATTTTGAGTTTAAGAGCTGCTTAACTGTTTAAAAGGCCGTTAAATAATTGAGTATCGTTTCTGTATTCGGGTGTTACTCGCGTAGAAAGTGACCATCTTCGACTTTATAAATAGTGGGTGTTGTGTTGTGTTGTCGATAGTATCTTACTAATATTATTTACGCGAAAGTTTGTATGTCTGTATGTGACTTTTTACTCCATCACGCAAAACTACTGAACCGATTGCGATGAAACTTGGAATATAGGTAGCTGGAAACCTGGAATAACACATAGGCTACTTTTATCCCACGCGGCTCGTATCCTGACATACCCGCGGGATCGGGACCTACGTGGGTAAAGCCGCAGGACACAGCTTTTTAATAATAATTGCCAAATCTATATTATGGAAAATGTGTATGTATTTCACGACAAACACTGGCGGAAAGCAGAAGCATGTATCACCTAGCCTCCTTCCCAGAATGGGAACGTCAACGTTTAGGAGTCACAGTAAAAATTCCCTAAAATACGTTTCATTATTTTCTAGAATGATACAGAAGAAGCCAAACACGATGAAGACGCGTGGCATACTGTTGGTATTGTCAAAGGAACTTCATTTACGGTAATTAGTATTACAATCTTAGTAAAATGCAATTAAAACATGTGTTTTGTTTTTGGTGTAAATATGCTACTTACCTTTCGGCTATGCCAAACACAACTAATTATATTTTCAGGTGCAACATTACATATCGGATCCCAACGTGGACTTATCTAACCTCACACTGGACAACTTACCGGATTTGACCTCATTCCCAACGACACCTCTGGAGCACGGTACAGCATATAAATTCAGAATTGCAGCTATCAATTCTTGTGGGCGCGGTGAATTTAGTGAAGTAAGTTGATAGTCTTCTTAAGTTGATATTTTTAGTAATGATTAGCTGTTACCCACGACTTCGTCGAAATAGTACGTACATAGCAGACTTTTTCGTTCCATTACTCGGGTTCTTTTAATTGGATTTCAAATAGAACTGTCCAATATTAAAAACCAGATTTCAGTCGAAATAGTATAATTGTATACGGAACAAACAGAGAGAAACAGACAGACAGACATTAATTTATAAAATTATATAATTTTGTTCTACTACTTTTTCCAAGTCCTCTAGAACTTTTTTTAAATTTACTTCCAAGTACAGATTTTTTGTCCTTTTCCTTTATTAGAAGTATAGATTACGCATTTTAATGAGATACATAGTTTGATTTTTCAATCTCCTAATACAATTAGATCACGCAAAATAGGCGCTCGGACGTCGACTTGCGGAAACCAGCCCGACAAACAATACAATTAGATCTTGTATGGATTAAAAATCAACACTAAGCCACATAAATGTTTATGAAATAAATAAACCGATATTCTCTACATTTTATAGTTGATGTACTGTATTTGTTGCCATTCAGTAGTTTGTAAACATTGCCCAATAATTTTTTTCAGGAATCAGCTTTCAAAACATGTCTCCCTGGGTTCCCCGGTGTAGTTTGTAAACATTGCCCAATAATTTTTTTCAGGAATCAGCTTTTAAAACATGTCTGCCTGGGTTCCCCGGTGCGCCTTCGGCCATCAAAATATCGAAATCGGTAGAGGGGGCTCACTTGTCGTGGGAACCACCCCAAGTCGCCGCTGAAGGAATATTTGAGTACTCTGTCTATCTAGCTGTACGATCTAATACTCAACCAAAGGTAAGAGTTCTTTGTAATATCCTAACCATTTTTGCTTTGATATATCAAACTGGTCTGACATTTCTGCCAGATGGTCTAACTAACTGACGACAACTGAAGTGCAATTGAACCGTTTTATTATATCGTTTTTGTGTGAGCGATTAACTTAATTAAATCTTAATTAGATTATAGAATATGTATGTCAAAGTATTTAGACATGACTAGACGACTAATGGTTGTTTGACAGTAAGGATTTCAAACTCTGCTCAGACGACCAACCTTCATCAGTTCCAAAGCCAAATTGTTCACTGTTACTCACACATCTTTAAATAAGTCGGAACAAAATTGGAACGTTTGGAATGTTTTTAGAATATCCTCTACCTATGGTAATCTAAGTCGCAACGCAAACAGAATACGACAAGGCAGTGCAAATGGGTATTAGTGGGAACGCGGTTAGGAGATGTGTTGCTAAATTTTTATTTTTGTGAAACCTAGTTCAAATGCGTGTAAATTGTTTAATGTCGAGGGCATATTAATCAATTTAGTTTCGAGAAGGTGTACAAGCGTAATGAAAGTGAAAATCGGTGCAAAACATGGAATTAAGCGTTGTCTCCAAAGCTCGCGTGAACCGTCATTATAGAGACCCACCATTTACAATGACTTTTTTGACTTGACTTTTACTACGACGACTTGATATTGCAAATAACTTGCAAAAATTAATAATACATGACACTGGCTACTTTCCAAATGGCCATAATCGGTTTACAACCGATAAGAAATAATAATAATACGATAAGGCAGATACAGATGTCGCCTTTAGTCACGAACGGAGAGTTAAGAAATGTATCTGCGCTGTATCTGTGTGCGCTGCGGCTAAGGTGTATATCGTGTCGCTGTCGTGCAGGAAGCATCAAAGTCTCAGCTAGCGTTCGTTCGCGTGTACTGCGGTAAGGCGAACACCTGCGTGGTCCCGCAGTCGTCGCTGAGCGCGGCGCACGTCGACTCCTCCACCAAGCCGGCCATCATCTTCCGGATCGCGGCGCGGAACGAGAAGGGCTACGGGCCCGCTACGCAAGTCAGGTGGCTACAAGGTAACACGACCCGACCCTAACCTAACCGAAACGACACGACTTATACAAAGTGTAACGGGTATGCCCTTTTAAGCCGAAAGGGGGTTGTTCTAGACGTCTAGGCGAACAACTTTTGTTCTACGACTTTTGGATATTCGAAGTACTTTTTGAAAATTTTAAGAGTGAAATTTACTTGAAAATGAGCTGTTTCTTAGAGTTCGAGGTCATTGACCTCATGTTGTCCTTTCATTTAGTTTGGTTTACTACAATAAAAACTTCAATTACCTTTATTTTCAAAAGTAGCTGTTTTCTCAGTAAAATATAACCACAAAACTTTCAAAAAAGAGTATCATTTTCAAAAGTCGTAGAACAAAAGTTGTTGGCCTAGACGTCTAGAACAACCCCCTTTCGGCTTAAAAGGGCATACCCGTTACAAGTTGTATAACAATAGGTTAGATTAAATTAAGCTTAATGTAGTGTAGTCGGGGTTGCAGTGTGCACCCAAAAATCTTAAATTATAATAATTCTCATCAAATTAATTAAAACAAAAAAAGTTTGTAAATTCATTTAATAAAAAAAAATAAAAAACCGACACGACTATCATCATCATCGTTGGCCTGTACATCTATTACAGATGGTAGTATAGGTGGCGTAAGCTTACACTACAACTTGAGTGTAGTTTCACACTTCTGTTGTGCGAAACTACCACGCAAATTCCGTCGTAATCGGCATCGAAATCCCACTGCGTAAAGCATAACCTGGGCGGTCAAAACGACTGCGTAGATTTGCGTGCATTCGGCACCGTCGAGTTGAGCTGTCATTGAACTCGTCTTTGAGTTATTTTTCCCAAGACTCAGTCTTTGAGTTCATTTTGCCAGGACTCAAGCCTTCTTACAAAAGACTTCAAATTCTGAAGGACTTGAGCTCTATGTATTATTAATAAGACTCGAGCTCTTAAAAAAAGCTCAAGGGTTGTTAATTAAGACTCCAAGATTTCAAGAGTTTCTTACAACACTATGTAGAAGTCATCAAAACTATTCTTTAGACTGGTTTTTTGTAAGCAAGCTGCGCCTTGCTATTTCAACCGTGCTTGTCGTGTTTATAAAACGAAATACTTTTATTACTTCTTCTTATCTGAGCGATGTTCCCGGATGTCTTCCTCTCGGGAGCCCGTCTAGGGACCTCAAGTAATTTGAGGTTCTAGCGAAATACCCCACATTACATGGGTTCGACACAGTAGGTAAGTCATCATTGGTCTAGCTAGCCAATGATTTATTACCTGATACTGCAAATAGGTTTCGCAGCCAACCCTCCTAGGGACCAAGAAGTTAATCCACCACCGCGCGGGGAGAACTCAATGTGTGCTTAAAATACTTTCATTATTTACAGATATCAAATCAACGGGCGTAAAAAGAGCAGGCGAAGGGCGGCTAGCTGGAGCATCCCCCTCGAAGCAACCTAAACAGATCCTGCACTAATCAACAGCAGTGGCTCAGACATTCATTTGTATAGAATTATTTAGTGCAAAAACGATAATGGTTAGTACCTACCTACCTACCTTACTTTATTTTATTACTGTCTTTAGTTATAAGTTCTTAGTATGGAATTCTTCAGTTTTTCTTCACCTTGAACGTATTACACGTATGTTGTGACCGTTTATATTTAAGATTTTTATATAAGTAGGTACGTTATAGTATGAAAGTATATTTTGTATCGACATTTTATGAATAGACCGGACGCCGTCGACGGCTGATATTTGACTGACTATGATGGAATAATTGAGACGGTTTGATATTGATTGTTTTAGAGCATAATCTAGCTAGATGTATATTTCGTAGTAAAATAACAATGAAGTTTATGTTGCAAGCTTAATTAACGATAGAATCGAAAATTCTGGATAATTTTGAATTCCGTGATATCCCTAGAGATTTCATGGAATCATCGTTGTCTTACTACGATATATAAATAAATAGTTCCGTTTATTTTTATAGCAATAGTTAATGAAAATTCTATAGACTTGTAAGTTTTAAAAATTCTGTTTCAACCAACTTACAAAACAAAGGATAGATAAATGAAAGTGTACAGA
Organism: Idaea dimidiata; assembly: GCA_949358125.1. Taxonomy (NCBI): domain Eukaryota; kingdom Metazoa; phylum Arthropoda; class Insecta; order Lepidoptera; family Geometridae; genus Idaea; species Idaea dimidiata. Next base: position 8,245,873 of record OX442338.1, read on the forward strand.
AGTCGCATTTGGCTTTTAATACTTAATTACACTTTATTGAATACACTATACATTTGTTTCATTGCTATAAAATGCTATCTATTCAAAACTCCGGTAGGCATTCAAAAATGAAAATTAAATACAAATTATCATTATTATATATCTTTCGTTTTATAGAAAATTTCCTATATTTAAGATATTTGCGTTTTATCATGATATTAAAGCATTATCACTAAATTTTATGGTTTGGACAATTTATAATTTTATTGTGATTAAGTAGGTTCTGCATTCGTCTCCTCTATATTGGACCTAGGTCACTGCGAACAAAAAAGGACCGGTTATAATTATAAATAACTTATGCACAATTAAAAAAAATATATTTTTAAAGAAAAATACTGCTAAGGTCCAACGGGGTAATCTCGACTTCGGGAAATTTCGACTATTCTTAATAACTTATGTGTAGAAATTAGAAACAGTGCCATCTATGTAGAAATTTATGAAATTGCTTTAGCGATATTCGTTCATAGATGACACTTTTTAAAACTAGGAGTTCGCCCCGAACTGAGACCTCACGACCCCTATCTCCCCAAGCCCCCTACAGATCCGGCTCATCTTCGAACTCATAGATTCTATTGACCTATACTACGCGCATACCAAAATTTATGAAGATCAGAGCTACGATACTCAAGTTATCGTCGAACAAACATACAAAGATACAAGCGCCAGGACCGTCTACACTGGACCTCACTGGCTTCGCTCGTTCGGTCAATTAAGTAAAATGCAGTTAAGACTAGGAGTTCGCCCCGAACTGAGACCTCACGACCCCTATCTCCCCAAGCCCCCTACAGATCCGGCTCATCTTCGAACTCATAAATTCTATTGACCTAAACTACGTGCATACCAAAATTCATGAAGATCAAAGCTACGATACTCAAGTTATCGTCGAACAAAGATACAAGCGCCAGGCCCGTCTACACTGGACCTCACTCGCTTCGCTCGTTCGGTCAAATAGTCGAAATTTCCCGAAGTCGAGATTTCCCCGCTGGATCTTACAAAAATTCATCCGGAGGCGAGAATCGAACTCGGCATCTGTCGCTTGCCGGGCAACTGATAAATCCAAATGTCTACTCCCGTCAGTGCTCAACAACGTGAAATTCAGTATGTACCTATAGACACTAATGAAATATGATATGTCACACCTACTTTTTTACTGCCAGAAAGTGTGGGAAACTTACCAGAGAAGTAGTCCCGAACAATTTGTACCATCCAATGACGATATTCGAAAGGTTGAGATCGTCCAACATAATCTGGGCAACTCCCATAAACACTTTCTTTCCTTCTATGCGACCGTAGTCGCCCCATACTGTCACCTGGAAATATTTCACCATTGGAAAAACATCGCCGCGCAAAATGTTTGCACAGGAATCTACGCTTAGGGACCAAAGAGAGTGTGCATGTTACACCAGCCACAGAAACTTGCAAGTCTCCTATGCTGTTCATGAGTGTTAAGCTAACTAGCCATAGGGCAATTTCTTGCAGAATTAAATGCTACCTGGTTTCCTCGGATTACAATTTTCTCAAGCGTAACAATGAACTACACAAGGGATCTTTGCAATCTTTACAACTCGTAAAAGTCGATTTGTACGAGTGTTTTTTTTATCTTGGAAGTCGTTTAAGCGAGTCCTGTTAGCTGTTATGTAACTCTGTTGCTAACAAATCTCGATTGAAACCATGCATGTATGTATGTGACTTTGTTACACTTTTACGCAATAACTACTGAATCGATTTCGGTGAAACTTAGAATACATCCCTAAATTACCGCGGAATCGGGACCTACGGGATATCCTCGCCCAATGTCCCGATATGACAGTTACAGTCGCTAGTTTTAAGTGCAATTGCAATTTGTTTGAATGACGTAAAAAATGACATGAATACAACAATTTTAATCGAGATTTGTTAACAACAGAGTTACGAAAAAAGGCCGCTGTTAATTTTTATTGTAAAAAGTTACCTGCAAGACGCATCCTTTGAAGTTTTCTCTGAAAGTGAGTGTCTGTTGATAGAGTGGGTCGAGCGTTCGTCGCGCAGAGGTAGTCTTAGCTTTAGCGATGCAACGTTTGCCGCTCACTAGATACACCTTGACGTAGGGGGCGGGCAGCGTGCGGCTGCCTTGACGGGCTTGCAGGCCGCGCGCTCGAATCACCTCCACCTTAAAAAATGTTATTAATGAGTTTAATGACATACTAATTTTGTCTAAGGTTTCACGATTTTGCGTAATACACACAAAATACTCCACTTCGCACATTCTTCGGCATCCAGTTTAGTTAGGACAAAAATCTTGCGAAGTGATTTCATAGCAGTATGTAATTTAAAACTTTAAAACACAATATTTACCGGGTGACAATGTTCACCGGGTTAAATAATGGTGTTATTGAATAAAACGCGAGTAAAACCCTAACTAAACTGGATGCCAAAGAATGTGCGAAGTGGAGACGCAAAAGTAGGAAAGCGGATCCCGGGCTCCCGGGAGGGTTGACTGCGACGAAATCTCGTATTTACAAGAGGAAAATCATGAATGGCCGTTTATTAAAGTCGACCGTGTAATGCCATCTGTTTTCGCTCTGTAATGCATTTTTTTCTATAAATTCATCAGAATCGAAATGGAACTTGCATAGTATTTATTATTAAAAAAAAAACCGTTTCCAATGTGACATATCACCTCGATTCAGAGACTATTTTAGACGCGAACGACGTCGTTCTTTTCTATTATTATTGTTGTGGCGTCACAAGTCGAATAGCATAATAGCTTACGGCTTTCTGCGCTTAAATTTAGGATGATAATATAAAGTCATTTTAAGGCACTATTGGGATTTCTAAACTCAATATTAAACGACCGAGCTTTACTTTACAGTTGGCTTTTTCAAGGTTGACTCCCAGCACTCCTGGTTGGCCAGTTGTCACAATATTAAACTGGAATTCATTAAAAATTATCGAAAAAAAGGTGTCTAGTGTATTACCTCTTTTGCCTCACTACACGGGATGCCGAAGAAGTGCGAAGTGGAGACGCAAAAGTACGAAAATGGACCCCGGGCTTCCGGAGAGATGATGAATGTATTACCTCGAGAAATCCTTTCTGGTAGCACATAGAGAGTTGCACGTCACCCAGCGTGGGCGCGCCCAGCACCTGGCGGCCCACGAGTTGGCCCGGACCCAGGCCGTCGATGAAGTCCGAGATACCGCCGCCATCGGACGAGCCCGACCCGCGCATGCCGGGCGACCATCTGTCACAGGGGACATTCGATAATATCTATCAATAACTACATTACAACATAGGACCCCTTATAGACGATCATTAACAGCTGCATTAACTATGTGTGACATGAAGTTTCAAAGTTGACCGACAGAAACAAACGTTACGTAACTTTAATTTATCTGTTAATTATTGTTTATAAGTAAGGGGGATAGTTGCCACGGGTGGATCTTGAAGCTAATAGCTCAGCGCGCATTTTAAGCATTCGATTCTAGCAAGATAAGGGATATCCTATAAGTTTCAGCGTTATTTCCATACGTACATTCGGTTCAATTCTTTCTCTGCATCCAAATAGAGCAAAAATAATTTTATAGTTTTACTTGCTTTAATTTCTTTAACAACAGTTATACTGAATAAGATTATATGTATGACTCTTTAAAGAATGAAAATAAGAGAAACTCATCAAAAGTATTAAAAAATATATATTTTATTATCTTCGGACAGATACTTTTGCATGGAAACAATGCTGATAGGATGCGCTCTTAATACAAAATGAACCCACAATAACTGCCAATTAACTGGAACCAATATGTAGCGAGAAGATTCATAAATTAAATGATTTTACATATGCATGTATTTCTTCCACCTGATTCTAATGTTGTTTTATGCTGTAGAGTAGAAGCTAAAATTTCTATAAATCAATACTTAGGTATTATTTTTATCCAGGTAGCTTCAACATGCACGGATAGCGAAAAGCAAAGGAAAAGGAAAAATATTTAAATTTTAGTTGGGTAATACTAGAAGATCATACAAAAGGGTAGAGTGGATAAGTCGTTTTCCAACCTTGATTTTCGCTACAATAAATAAATAGTAATTATAAATAACAACAACATTGACACAATAGTGAAGAAAAGGGCGGTAGTATTTCGGATGCATCGGTTAGTAAAGTTAAGGTAGTAATCGTGATTCAGGAATAAGAAAAAATACAAAAATGTCTATCTATTAGATTAGTATATTGTGTGTAGGTGCTAGAGAGACTAAATAATGGTCTGCATCTAATTTAGAAATAGTTTTTCAGTCGATCCAACTGGCTACGAGCTCACCGTTGTTCTTATTATCGTTACTTACTTTAAACGCCAATATTAACAACTAACATACATTTATCGGATCATATTTGTTCGATCGGCAATATATTTGTGTGGCATGCATGGTTTTGGGCGGTTGTGATATTTTTCATAAGTACAAATAATATCCTTATATCCAAAAATAATAAAAGGTGCATACACGTCACAAGAACAGGCAACATTTATCGTCTTATCACAATCGTGCAATATTGCGTTACAAACGAAGAACTCGGATCTCATTTCTCCGCTTCGTCGAGCTAAAGCTGAAACATGTATTAAACTATCGAACAGCGGAGATAAATGTAGCTGTCTCGAATAGAAGTCGAGAATGTGCTTTACTTATGCGAAAGAAGACACGTGCGTGCTGAGCGGAAAGAGATGAGTGAAAAACACCAATAAAACCGTCAACATGCTTTTTACAAGACGAAAGGCACACAAGAAGACACAGGGCGCATAAAGAAGACACGGGCAACATCGATGCGGAACAAGGACAAGAAACGAAGTCTGGCGAACTGCGGGAAGATCGGGCCACTTACGATGATCCCTCTGAGCTAGAAATGGAGACGAGGCTGGCCGAGCGCACTTCGTGTGATCTCGTGAACGTGGTCGGCGTGGCGGGACTCGAGCGCTTGCGACGCACGCCGTACCCCTCGAACCGAGACGGGCGCACTAACGCGTGCCCGCACACCGACACATACACATTCATTGCATTATCCGATACATCAACACTATTTATACTATACATACATACATAGTACACACCTTTTTATCATACCAATGACACCTACAATGTTAATTTCACGTTATTGTACAGGTTTTTCATTCGAATGTAGAGATTCCAATTTCAGGATCCGATTCAAATATCCCGATTTGGAACAGCTACTCGGACATTCATAAATAAAAATCGGATATCATCAGTCCGTAAATATGAATGCCCGGTGAAATACTTATCGATGAAGAAAGTTTATGGAATGGCGATAATTTTACTTAGATGATAGAAATTCAAAGGTCGATCAGGCGTAATCGTTCGGAGTTACCAGTGAAAGCTTTAAAAAGCTCTACGTCAGCTGACTATACAAAAGCGACATTGCAGTAACTCATGTTGCATGCTGTTATCTCTGTCGTCTCGTATATTCCTACTTAAGATAATATAAGAGTCAGTATCGGGTACGCGATCTACCGCCCCGGCAGCACTATTGTCTCAGTGTGTCATCGTCGAGCGGGCTCCAACCTGTCATCATCGTTCTCACTGGACGCCGAGGAAGCCCGTGACACTCCACTTACACCTCGTATTTCACTCGGCCCCACTTCTTCGCTGCGTTGCACCGTAAACGAATTTTTGCCCCGTTTACCGAACCCTAACCTCCTTTTTCGTCCTGTTGGTATATTCATTTTAACAATACAAGTATTGGCTAATTAGAATTGATCTCGTATATTACATGTAATTACTATTTTAAGTTCAATATTAACTGTATTATATTTTTACACTAAAGCTTTTGAATAAATTTCTTAAATAGATCTAAGTTTTATTTTCATCTGACATGCTTTTGACTTCTAAAGTAAGTCTAATGAACGGTTACATGATGAAGAGAAAGAATAGTGTTGTGTTCACCTGTTGCTGACAATTGAGAAGTGGAGTTGCTCTTCTTGCCCATTCCGGGGCCAAAGTAGTCTCTGGGTTCAGCCTTGAGAAGGGCGTCGTCACTTGCAGGCTCCGGCTCGCTCGTACCACCCATTGCAGTATCGCTGAGGCTACCGTCTTCTTGAAATAAATTTATTTTTAACTCTGCTTTGCAAATATTATTAAAAATAACTTTTTTAAATTAAGTACGTACCTGCTTTTTCATCCGGTGGTACATCAGCATTGCTCAGGCTCCTAGTGAACTGGCCGCGGCGAGATTCGCGTCGCTCTAACGGTGGTTGAGCGTGATTATTGTTTCTCCCATTCTCCGTTCCTCCATAATCATTGCTTCGTTTTTCACGTTTTTTTGTTGCGGATTTCCCAGCCGACGATATGCGTTCAAATTGTTGGTGAGCCAGCATTTCAGGAGCATGTTGATCACCAGGGATCGGTGTTTCAGTTGCATTGGATTTGTTACGGTGCATGTCATCGTGAGGCAGATGAGGGGCGACAGGAGTGAGCGCACGACGATTTGAGCCGACATTCGAGGGAGAAAGAGCAATACATAACGAATTAGCAACCATACTAAATTCTTGTCGTACATGATCGGCGGTAGCTACAGAATATGATCGACTACGAGCGTTTTTGATAATAGACGGTAAAGGTTTCCTACAAGAGTTATCGATGACAGACTGAGGTGAAAGAGAGTTGGGTGTTCGGTAATCCTGAAATGTAGGTACTTCGTCAATGCTAACTACATTTTTGTGCTTTTTGGGATGGTCAGTGATAATATTATCTAAAAGTTTCTTTGACGATGAGAGACTCATCATCTTGAAAATATCTTGTATTTGCAGCGGAGTTGATTCTTTAGAATTAGGTAAGGATTTCAAAACTACTAAGGAATCTGAATGTCGTCTGATAAGACTGTTTTTCTTTTTCGGTTTTAAAGTATCGATACTAGCTTTATCCGTTACATTGCCCTTATTATCTAAATCATGAGTAGAAGTAGTAACGCTGTCGTAATTAGATTTCAAATCTAGTGATAAAAAGTTTTTACGTTTATTATTAAATATAACATTACGGTGGTCGTTAAATTTTGTGGGATCATTGTAGAAGGCACGGGTGTCGTTTTCTCTGTCTAAGCTAGTTTGTTTGTCTACACTTATGTGTATGGTGGTTTCAGCATCACTGCCCTCACTATCGTAACCGTGATATTGGCAACAGTCTTCATCGTTTGTTTGCGATACATTTAAGTTTTGACTATTTGCTTTATTATCATCGTGATTCTCGTAGCTTAGATCGATATGAGGAATATCTGGTAGACACCGAGTGCGAGGATTATCAAGAGATAATTTACCAATATTTGGTAATTTTCTTCGTGATGCTTCTCGAGATTTATTACTATTGTAGTAAAGATCTTGATCTAACGACTGAGATATATAAGTGTAACACGATTGCCCATGTTTCCTTTTATACGGATACGTCACAGTTTTCGTCGGCACGAGCATCGGTCCATAATAAATATTTTGCGGTAAAGTTCTACGTTCTCTAATGTTTTGGAACAGTTCATTTCGTTGAGAGATAATGGGTTCCTTTACAGGAAAATGAAATATGTACTCTTTATTTTTTTCGGTAATTTTGTATGTGTTGGTGTAGATGGGATATTCTGGGCAGCTGTGACTTCGTTCGTAAGCGTGTCGACGAGAACACTCTTTAGAGGAGCTGGTAGTAGCGGAGCGACTGCGAGCGAGTATGCGCCGCTGACGACGTGTAGCTCGCACTCTATGCGTGGTCAAAGGTATCTGGTTGGGTTCATATCGCGCTCGGATACGCCGGCGCACCGCCCTCTCAGCACTCGTCGGCACGCTTACATGGGGTAAAAGTCTAGGTGTTCTAATCATATTATGACGATACGGGTCTGGCACTGGGGTAGCGCTATCGCAAGAGGAAGAAGTGCTATTTGGAAGGAGGTACCGCCTCCGGCTGTAAAATTATATCGCCATTTACTTTCTGGATAGCATTCATTTTTATTATTGTATGTTGGAAAGCGTTTGGCACACCCAACATGCAAATACGCGTTCACTCGTAACTCTTTAATCAGGAGTCTTCAAGAGTCACTAGTGAAGATACGAAGACGAAAGTTTCGACCCGTCTTAGTCCGGCACCACCGGACTATCTACGTATTATGGACGAATCACGTTGGCGCGATGTGTTATTATTGTCTTGAGGCTTTTGAAAGAAAAGTGTTATTGTACCTGAGCATGCGTGTAGGTCTCGGTCGTTCCGATTGTGTGCTAAAAGCACTGGAAGTGACGGAAGCGACCGACTCGAGATCTGAATCGGCGGCGGTGGCGTCGGGCGAGAGTCGCCGGCGCGGCGCCCACCCGGCGCTGTTGGTGCTTCTAGCTGCCAGTTCCGAGTCGGACAGACCAGCGTAGTGCCTCTCCCAACCTAAAATAAATAACTACTCTTGGAGATCTTGCGACTATAGAAATAAAGCGCATTCATAATATCTCTCCACACAGATCTACGCGTGAGTAATTTGTGGTATTTGTGGGCTGTTTGAGTATAATAGCTTGATTGTATATCTTGTGGTAGGCACGAGTGAGGAACTCGGGAGAATTAATTCAACATAACATCGGACAACTAAAAAGGGGCACTACGTTATGGTTTATGATAGATAGCATAGCAAGGGCTCTAGATGGATCTGCATCGATACTATCGAGAAGTGGCTGCGTAGTCGATCGGAGCGAGGCGGGGGTTGCATGTATTGACCTTGTGGCGTGCTGCGGTACGTGAGTGTGGCGCCAATGTGGTGCGGAGCGATCCACTTACGTTCCTCGAGGTCCGCCGACACCTGGGCTCGAACTGCCTTTGGTCCACTCTGTCGTGTGAAAATGAGCGAATTTAAATGATATTTTATTAAGATCAGTGGCGTATTTACCATCAATTGCCTGACCCTGAGTTTTTTCACCATTATTCAAAAGTCAAAGAGAGTGCCAAAAGTGACCTCATAAAGGAAATGTTGTTTAAAGATCGAAACTTAACTTTTACTTTCGACTTTTGCTATTGGTGTAGATACTCTGAATGAGGCGAATCAGCGAAATTTTGAATTAGCAACGAACGTCAAGTCTTAGAGGTTGGTATTGTTGTCAACAATATTGAAGTGTGAATTTTTAGATAAGCTCGAAATAAAATTCAAGTATAAAAATTATAAGTGGGGGAAAAGACAATTTGCTCGGGAGCACCAAATTTTAAAATACGCCACTGATTATGGTGTGGTTATCGGTTACTAATTAAATTAGGGATGAAGTAATGTACGAACCTGGCTAGGGATTTGTGGAAGCTGACGTTTCTTGGGGCTAGTGGTAGGCGTAGCCGTGGCGGAACGAGACTGGAATCGTGGCGCGTACGCATGCGTCGGAAGCCGCGATGATTCCCCACCCCGCTCCTCATTCACTGTAATTTGTTACCATATTGTCTGCTTTCTGAACAGCTGGGCCAATATCGACGCCTTTGAACATTGTTTATGTTACAAGATGGAGTAATATGTTTTTTAATCATTTACAGATATTACAGGTAATCAGTTACGAAGGTTCTCCTAGAAGTTAAAATGTTTAAATTAAGTATTTCATGCACTCAATGAAATGAAACTCCTGTGCGCTGAACTCATCGTTCGTTTCCAACAAATATTCTGATAAGTTAACGATCGTGAGTACAACGCACTCTGTCAATTATATCTAAAGTGGATAGCGTGCTCTTAGGTATAAGGACGAGGTCTGCGGAAAATGCGTGAGAAAATAAAGAGTGGAAAGAGCAAGGAAGTCGTAAAAGTAGTGGCAGTAAAGTGGTAATGAGCGGACGCGAAAGAACGTGCGTGTCTCGGAGGTAGTGTTCCGTGCGGGGTCTTAGCCCGCTGTCGGTGGAGTCGAGGCGGACGTCCACGGACCAATCGAGAGGCCGACTGAGTGGAGTGGTTTGTCTGATTGGTATGTAGAGTCTGGACGCAATGGGCGCGCCGGGCGGCACCTGAGTAGCGCCAGGGGTCGCGGTCGGCGGGCGGCGAGAGCGAGCGCCGCGGAGACTTGCTGCGCGCGCGCGTCGAACGCGCCACGCCCGCCGCTGACTGCGACCGCGCCACGCTGTACCCACCGTTCTGTCGTACCATACCATACACTGTCACTATCATCTATCACACACGGACTAGGATACCAGATGATCACGTTTTATAATAGTTGTATATTCCTCTGGACCCTATCTGTCCCTTTATTTGGTGTTTATGTCATAATAGTTATAAATGCCTCGGGATGCCTATCCGTTAGGTAATTGATTTGTGCTGGTCGGGATAAACGATTTTATAAGTATGGAACAATTAGACTTTTTACCATCCCTAGATTGTAAAGTGACAATATGGTGTGGGAACAATTAGCTAATCTATCGAACGCTTTCTTCTGGACACCACTTTTCCAAAAGTTAGCGATTGATGGAGGTATATCGGAGGTCGTTAATTTTTTCCGAGATTAAACCTGAAAGTTTCTTACCCGTTCTTTGCTAATGCCAACTGCCCGAACTCTGCCTGCCGGTGACATATCACGTCGATTCGATCTTGCTCCGTCCATATCCATACGCTGCTGAAAAAGGATTTTACCACACTGATGAAAAAATTAACGTATTTGCATAGCTATTGCAATAGATCTTTGGCGAGTATCACTTAACACACAGAAATGCAAATTCCAACAAGAGACAACGAGAATGTTTAACATATGAATAAACTTGTACAATACTTACATCATGCGGAGGAGGCGGACTGGAGCTGGAGGCTAGACTGGAGAGCGAGTGGTGTCGTCGCAGGTCGCATTCACTAGGTGTGTCAGAGTCAGAGAGACGAGACGTTGAAGTCGATGGTGGTGATAGATGTTCGCCGTCTGGCTCGTCGTCACGATACCTCTGCATCAAACAAAAAAACCTAACTCAAAACCCTGTGTGTCACACACAATACATTTCTCCACTTCATACATTGCATTTGCACTTACGCTAAAACCACTCGACTCTTCATGCGGTTTTAAAATGTACCAATTTGCTTCGTGGTTTATTAAAATCGTATCCAGATCTAAAAGAACTTCTCCGAGAAAGTCGTTTGGTCCGTAGCGATTTAAGTCCCATACGGTTACCTGAAATATTTGCTTTTATGTAACCAATACACAAACATAAACACAGATGTGTAATGCGATTAAGTATTTAAGACTTACTGCTAAAGTTCGTTTCTTTATGTCAGTGATACGTATGCCGCAGTAGACAAAAGTTTGGTTCCAACGCGGCTCTAATGTATTAGCCAAAGTTTTGGTTCTTCGCTTACTTTTTTCGCTTTTATCAGGGAGCAAAAATATTTTAGTATACGGACATCGTGGAGAGCCGTCCGTTCGTGGAGTCAATCCAGTTGCTGACACAACTGTTACTAAGAGCTGAAGAGCACTAATGTCGAAGTAAACTTTGAGCTGGAAACAAGAAAGCCGAATTTGTTATTGCGAATGCCAACGATGACTCTGGGTAGACAAAATGACATCGTTTGTGTTACCTGTATGCGTCCAGCGACATTTGCATTGTGATGATTATGACGTGCAGGTCGTCTTCTTGCATGAACATCTGGAGATCCAGGTGAAGTCACCAACACGCTTGGCTTTTCACATCCGCCCGCACATACTTCCGTGTAAACTTCTGCATATAATAAAAATTATTATGTTTTACATAAAGAAATATATTCATAATGGGAACTTAAATAAATAAACTCATCTTAAAACTCGTCTCGGTGGATCATACCTTTGTGAGTTCTCCAAGGCTGTGCAGGTAGACGCGAGGCAGCCAGTGGCCTAGAAACTACTAATTCCACATGAGAATCGTGTTTACTATCAGCGATCACTGAAGCTACATCATCTGCACTCCGACCTTGCAGTTGTACTCCGTTCCATTGTAATACTTCATCACCTAAAATTAATTTTAATTTCATTCTGTCACAAAGTTTCAAAAAGTTTTTGATGAATATTTCACAAAATGTGTGCAGACTAACCTATTCTTAACTGTCCTTCCAAATCGGCTATAGAACCCTTTTTAACTTTCTCTACAATAGCACCACGAGTGCCATCTGGCAATAATTTGCCACCAACTACTTTCAGACCGAGGATAGTAGAGTGAGAAACTCCATCCACGACTGATTTTCTAAGCACCATGTGTCCAATCATCCGGGACCCATCCGCTGACACCTGCCAGCTCTGCGGGAACTGTTACATGAAATGATAATCAATAAAATAATTTGTAATTCATTAAAAATATAACCTTTAGCGGTACAGGAAAACGATAACTTTAGTAGAGATAGTGAAAGTGTGAAGTAGGTACTAAACACGAAAGTGCACATTCAGTCGTAGGGGTGCATGCCCGCCAATGCAATCATGCTGCAGCCAAACACAAAAACAAGTTAGCAGTCATGTTGTTGATACCAAAATTACAAAGAATGTTATAGTCTTGATTTACTTATTTGATAAAGGACAAGAAAACCTGAAACCCATAGATACATTAAGTAGAAGATAGCAGAATAAGAGATTAATGATTGTGATTATATTCGGTGCAAATTAAATCACACACTGATGTCGTAGATATCTTGAAGAAGTGAACGTAGCTTTTAATAATAATCACAGAGGCTACTACAGGGACAGTGAATTAGTAACTTAAATAGATCTAAGAAATGGATGACATAATTAATATTTTACCTAAATCTGCATCGTTGCCCGCTCATAACTAAAGGGTCTAATTGTGATTTATTCTTCTATAATTGCTTTATTGATTTGAAATCTTAAGTTTATGTACTTACTAAAGAATAAGCGGGTAAAGCGAATCAATTAGGCAAAAATAATTGTATTAAATTAATACGTTAATCCCTCGGAGATATTCATTAATCCAATTCTTCTATTTGGTCTGAAAAAATCGACTCACCTACTGATGACGTAAGACTGTGATAGTATGTAGATAACAAAACACGCATTCTGTATACAAAATTGTGGCTGTTCATACAATTCAACTAGGTAAAGGTACTTATCAAAATGGGCTTTGATAACTGCTAACCTTAGGGCAATCGCCTCTGTTTGAATCTTCACTCGACGTGAAGGTGCTAGAGGTATCGATTCCCGAGTCTTTAGTCGCAGAGTCTTGACTAGTCTGCCGCTCGGACTCCCATCGCAGAGAGGCCCAGTCATGCGGCGCGGCTGACGCATCGCGTCCTCCCCGTGGGAATGTAGCAGCACCCTCGTGCCCATCAAAGCGAACTGTCTTTTTTCTCCTTTCAGTAAAACGTCTATTGTCAGAGGAGTCTTCCCACAAATAGGCACTCTTATAAACAGCTCGTTCAGGCCGCGGGGCCCCATCCGGTGCGTACGGTCGCAAATACGCGCCTTCGCCGTCATCGCGAGCTCGCCACCGGCAATCCGTGACAGAGTCGAAACTGCGGCCACCAGTCGGTGCTGTCCTCACAGCGTCGAATGCGCCACGCGCTTCTCCTTCATAAGCGCCCGGCGAATGATTAGTCAAATTGTAATAATTGTTGGCAGCAACGGTGGTACTCCGTAGATGTGGTTGCCGAAGGGAAGCACACGCTTCTAGGTGTCCTAAGAATGATATGGTATAAATGTCAAAGTTTCCAAACCGTATCGTCTTTGCCTGCACGCGCCCGGCACCGATGCTTTAATATAAATAAATATGCTCGTTGCTCCAACGCTGACTACTGTATACTGACGGCTGTACTGTTTGATGTGACCAACCTATCACTCCCAATGACACATCAATGAACATAAAGAAATTCAAAGCAGTGATCACGCAAAAGCGGAAAGAATGTGTTTTAACTTACCCAAGTTAAACATTAAAACAACAATGATAATAACAAAATTAAAATACACGATCACAGAACTCTAAAGACTTTGAATTTCACAAGTTTTGGAACAGGACCACTTCTTTTCGCCCAAGCATGCTTTTTGTTTGAACCATAAATTCTGGCGAATAAAATTAAAAAATATCAAAATTAGCAAATATTTTTGTTGCTTTAATTCCATTTAATTTTTTGGTTCAAACAACTTTAATTTGTTGACAAGTGAGCACATTAACATTTTTCTTTTGCTTTCCCATAAAGCAATTGCTGTAGAGTAGGTAGTTATTACAGTAGGACTTGCAGAGTTAGCTATAGCTAGGTAGTAATAGAAATAATGTGAATGTACTTACTCCCATAATAAAATGACAAGACTTATCGGAAGGTAAGACGATATTAACAAATAGCCATCACAGTCGATCGGCCAGAGGAAGAAGTGTATGGCGAAAACAGATATTTAACTGATAGTTCTAAATTTCAGCATAATTACAACGCATAGACATTCGCGATAAAGACGCCCTCTCACCGATAGAAATTTATTCATTTTCTCGTTTAACATCGTCTGACGTTGGCTCCTGGAACTCTCGGAGCCGCTCCTATCTCTATTAGTACCTGCGAACAGGGGGATCCCGTCACCACTCGGGCTCAGCACGGGCACGGACGGCTACCGGGCGCGTACATTGGCTCAAACACGAGTAGCTATATGACGCTCACAATGTTTTGTGTAGTGACTGACTGACTTTGCTTAGTGAGGACAACATTCAATCTTCAAACTTAGCACAAGTGGACGAATTCTCATCTTGTGATAAATTCAAAGCAAAGGACAAGTTAACCGTATCTGAAAAGTCGTCTTTATAATTCAACAAATAATTATTTTCAATGAAACTATAATGTAGTGTTTACTACCTATCTACATGAACAGAGATGATGAGATCATAGGTAAGTAGAGATAAGTTTAGGTGCTCGACACTATCAATTCTGTGGAATTTAACTTAAACTTATAAATATTTACCTGGTTGTAATGGCGTTAGATACTTATTTAAACTACTTCACCTCGCACGGAACACCTTAACTTTATCGGTATAATATTATGTAATGCGAGAGGCGGCGATGAAGAATATGTCAGTTATTTTATGTGACTATTTACTTGCGCTGTAAAGTACGTAAGTGTTTAAAGAGTAGTGTAATGTATGTCGGGTGATAAATAAAATTATTAGTTTGGATGGAAAGGAACAGTGTTTACGAGTAGTGGGATAGGACGATGGGTGGTTGACGATCGTGAGCGTGTGCAGTACTTACCGCGGTCGCGATACTCGTCGTTCTCGTCGGATATGCATTCAGGCACTTCGTCATCCGAAGAGGACGAGCGAGGCGGCATCGGCAGATGAGACGAAGGCCCATGTGGCATCAGATGCGACGACGGAGCTAATCCGGACTCCACTACACCGTATGCCGCTTTCTGTCTCGGGTGAACGAGGTGTGGGTGAGTCCTAGCGAGCCCTTCTAATTCACCATAACTCCTAGGTTCTTGTTGACTATACTGTCGACGGAGCGCACTACCGGATCTTTGTAAAGGAAGGTTTTCCTTTTCCGCTGCGCTGTGAGCTCTCTCCAGTTTTGGTCGTTTATCAAGAGTCGTTTCGATGGGCGTTGGCAATCCTCTTAAATCAGATTCCATTCGCCACAGCATTGAATCTTGTGCGGCGGTTTTATGCATCCACTGTCCAGTCTTCGATAAAAGTTCTTGTTTCTTACGGCACAAAATACATACCCATATTACCTGAAATAGGTGATGCGTGATTTAATGAGGCGTGATTCACTAAGCTCCCACTACGACAGTAGAGTAGTAAGTGTAAGGTACACTTACCTTGTTTGAGCGCAAGGTGACTTTGCCTCCACATCTGGCGCAGCACCTCGTCCGGCAATAGTGACAGGAGTGTCCGACTCCGTCAGCGAACTTCGTCTTGAGGCAGATATGGCAGGTAGCGTTCAGCTCTACACCAGCTGCACGGTGCAGTTCGTTTCTATTTCGGATAGTTTGCTCCAGAACGGCGACTTCGTCTTGCTTGCGTCTGTTACAAAATCATTATATAGGTGCTGAAGACTTCAAATGTAAAACTTTTCTGAATATTAATCAACATATTACTCCCAGAACCTTTTAATTAAAATTACTTTAGGACATTTTAATGTTGGACGTAGGCAATACGTAATAAGTACCTAGGTGATAGCTGGTGTTTGCTAAAACACGATGACGTCAATGATTTATCCAGCATACACAGTAATATCGTAATATCAACCCTGTTTTTATTCTAAAAATAACTTTTATCTTTCACGGAATACCAATTTTTAACTTAGGATTCTATGGTGCAAATGTTCAGTTCATCGCATATCCAACTGATATGCGATGAAATGAACTGAAAAATATTGGGCCATTAAAAATATATCTACCAACTGCTTACTGCTTTAGCTAATAGACTTACTTCGGCTACGGACAACGTGATTTATCTCAAGAGGACGCAGCAGCAATGTAGGTCAAAAACTAGGTCAAATAAAGTGTCGATATGGGTCATTCAATTTCGAATATTTTGAACTTGGATATGTTCTTGGCTAGGTATTTTATCTATCAACGTAAAAACTTATTAAATATTATTAATATTAGTTTATATGACTTGATGTTTATGTCGGGCTGCATCATTTTTATACTAGCAGACCTCGAGGCTAGATCAGTTTTTTTCGGGTTTTTCATATGCTTGATTTTCATACTGCATACACGTTTTACTATGTCTAACAGTTAAATGTTTAAATTTTTGAGCCAAATCAGTATAGCAGCATTGATTTTATACTATTTCTAACTTTTGCACAGTTTCGTTAAATCATCCTCTAAGTCTAAACCAAGTATACTTGTACCTAAGGCCAACCCCGTATCACAGTAGGTACCTACTTATACTAAAAGCAACCATTATTTCTACTATCTAGTATACCTAGTTAGTATGAAATTAATCTACGTCGATACCACCTATACCCTGACGCCAGTGAATGTCACCAAAGACGTAAAAGAGGTAATCGCATTACAACTTTACATAGATGCAGCAGTGATGCGTCATGATGGCTGTTATTGCGTGTTTGATGCGACGACGGACGCGCCGCAACCAACCAACTTACCCCGCTACTAAACGATGGTACCTATCTTTAGCTTATTCTGCTCCACGTCGCTGAATTTATTTAACAATGGGTCGGGCTAATACGTAAAAGATCGTTAAAACAGTATAAAAATGGCACTTTAATATCGATATTTTTAAATGTCAATACTACGTTACTGAAAATAGCAAAAGGCTCTACCGTCAATAATTTTAGAGGCATACATACTTGGTTATTAATATTATCTACAAAATCACTGTACCAATGTAGAATACCGAGTAGAACACTTCACATCGTCACAAATGGTGCATTATTCAAGGTAGTACAAAAGATGGTGACACGGGAGGGTATACGGGGTCGGGGGGACGTGTGAAGGGCGCGGGCGGGCGGTAACGTCGCGGCGGGGATACGAGATGGGCGCACCTCATGATCTCGTGCTCGCGCTGTTCCTCCTGGCGCTGTCGCATCATAACACCCTCGATGATGGCGCGTTCCTCGGGGGTAAGGTGCGACAGGTCCGGCATGTCGGCCATGGCGGGCGGCGGCGAGCCGCGTGCGGTGCGCGGGCCCGCCGCGTGCTGCGGTCCGATACCCGCGGCGCGATACTTTGCGCGCCTCTCCGCCCGGAGGTTTACTCAATAATGCCGGACGGGCCAATAGCGCGCTCCCGTCTACTGACGTCAGCACGGTTATTGATCGCTCCATAGGACGACCTACCCGCCCGCCTGCCGCTCAAAGACTCTGGCCGCGCTTGCGTGCTGCCACCATCTATTCCCGCCTAGCCTAGCCAGGAGGGCCTCTACCATTCTACTCCAGATAGGTATGAGCCCTAGACTAGACGGATCACACAATGCAGATATGAGTACCTACCCTAATAAATAATATTATTCAATTAATGAGGTAAATACTCAAATGTTTAAACCTTGGTACTTATACCAACGAACTTAACTAGGTATTAAATAATTTGCAACCCTAAGTAGGTATATCAAAAAGTTAACTATGAAAATTATGAATGACCCTGGTAGACAATACCCCGACTAGTTCTAAGTAGTTTAGGATACCTACCTACCATTATGTATTCTCTAAGGCTATAAAATTAAAATTTCAGTATTTTAACCATTTTATTTTTAAAAAATTAAAATAACAATAGGCAGAAGTTGTTTTTAGTCACAGTCAAGTGGCGGTGGCTCGCATTCTCCCGGTAGGAAATTGTAATGTTCATTATGGAAAAAAGATTTCACTCCATCTCCCCAAGGAAACCTCTTCGAGCGGATTCGCATATATTCATAATCTCTGCATGTATCTTTGTGGGGGGGTGAATGTGAGAGTGCTAGATAAGCTTGGACGGCGATTACTGGCACGCAGACAAAGAAAAATAAGTATTTGTATTTCTTCCATGTATCTTTGCCATGATGGAACTGAGGGCAGCACGGGTTAGGGGGTATGGGCCCAGGCCGACAGTTCGCAGGAGGGACGATCCTTTGTCCGGCTCCGGGCACAGTTGGTGGACACCCGCATTGCCCTGGAGGTGGCCTCGGTGGACAGCATAAGGAGTAACTCCTAAACGGCGTCGCCAGGAAGGTTATAGCGGTTCTGTATTTCACCAGGATAATGCCATTCTTAATAAACATTATCCTGAAGATACTTGGTAGGTACCTATGCGTGTCAATTTAGATTTTAAATTAAAGATTTGTTTTAAAATCACAAACAAATTTCTATCTTAAAAGCACTTGAAGTTTTTGAATTTGTCGTTGAAGATATCATGAAAAAATATAAAATTAGTTTATAAAATATAAAATTAATATAAAAGAAGCATTTGATTTTTGTATTGTTTTGTATGATCTATAAAGGATATTTGTATTACAAGTATGTTTCCAAAAAGTTTTTATAGTGAATCATAAAATAGGTTTAAAATGGGTTAAAGTAGGCAACTTCCAGTTTAATTCATCTTTGACTGATTGATTACACTCACACACTGTTTAATTACTTATAAAAGATTTTATTTTTATTATTTCTTCTCCTATTCTTGAATAGAAAATCTTGCCCTGTTCTTACTGCCTGTAAAACTGCCCGACTTCGGATACAAATCAGGTAACTCGGTGGCCCTATTAGTACTTATATGATTTTAAAGTCGGTTTTTATTGGTTGATCGTGTATAATAATTTTCAACGAAAATTTACACATTTTAAGCTTCATAATATCTATCTACACGAATATTATAAAGCTGAAGAGTTTGTTTCTTTGTTTGATTGTTTGAACGCGCTAATCTCAGGAACTACTGTTAAAAATTCTTTTTGAGTTTGATAGTCCATTTATCGAGGAAGGTTAAAGGCTGTATAACATCACACTACGACCAATAGGAGCGGAGCATCCATCAAAACTGTTGGAAACACAAGGAAAAATGCCCCTTTACAGAGCTTCTGTCGCGTGCGCTTAAACTACGCGTGCGCGGCGACGGTGGGGATGGCCATACTGCATAAAATGTACGCATTACTAATACGCGGACGAAGTCGCGGGCACAGCTAGTAAGTAAGTATCGGTGATCATTTAAAACTAGAAAAAACTGAATCAGAAGTTGGGCCAAACTAGGAAACTTTCCTGCAGGATCAGAACCTACGCAGGTGAAGCTGCGAGCCGCTCTGCTGGTATTTTATAATCACATTTTAATTGTCAGTGTCTGTTCCTCTAGTTGCTACGAACAGACAGCTAGGAGTGCTACGAACTACGAATCACTGGCTACGGACAACCTCATTTAGATTACGCGCCAGTTCGTCTTCCGGTTCCGGTACTGTTTTGTTTCATTTGGCTTCACTTGGGCTGCGCTTGGTTGAGGCTGGGGCTTCACATTTATAGTGGTAAGAAAGATTTACATAAGTCTCAGTCACGATATTATCTTTGAGTCAAGACAGTTGTATTACAGGAATGCGCACGTGGAACTAAAAAGCACAGAAATCGGTCCGATCCGATGAGGAATTCTGTCCTTTTCTAATAGTGTAATCAGAAAGGAACAGCATGATCAAGCTGGGGAGTTCTGTCCCTTTCTAATTCTGTCTAATGCAGAGCTGTAGAACATATTAAAAGTTACCTACCTCCATGTGTATAACCTACATTCTTTGCTCACAGTCTAATATCTCATCTATGCTTACAGTTTACCAAAGTTATCGCTCCTCGCGGCGTTGACTAGCTGAAATGATGATATACACAAGGTGTGTAGGTACCATATTATTTCTTAAAGAAAAAGTCATTGGTGCGCGGCCGGGATTCGAAACAACGACCTTCGTAATGAAAGTCGCAGTATCTACCACTAGACCAAATTACACGAATGTAATTGGGCTTCACAAATATAAAAATTCAGCTAGGTACACATTTCTTTAACGTGTTCCCGCCAAAACTCTATTTTTGTTCCGGTTTTTCCTTGTCGACCTTGTACCGATTATATGAACATTTTGCAAGTAGCCAGTGTCAAGATGGTGTCAATTTTGTTTTTTAATATTTTTTATTTTATTTATGCAAACAGCTTGTTATTTGCGGATACTTTCATGAAAATCAATCAACTTGTCATCATCGTCAAGTCGAGCGATAGGTCAATTGTAAAATTTAAAACATTTTTGACGAGCGAGGTTTGGAAGCAACGGAACGATCTAATTTTCGCACGGTTATCTTTTTACACGACTGCCAAGGAAAGGTTATGAATTCACGTTATTCACTACTTCCCATAGAAGTTATATTACTAGAACTAGAATGCTCACATAGAAGTAAAAGTGGTCCGCTTCAATGTAGCATTCTACCCTTTTCTAATAGTGTTATTTAAAAGGGACAGCATGCTTGATGTAGCGGAACACTTTTTTAGTTTTACGTGACCATTCTAGTTCTGGTACTATAACTTATTTGCCACATTCTTATTATCCTTACTTCCTTACTAATATTATAAAGTCAACCTTGAAAAAGCCAACTGTAAAGTTGGCGAAAGCTCGGGTCAAATAATGAATAAAAACGCGATAAAACCGGATAAATAAAGTGTTTTATAATATTATAAATCCGAAAGTTTATATATTTGTTTGTTTGTTCCCTCAAACGGTTAGACCTATTTGGATGGAAATTTGCATAGGATAGTTGAAGTGGTTAAGAGTAACATACTTTTGATCCCGATAATCCCGCGGGATCGAGACTTACGCGGGTGATAATTATCTAACAAATAGAGACAGATCTGAATGAAAATTGACACACGGGTTGGGTAACTGATGTAGAGTGGCATCATCACCGTCATCTATGGTCATCCATCAATCGTCATAGTTATCATTATCATCAGTCAGCATCACTCACTTACTTACAAATTTTACCTTTACCTACCTACTGCAGTGTAAAAATCCACACGGACGGAAGTACTGATGCGTCATCATCATCATCATTGCGTTGCGGTAGGTATTTTGCAATGTGGTAGGTAGGTGTCCGAACAACGCGGGATCGTGACTTGCGCGGGTTAAACCGCGGGGCGTAGCTAGTTATTATTATTTCTTATCGGTTGTGAACCGATTATGCCATTAGGAAATTAGCCAGTGTCATGTATTTTAATATATTATGCAAGTTATTTGCATCGAAACAGTCAAGTCGTCATAGTTAAAGTCAAGTCTAGGGAATCATTTGTAAACACGGCGGCCATTTACAAAAAATCTTCACGGAGCCTTGGAGACAACATTAAGTCAATGTTTTGCACCGATTTTCACTTTCATTCCACTTGTACACCTTCACGAAACTAAATTGATTAATATGCCCCCGAAATTAAACAATTTGCATGCATATGAACTAGGTTTCACAAAAATGAAAATTTAGCACCACATCTCCTCAACGAGTTCCCGCCAAGACTCCGTAGCTAGTTATTCATAAAACAAAAAACTTGACACTGGCGAGCATTAATAGTATTGATTATCGAAGAGACATTGAGGAGTTTTGGCGGGAATGCGTTAAGGAGATGTGTTGCTAAATTTTCATTTTTGTGAAACTTAGTTCAAATGCGAGTAAAATGTTTAATTTCTGGGGCATATTAATCAATTTAGTTTCGTGAAGGTGTACAAGAGTAAATAAAAGTGAAAACCGGTGCAAAACATGTACTTTAGCTTAGTGTTTTCTCCAAAGCTCCGTGAACAAACATTGTAAAAAAATGGCCCCCTTTTTACAATGATTCCCTCGACTTGACTTTAACTATGACGACTTGACTGTTTTGTTCAATGCAAATAACTTGCAAATATTGATAATACTTGACACTGGCAAATGTCCGAAAGGAAAAGCCATTTTTAAAGAAGAAGACATAAAAAAAAACTGATTGTTTTGATTCGCAGGTTCCTGATAACATATTGAAAGCAAGAACTTTAAAACTTTATATACCTAATAAGCTTTTATAAAATATGGTTGCAGCAATCTTAATATAACATCTTCGGACTAAATGATTTAGGTGGGTATGCAGTATTTTATTGTATAGTGGGTGGGTATTTCCTAATTAACAATGTACTTTGTGGTGGTAACAATTCGATTCGATTCAATCACTAACAAATGTACTTAGGTGATCGAAACGGAATTGTTTTATAATGTACTGTATCAAACCAGAGCGATTCGAATTTTCTGAAGGTTTTCTGATAAGATAGTCGTAATGCTTTGCCATTGGTTAACAATATCAATTTATCAGTAATACGCAAAAACTTGGATATTTGTGAGTTAAGTGCAGTGTTCTATCATAACTACTATTTTGTGATAAACCGATAGATAAACGAATTCGTACCAATGTTATCGAAGCGCATAATCGACCTTCTTTGTGAGTATTTTTAGTTTTCTTGTTTATATTTTTCGAGTTAAGAATCTGTGTAGTATACATTAACTAACCTTGAGATTCGTTGGATGCTATGAGTCAGAGATTCTACGAATGGCGGGCTATAGATTCTCGATGGCTATGGGCAGCGCGGCATGCCCACCGCCGGCCGGTACCTACAAAATGATGTCATCAACACAACACCACCTCATTCTAATAACACAGCCGTCTGAAGTGGTACTGTGTATTGATTATTTAGTGAATTAATTTTACAGTTCCCATTTTGTGTGTGGCTGTGCAAGTGAGGGTATCAGCAGAAAATATGGATTCCAAAGCACTTTCTTCTGCAGTTGCGAAGTTCTCTGCTAAATTTTGTAATGTAAGTTTTTTAAGAGAAGGCTATAAAATAGTGGGTTGATAGATTAGGTACTATGCTAACCAGACAGTGGAATGAATAATAAAAAACTCCAGACGTCCGTAATTTACTACTTATTCAATTTAATTTAAATACACTAAAATGCTATGTTCTATTTGACTGATGAATTAAAGCATAGCCAGAACCGTTGATATTGAAGGGCTGGAGAGAGTGGAAGAGTTTAGACAATTCATAATGATCATTTGCAATCTTGTTGACTAAATACACATATTTTTTAAGAATTCTAAAGGCCAGTAGCTGTATCTGGGTTAATCTTACTAATTAATAAATGTGAAAGTTTGTATGTATGTAACTTTGTTACTCTTTTACATGAAAACGACTAAACCGATTGTGATGAAACTTGGAATATAGGATGCTGGATACCGGGAATAACACATATGCTACTTTTTATCCCGATATTCCCGTGGGAACGGGACTTACGCGGGTGAAACCGTGGGGCCCAGCTAGTCATCTATAGCATTGATATAAAGTTATAATCCATCAGGGTTGATATTTATGTGGGTAGTTACCAGAGGTTATGCCATTGAAATTACATAAAACAAATATTTATTTTTCTATATCATAAATCTGATTAATGTGTGTTGTGTTATTTTGCAGGAATTAGACAAAACCAAGAGTGTAGTATCATCCCCTCTGTCAGCTGAATTTGTGTTGGCATTGCTGACTCTTGGTTCCACTGACGAAGTGCATTCAGAACTCCTGGAATCACTTGGGATAGCTAATGATGACTCTGTAAGTACTTATTAAACCAACTTTAATAGTAGTTTATGCTGGAATTTAATATGACAGGTCTTTAACACCTACTAAAGCATACAAAGGACTCAGGAGTTAACTCCTGAGTGTAGTGAGGGTGTTAAAAACTTAATTCCTTAGCGAAGCAAAGGAGTTTTTCAAGCGCCCAAGATAAAGACAGGCTTTAGTACTAAGGTGAATACTTTACACATCTACTGTGCTAGACAATAAAAATAGAAGATAAAAAGCCCATACTTTTGATGTGTTATGTCTAGAGGTTGCTAGTTCGAAATGGCCCTATGCTACCAAACCTTGCTTCCAAATTTAAATTACTTTATGCCCTAGGTTTATAATGAGCACTTCATGCACCTAGAGAATAAACACTCACTTTACGTTGACCTTTTTGGTCAACGTAAAGTGAGTGTGACAAGTGAACCCCTATTAGACTTTACCCTGGGTAGTGCATTGTAGATTAAACCTGATTTAGCAGTGCACTAGACTTGCCATGTTAGTGTCCTGATCTTTGTGCCTAATCACCTGCACAAGGAAAGACCTAATGGAGGCCATAGAGGCCACTGTGGATGTGACTGGTTACTGTTATAAAAAATTAATTACTTGCAAGTCGAAAGTCTATACAATTCTAGTTTTACTTAAAACAAAGGTTACAATTGAAAAAAAAAACTATACCACATGCTTCGAAGTTGTTAGTCATACATAATGATAAATATAAATTCTGTGACCTGAATGTTAGTCATTAGAAATATGTGTGGTAATTACATAAATATTTCAGTTAATGATAAAATTCCTATTTATTGGTTTGATTTAAATTCTTACAATAAGTGTTTTTCTATCTGTAAACATAACTGTAAACTTACATAAATACAATTTATAATTATCTATGATAAATACAAGCACTTAGTTCCTATCTTGCTGTTTGATATTGATAATTATTATTTATGTAATTAATAGCTTTTTGAATTGACCAATAGGTGCTCATTCAGTTAATATATGGTTATTTAATCCACCTACTGACAGTGTACAGATTTACTTTATTATATAATCACTATAGAATTTTGTTAAGATTGTTAAGATGGCCCATCATAACCACTCACAATTTTCAATGTATTTAATGGAAAATACATAAATGATGGTGGATTAAACCCATTTATCAGGCTTGCTGAGGGTGGGTCGTACACCCTCAGCAAGAGGTCAGCAGCAAGAGAAAAAAAGGTTGCAGATTCGAGGCCAGTGGCAAAAGGTTGCAGATTCCTTTCCCGCCAATTCGAATCGCAGCTTTAAATTGTGTAGTTGAGACTAGATAACGGAGCCTGCTATTTCATATACAGTATGTAACGGGTAAGCCCTTTTAAAATTTTGAGATTATGTTTCACTGAAAAAACAGCTGCTTTTGAAAATAAAGTTAATTGAAGTTTTGATTGTAAACCATCAAACTAAATAAAAGGACAACATAAGGTCAATGACCTCGAAGACTCAGAAACAGCTGATTTTCAAGTAAACTTTACACCAAAATTTTTCGAAAAGTACTTTGAATTTCCAAAAGTCGTAGAACAAAAGTTGTTCGCCTAGACGTCTAGAACAACCCCCTTTCGGATTAAAAGGACTAACCCGTTACACCTTGTATATATTTTTTTAAATTTTCAATTAATAAGTCAAATTTGTTTTATTTTTAGATCCGTTCATCTTTCACTTCAGTGTCGGCTAAACTGAAATCAATCAAAGGCGTTACACTGAATGTAGCGAACAAAGTGTACGTCAAAGAGGGACCCTATGAGTTGAAAGCAAAATTGAAAGAAGATGCAATCAAAATATTTGATGCTAGTTTTGAGAAAGTTAACTTTAACAATGGAGCTGCGGCTGCTAGTCTTATAAACAAATGGGTAAGGAGAATAAAATAAAAGCGTTTTTAAGATTCAGTTAAACCTGTAACTGGGATCTCAAGGGATTATTAATTGTTTTACATACAACAGTCTATTGAATAAGAAATATCCCAGTTATATTAGGGTAAACATAGCAAAAAAACGATATATTCAATTCTCATTTCAATTGAAGAATATTATTTAATCCCAGGTGCATAATAATATATTTAAAAAAAGTCATTTAATCAATTACCTATGTTCGTTAAATGTTGTCTGTAAAATGATCATTATTATGATTGGTTGGTAAAAGTCGTATGTATGTGCATTTTTTTTTCCATATGTCTTACGAATCACGTCATATGTATCGTTAGCATTTTGTTTATGCTAAAGATAAATGTGTTGTCTTATTCAACAGGTTGAAAGTAAAACAAACGAGCGTATAAAGGATCTTCTAAGCGCAGACAGTCTGAATTCCGATACAAGGATGGTACTCGTCAATGCTCTCTATTTCAAGGTGAGTTTTATTAAAGTTTACATATTGCTATAAAACTTTCATCACAGTAATATCTTTATATTTAATGTAATTTATTGCTTCGTAAATAAATTTTCATCTGTGTATCTTTGAAACAAATGGTATCCGTTGTTTACTTACGTTAGTAAGTAGCTGGTAATATATGCTACTTAAACATTTAAGTAACTCCTAAACTTAAAAATTCGCGTATTAATTTAGAATGTACAAGCTGCCTAATTGTTTAAGTACCCCTGAAATTTTAAGTGCCGTTTCAATATGCTACCGTCAGTAGCTGAATCATGTAGTATAGGGTGTCAACTTGTAAAGGGGCATCTTACCTTAACCCAGTAAATTTCTACTAGTATTATAAGAGATGAAAGTTTGTATTTATTTTTTGCTTCTTTACGCAAAAACCCCTAAACAATGCAAGTAAACTCGCTATGTAGATTGCTGGAGACCCGGAATAACACATAGGCTACTTTTTAACCCGATTTTACTACAGGATTGGTAGGTACTTTGGGACATCACAGGTTCATCTGCTTGTCTATAGGTAAAATAAAGAGAAAAGATTTATATGTTTGTTTGAAACAAATAGACTCCGAAATTACTGAACCGATTTAAATAAAAAAAATCTTCTACATTTATACTAATACTAGCTGTTACCTGCGCACGAGAGGCGGAGGGACGCCGGTTGGAGCTTCATGAGATCTCCATGGCAATATGGGACGAGCGGCTAGAGCAACCTACGGCAGGTCATGCCACCATAGAGGCTATACGCCCAGTACTGGGCGAATGGGTAGAGCGACAACACGGGGTGCTTACGTTCAGGCTGACGCAGATACTTTCCGGGCATGGTTGCTTCGGAAAGTATCTGTGTCAAATAGCTCGTAGAGAGCCCGATGAGAGATGCCATCACTGCTCGACCACCGTGGACACCGCTGTTCACACACTCGAACTGTGTGCGGCATGGCGTGAGCAGCGGGACGAGCTGCGAGAGGTGGTGGGGCGTGATCTGTCGCTCCCCACAATAGTATCTGCGATGGTGACTGACGAGGCGGCTTGGCAGGCCATGATCCGATTTTCTGAGGCTGTTATGATGGCCAAAGAAATATCGGAGCGGGAAAGGGAAGTAACCACTTCCGATCCCACGCGGGCACACCGTTCGGGAGGGAGACGTCGCGGAGGACGTCGAGGTCGTCACGACGACCTCATGCCGCCACAAATGGGTCCCGTAGGCGGCAGACTCGGGGGGTCTGTCGTTGTGCAGCGGCCCGAGCGAGGCGCACGTGGTTCCCGTGCGCCGCTCAAGCGGATCGAGGATTATAGCCTCTGTGGGAGAGGGTCCGTTCACGGATCTACGCCGTCGGGGCGCGGACGAGTACGAACGTGTCCCCGCGTTCGACTCCGACACCAAGGCGTGCGAGGAACAGGTGGAGTTTTAGTGGGTAAACCGCTACAGGGAGCCCCACACACCCTCACCGCCGTTCCCTCCGGAACGGTGAGGCAGTGCATAAGGCGCATTTCTCCACCTAAAAAAAAAAAAAAAAAAAGCTGTTACCTGCGCCCTCGTCTACGTAGAAATAGCGCATAGCCGACTTTTTCGTTCAGGTTCTAAAGTATACCACGAGGTTCCTCGAAAATAGAACTAATATCTATATCTCTGTAGGTATATTTTATTTTATGTATTTATGTAGGTATGGTATGTGTTTATATATGTATTTGTATGTATGTTTATTTACATGTATATGTTTATTATGTATGTATCATGTGTAGGTAAATGTATCATTTTGTTCTTATTTCCATGTACTTTTATTTATAATTTTAATTTTTGACTTTTGTACTTTTTATTTTCTCCTTTGCCTCTGTACACTTTATTACCTTCCTCTATAGTTCTTTTCTTTCCCCTGAGGTCTGTCGGCAGAGAACTTTGTATAGGGTTAGACTTACCTTAGTATTAATTTATATTATGTCTTGTTTTTTTATGTAAGTATGTCTCTTGTGTACTGAATAAATAAAATAAATAAATAATAAAATAAATATCCAATATTGAAAACCAGATTTAAATCGGATTAGAAGTTTTTAATTGTATAAGAAACAACCAGACAGACAGACATGAATTTTAAAATTTATATAATTTTGTTCTACTACTTTTCCTAAGTCCCCTAGACAACTTTTTTTTTATTTATTTCAAGTACAGACTTTTTGTCCTCTCTTCCTTAACTAAAAGTATAGAAGATAGATTACGTCGGTAACAAGTATGAATATTGGGATCCGAAACTACTGAACCAATTCCATAAATTCTTAAACCAATAGAAAGCTACATTATCGGCTACTTAGTGGCTACTTTTAATTCCTATACCCACGGATCGAGTCATACGCGGGTGAAACCGCGATATCCAGCTTTTATTAATAAAATGATTTTGTCAGGGTACATGGAAAATGCAATTTGACGCTGCGCACACGCATGACATGGATTTCCACGTGGACGCATCGAACACGGTGAAGGTTCCTATGATGTACCAAGAGGCTAGCTTCCACTACGGGGAGAGCGCTGACCTTGACGCTCAGGTATTGTTTACAGTTTACGTTTCTCTCTCACTATAAATAAATAAATTCTGTGACCAACACACAGTGCCATCTAGCCCCGTAGTAAGCTGCTAAGCTTGTGTTACGGTGACTAGACAACGGATTTACTACTTATATATATATTTATTTTGTAAATACATACATATTATACATAGAACTACGAACAATGAGACAACGAATTGCTATTAACACAACTCTTACTACTAGAAATGTTTTAAAGGAAAAATTCACGTGTCTGTACCGCAGACAGTACTGACGCATAGACGCGAGTTCAAATCTCGTCGCGAGTGAATTATTGAAGATGATTTTTTTCTTTAAAATATTTCTAGTACTTAATTATAGATAGATTAACACACCAACAACAATTAAAATCAGTACTTATGCCTTGAGCAATAAAAACAAATTAGGAAATATAACTCCTACTGTGAACTGTGAAGGAAAACATCAAAATTCGCGTCTTCGCATCAATCTCCACCTTGACAGTAGTTGTAGTAACAAAATGAAGGTTGTTGAAACATGCCACTGAAGTAACGCTACTCCAATTTCAATGATATTTTTGACGTTTTAAGCGTCATTCATCGACTTCATCTTAGGATCGGCAGCAATTATAATTTCATTTTTTCGATAGACGTAACAATAATCCGCGCTACCATGCTCGTTTGTCGTTACTATGTCGTTCAATAAAATAAAGTAAATTTTAAATAAAAAAATACCCCGACTACTTTTAAAAACCACAGACAATATAAAAAATCTGATTTTTTTTAAATATTTGATTTACTATTAATTATTTATTTATTTTTTTAGCTGAACGACAACGCGACGACTTATAAGACATCATGGTAGGGCCCATTGTCAGCACTGCAGTGGCATTTTATATGGGCTACGTACGAAAAACGTGAAACATTTAATCTTCTTATATGTATACTTTAAAGATTTCTCTAAATTCTAAATGTATAGGAAAGGAGGTACCTGTTAGTTTTTCTAAAACTTCGAAATAAGTATCAGAATAACTGATATAATGGGCCATACCATGATGTCTTATAAGTCCACATGAAAGACTTAATTTAAAAAATAATGGTTTGTTAAAATTATCTGTGGTTTTTAAAAGTAGTCGGGGTGTTTTTTATTTTGAATTTACTTAATTTTTTGAGCTACAAAAGGACGACAAACGATCATGGTAGCGTGGAATTGCCGTGGGTCGTCAACCTTTACATTCCGTATGGTAATTGTTCACGAATGTTTATTTCCAGCTGTTACGAATGCCATACCAAGGTGAGGAGGCCAGTATGCTGGTCATCTTGCCGCGGGAGGTGAACGGCCTCGACAGTGTCCTACAGAAGTTGGCTTCAGGCCACGACCTGATGACGGAGCTGGACAGGATGTTCCAGACGAAACTGAAGGTCTTCTTACCTAAGTTCAAGATTGAAACTGAAATAGATCTTAACACTTTGTTACCTAAGGTAAGGAGGTTCGATTTTCATTTACGACTAACTGAAACAAAGGGAGTGACTTCTTTATGAGCACTGTAGACCTAAAAAGGTTCCTTATGGCAATTCTGTCCGCAATATTGCATTTTGACACATTCACGATAAATGTGCACCTGGTTCTCACGGCTTTGTTCTATGACGGGTGCACGGTGATTGTTAATCTGTTACAAAGCAATATTGCTAGCAGAATAGCTATATGGAACCTTTAGAGCGGTGTTGGTCTAGTGGTAGATACCCCGACTTTCATTCCGAAGGTCGTGGTTTTAAATCCCGGCCGCGCACCAAAGTCTTTTTCTTTAAGAAAAAAAAATGACGATGAAGGAAAACATCGTGAGAAAACCCACGGCTTAAAATCACAAAGGCCCAATAGTAGGACTAATTGCGGAAACACACAGTTAAAAACTTTAACTTTTTTATGGAACATTTTTAGGTCTGCTGCATATGAACTGGTAAGACTTATTTAGCATACACATAGCTGACTGTTATTGTTTTGATGCCCGTTGATTGATAATAACATGCAATCTACGATTTTAAACTTACATGGTTATTTTTACTACAAATATTTATTAAATAACGGGGTATTTACGATTTTTAATTTTGTTTTTTCGTCTTTTCCTAAGAACTCGATACTTCGCCAGTAATTTCAACGGGCTTGTGCACGAGACTGGCGAATGAATTTTGATTTATTTGATGTAGGCAATAAAATGAATCAAAATTACAACTCATAGCACTGTACTTTACAATAAATACCTACTAGAATAGACTAGAAAGTCATTTATTGACAACAAACACGCACATAACAACAGCACACAATTGTTTACATAGATAACATATAAAACGAAACAAAGAACAAAAAGAATTTTTTATTAAAAAAAAACAAAAAAACAAGGTCCAGTTATTTAATTAAAATGTGAGCAGTGTGCCTGCTGCCAACGAGGACATCTGCCTCGGCATACGCATAAGTGAATAATCGGTCTAACTGAGACTCACAATGAGGTCTGTATGTTTACCTTTATACCTCGGTGGTAGTTTAATAAATCAAAAGTACACACCAATAAAACAAATTCCTAAAATTTTAAGTAATATTTCTATATTTCTATAATGGACAAAATTTCTATCTTACTAATATTTTAAACGCGAAAGTTTGTATGTATGAGACTTGGAATATAGGTACCTGGATACCGGGAATAACACATAGGTTACTTTTTATCCCGATATTCCTGCGAGAACGGGACTTATGCGGGTGAAACCGCAGCTAGTATCTCTATAATGGACAAAACGGTACTTTTATAGCGCTCCAAGTGCAATTGCCTTTTTAAATTATACAATTATCATATCACACCTTCTTATAGATAAACGTCAGTAAGCGATAACAAGAGCGGTGTTGGTCTTGTGTTAGATACCCGACTTTCATTCCGAAGGTCGTTTCAAATTCCAGCCGTGCACCAATGTGTTTTTCTTTAAGAAAAAAATATGTACGCTATTAACATCGCTCTTACGATGAAAGAAAACATCGTGAGAAACACCACGGCTTAAAATCAAGCACAAAGGCCCAATAGTAGGGCCAATTGCGAAAACAAAAAGTTAAAACTTTAAGCGATAATAAGGGACCTAACCTAGCCTCGATATCCCAGTTAACCAGGTACCACTGTACTGTCATCTAAATTACCTACAAGTTTTGTAGCATGTTTCTCAAAACGATGTATCTACCATTTCAGTTAGGAATCACGTCTATCTTCAACCCGGCGAACCGCGGTCTGAGGCAACTGTTGGAGACGGAGGAACCGCTGTTCGTGTCGAAGGCGGTGCAGAAAGCGTTCATCGAAGTCAACGAGGAGGGCGCTGAAGCCGCCGCCGCTACAGGTCAGTCGATCACTTACATATACAGGGTGGTTTTACGATGACCATTTAAGCCGAAAAGTCGATTGAACTAGACGTCTAGACGAACAACTTTTGTTCAACGACTTTTGGATATTCGAAGTAGTTTTCGAAAATTTCAAGTGTAAAGGTTACTTGAAAATCAGCTGTTTCTAAGAGTTCGAGGTCATTGACCTTATGTTGTCCTTTCATTTAGTTTAGTCCTCTACAATCAAAACTTCAATGAAGTTAAAGTTTTAAACTCCTTTGAGTAACACCACTACACGAAAGAAAGAAGAAAACTTCAATTACTTACCTTTATTTTCAAAAGCAGATGTTTTTTTAAGTAAAACATAAACTCAGATTTTAAACAAAAAGTTAAAAAATTCCAAAAGTCGTAGAACAAAAGTTGTTCGCCTAGACGTCTAGAACAACCCCCTTTCGTCTTAAATGGGCATCCCCGTTCACCTCGTATATCTTCCTTCACATGACCACAACCTTTTAACAGACAATAAAGGACTGAGAGTACCAGGAGCACGTTTTAATGATAAAATAAAAACTTTAAATTTGCAGCTGTTACCATAAGTCCCTTGCTAACCTACATTGCGACTTGAATAATAATAATAAAGACAGAACTAAATCACTGCTATGCTACTTCGCATCAGGGTGAGTCTAGACAAGCGTAAGTTTTTAAATTGTGAGTCGCGAAATTTAAGTCTAGGATACTTAAATGACGCGATAGATCCATATATAGATTAGTACTTTATTTGCACAGCAATAATTACAACCAGTGTACATCAAAAGTAAAACAAATAGACAGAAAGCTTAAAAGCAAAACGTTGTACAAATGGGCGACTTTATCGGTAAAAGCGTGAGTAAATCGTAATCCGGTTTCATAGAAAATAGAAAACTCATTTTGCGTAGCTGTTTCTAAAATAGGGCTTAATAAAAAACATTATTTACTGAGTTTTACTCGTGTTTTATTTAATGACGGCATTATTTCAAGGTACCGAGCTTAAACACAGCAACAGGCTTAAAACAGGGTTATGCATAAAACAGAAAGAAGAACCGCGAATAAAAAAATGCGACTCTCAACTCAAAGTTTACGCTCGTCTGTCCTCGCCCTTAATGTACTAGAAATAAAGACAGGTCACGTAGGATTAATTTGATGGATAAGCGAGGACGCCCATTCGTCATTCTCTTTCATTATGATTCACGTCGCATTATATAGATGAATAAGTGAGTACTAAGTGGTACTAATCATTAGGTGACGGTAACTGATAAGAATGTTTAATTAGTAGAAATGTTTGAAGGTCAATCCTGATTCACGCATCGCTGCAAAACTTTAGCGTCACACTTTTAAAACTACACAATTAATAATAATAATATAATAATAATTTATTTGCCATAACGGTAATACATAAAGAAACTTATACTATCAATTAATCAATAGTTATAGTTACATATATCATTACTATAGTTACCTATGGTACTTTTGGAACATATTTAATATGGTAAACATTAAATTTTTTTAAGGTATAAGTTACAGCGGCTCCTGCACTAAGCAAAGCTTGTCTCGCAGAAGCCTGATAAAAAAAAAATAACAAAATGATATAGATTTTATTATTTTATATAATTTGCGTCCATCATTATTACAAAGCGATCTATAGACCCGTACAAACTTAGTTCAAATTTTAATGATAATAATGTTACAGTAATCTATTTTCTTAAGGGATTGCTGAACCACTCGGTATTTTTTTCATAGAAAATGGCATTGTGGCTAAAACTCGTTTGTTCAAAGTTCAACTTCAAATAGCTGTTTGCAGTAGCAGAATAACAAAAAACTTTCGTATTTTCTTGTAAACCATAATGTAATGCCATAATTAAAAAAAAACACTTTTAATATGGTTCTAAAGTTGATTCATTTTCATCCTGGTAAGATATCGAAAAGATGAAGAAGGTGAAGTAACATGTATTTAAGCCTAGTTTGTTCCGTGCGACTTGTTCACCCTTAAGTAGGTATGCACTCTGTTATATTTTTTACTTTTGACAAACCAAATTTGCAGTTACAAATTTAAAACTCTTATCAGTTACCGAAACCTTTTCATGTAGAATTTTAGTGTTAAGTAACAGCTTATAATCATGCTTTTAGTTTATTCATTCATTGCACGAAAATCACTAAAAGACTACAATACATACAAATAGATGTCTAAATTATATTTTTTTATTTGTAATCGCTTGTCTGCGCATACCACCTACCTAATTACTTTGGAGGGAATGTTATCTTATCCGAGGAAAATTATAACGTATCTGATTTTCGTAATATCAAACTTTCATATTAAACTCAATGTATTTTGATAAGGCGTCAACCAGCCATTGAAATATGAGGCAACTAATTAATACGTATGAAATTAGCGCACACAGTATGTTTATATTACTTATATTTTGATGTTTTTTTGTTTAGTTTGATGACCGGTCGAATGCAATTAGTGGATAATAAATAACTCTATGCGTTAATGGTGAAGGTTTAATTTGTATAAATTGTGTTCGCAGCTTACACGAATTTTTTGATTACATACGCAAGCAAAAATAAAATTTATGCTGTTTATGGCTTTACTAGCTGCGCCCCGCGATTTCACCCGCTAAGTCCCGTTCCCGCGGGAATATCGGGATAAAAAGTAGCCAATGTGTTAATCCAGGTCCCTAGCTACCTATATTCCAAGTTTCATCGCAATCGGTTTAGTAGTTTTTGCGTAAAAGAGTAACAACCTCACATACATACAAACACACATGCATACAAACTTTCGCGCTTATAATATTAGTAAGAATAGTAAGATAATGCCCGGCGCGCGCATTGATAGGTGGAGTAGTGAGGAACATCTCTATACCACCTTCGCAGCCTAGTCAGTCCTGAACAGAGGAAAGAACGATGTTAACAGTGCACATATGTTTTTCACAAGGAATACGACACTAATATGCGGTCGGCCGAGATTCTAACGCAAAACTTTCTCGATGAAAGGTCGAGGCATCTACAACTGACATAGACTTTGTTTCATGGATAATTATAAACACTCATTCTATTTATTATAAATTATGACGTACACGGGCCAATTTAATCATTACGTGGTCAGGTAACATGATTTTATGTTGATTGTTCGTCTGGTAAAGCATGGGTTGTTCGTGTTTCGTATTCGTGACTGGGTTATGGTTTTATGTGATGTCTGTTCGTGTTGTGTATTGACGTGTGCGGTCTGGGCTAGCGGGTGCGGTGCGCACGCGGCGTTCGTTGCCGGCCTCGCCGCGGGAGTTCCGCGCCGACCGGCCCGCGCTCTGGTGCCTGCTGGTGGCCTCCCAGCCGACCGTGCTCGCTACCTTCAAACCGGACGCGGAGACACCGTCCCGAGACGAACTATAATAACAACATTATCAACCACTCACGGCTCAGGACTTCAACACATCACTCCGGCATGAAACATTTTTACAACAAAGGTCAGCCGTAATACATGAAGGCTTATTTGACACTTGGTAGCGTAGAGTTTGGATGCACCTGTTTATAACTGCATGTAACGTGACCATACAACAAAAGTTATGCATGTTTAGAAATATTTTAAAGGAAAAATACATCCACAATTCAGTGCAGGCTTGAACACTTAAAATACTTTGTTTGTGCTCAATTTCTTTTATTAATTGCTTAAATACACAACTGTTGTGTTGTACTTAATTGAATCAAGTTATCTTTGATCGAACGTTGTAATTACTCTCTGGTGTTCGGTTTTTGTATTAACCTGGCTGATGAGACAGAACTGATCTAATGAGTTCTTCTGGGCTCAACAACAGCTCATTATTAGTGTTCATGGCACAGTAAACATTGAATGAATGTCGTCAAACTCACTCTCCCCAGTACGCCGCAAAGTCTTAGGCATTTTCAATGAAGGGAAACCTGGGAAGATGAGATAAGATTGATTAAAAGTTACAGTGTGACTGTGAAGCTCGCGAGCAAACTATGCTGCTAGTGCGCCCAACCCCAACAGCCTATTTTACCTTTACTTTCCATATAAAAATAAAACCTCTTTTTACCTCATAACATTACTCGATTCAGGTGATTTTATGTGTCTTAAAGTTGCAGTAGGTTACGATTGTTTTTGCAAAATTACGACTTTCGATCAAATCATTTTTCTGTTCAACAAACAGCAGTTTTCACGCCCTGTATATACTTTAGGTAGCAGTTTGCTTAAAGAAATCAAGCGCAGTTAAATCAATCAACTAAGTAGAAACTTGAAGGTTTGTCTTATGTTCGCTAGAGACGCTTTCAACTTTCTACGAATACACCATTTTTGCGTTTATTGTATAAGGCTGCGTTCTCCATCGCACAGCGGAGCGGGGACTTGCAAATCGCTTGGATGTCTTCGTTGTGAATGGAGAAAGCAGCCTAACTAACACTGGAAATGTGGTAAAAATATGGTCACGTTACGTTTGCAATCAAGACCGCCTAGACTAATTTGGCACAAATACTAGCGTACTAAGTACATAAATTGAATAGGTACGGCGCGGGCGCTTCGAATATTCATGATGGTCGATTGGTCAGTTGCCTAATTGTCTTACCCATTTCATAACACCATTCCTTTCAATACCTTTTAGTCTCTGTTTGAAGTCAATAATAAAATCTAATGAGCTTCGGGAGTGGGTTAGAAATAGACCCCCTTACTTATAAAATATGATTTACACATGACTAAGTTATGTGACGTTTGTCTCTGTCTGTCATCTTTGAAACTTCATGTCACAGTAAAATACAAACGATGCATAGTTATGCAGCGCATTAAGTAGCGTTTATAAGTAAGGGGGAGAATGTTTATATGATGTAAAGATCGATGTGTGGTGGTACAGGCATGGTGGTGATGATGCGGTGCGCGATGCCGCCCTCGCCTATCTTCAGAGCGGACCAACCGTTCCTGTACGTGCTCACTGGAGCAGACAACGTGCCCACATTCATGGGGGTCTACCGCGGCAACTAGTTCTCCGTAAAGTGCAACCCGGAGTTACGATGACAATAACACTCTGTGCAATGCCTCTCAAATACATAAAAGTAATATTATCAATACGTAATCGCACATAAATTAGTTTATTTATTTGCAAAGTACAATAACACATAAATAGAAATATCTACAGTACGGTTGTACCTACCGATTATTTGTTAAAACTAATCGATGTTTTATTATGACTAATGTTTTACAACTGTATTTACTGTTAACACAATGTGATAATGATTATGATTAAGGATATTAAATATGTTTTCCTGATAACTATATTGTGTTTTACATAGTCCTTATTTACCATTAGATAGATAGAACACTTTATTGCACTCACCTAAAATAAAATTGCCACTTTCATTATCTACAGCAAAAAGGTAACCAATTTGAGGAGTGAGGAATTTTGCGGAAGACAAGCCAGTAAACAATTATATAAATCTACAATAAAAAGTACAATTATAACAAAAACAGCTACAAGTTTTATTTTAATTCTATGTTATGAAATCGAAAGCAACCTCAGGTAACAAAGTTATCCATTGTTAGTAATAAAAATCGATCAGTTAAGAGTTGAATGTCGTATTTCCGCGCAAGTTGGCAAGGCTTGCCATAGGACACACCGGCTTTATGCCAATAACTAGCTGCGCCTCGTGGTTTCACCCGCGTAAGTCCCGTTTATCCCCTTGGGGTAGAATTTATCAAAATCCTTTCTTAGCGGATGCCTACGTCATAACATGCCAAATTTTAGTCCGATCCGTCCAGTGGTTTGGGCTGTGCGTTGATAGATCACTATGTCAGTCAGTCAGCCACCTTTGAGTTATATTATATATTTAGATATATTTAGATACACAATTACAATCCATAGTTTTAGAACCAAACATTATTATTTTTCATTACAAATTCTGTATGACTTAAAACAAAATTCTTAGTAAGTTGAAAGATATTCCTATCAGTTTGGTTCATTACTAATCATTACACTAGGCAATTTTTTGTATGTATTTCGAGGGCTCGTTTCGGTGTGGTATTGTGTTATATTTCACGTGCTTATGGCTTGCGATTGCGTTGTACGCTTTGTGACAAATATGATTTGTTTGTTCATTGATAGCAAAAGGTGGATATGTTAAAATATGATTTTAATACCAGCTAGCTGATTACGCAACTTTGTTGCTAACAAATCTCGGTTGATACAATTGAAATTGTCGTTTTCACGTTTTTCAGTAACAAACAAATTGGTATTGGAATTTAAACTAGCGGCTGAAACTGTCAAATTGTAAATCCGTAATTGTAAAAATGACGTGAAATGAACAATTTCAATTGTTGCAATTGAGATTTACCTATTAGGAACAAAGTTACCTAATCAGCTAGCAGTTCACTAATACATCGTTGCACTCTATAACGTTGACGATAATATATTCGTACCTGCTCCTAATGGCCTATGAATTACGCTCGTCATAGTCACCCGTTAATTCAGTGCTTGACTCTGACTGACCTCAAGGTCACATCAATCTAGTCAAATCTTCCTAATTGTAGTTAAGCGCTGCTAAATCCTTCAATTCTCCACTTTATGAAATCTCTAAATGTCGTGTATTTCTCTAAAAATATCGAAGACAAGCAACATCCCGCGGATAAGTTGGGACATAGTATCTATAGGTCGTCAGCAGGCGTAGACGGAAGAACACATAAAGACGTGTCAACTAGGGGAATTGCGGCGTTGGGTGAATGCGACGATCATCAACACATCGGAAACAAACAATTGTATTATTAATAAAATCGCCATCTAATTAAAATATAGGCAGATACTTCCTAACATAATTAGCCATTTTATCACTATAATTGTTAATTTCGAGTAAATTGATGCTAATCGCACTTTCTCCAATAAGCGCATTTCCGCCAGTTGACCGTATCAATACTGTATTAGTTAGAATTTTTGTACTGAAATTAGATCACATTATGTCCTTTTGAGTGCTGTTTTATATGAATTTGACCTGAGGTCAG
The DNA here is from genome assembly GCA_949358125.1 of Idaea dimidiata. NCBI lineage: Eukaryota > Metazoa > Arthropoda > Insecta > Lepidoptera > Geometridae > Idaea > Idaea dimidiata. The sequence continues at coordinate 8,285,196 of OX442338.1, forward strand.
GCGAACAATAGCGATAAGATCCAGCGGGGCAATCTCGACTTCGGGAAATTTCGACTATTCTTAATAACTTCTGCATTTTACTTTATTTTTAAAAGTGCCATCTATGACCGGATAGCGCAAAATCAATTTCATAAATTTCGACAAAGATGACACTGTTTCATAAATTTCTACACAAGGTATTAAGTCGAAATTTTTCCGAAGTCGAGATTGCCCCGCTGGACCTTACGGGGATAGAGACAGAAGAGTTTATTTTCGTCTCGTTCCTTCTTGTTTATTTCACAATCAATCAATCTCTCTCCTATTGTTACCTATTGCCAAACGTAGTGTCTGTCGTCGATTTCTGTTCGTCCCTCAACGTCACTAGGCCCTTAAACTACTGACAGGAGTAAATTATCCAATGAATTTTAACTGTTTCCTTTTCTCATGTAAATCAATATAATACACCCCATTACTCTATATCTATATATTCTATACTTAATATTAAAAAGTTAATATTTACTAGAAATATTTTTAAAGGAAAAATTCATCTTCAAAAATTCACTACCGCTCGGCCACGCATCTCGTGCGTGGCCGAGCGGTATAGGCACTGGAATATTGATCCAGGGACGCGAGTTCAAATCTCGCCGCAAGTGAATTTGAGAAGATGAATTTTTACTTTAAAAATATTTCTAGTAAATATGCCTTGAGCAATAAAAACAAATTTACAAAATATTAAGTTAATATTTTTTTTTATTAATTTATTTTCTTCTGAGAGCAATCAACAACTTATATAAACAAACAATGTTTTTTTTTATTTATTTACTTATTTAAAAATAATAAAACAATTTCGTGTACAAAGCGTCACGCCTCCACCTTTCTTGTGCACACTGCCAAAAAGTAGAATTCACTGCCGGTTTCGCTGTTTCCCCTGAACTTCAAACTTGGAGTCAGTCGAAAGTAAATAGGTATCTTCTAGGTATGCATGCTACATCGCTGACCTCATCGTCGCTTCCCACCTGCGGCCCTAGCCAACATTCTTAACGAATAACGAAATCGCCAATCGACAGATTTTTTGTATGAAATTGACATAAGCTCGCGAAAAATCAAGCGTGACCTTATGTCAATTTCATACAAAAAAATCTGTCGATTGGCGATTTTGTTATTCGATTAGAATGTTGGCTAGGGCCGCAGGTGAGATGAGATCTAATGCTAGCCTATTAAGTATAAAAAAATGAGGGCCTTTGTCATATTTTGAGCATGTCGTCGGTCCCATTACTTCAAACAATATTATTACATCACAGTACATGAAATAGTCACACTAAGGGTACAGTAATAAGGTTGTATAATCGTCGCTCATTATCGCAATGATATTTCAGCGATGGGTGTCATGATGATGTGCGCCATGGTGGACCTAGAGCCGGTGCGGACGTTCAATGTGGACCGGCCTTATTTAGTGGCTATCCTCGTTGATAATATACCTTACTTCTATGCTATCAACCGCAACGGGACACATTAAAGATGCTCACCCACCGAGCGAGACATCGGTGACTTTACTACTTCTCTACTTTGTTATTTTGTAAACCTTTTTGTTTGTATACCGTATTTTGCTAAATAATTTAAAATGTAAGCTCATTGTGTTTAGATTATTTATATTTAGGTACTTATTTATATTTATTTTTATAATTATGACAACCTCTATAGGATGCGAATCCCGCTCGAGAACACATTTGTATTATCAACATACCTTACTTTATTTATATTTATTGTTTTTACTATAATATTTTAAATACGTAATAATTATAATGTATTTTATTTTGAAATGTGTGTTTATATTACGTTTCCAAAATAAATTGTTTTTCCTTATTAATTAAGTAGGTTCTTACTACCTATTATTCAGTTTATGTATTAATACTTTTATTACGCTTATTATGAAAAAATCTATGAAAATGTAAGTTAAAACGTAACGTTAAAATAAGATGATTCGCGTCAAATTCCGCATCTCTGTAGTTCGCTGCACAATGCGGGCCGCAGAGAGTATTTTGCTCTCATCTAATCTTACTTATAGCATGGTTTATGTTATGACTGTGATTGGAATTTTTTACCAAAGTAACTTATTCAAGGTGTAACAGGTGTGCCCTTTTAAGCCGGAAGGGAGTTGTTCTAGGCGAACAACTTTTGTTCTACGACTTTAATGCGAAAAGATAAAACTAAACTTTGCTTTAAGATTGACTCTGGAGGCCGGAGCCGAAGGTGCAGACTTTCGTAGCGGACCGTGGTTATTTCGTAACCATACTCGTTGATAATACTCCTTAACTCGAACTTAAGAATAATATAAGTATATCCTTGGGTAATCGAAATTTATTAATTACATAAACTCTACACAAAAACAATTCGATACTACACGTTACAAGATATTTTAGTATCTACGTAGGTATTTACTTAGGTTTAGGTACCAAGCTTTAGCCTATTATTCGTAGAGTTGCAAAAACCATACGTCTCACCCTTATATTTAGTACTAGCTGCGCCCCGCGGTTTCACTCGCGTAAGTCCCGTTCCCGCGGGAATATCGGGATAAAATGTAGCCTATGTGTTATTCCCGGTATCCAACCACTTATATTCCAAGTTACATCGCAATCGGTTCAGACATCTAAACACACACTTTCACATTTACCTAAAGCGTTTCGACGATGACCAGTTAAGCCGAAAGAGGGTTGTTCTAGACGTCTAGTCGAACAACTTTCGATCTACAACTTTTAAAAAATACAAAAAAAAATTCGAAATGTTAAGAGTTAATATTTCATTCAAAAAATAGCTGTATTTGAAAATAAAGGTAATTAGAAGTTTTGATTGTAGTTGACCAAACTGAATGGCAGAACAAAATAAGGCCAATGACCTCTAACTCTGAGAAACAGCTGTAAACTTTAAACTTAAAATTTTCGAAAACCACTTTGTATTTTTAAAAGTTGTAGAACAAAAGTTGGTCGCCTAGACGTCTAGAACAGCATACTCTCGGCTTCAATGGTTATCGTCGGAACAAGCCGTATAAGTAGGATAGGATTAAAAGTATACCGGACAGACTCATCCATCAGTAGGTAAAGCGCATAGATTAGATTTTAAACTCGTATCTTAGGTACCTTATTATGATTCATTTTTGAAGTTTTGATATCGGGCTGCGCATGAAGGGTTGCCCTACCATTATCACAAAAAACCCACGTTTGTTGTATGGTGCTATCATTTCTTATGATTTCATGAGATACAGTCTAGTGACAGCCAGATGGACAACCCGTTCTCGAAACTCTATTTATATATGTTATAGCGTCCTCACCGTTCCCACCTTTCGGTAGCCAGATAGACAGTGGAGACTTAGTAAAAAGTAAAAGTACTTTTGAAAAAGAGTACGTTTACGTTTTTTCCTATGGGTATGTATCTAAGTACTATCTGCGTGTTACGTTTTATTTCAGCACATCAAGTTCTTCGAATGATGGCAGAATTTACCGAAGAGTTCATGGGTAATCGTCCATTTCTGTCTATTGTTATGTGTAAGAAGGAATATCTGTTTACTGTAATTTTTAGGAAACCTACGAATAATAATGAAAATTATACATACTCGTACAAATTTTGCGATTGCTCTAAAAATTAAAACACTTTGGAACCTATACTTCCTTAGATGAATTTTTATTTACATTTGTTAATTTAATTACATCCTACTAATATTATAAAGCTGTAAGTTTGTGAGTATGTGTGTATCTGTGTTTGTTACTCACGTAAAAACCGCTGAACCGATTGCGATGAAACTTGGAATATAGGTAGCTGAACACCTGGCATAACACATAGGCTACTTTTTATCCCGATAATCCTCCGGGAACGGGACTTACGCGGGTGAAACTGCGGGACGCAGCTAGTATATTTAAATAATTGAAAAAAATTGAAGATAGGTAGGTAGGTATACATACAACCTCGTAGATAGATAGGTCTCAATCTGAAATTATGTGCTACTAAAGCCTTTGTTTTTAACTGACTTCAAAAAAAGATATTACTGGTTGGATCTTACGAGATTGTAGATTGGCTATCCGACTTCAAAGAACAAAACAGATAAGTCGGTGGCACTGTGTGTTGAAGTTATTTTGTCCTTTGATAGGTCGATTTTTTAAATATTTGTATACCTACCTACCTAAATAAAAAAACCGTGTAAATATACGGTTTAAATACTATGAAGCATTCCCTTAAAAGCAAACTGCCACTAAATTAAATCCATTGGACGTAGTCGATTAATGAAATATGGATATCAAATCGTTACACCTACGTACCTAAGTAAGCTGAGTATAATCACATGTGGTAGGCTGTGGTATAATTAAATCTTAATTGAATTCAGTGCCTTACGTACTTCGTCTAAGTAGGTTCTTAGCAATTCGATAACATCTCAAGCGCTGAGGAAGTTAGTTCTTACCTACCTATTGTTCTGTACTGAATCACTGTAATAACCGTCAGTGATAATAATATTGCTAAAGTTTAATGTTGTGTTCGTTTATAAAAAAATATTGCAATTCAAACACATGATCATAATAATATTTAGGTGTGCTTTTAAAGTATTAGAAAAGTGTAACTGGGCATTGATATGATTGGTGGTGTGGTGAGGTGTAACGACTACAGCCTTGTCTGAGTAATATTATGATAATTTACAAGATAATGACTTTTGTTATGTTAATCACGTCAAATACATGCTCCTTATTTTACTCTACGCCTCGCAGCACTTTGCAAAGGGTAGCACTGGTACGACATCGAACATTGTGCGATATCAATTATCATAAAAAGTGTAATATTATATCTCACGAGTTATGGGGAGTAGATGATAAAGATAACACACGTAATTTGGAAGGGCAAGTTCATCATGCGTTTAAAACAACCCTAAGCCCATTTGGCAATAGAAGGTTTATACATCACAGGTTACGGGAAAATTTAGTAAAAGTAGGCCTACGCGAGCCTAATAATTTTATGTCGATAACTAGAGTCAACTCACTTGGTGATGGTGCTGAAGAAAAGGTAGACAATGATTTGAAAGATATTGAAACAATTAATTCAATTCTTAATCAAAGTAATAGTTCTGTGGATAGCGAAACGGATAATAATGATATTCATACAAAGGACAGTGAGCTTACGACTCGTCAAGAATTCTACAAGTCACTAGAAGAATTCGAACGAAGATTTTACAATGTGAGTATGGTTTATCTGAGAATAGGTACCTCCCTGCTTAATGTTTGTAAGTTAACTTTATCTTTAGTTGTTAATGTACAATTGCTATAAGTAGGTACTTAATATAATATTTTTTCCTGAATGTAGCCACTGGTTTTATATACTAAAAAAAACGTTTGACACTGGTTTTATATACTAAAAAAACGTTTGACACCTAGACAGGATGTCTAAGTCTATACTATAAGACTGTTCCTTTTGGGTTAATAAAAAGTAAAAACACGGAAAAAGATATGTGTAGACCTACCTATACCTGTTTATAATTTATTTGACCTACCTACTGCAAAACTTTGCTTTGGAAAGAAAAATAGACTCTACCTTGCTCTCTCAATTGTACCAAGCTTCGTAATCAACGAGCTAAGACTTCAGATTCGGGAGATTCCTCCCAGATCCCTTAGTCCTTTTTACAACACCCACGGAAACAAGTAAGTAGGTAGCCTTAATCTATCACATGACCACACTTATAAAGATTCTACAGGGCTAAAAGTTACGAGACATTTAGTATGGAAATAGGGAGGGTAGGTATAGTCGGCACATTTGTATAGGGTAACGCTAGGGGTCTGCGCTTATAATGGCACATTGTACTTATTATTATTTTCAATTCTGTCGATAATTTCATCAAAAGGAGAAAAAAGGGAACCCTTACAAGATAAAGAATCTCTTGTTTCAGATATCATTTAGTAAACTAACTGCTTTGAACGGGGCAATACGGCCTGAAAATGGCATAAGTTTTGTTTATTCCGGGCTGTTATTGTGGCTGACATTGATCGGTCTCTCTGCAGAAGTAGATGAAGAAGCTCGAAATGAAATAGACAAAAATCTTCATCTAAATGCTTCTAATATGGTTTGTATTATAGATTTTTGATACACAACGTAAGCGAAAGTATAGGTTCACATTTTACGCGCATGTGTAGGTACCTTTATATCTAAAAATATTATAAAACAAAATCTAAAACAGGCTACAGACCGTTGAGTTTTGTTAACTGTACAGTTTATCTCAGTGGTGCTCACGTCAGTGGGCCGCGTAGACCTAGGGACCGTCTCCACGAGCGTTAGAATCGCGGCGATATTATCTCGAGCCACTTATTTCTATACAATCTCTATGAACGTGTCTCACGATGTTGACGCGGGCTGTGCGACGTGCGATTGACTAAACGTGAACGTAACGTCATCATACTGCCGCGGCGGTATCATCGCTTCTGGTGGCGCACCCGCCGTGCGCACGCCGCGAGCTAGCAGCGGAGCGAGAGTGCAACGAGGACGCTGTCTACTACTAAGTATAGTATTATATTATCTATGGCGCTGTCAAACAAAGGCATAACGAGTCGTTGCAGACACGCGATGATTCTATGACGAGTCGCTGCCGAAATGCGGCTATTCCGTAACGAGTCGTGACGATACGTTCGCGTTGGCAGAATAATCGCTTGTTTGAGGAGACGACACAATATGACGATAGAAGCGCGAGTACGCTGCGATTCTCCCACTCGTGGAGACGGTCCCTAATGGTAAGGGTCGTCTGTCCAGCAAGCAGGACGCACGAGTTACATTCTCGACGCGGCTGTCATCATTTAAATAAAAAAGCCTATCTACTCTTCAAAAAGCCTAGTATTTGGCTTACAAACTTATACGTCTAATAAAATAATTAATGAATTGGAAAATTCAAATTCTAACCTACCTATCAACTAATTAGTACCAATTACCTACCACTAGAGATGGGATAACTATAGTTTTTGCCGACTAGCAAACTAACCGACTAGTCAGTTTTAAAATGGCCGACTTGTGGGCATTGCAAATAATTTATAATTCTGAGGTATCCGGGTTAGTCATTATTTAAAACTTCCAAAAATTGGTTGAACCGTTTTCGAAAAAAATAGAACAGAGCTGATGTTGAGGCATTTAAAGTGTGCCTTGGTTGTGACGTTTATGTTTTTCTGACTTTCCTACTAATTCAATAAATGATTGGTTTTGCTGAATAATTGTTATTTAACGAATTAGTCATTACAATTCGCCCAAGCTGCCGACTAGTCGGCACATCACTACTTACTTACTACCAATTTAAACCATTGCATTAATTAATTGCTTATTTGTACCTGCCCACCCATATTTTTTTCAAAGAGTAGGTACGTAAAGTTCGTCATGAGGATCGCGTGTTAATTTCATTAAACACCTATAGGTGCCTATATGCAACACGCTATAGTAACCTACTTACTTATACCCAAGAGGTGAGAAGGAAGCAAACCTACTTTTATTTGAAACGCGCCTGGGCCGGTATTCTAAAACTAAATTGTCTCACCATCGCCATGTCATCATTCGATTTTTTAGAAAACGTTTCAGCAATGGTTGGCAATTTTGCAAAAAATTACTACGAAGAATGAAACCATAGTGAGACTATTTTTGTAGGACGACGTACCTATCCTCTTTTTTGTCAGAAATAATTTCCAATTTTGTATACGTTCGTAGAAATTAAGAAGTAGGTAAACCACTTTGGAATTAACTTCAGTTTTTAAAAGGCTGATTAAGTAGGTATACTAATGCTACGAAACTAGATTAAAATCGGTTCAGCATAGAAGTAAAAATATGTAAGTACGAACAGAATTCTTTTACTAAGCCTCCATTGTCCGACTTTCTGTCACTACTGTATCTCATGAACTGTGATAGCTAGACAGTTTAAATTCTCGCACATGATGGTATTTCTGTTGCCGTCATAAGAAGAGACACATATTTAAAATACAATATTTAAGCGGAGCTCCCGTACAAAAAAAATATGATTTCTTTGTAGTGATAATTTAACGGTACGGAACCCTTCATGCGCGAGTCCGACTCGCACTTGGCCGGTTTTATTTACAAATGACGTTCGTAGTGATTAGCGTCAAGATGGCGGGACCAACTCTCCAATATTAAAACTTTATATTGTCAGATTTTTTGTTAAACTAAAGAGGTACCAATTTTTTTAACTGAGGTACCAAATAGTACCAATTTGGTACTAAATCTGACAATATAAAGTTTTAATATTGGAGAGTTGGTCCCGCCATCTTGACGCTAATTCGTAGTGGCATATAATATGCCCTGTTCCATTTATGGAACATAGGATGTTAGTAAGAAATCGATTATGTGCGGAAGAAAACTTCCTCCAAGGAGAGGCGGAAGCAGTCTACAGGGCGGCAGTCACCCAACTTATTGGTGGCACCCTGCACGCCTGCAATGCAGGAGGTCGCGGGTTCGATTCCCGCCGGGGGCAAGTTTTTAAGCTTAGAGATTTAAGTTTTCACGAAAGTAAATATTATTATGTAAGTACTTAGGTATTATTTTTATTAGGAGAGAGAACAAATAATAACATCAATGATTACATCGTTGCCCACTTCGACGGCCGATCTGAAGTTCTACTGGGGTTCGCGACTGGTGCTGCGCAAGGGCAAGCAACTTAGCGAGCAGTTCCGAAGCAGATTTGCAGCAGGATTGCACCTCAAGGTTGATTACTTCGACGGATCTGAGAGCCCTGGCGACATGGCTGATATTCTTAACAAAATGGTTGGTTTGGTTTAGTTACCCTATAGTACATACTAGATGCACGCCGCGGTTTCACCCGCGTAAGTCCCGTTCCCGCAGGATTATCAGGATAAAAAGTAGCCTATGTGTTATTCCCGGTATCCACCTACCTATATTCCAAGTTTCACCGCAATTGGTTCAGCGGTTTTTACGTGATTGAGTAACACACACATATACTCACAAACTTTCAGCTATAAAATATTAGTAGGATAGGATATACCCACAAATATTCTTAACCTAACTAGAAGAGCACCGCGAATTCAACCACGAGATTTTTCATAAACACTTTCTTATTGTACATATAATATACCTACACACCTCAAAGAACACTCCGAATTTCATGTCTCTAGACCAGCGGTTTGGGCTCTGCGTTAATATCATTCAGTAATCAATGAACTATAAGACCGCTCCCTCGAGTATTGAGCCAACCCACCTGTGAAAACTTAATGTAATGCGTCCGAAACCGCGGGTTGCCACTAGTATAAAAAATGGTAGGTACATCAGCATTCGCTGTTCATGGTTAATTATTTCATTTTTAAAAGGAATTAGGTACGTACTACTTACTACAAAACGACGTAAATGATTTGTCTAATTAACAAATAAACGTAATGCTTGGTTTACACGGGCTTCGGCTTCGTAGCTAAGTGCTTAGTACTTGTCACTAATACTAAGTCCTCATGTGTTAACACGCTTATTAGTGCTTAGTGTTTCTTCACTTTTACAAACGGTTACTTTTCACTTGTCATTAGTTGTCATATTGAGGCTGAGTATAGTGGCAAGTACTAAGCACTTAGCTACGAAGCCCGTGTAAACCAAGCATAAGCTGCGTTTCCACCAGAGTTGGGCCAATGTGTTATTGTTAGTTGTTAGGTACTTACAACAAAAATGATCACTCTTTTTTCGAATCAGGTGATCCTATAAATTTAAACAAATCTACCTAATATACAAAGCGTGTTACAGCGGAAACGCAGCCCTTTCCGCTGTAACACGCTCGGAAACGCAGCAGAGATATAAATATGTTACGATTAATTTCATAGTGCGACTATAATATAATAAAATAATAATAAATAAATTCTACCAACACACAGCGCCATCTAGCCCCATGGTAATCTGCTAAGCTTGTGTTACCGTGACTAGACAACGAATATACTACTTTTAGTAAGCAGAAATATTTGTTCCCGGCGGGAGTCTAACCGTGTTCTGCGTTGCAGTCCAGGGGCTCTATTTTTGAATAATTAGCACCACTTCGAGCGATTTTATAACTTCGATTTCTAATAATGTTCGTTCGATTTCTGTATTTTTTTCTATGTGAATCGAACGACCGCAACGAGTGGTATCAACCACTCGCCGCAGGAATCCGACATCGAACTAAAATCAGCGGATATCGGATTATTTAAATCGCCTGATGTGCAACGAGCGAGCGGTTCAAAAATAAGGCTCCAGGCGTCGCCCGCCGCGCGCCACAGAGGATTTCTCTTTCTCCGTACCTTTTTATACCTATAATGGGAAGGCGTCTAACGAATTGTTTACTTTTTAGGTCGAAAGCGATTCAGGAGGAACAATCCGAAATACCTTTGACAAAGAAGACTTCATAGATGAGGTGGAAGGTGTTCTCGTGACCACGATGTACCTGAGAGCGAGGTGGCGAACCGCCCCCACACTGCTCAATGGAACGCACGCGTTCTATTCCAGTGACCTCACACAACAAAAGTTGCGCATGATTAGAATAAACGATGTCGTCAAATATGCGCAATTACACGAATTGAATGCTGAGGTACGTTAACAAAAACAACATTTTTGGTCGATTTTGTATTATTTTTAATGTTCCAAATAGGTATTATGGTAGAATTATTTAACAGGGTGTTGTTCCTACGTTTCAAAAATTGAATTTAATAATACTTAGATGAGTTTGTCAAACCAGATGCCCGCAAATAAACGAAAAAAACAACAAGAACAATAACGATTTCACATAATAATATGACCAACAATAATAAAACCTATTATTATTAATAACATTGAATGCTTTTCAAGGCAAAACTGTTTGATGGTAATCGGTCTATTTTTCGAAAATAAATCGACGTCTAATTTTTGGTTTTTTAAACTTTGTTTTAGTACCTAGTTGTAAAGTAAATGAGTTGCAGATTACAAAACGTTAGGTAAGTACCTACTTACCTATATTTCGCTCTTTTTCAAGTTCGTGGGCATCTGGTACGAAGTTCCTTAGATCTTTGCCACTGAATTAATCATCATCACGAGGAATGTAACAAATTATCAGAATTAAGTAAGTCAAGATAACCACGATGGATAAGACGCTATTGAGAATGCTAGCGAATTGTATCCAATCTGCTTTAGAATTATTTTCTTCTGTATCAGTACTGGGTCCTTCTTGAGTTAGTGTTTTTTCGTCTCCGGGGTCAGTGGGATCAAATTCTGTAAATACTATGTACTTTCCGGGTCCGCTATGTACCAAGCGGTTTACCGAGACTATCCATGTCGGAGTAGTTGCCACACGCCGTCTCAATGCCATCAAAAACAAAGTCTCCAAAATACCAACGAGTGACACAATCATAGAGTCTCGTAAGAACAATAAAATCAGGGGCGTGTCTGCACTGTGTTTCGGTATATTATATCCAATTTCAGTTAAAAATAGAAAATGACCATATAGACTGAAACATACCAATATTAGCCTGGTATTATCTTTTACGTCCAGTAGTAGAGACACCACTGTCAATAGGACTATAACGATTGACGGTACTACTATGATTGCTGCGGGTCCCGCCGCCATTCTTTTCATCATGAACTTGTATTTGAGCATAGGATATGTGCTATTAGGGCAGCAACTGTAATTCCCAGGAAGACGCTCGTGCTGAGTGTCTATTAGTTTCCATCCAGGCCCATTCTGAAAGTCGTCGAGAACAATAGGATTTTTTTGATAAAATGTGAAATTAACTTGTTCGCCCGTGTGCATCCATGATCCGAAATATAACGTGCAGTTTTGTTCGTCGTAAGGCCATTTTTTCAACGACGTACGGCAAATACCAGTGTGTGCTATATGTGGCACGCAAGTAACAGTACCATCGTGATCGACCAAGCAGGTCGTGTAGATAGAATCCGAGTTGATCATCGAAGCATCAGCGTTAAAGAGAGCCATACGTGGTGTCCAAAATTCATGACTCTCGATTTGTAGCTCTTTGATATCGCCGTAGTCGCCCGGAGTCCAAGTTAGGAACTCGTCCTTCCATGTCAATGCCACCCAACTGTGAAGCGTAAATGTCTCTTCCTGAACATCGAAGCTGATGTACTTGATCGCAAAACGAACTTTAACGTTGACTGCATCTCTGTGATTCTTGACAGGTCGAAAATCGTAATAGCTGCTCGCGCAGAATAAATCTTTGTGCAGTCTCGCTTCATCGTGTAGAACTTCTTTCCGTTCAGCTGGACAGTCGTCGGCGGCTAGCACCACAGTGCACAGAGTCAACAACAACGTAGCGCACGGTAACATGGCAGGAATATAACTGGCCGCACTTTGTTAGCCTCGGTGTAAATTTATGAGTTTAGAAATGTGATATTCTAAAACGCCCCCAAAGATAACTAAGTAACATATTTCGATAGTTACAAATCGCAGATGTAGAGAGGTAGGTTGGGTAGGCAGTCATTGTTTGTCTCTAATTATCAAGTATTTATATTTATGTTAATTGATGTAATCGAACAATTTGCAGGCCATCGAAATATTCTATTTCAATCCTGATTTAAGTTTTTTGATCTTGTTGCCAAATGGAAATTCACTGAGGCACTTAGCGCACAAAATGTCGGAAACGAAGCTTGAAACTATTACCGAGAGAATGCGTTCAGTTCGTATCGCTACGATTCTGCCACTATACACACTAAGAATGACTCTATTGCTGCCAAACAAATTGCGCGCTGTAAGTACTTGCCTCTTGAATGAGTGGGAGTTTAAAAACCTATAATTTTTGTTAAGAAAGAATTGAGCAGATTGAGATGTGAGTGTTAATCTTTATTTTCAGATGAGCATTTCACGCTTTATGAACATCGATAATACAACGGAAATTGAATCATTACATATTACTCACGTGGTACAACGTCTTATGTTTTGGGTGGAAGCAGGACGACACGCTTTTAAAGACGACGGTATGTAGCGCATGGAATTTTTTTATTTGAATATAGGTGGGAATTTTTAAGGGGGCTTAATGATTAATAGTAGTATTCTAGTAAGTTAAAGATTTTCTATAATTAAAAAACAAACTGCATTCGAATACCTCTCTTATCTATCTCCGATCAATAACGTTAAATTTTATAGGTCCCATATTTTGATTTTTTTTACAAGGCCAATAATAATTGTAGGTAAAATGTCTCTTGTAAAGTAAAGTTTCTCTTTTTAGGTATAGAATGGGACGAAAAACCTGAAAGAGAAGTGGTGATAAATAGACCATACATATTCTATGTTCGATGGAAAAACATGACACTCATGAGCGGAAACTTCGTTTTATAGCTAGGTAGGTATGTAATATAAGAAGAAATAAATGTTTTTTTAGATTTTTTCTTACTTCGGGTTCCCCTACTTGGTACGTACCTGTAACTATGTTAATAACTTCCAAGTTACATATTTACATAGGTTACATAAACAAAAATATAAATTGAAAACGTTTCGGAGCTGTCTAGGGACATTAGAAGTAGGCCAATACTCAGTAGGTACAAGCCATGTCACTATAAATGTATGATAGGAACTAACTGATAGGTAGGTATAACTGCCTCCTAAAGATGTTTTTCAATTTGAGAGGGCACAATAGCATTCATTTATATGCAACTTAAAGGCACATCGTTTCTTTATTGCCAAACCCTACTTATATTATAAATGCGAAAGTTTAGATGTTTGTTTGCGTTTCAATCACGCAAAAACTACTAAACCGATTGCGATGAAACTTGCATGTGTATGCAGATAGCTGGAGATCTGGATTAAAATGTAGGATACTTTTTATCCCGATCTTTACTAACGATATGAATTTGAATATGGAAATGGCAAAGAAATTTTCTTTTCCAAGGTCGCATCTATCTCTTTATTCAAATTTATAAAAATCGGCGCAGCGGTTTAGAAGTGAAACTTAATAGACAGATAAACAGACAGAGTTACTTTCGCATTTATAATTTTAGATTGGAATAGATGTGTTCACGAAATAATTTCAAAGAAAGGATACCTACCTAGATTTGTTGTTGTTTCAAGACTTCAAAAGTTAAGTGCCATAAAATGAATTCATACAACCAACCAACAACGAGCAAAATGCTTTACTCAATCATTCATTACATTTCTGAAAAACTTAAATAAAATATATTATTATGGCGTGCATGCTTTGTGTGTACGTTTCATAACAAAATAAAAACTAAAATTTATTAGAAAAATTATATATTTAGTTTTTGACGAATACTACAGTATAAACATAAAAGATAATAAATATAATACAAAAGAACAAAATATCTTAATTTAAGGCTTACATCCATAATCGTAATGAATTTAAACGTTGGTGGTTATAAGAAATCATGTGTTGCATTGCTCTTAAAAATAATTATCTAGACTAGCTGTCTACAACTTCATGTGTATTTTGGAATACTGCTTCCTGAAATAAAAACAAAACACATGGATTATAAAGTGAACAGAGCTTATACATTAACTAAATCTAGAGTTAACACAAGGATAATTAAGAATAAAGTGAATAAGAGATATTTTTCCTTATGCAGAATTTATTAAATTGAAAGTTTTAAGTGTAATTACATTTAAACATTTCTTGACACTGCCGTTTATAAATACTTGTTGACTAGTATCATAAATAACATTATAATACACACACGAAATAACATATAGTATAATTGGGATACTTGTGTGCGATAGTCGTTGCATCGAAGTTAGTTTCTTCAAGTACTTTTCAACGATACTTCTATACTACGTCGCCTTATTACATCGACGTATTGTTACTGCGATCGATGTTACGTTACAGCGAAAAACTGTACTGCGTACGATTTTACTGCGACACCTTATTACGGAGAACTTTATTTCGAACGATTATTCAACCACTGACAAAAATATTTACTATCGATTGCTTGTTCGGTCGGTCAAAAGCCAAACAATCACAAAAAATAACTATTGACCATCTTGTACATGCTCAGTTTTACTGTACTGTCTGTTCACGTTGCATTAACAGAGATAATCGATAGATATTTTTATCGGTGGTAGTAAAATCGTTTGAACAAGCTTCGCAGTATGGTATTTTCGCAGTGAAATCGTTGTGGTATAGCAATATCTATGAAAAGTACTCAAAGTACCAAACTTCGATGCAACGCCTGCCGGAATTAACTAGGTAAGCTATCCCAGTATAATGGTTATATACCGTCGACGAGCTAGCCACTCACTACTGCAGCCGATGGAATTATATGACATAAAGTGTAAGCTGTAATATATTGTATCAATAACTTTCGTAATTTGACTTGCACTAAATACGTACAATTTACAATTATTTATCAAATATAACACACATTTTAACAAACATTATATTAACATTTTGATTTAGAACTTGTGTTGTATATCAGTTTTGTTCGATAGTTCTATATAGATAGACTTTTTCTTTTAAGACCAACATCGTATTGATAACCTGACGATATAGTACTTTTCTTTTCAAAATAGCCGTATCGATAGTAAAACTGTCGATCTTGCAGCAACACTCAATTGAACAGTGGAAATAGTAAGGTGACAATTTTAACTAAGCCTTGGTGTACCTATAGTGGACAAATAACTAACTTACTTAAAAAACTTTAAACCTTTCATAGTGTTGTACCTATCCTATAATTATTACAACTAGCTTTGATATACATACATAATAATAATAGACAAGTACTTATGGAAAAACATACCATAAATAAAATATGAATGAGTATACATATTGATAGAATGATATAGGCAAGCAGATTAAAGCGAATTTTGAATAATTATGTATTTTCATACATTAAATATTAATTAATGTAATACTTAAACAAGCCACTAAAACCACAGGTATGGTGTCTTCTCTCGATGTCTACTGTCACAATAAAACGAACCCAACGAGCGTATAATACACATCCCTAGAATCTACTTGGAGCACTCCCTCACAACAACTACAATTTTACAAATTTATTTTACTATATTTTTATCATAAGTCTGCACATTGGTCAAACGTCGATGTCCAAATGTAAAATGTGAAAGTGCATCAAATTAATCTAACATATTTAGGTACCTACCTAATCTAACACATCCAGTTAGATAGGTAGATCTATAAAAACTTCATTTCTTTACAAAACTTTTAGCTACAATTAAATAAAACATCTTTACAGCTGGTATTATTGCAAGCTAGAAATATTAAACAATATAAAATAAGCCTAACAGGTCATATTAACATGTAAACATACTTAAAACTTATCCTAATTTCCTAACTAATTGTATTAAAGTTAACTATTAATAAAGATAGAGTTGTGAATTTTAAGGACCATATACGATCTGATTAGACTGTACGTAGATTTAATTTTTATTATTATTTTAATATATAAGTTATGAATGATGCGTAATAATTAATTGATTAATTATTATAACATGACCAAAACCAAGCATCCTTCACCTTCAATTACTTACGGCAAGATGTGTGAATGAGGGAGCGGTATAGGTACCTACCAGTTATTAATTATTTAATTATACCAGACATATATAGTATAATTAAACCTACCTACCCCATTAAATAAACATAGTGATTAATGCGTTAATTAAGCTTGTTGTTGTTTTGGTTTTGACACTCGCAAAAGCGAAAGCGAAATAAAAAACAGTTTTCAAATAGGTTTTTTACAAAGAAGTTATATTACTACAACTAGAATGCTTACGTAGAGTTCTACGTAAGCATAAAAAAGTGGGAAAAAGTGCGTTCTAAAAAGTGGTTCGCTTTAATGAAGCGGCGCGTTCTGTCCTTTGTAATAGTATATTGAGCCATTCCATGATGTCTTAAAAACACAGCAAATAATAAAAAAAAAGGAAACCAAACTAAAAAAAGAGATTTTAATTAATTGTCTGTGGTTTTTAAAAGCAGTCGGGGTATTTTTATTTATAATTTAATTTTTTTTTTCAACGACTAAATGACGACATAGCAACGACAAACGATCATGGTAGCGCGGATTATTTATTAGAAAGGGGCAACATGCTCAATGTAGCCTTCTAACTTTTTAGTTCTACGTGAGCATTCTAGTTCTAGTAATATAATTTCTTTGGGTTTTTATCCTATCTTTTATCCAAAGACGTATTTAAATCGTGTTAATAATAGCTTAATTGGAAAAAAAAAATGCATCAAATTTTTTATCAACCACAAAAATGGGCACTTTTTGATACTTAATGTTAACATTAAAAATAATTAAGCAACCGTCGATTTTAGGTTTGGAGCCCTAACGTGGCCTTAAGCGGAAAACAAAATTGTATGCATACAAAGCATGAAGGCGTATTATTCTGAAAATTTATTTTCGTAAAATTTGTATCAAGCCACTTTCCAAAATACGGGCCAAAGAAAGGGTTTTCCCACGAGGCTATTAACTCGCTATTTATATCAATATATCCTTACTAATATTATAAATCCGAAAGTTCGTTTGTATATTTCTTTGTTTAATTATTTGTTTCCTCATCACGGTCAAACGGTGAAACCGATTTGAATAAAAGTTTGCATAGGGGTAGTTTAAGTGATGGAGAGTAACATAGGATACTTTTGATCCCGATACTCCCGCAGGATCGGGACTTACGCAGGTGATATTTAACAAATCAAGACATATCTGAATGAAAATCAACACAGGGGTAGAGTAAGTGATGTAGAGTGGCAACATCATCATGATCATCAACATCATCATCACTTACTTGCATACAAAACTTTACCTTTTACCTTACTTTACATTAAAGTACAGATACTGTCAGGCGCTGCCGCTTGGCAGTCAGTGCTTCCCTGGTCATCCGTTTAAGTGTGGTTTTTGAATTGCGGTTGGTAGGTATTCGAACAACGCGGGATCGTGACTTACGCGGGTGAAACCGCGGGGCGCAGCTGGTTATAGATAAGTAGACGTACTAACCATACAACACTCTACAGCAAAATAGAAAGAACGAATACACCGGACATTTAAATTTAATGTTCTTAGACATATCAAGAGGGTCACGGGTCGTTTGGAGAGAGTAGGTAGGTATACACACATGTTTTGGCGGGAACGCGTTGAGGAGATATGTTGCTAAATTTTCATATTTGTGAAACCTAGTTCAAATGCGTGTAAATTGTTTAATTTCGGGGGCATATTAATCAATTTAGTTTCGTGAAGGTTACAAGTGTAGATAAAATGAAAATCGGTGGAAACATGGACTTTAGCGTTGTCTCCAAAGCTCGGTGAACAATCTTTGTAAATGACCGCTGCTTTACAATGATTCCCTCGACTTGACTTTAACTATGACAACTTGACTGTTTCGATGCAAGTAACTTGCAAATATTAATTTGGCTATGTCCAAATGGAATAGGTATAGCCGTATAAGAGAAGAAGGTATACACATTTCAACAGAACAATACAGAACTTGAAAGTTAATGGTCGTAGTGCGATAGGGAGTCCAAAAGAGGTGGAGAAACTGCCTTAGGGTAAAAGGGATAAGCGGGGCATAGGTCGTTGAAAAGGTTGGCGAGGCGGAGAATGATATGCTTTGTCGATCCCACGGAAAGAAAGAATAATATAAATGGTTGTTTAATACAGTAGGTAGGTAGAGGTAAGTACCTACTAAACATCGAGGTTTGAATCTAGCTAAGAAGCTATTCTAGGAGAGGAATTATTATTAAATACATAATTTTTGTAAAAATTAAATACGTATGTATTGTGATGTTTAGAAAAATAGGATTATAATTTCAGTTTGTAAAGTTCATAATATCACATAACTTGGTTGCTGAATTTTATGGATCTACAATGTCCCTAAGCTATACAAATGATTGTTTGGTTTTATTATTATATTAATGCAGACGTAGGTGCATTTTAGTGACATGGTCATTAATTAGCTTTTTGGTTAAGAAATAATAAAAAACAGAATCAATATACTTAGATAAGCCTTATGTGGTTGAAAAATCTTGAAAGAAGGGTTTGACTTCATATTATATAATACTGTGATAAAGTTCACATCACAACAATGGTAGAAATACTAAAGTGTAATGCTGAAAATAATGACGAATCAAAGCCCATATTCTGCAATGGAAATGTCTCAAAAAATTCTCAGTTTTGGTAATTTTTTAGAAACTGACTGATGTAACAATTTCAGGCTATTTTGCTAGAAATCAGTAACACTTCTAAAGAAAAAAATACCAATAACAGAACCACTGTTAAACCATTCTGAACAGCGGCCCTAGCCAAAATTGTTATCGAATAACGAAATAGCTAATAGACAGATTTTTTTGTATGAAATTGACATAAGGTCACGCTTGATTTTTCGCGAGCTTATGTCAATTTCATACAAAAAAATCTGTCGATTGGCGATATCGTTATTCGATATGAATTTTGCTTAGGGCCGCAGAGCAGGGACATTCTTGAGACATTTCAATTGTAGAATACGGGCTGAGACCTTGAGAACGAGGGCGCCGGAGGAACGAAGACGGTGCATTTAGGCTAAACTGGCTTAATAAGGTCATTGGCGCTTTTTCTCCTTATTTCCATGGAATGTTATAGGAATACATAATAAGTGAACCCATTAGATTTTAACCCAATACTGAACTGATTTACTGATAAGATTACATATATCCAAGTCAATATACTATACATACTTAGTATTTTTTTTAATTTTTCCTGGTAAAGACAATCTGTCTCAACTACTTTAAGCGCCTGCACTAGGCATTCATAGAACTCTTTTTAATTTTTATATATATATTTTGTGTTATTTTATTTTCCTTAAATAATAAGTTTTTTTGTGATGATTTGTTAGTAAAAATTTAAAGAGAGCAATTTATACTTTACAATGTAACTTACTGCATTCTTGCAAAAACTGTTAAATATAGATAATGATTGCTACAATTATTTAGTAGGAAGCAAAGATTGATATAATATTATTGAATAATGTTTTACGCACTGGAAACATTACTTGTATTAAAACATTAATGTTATTATTAAATTGTATGATGAAGTACCATCCAAAATTCTGCACCAGACAGGATTTGAACACGTGACCGTTACACCACGTCTACGGGACTTAGTCTGTCTTGCTGGATGAAGAATTCTGAAAGGCCTACTTGTAAATGATTTCCTTGGGCTTGGCTTAGAATTTAAAAATAGAAACATCATATTTTATGAGTACAATAATTTGTAACAACTGGCAAGAAATAGTTTAAGACAGGCACTGAACTAGACTCAAGACATGACTGTCTTCTTTAAGACCAAAATTTACTTTAGAAACTAGTACATCATACAATTATTCCATGTATACAGTTTTATGCACAATAATTTATGGACCACAAGGAGTTTAGAAATGAAGAATTGGAGCCCAGAGCACATAAACCCTTTACATTTACTTCTATTGTTTCTAGCACAGCTAATGTCACTTGTTAAAATAGGTAAATAATTCAAACATAATTATATAACTGTGGTATTTTTTCATTGACCACTCATTAACAAGAACTGGCTTAACCAGTTTAGGCAACACTCAATTCTACTAATATTATAAAGGTAATGGTTGGTATGTAAGGTCTGTAAGTATGTTTGTAAATGTATTTCTTTATGCTAAAACTACTAAACTAATTGCGATGAAACTTAGTATACAGATAACTGGAGACCTGAGTTAATGGAGCTGGAGACAAAGGCAAATTTTTATTACAATGTTCCTGCAGAATCAGGAGTTACTCGGGTGGAACTGCGAGGCACAGCTAGTAGTTAATTACACAAATATTAACATTTTATGTGATGATGAGAAGACCATAATAGTTATAATTAAAGCTACAGTAGGATCAGAATAATTTCTCATAATAATTTTAAATTGGTGTAGCCACTAAGGAAGATAGTTTAGAAATTTTAATACTGCAGTCTCCCTATGCTTCTAAATGAGTGTGTTACATCTTAGACCACATCATCAGAAACTACTTGGCAAAATTGTGATTGTAAACGCTCACCTATAATGTTTTAAAAAGATCAAACATTTTGTAGAGAACTTAGAATTATAAATAAAAATATTTTCTATACATATAAATAACCCCATGAACTTATAGACCATAAATAAATACTGACACAAACCATATCAGGAGTGTTTGTGATGTATGTCTAACAACATACTTGCAAGTTACTCATTCGCTGTTATCAGAAATGAGCCATTATCTCAAGATAAGGAAAACCTCAATACCTAATATTACACTTTTTTATCACAACATTGACAAAAGCTAGACCAGGATATTAACAAATTAATTTCAAGATACAGCAGTACATGGAGAATAACTGTCTTTAATTCTATGTTGGTGGATGAGTTACTCTCAACTCATTATATAACAGCAAAGCAAAACTTTCTAAAAAAATCTAGACAAAATAAATAAAAAATTGTCTTGTTCTACTAATATACCTAGGCTGTAAAATACTCATTCAATAGGCACACTCCACTCAAGCAGAATAAATAATTTGAATGTGCAGTAAATCAATATCCTTAGAAAGTAATTTTAAACATTTCTCTTATTCTTATTGTTCATCAGAAATCGAACAGACATTTTATGAGTACTTTTCTAACAATGCCATATGGTTACTGTTGTAACTTTTATAAAGATGGGGTTAAATAATGATTTCAATGTAGATAAATAGATTATTGTGAAATTCCATAATTGACCCCACCTGTGTTTAGGCCAGTGTTCTCGGAGGCTCCTCCGGGCGCGGGCATGGGCATCGGCAACGCAATGGGCGGCGCCTGGTCGGTCTTGGGCCGGCTCTCGGCGGCCGGCTGCGAAGTCACGGGCTGCTGCACTCCGTCCGAGTCGTCCCGCTCCAGCGTGTGGTAGTCGCCAGACTCCTCTGGTGGACGCGGCTTGCACTTGCCGCAGCAGCAATTGCAACAGCAACACAGACAACAACAGAAGTAACATCCGGTTAAGATCCCGCAAACGATAAATAATGCTTTGCACCACGTACTGGTCACTACGAAATAGGCGTTGACGTTTTCTTCTCCGAATTGCTCAGCGATATACAAGCCGAGTGATCCATAGTTGTCGTAAATATTTCGTTTCGTGGCGTCACTGAGAATGGTATGTGCACGGTTAACTTCTTTGAACTTCTCTGCGGCTTCGGGGTTGTTGGGATTTTTATCAGGATGATATTTTAACGCTAATTTTCTGTAACTCTTCTTGACATCATCAGCCGTAGCGGTTTTCGGAACCTGAAGTATCAGATAAAGACTATCGCCTGCAGTGGATAATTTCCTTTTATCCATTTTATCAACAAAAATGTAATGTAGCTTCCTTGATAGAGTTAAAACAAGTAAAAATGTAGAAAAGACTTGCAAATAGCGTCGTAACGTAAATGAACGGACAGACTAAAAAACTGATGTCAATCAGCAAAGCAAGACACATTTTTTTTTCTATTCTAATTATGGCCCTCTTACCTTCAGCATATAGCCAGCTTACGGCTCTCTCACATTGCCGCGTTTTATCGTTGAAATCGCTTGCGTTATGTATAGCGCGGGCAATATCTATCTGCTTTTACCTGACTTCCATAATACACGGTCGTCGTAACCAAACGTACGTTATATGAGCGACGCGACGGGTCTATAAATTGGCTCACATAAATTTCTAAATCATATTCCTAGTCTTAAATATGTCGGCGCGGGGTATATTAAGTACCTAAGTAAGAACCGGCGATTGTTTACATTACACGTTGGAGTCGAAATGTTTATATTATAACAACATTATTTCTTATCTGAACTTTGGAACAAAGAGAGTCCTTGTTGTATTCCTTAGAAACGGGATGTGTTTAATACCATCGAACGTAGCCGTGGGCCAGGGTACTGAATAACAAGTCAGTTGTTCATGGTGCGAGCTCGAGTTTGGTCGTCGAACGATCGAATCTCTATAGAACCGGGATAAAGACGTGATGCCCCATTGGGCGCTGTGACTCGTTGCCTACGGATTCGTTTCCGTTTCATTCATTAGCTCGCTCCGACTTAAATATGCCGATTTGTGTTCATAAAAACCACTCATCATAATATATTTTTCATACTTTTTTTGGACACCGTGTAATGCGAAATGGAGTGTTGGAAGACCACCTACTCGGTGGACCGGCGACGTTGTAGCAGTTCGCGATCTTTATTTGTGGCGTCGTATTGGGGAGGCTTATTATTATGTTTAACAGTGGACGGATAGAGATAAAGGCTAGGATAATGGTGATGATTGTTAGTGGTCGAAAGTACTGTGTGAGGGGTCTTTTTACGAAATTACAAACATTCAGTTCAGTGCTGCTTACCGCCAGATTCGCTAAAATCTATAAACTCGAATGCTCTTTGACCAAGAAACAAAATATTATCGACACCGTCTGATTGACGCAGTCTACGTAGATTACGTAGTTAAATATGAGTTAAATATACATAGATACTTTAGTATCTTCTAGACTACAGACTAGTATGTGATACATAGTTTTAGTTGTCAAATCAAAATCTTTTAGTCTTTTAGTTTTAGAGGTATTGTTATATTACATAATACAAGGTGTAACGGGTATGCCCTTTTAATCCGAAAGGGGGTTGTTCTAGACGTCCAGGCGAACAACTTTTGTTCTACGACTTTTGGACATTCGAAGTACTTTTCGAAAAATTTAGGGGTAAAGTTTACTTGAAAATCAGCTGTTTCTGAGAGTTCGAGGTCATTGACCTTATGCTGTCCTTTTATTTAGTTTAATGATTTACAATCAAAACTTCAATTACCTTTATTTTCAAAAGCAGCTGTTTTATCAGTGAAACATAATCTCAAAATTTTCAAAAAAAAAGTTTGAATTATCAAAAGTCGTAGAACAAAAGGTGTTCGCCTAGAAGTCTAGAACAACCCCCTATCGGATTAAAAGGGCATACCCGTTACAAATTGTATGTTTTTAGAAACGACAAGTAAACTACCATGTCCTTGGAACGCGACCTCCAATGAGAAGAAGACACAAGACAATGATGTCATGGGGTTATTTTTTTGTTTCTTTTTTGTTGCAATGATCATGTAACTCACATTGTCGCATAGAGCTATAGTGGAACTGGAGCAACATTCTACAGTAATCTTCACGTCTCGTTTACCGGAGAGATTTCAAACTATTAATCTTTATCTTGTCCGTATAATATCGTTAGAATGGTACGGACAACTACCTATACGTGCGCCCCAGTGGTATAGCTATATTCTCAACTTTCTAAGTATTTTAAAAAATTGTTGTTGGCAACACTGCAAACGTCAAGTGTCATAATAAGTTATTTTATGGGAGTCTTGGCGGGAACTCCTTGAGGAGATGTGGTGCTAAATTTTCATTTTTGTGAAACCTAGTTCATATGCGTGCAAATTGTTTAATTTCGGGGGCATATTAATCAATTTAGTTTCGTGAAGGTGTACAAGTGGAATGAAAGTGAAAATCGGTGCAAAACATTGACTTAGTGTTGTCTCCAAGGCTCCGTGAAGATTGTTTGTAAATGGCCGCCGCGTTTACAAATGATTCCCTAGACTTGACTTTAACTATGACGACTTGACTGTTTCGATGCAAATAACTTGCATAATATATGAATAATACTTGACACTGGCTAATTTCCTAATGGCCATAATCGGTTCACAACCGATAAGAAATAAATAAGTTATTTTATTGTTTTTTTTTTTTTTTTTTTTGGAGTGTTGGCGGGAACTCGTTGAGGAGATGTGGTGCTAAATTTTCATTTTTGTGAAACCTAGTTCATATGCGTGCAAATTGTTTAATTTCGGGGGCATATTAATCAATTTAGTTTCGTGAAGGTGTACAAGTGGAATGAAAGTGAAAATCGGTGCAAAACATTGACTTAGTGTTGTCTCCAAGGCTCCGTGAAGATTGTTTGTAAATGGCCGCCGTGTTTACAAATGATTCCCTAGACTTGACTTTGACTATGACGACTTGACTGTTTCGATGCAAATAACTTGCATAATATATTAAAATACATGACACTGGCTAATTTCCTAATGGCCATAATCGGTTCACAACCGATAAGAAATAATAATTATTGGTTTTTTGTTTGCCATGCGTTTTTTAGCGTCTCAGTGAAAAAATTCAAAATAAATACATGAAAGACTTTGTTTAATAATTATTATTAACAATAAGAGCCCGTGAACCTGCTCGATTCAAAATAATTAATTCCATTTTATTCTTAGTAATTTTATGCTTAGATAAAAGGTTATCATGAAGTGAAAATAAAAACAATCTTCGGCTATTTTCTAAAATGTTCCAAAGTATTTAGAAAATCATTGGAAAGTTTATTAAAAGTCGAACTCTATTCCAAACAGTTATGCAAGCCATGACAATGAGAGGTCGAGGTTTGTTCAAAATTTACCAGAATGCTTTAGTTCGCAGACCATATTTAGTACAGGCTGTTCAAACTGGGACTTTAATGGCAGCTGGCGATATTATATCACAAACATTTATAGAAAATAAGTCTATAAAAGTGTTGGACTATAAAAGGACACTGAGGTTTGCCTCAATAGGACTATTTGTTGGGGTGAGTTTATTCATTGACTCATTGTTAGTGTCATTCATTACCATAAGTACCATTACCTTTTCCAATTTGGACTATTATCTAATCAATTTCTATGTTTTCTAGGGTCCTGCTCTCCGCATGTGGTATGGACTATTAAACAAACATATTGGCTCTAAGGGCAAAACAGTAGCCATAAAGAAAGTGTTTGTGGATCAATTCATATTTGCACCATCATTTCTATGTTTATTATTAGTTATGATAGGAGGAATGCAAGGGAAATCTTGGGATAATATTAAAAGTGATTTAAGTCACACCTATTTTGATGTCCTCAAAACAAATTATTTAATTTGGCCATGGGTTCAAGTTTTAAATTTTTATTACGTTCCATTGCAGTATCAAGTATTATTAGTTCAGGCCGTAGCTTTATTCTGGAATACATATTTGTCATGGAAAACTAACTCAAAAAAGTTAATAAATCAATAATGTTTTTATAGCTGCTGTCTAATATTAATAATTTATTGTCTAAATAAAGCTGTGTTATTTTAATTATTCTAAATATAATAGTAGGTCATGTGACTAGGAATTTTGATAGTAATAATAAAATGTTAATATTGTGTTTATAAATATCTTTTTGTTGTTACCTTGCCTACCTACCTTGGTTTACCTAGATCATAAATGCATAGAAATAACCTCAAGCCATTGTAACATCATCTAACTTGCAAGCCTTTCAGCAGTTGGTCCAACTTGCAGGCTTCATTAAGCTTCAAATACATATAATTATATAGGAGTGACATAATGATCTGTAGAGCAAACTGCAGCAACGTTGCAGATTTATTAATCGTGTAGCTTGACATCAAGTGTCGGTATCAATTATTCATGCCTGTAATAAGTGCTTGTACGGTGAGATTGTGTTGCTTGGTTCAGTCCTGCCCTTATTGTCTGCTGAAGGTGTGGTCAGTCAGGTCTTCAAATCAGGTGGTGTGAACAGGAGGAAAACTTGTAATAAAACGCAGCTGCACATAGCAAATATTTTCGCATGCTCATATGGCATTAAAAAATAAAAAAATGTGTCTGCCAGTGTCACTGTAGTCTTCCTGTCAGCAGTAAATTCTTATCGTGTTCGAAATAGTGTTGCCGATTGTCGGTAGCTTGACTATCGATAGTACAAAATCAACAGTAAAATTGATATTATCGATAATATACATAAAAGCAAAATATCAAAATTATTATCGACGATATCAACTATATGACTATTGTATTAAGACTTGGCTCTATAGTTTTTTTGCAATCCATAGTATAAGTAAGTATTACTAAATATTTGTTGTGGAGAGGGTGAGTTCGCGCTATACATTTACGACCAAAGTATACTGCGCGAACTTAGCCCCCCACGCCAAATATTTATCAACTAATTTGCCGGCACCTGTAGCACGAGATTCCAACTACAGTATCGATTAGGGTAAAATTAGTTCAATATTCAGCAGCACTACTATCGATGGTTAACTCAATAATGAACTTCGATACTATTGCTGTGTGTGGAAAGTTTCTGTCATCCTATCTTACTTCTTACTAATATTATAAATCAGAAAGTCTGTTTGTTTGTTTTCTTATTTGTTTATTTGTTTTTTTTATTTGTTTGTTTGTTCCCTCTTCACGGTCAAACGGCTAGACCGATTTGGATGAAAATTTGCATAGGGATAATTTAAATGATGGAGAGTAACATAGGATACTTTTGATCCCGAAAATATTGCGGGTTCGGGACTTACGCGGGTGATAACTATTTATTGGATGAAAATTTGCAAAAGGATAGTTTAAATGATGGAGAGTAACATAGGATACTTTTGATCCCGAAAGTCCCGCGGGATTGGGACTTACGCGGGTGATAACTATTTTTTGGATGAAAATTTGCATAGAGATACTTTAAATGATGGAGAGTACATAGGTTACTTTTGATCCCGAAAATCCCGGAGGATACTGACATACAATCTTTACCTTACTTCACCTACCTACTGCAGTGCAAAAATTTTTGCATTGCGGTAGGTAGGTTGTTCGAACAACGCGGGACCGCGACTTGCGCGGGTGAAACCGCGGGGCGCAGCTAGTATATTATAAAGCTGAAGTTTGTGAGTATGATGTGTGTTTGTTACTCAATCACGTAAAAACCGCTGAACCGATTGCGATGAAACTTGGACTATAGGTAGCTGGATACCGGGAATAACAAATAGGCTACCTTTTTATCCTAATATTCCCGCGGGAACGGGCCTTACGCGGGTGAAACCGCGGGGCGCAGCAGCGCAACATTGGTCTTCTTATCACTGTCGACTGTTATCGATGATTACGATCGCAACACTAGTTTTTGTATACTTTAATATTTCATTATACTAGTCTGATTTTTGTGGCAAGAAAGTGGTTGAGAGTGGTGTTTACGGTAAGCTTTAATTTTATTTTATTTTGTTAATAAAATAATTCATCTTTCAATTTAGTCCCTACAATCATTCCACGGATTTTCTTTGCGGTGATAGATATCAATTTTATCCCACATTGTTTGTGCGTTTTTATTGGTGGAATATTTCTGCCGGCTCTCCCAAGGTCATGACCAAAATTCGCGTAAGTACTCTAAACAGAGATTGTCAATAAATTCAGACTAGTAGAGCTATTTGAATAAAGACCGTGGTTTTTCATTATCAGTGAATACCTAAAGTGTAATACTTACTGAGTGTTGTTTGCAAAGTAACACATTTGTCCACATAAGTAATGGTAGTCAAAAGTTCGTTTCGATTCTTAAGATTCATCGATTCATGTTCTAATTTGGTAAAATATTTAATTCTATAATTACATTTTGTATGTTATTAGTAGGTAGTTATTGTTCTTTCTGGACCAATAGGTAACTCTGAAAAAACTCTATTCTTTCAAATTTTGGTCAGCCCCCGCGCCCTCGCTGCCCAAAATTTGAAAGAATAGAGTTTTTTC
Organism: Idaea dimidiata; assembly: GCA_949358125.1. Lineage (NCBI taxonomy): Eukaryota > Metazoa > Arthropoda > Insecta > Lepidoptera > Geometridae > Idaea > Idaea dimidiata. The sequence continues at coordinate 8,313,655 of OX442338.1, forward strand.
AGAGTTACCTATTGGTCCAAAAAGAACAATAACTAAAAATGTGAAACAAAACTACAAGTTTCCAACGAGTGCCAGGACACTCTTCGCATCGGGGGTTCTAACCCAAAGATCAAAGAATATATTTTGGATTATTGGTCTACAACGTACAATACCTAGAATGTGAAACAAAACTTTATTTAATATTTTAGTGCTAACCATTAGGGTTTATTAATTACAGTTATTATAGATCTTTAGTCATTTCGTTAGGTGCACTGTTAGAATGAAGTTCGTTAAGCAACCAGTATCTTTACAATTTGAAAATATCAACTTTTCGTCTGATCAACAAAATTTTCGTCATGGAAAACTATTACCAAATACAGTTCGCGGTATAATATGCGGTCCATCGAACTGTGGAAAAACGAATTTGGTTATAGGTCTACTTTTGCATGAAAATGGTTTAGAATATCGTAACGTTTATGTATATTCAAAAACTCTTTATCAACCGAAGTACAAGTACTTAGAGCAGGTATTACAAAGGGTTCCTGGTGTTACTTTCTCAAAGTTTTATGAAAATCAAAAAGTAATCACTCCAGAAGTAGCAAAATGTAATTCAGTAATTATTTTTGATGATGTCTCTTGTGAAAATCAAAACAGTATGCGTAATTTTTTTGCAATGGGCAGACACAAATACATAGACTGTTTTTATTTAAACCAGACATATAGCAAAATACCAAAACAGTTAATAAGAGACAATGCAAATTTAATAGTATTGTTCAAGCAAGATGATATAAACATGAGACACATTTATGATGAGCACGTTAATACTGATATGACATGGCAAGAATTCAGAGAAATGTGTGCTCAGATATGGAAAGAACCTTATAGTTATGTTGTAATAAACAAGGACTGTGAAAAAAACAAAGGTTGTTATCGAAAGAAATTTGATACGTTTGTTTTATTTCATTAGCGGACTTATGAAACTGAATAGCATAGCTATTATTTAAATCATTGTTCGTCGATCCGTGGTTCAAAATACATGTTTTGTCAGTGTTTTTAATAATGTCCTACATTCCCTTTTTTCGTCGGTTCGCTGATGAAGAGGAACGTTTACGCAGTTTTGAAACTTGGCCGATAGGTTTGAAACAGAAACCAAAAGAAATGGCTGAAGCAGGATTTTTTTATACCGAAAGAGGTGACAGAGTCATCTGTTTTTACTGCGGCGGAAGAATGAAAGATTGGGGCCCCCACGATATACCATGGGAAGAGCATGCACGCTGGTTTGACAAATGTCCGTATGTATTGGTAATGAAAGGAGAAGACTATGTAAAAAATGTACAAAATGGAGGATATGAAGAATTCGAAGAAGAATGCAGTCAAATTGAACCTGAAACTCTGCAAATAAAAGTCGACGCAATACCATCGTCAATTATATGTAAAATTTGTGTGCAAGAAGAATTAAATACGTGTTTCATACCTTGTGGTCATGCTGTGGCGTGTGCAAAGTGTTCTCTATCTGTCGGAGTTAAATGTCCGATTTGTAGAAAAGTATTCGAAAAAATTATTAGATTGTTTTTATAAATAAAGAAAAAAGTAATTTTTTTAATAAGTCTATCTTTTTTATACCTTATAAATAGCGGAGAATATTACTCGTACTATCATTTTGTGAGGTTACTTACAACCAGCAAAGTCCAATATGATGAAACAAAAATTAAAAAAACGATTTATAAACGCTAAAGGAAAGGGTGAATGCATAATTCATTGCTTATGGTCATGCTGTGGCTCTCTAGGCGATTTTTATTCGATTGTATTTCTATGTAAATAATATTTTGTTATTAAATTTAGAAATTGACTATAAATAGCTAAATACATAAACTACGCTATCATTTCACATGAATACTGTTAATAGTTCAATCGACTCTGATGCAATGGAAAAAAATCTAAAAAAACAAATTGTTGAAGCTGCGGAAGCTGTTAAAAAGAAGGTTCGAAAAATGCGAAATATTGAAATGGAAAGAAGTAATATTTTGGAATCGGTTTTTAAACCAATCACAGAACCGCTTAATAAAATGGTAGACAGTTCTTTATTAATAGAGTCTCCGGTCAAAAGAAAATCATTTAATTTTTCCAAAGCCTTAAAAAATGATGTTAAATTCAATACTTCAAGTCCATTAGGTAGCGATAAAACTCTAAAGAGACAATCTAACGTTGGATTAAATAGTATTGCGTCTATAAGCCCAAAAGAATATAGTGAGTCACAGGATAGTGACAATGACGATTACGATGGTGATACAAATAAAATGGATAAAGAAGAAGACGAATCTTTTAAAACAGTGTCTTCGGGTTCAACCGATGCAAATTTAGATATTTCTTCGTGGTCCCTTACTCCGGATGCTTCAGATAGTTTAGATAGTGTTCCGTTTGGTGTTAGAAATGATCGCGGAAATAAACTCATGATGGGATCTTCGCGTGTGGTGTTGACCGATGGTTATATTCAAGTTGGCACAAAGAAGTACAAATTTACGAATGGAATAAAAGAATTACTTTTTAAAAAAGTCCCTAACTTGGACGTAATAAATAATGAAGATTTGACTCATTATAAGTTAATGTTACAAGAAACAAATGCTCATCGAAGAAATTTTAGTCCAAATCAACCGATCAAGAGTAATAAAGGTCGGAAATACTTGACTATTATAAAACCACTTTTCAAATTACGTAAAGTTTCAGTAAGCACTGATAGTAGTCAACCTGATACAACACATCAAGGAAAAGGTTTACCACTTATGAAAACTTGGAAGAAAAATGCTGACTACGTTTACTGGGACGATCCTAATGAATTAGTAGATAGATTAAAGCTTTTGATTGCTTCAAAAGATGCTGGTAACACTGGGTTGGATAATGAAATAATTTCTATTATAGAAGAATTGCGTGAAAGCGGGATTATACCATAATAAATAGCATGACTTTAAAAAGTTATTTCATTTCAACTTTATCGATGACACCTGTCAGTTCACCATGATGGACAAGTTTGGACATCACATTCATAAACGATTGCGTTTACCAGATTTTATAGAAAGTTTTGATAAAATCTTAATGAAAACCGAAAGCGGAGAATTTGATTTACATAATACAAGATTAACCGGTATTATAATTCCACTGAAAAATTCTGATGCTGTCAACAAGGAGTACGTAGATACACAAAATGAATTGTATATAAAGAAGGAAGAGATCACAACAATAGTAAATAATTTAAAAACAGTTGTAAAAGAACATTTCGATAATATTATTGCAGATTATTGTACAAAAGCTGATTTACTTAGAACTAAAAAATGAGTAAACTTCAAATTGTGAATGAAATTCATAAAGCTGTTCGCAAGAATTTTAATCGACGATCAGTATTATTAAAGGGCATCGATGACTTATGGCAAGCAGATCTAATTGATTTTCAAAGTTTAAAAAGATATAACCGTGACTATAGATATATTTTGGTGATAATAGATTGTTTTTCTAAGTTTTCTTGGGCTATCCCCGTTAAAACTAAAACAAAAACTGAAATCGCAAATGCGTTTCAAAGTGTATTAGATAAAAACCACCGAAAACCCATTAATTTACAAACTGATATGGGCACCGAATTTTACAACGATGAATTTAAAAAAGTAACAGCAAAGTACAACATTAATCATTACTCTACATATTCTGTTAAAAAAGCTTCTATAGTTGAAAGATTAATACGGACATTGAAAAATAAGTTATTTAAAGTTTTTAGTTTTAATGGTAACTATAAATGGATTGGAGAGTCATTGACAAGTGTCATATCAAAATATAACAACACAATACATCGAACAATAAATTATAAACCTAAAGATGTTAACCATTCAAATCAAAATGCTGTAATGAAAAATATTATGAAATTCCAGAACTCTAATAATAAGCATACAAAATCCAATAAACTAAAAATCGGAGATCATGTTCGTATAAGTAAATATAAAAGCTGCTTCGAAAAAGGATATACCCCTAACTGGTCTACAGAATTGTTTTTAGTTAAAAATGTTTATCTTTCTGTACCAGTTACGTATTCTATAGAAGATCTGTACCACCATCCAATATTAGGACGTTTTTATGAACAAGAACTGCTGAAAACCAACTGTCCGAACGTATACCTTATTGAAAAAGTTTTAAGAAAAAAGAATAATAAACTCTTTGTCAAGTGGTTGGGTCTTTCTAAAAGTGAAAACAGTTGGATTGATAAACAAGCTATATTATAATTCTGTTTTATTAGATTTATAAAAATATAAAATTGCGAATGACAATAGAAATTACTTCATTTATAATTCAGCTATGCGCGGTAGAGGTCTCGTAAATAGTATTATAAATAAATTACCATTTGAATTGCATTTACCTGGTTATAATTATTGTGGACCCGGTACACGATTAAAGAAACGATTACTAAGAGGGGATAAAGGAGTTAATGAGCTTGATAACGCATGTATGAGACACGATATTGCTTATAATAATTCAAACAGTTTGAAAGATCGACACAAAGCAGATTTAGATCTCATAAATATTGCAAAACAGAGAATGAAATCAAAAAACGCTGGAACAGGTGAGAAATTGGCTTCGTGGCTTGTGAACAAAACGATGAAAACTAAGGTCAAGTACGGTGCAGGCGGGAGATCATTCAAGTCGTTGGTTTCAAAAATACATAAAAAATTTAAAAGGTCAAAACCGAAAAGTGATGCTGCAGCAATAAAGGAAGCTTATTCTGCAGCTAAAAAACTCATTAAAAATAAGAAAAAAGTTCATGTGCCTCGTGTTATACCGTTACCGAAAATAGGAGGTATTTTACCGCTCATTCCAATATTCGCTGGACTATCCGCATTGGGCGCAATGGCTGGAGGCGCAGCAGGAATAACGAAAGCTGTAAACGATCATAAATCAGCTAAAAAGAACTTGGAAGAAGCTCAACGTCATAATAGAATGATAGAATCAATTGCTCTTGGGAAAGGCCTCTATATAAAACCCTATAAGACAGGAAATGGTATTTTTATAAATAAATCAAAAAACTAGTTTAAAGGTTACCCAGACGCGCACTTACTGATCTTGACATTTTAGATTATGCTAATCAACATGTTCCATACTTTAGGGGTGTTTTTATGAGAAATAAACTTCCGTCAAAATCGAAGGATATTGAGTGTGGGATTGTTAATTTAGATAGTTCAGAAAATGATGGAACTCATTGGGTAGCCTATGTAAAACTATTCGAAAATTGTGCATATTTTGATAGCTTTGGTGATTTAAAGCCACCGTTAGAGTTGGCTAAATATTTGAAATATCGCATCACATATAATTATTGTAGATATCAAGACTTTAATACATCTAATTGCGGTCATTTATGTTTAAAGTTTCTACAAACGTTTTGGAAAGAAGAGTTAGGTGATAAGTACGCTATTGTAAATCTAACAAACAAGAATTTTATATGTTAAGTGTGTGGTTCTTTAACTTACGAGTGTTTTTTCGTTTTTTTTTTTTTTTTGTTTTTTTTTTTGTTTTAGTGATAGATTATTAATCATTATATTGACTATATAATTATAAAATTGTTTTAATTACGTTCATTTGTAAAATGTCTTTCACGTTGTCTATAACTGGTAATACCTCGATTTTATCTTCTACTTTTTATCCACCATTGCAATTTGACGGTGAATTCGAGTGTGCCCTTCTGTATTTGTCAACATTCAATTCGATCCCTAACATTGATAAACGAAATAATAAATTTTATTATGACAACAATGAAGTCTTAGAAATACCCGAAGGTGCTTATGAACTCCAAGATATTTCGGACTATTTAAAATCAAACGTAAAAAATGGTACAAACATAAATTTATTTTGTAACAATAACACGTTGAAAACTTTTCTTTTTTGTTCTAAAAACATACGATTCGACAAAAATGATTCTCTTGGAAAATTATTAGGGTTTGATAAACAAACTCTTAAAGCCAATATAATACACGAGTCGCAGCTTCCAGTTAACATTTTATCTACAACAGTGGTAAGAATCGAATGTGACATAGTGAGCGGATCATATATTAATGGAAAATCAAGCCATATAATTCATGAATTTGCTCCAAACGTTCCACCAGGGTATCGAATAATAGAAGTACCAAAAAATATAATTTATTTTCCTATTAATCAAAATAACATAAGTACTATAAATATCAGATTGTTAGACATAAATAATAATTTGATAAATCTACGAGGTGAAGAAGTTCAATTGTATATGCACATCAGAAAAAATGATAGACTTTAATAAATACGGTAATAAGAAAATAAAACACATCAGTACTCATCGATCAATCCGTAAAGGAACAACTAAGAAAAATAATAATAATAATATTACAAAAGAAAATAAACAGTTCTTAAAATTAATCGGACTACTAAAATGAACATCTTAGATATAACGAGTTCACCGGCATACGATAATACCATAGATGGTATAGAATATCATTCATATAAGCCCTACATAACAAGTTTCAACAGAAATGACGAAATTCGCATCCCTATTAACCAACAGGATTTATACATATTACCATCAGCAAGTACTCTCTATATCGAAGGAACGGTAAACATTGTAAAAGGTGTTGGAAAAGAAAAAGTTAATACTATCGAGTTCACGAATAATCCAATTCTTTTTATGTTCCAAGATGTTCGTTATGAACTCAATGGAGTAGAAATCGATAGAATAAAAAATGCAGGAATGACAACAACAATGAAAAATTTGCTATCTTTAAATGAAAATGAGGCTAAAATGGCTAAAGCTTGGGGTTGGGATGTAAACGGGACAAAGACAACTCATGGTGAACACTTTTCTTGTTCAATACCCTTGAAAAACATTTTAGGCTTTGCTGAAGATTATAAGAAAATTATTATGAACTGCAAACATGAACTAATATTATTACGCAGCAATACAGATTTAAATTCTTTGAAAATTCCAACTGGCGAATCACTCGAAGACATTACAATTCAAAAATTAGTTTGGCGCGTCCCACACATTAAAGTGTCTGACAAAGAAAAAGTATATTTATTAAAAATATTAGAAAAAGATCGTCCCCTCCATTTAGCTTTTAGGAATTGGGATTTATATGAGTATCCATTAGTACCAAAAACAACTAAGCATACTTGGGCAATCAAAACATCGTCGCAGATTGAAAAACCGAGATATGTAGTATTAGGCTTACAAACAAATAGAAAAAACTCGTCAGATAAAGATATATCACGATTCGATCATTGTAATTTGAGAGATGTAAAAGTGTATCTTAATTCTGTCTATTTTCCATATGAAAATTTAAATATAAGTTTTAAAGATCAGAAATTTGCGTTATTATATGAACAATATATCAAATTCCAAGAATCCTATTACGGACGTAGAAGTGAACCACTGCTAAGTCCAAAAGAATTTAATGAAAAAACTCCACTGTTTGTCATCGATTGCTCTAGACAATGTGAAAACCTAAAGTCCGGTCCAGTAGTCAGTGTACGTATTGAGCTTGAATGCGATTCAGAGATACCTGATCACACCGCTGCATATTGTCTCATTTTAAACGATTCCATCATTGAATACAGACCGTTGAGTAACATAGTGAAAAAGATAACATAAATATGAATTCCAACACAAGTGAATTTGTGATTGTGGACTTACAAGGATTTAAGGATAAAGATAATAAATTTATTATAAAAGAATTTGCCGTTATAAGAAACGAATGTACGCAAACTTTTCTTGTGAAACCTCCTTTCCATTTTAAACACTTATCGGTGGAAGAAAAGAAACAGGTACGATGGATAGAAGCTAATCGTGGAATTTATTGGAGTGAAGGTTTTATCGACTACAGTGAATTCAAACGTAATGTTAAACCGTATCTGAATTGTCAAAATGTTTTAATTAAAGGAACTGAAAAGATCAAATGGATTAAAGATCTTTGTGAGAACTGTGAAGTAATTGACATTGGAGAAAAGCTAGGCTGTCCTAATCTTTTAAAATTATATAGTCAATATGAGGAGTCTAATGTAAATTTAAATTGTGTTCATCATAAGAAAATGTGTGCTCTAAAAAATGTTATGTGTATAAAAAAATGGTATATTGATAACCATACTAAATTTAATTTATGTAAATATTTTAACTCTGTATCTTGTACTTAATATTTTTACTGAAATATATTTCTATCAATCATTACTTTTGTATTATTATTATTTCGTCTATGCAAATAAGGTACCTATTTCATAAATAAAATACATTATTTGAACAAATCAGATAAGCAAGGATTTATTTCAAAATAATCTATGACTAATACATTTTTAAATAAAATTAACTAAAAACAGATTATCTTTATTAATTTAAACAATACTTACTAACTAAAATATACATTAATTAATTATCGAGTATAGTTTCTGATATATTTTTGATCACTCTCTCCGTTTGGTCTAATATATTGTCCACAAAATCTTTTACTACATATTGAGCCGAAACAACAACGTCGCTTTCATTTTCACAGTTTTCATCACTAATGTCAATTATTTTAATCTGTATTAACCGCCTCCCTTTACAGGGCTCGCGGTTCAAAACAAATGAAGACTTTCGTTGGATGCTACTGTAATTATTCTTAGTCGTCTTCTTTAATTTTCGTTTTAGCTGCTTTGGTGGTGTTTTCTTTAAACTTTTTACAGGCAAGTTTTCCTCATAATCCGAATCTGGAAATTTTTGCGCACATTGAAAGAATAGATCTTGGGTGTCGAGTCCTAAGAGTCCCTCTTGTATTTCCACATCATTTCTTAGTACCATGTCCGACATTATCTGAAACAATAAAAATAACACATTAAGATACGTAAATAGGTAGTATTTCGAATTGAAAACAGAAAAGTCAAAATTTGAAACTTACCAACGTGCAATATTTATTTATTTAATTAGCTCAAAAGGTCTTGCCTCTGTAACGTACAAGTAAAGAATAATCCACTAACATTATAAACACTTAATGGAAGTTAGTGTTTACTCGACAAAATCATGCATTGATGCAATGATACTTGATATTGCTATTTTTACAAAGAAACAGCGCAGGTGTCTGTTCTCGAGTTTCATTCCTTTAAAGCAAACAAACGTGTTGCAACATGCTGGTCGGTATCATCAAACTGCTTTGTTTATAATATTAGTGGATAGGTACCTAAATAATTATTTCATTTCGAAAGAGATAAATAAAATGCAGCTTTTATAATATAATAATATAATTCTTATTTAACTTAAACTATAATTACTTATAGCTATAACATCGTGTATTGTTCTAAAAGCTGGCTCTCTAGCAAAAAAGTAGTTACCATTTGATTTTTACAAAAATAACTTATAGGTTTAACATCGCGTTTAGTTTACCGCAGGTAGTTTATGCGTGGTATAGGTATACCTTGTATTTTTATTTTCACAAAATAGTAGGTATTTTTACAAAATAGTATTCTTAATTTTGAATTTATGACGTTGATTTGGAAAGGGTTCAGAATGAATACTTAAGAGCCACTCATAACTCATGGCATTGTTTTGCCTACATTATTATAACTAGAGTTACAATAATAATTATGTCAACTCGATAATAAGCTACAAAATAATGTTTTACACTCCTAGAAAAGCAACATGACCCAGTGCTTTTGTAGATATCTTATCTGATGATATTAGACGTTTATCATCTTTACTGGATAAAGCGACTTTGTCAACGCATTGAGTGAAAACTTGATGTTTTATTGATTTAAACAATTTATTTTTTTTCCTTAAAATTGATTGAGAAAATAAAGTTTTTCTATAGTCAGACACTTCTAAATCGCGAACGACACATGATTTGACACCTTTAGCTTTTTTTATTTCAGTTTCGACAGTTTTTAAACAATAAAGTTTTGACCGTAATCCTATAAATTCCAAAATAATTTTACCACCCATTTCATCCTTAAATAACCCTGGTACTTTTTTATTAATCAAAGATAAACCATACCCGTTGTCTATTGGAAAGTTACTAGTGTCAAAATAATTAACAAAATGTTCTTTTAAATCTTTATAGAAGTCATTTGTTTTAATATGATAGATAAAACTATCTGTATCGGTATAACACATTTGCAATCGATCACCATAATGTGGTTTCATTACTGAATAATGAAAATCATACATGTGAGCTTTAGAAAGTTCAAGTACCGAAAACCCAATGTAAATTGGTTTATCTAATGCTATTTGTGTTGGCTTCAGTTGAATAGCTGCTAGGTTTTCGCTAAAAATAATGCTACTGTGGTAATAAGGACTGGATATTAATTTCCTTGCAGAATTTTTCTTTTTAGTTAAATTTAGACTATCGTCCCATGTATTAACCAACTTTACATCCACTTTCTTTGCGTTGTTTTCTAATGTTTTACCAAATATACTGTTATTAAGTAATTTAAAAAAATCTTGTTCAAACGTCGATTTAGCTTGTTGTCTCAAACGCGTATTTAATTCAATATACTGTTTTAAATAATCATTTTGACGGAATGTAATGACTCTATGAACTTTTTTTAATATTAAACCATGTTTCAAACATGTTTTTAAATGAACGTAATGAATAACGTAATAGAATTTATCATATAGATTTGGGATTAGTTTAACAGTTTTTGAACCTGGTGCAATGAATCGCTGTGAAGCTAGAGGGTAATCTGAATGGGTTAAATGCAATGATTTTGGATAGCTTAAGTCAACCTCAAGAATAAAACCATATTCTGCGTTATCCGGTACACTATTTACGTCTAAACTAGTGATTTCTTCTTTAGATAGAAATTTAAATTCAGATAACGGCAAAGTTAAACTTAAACTATGACCATACAGGTTATTGCAATCTATATATATGAGGTAAGATTGTGGAATCGAATGATCATAATCCAACATATATTTATTATTCGCTCTGGCATATCTATGTGAAACTAAACAAATACCGCCTCTAATTCCTGATTGTATCATATTATAAATAGATTCATCATTTATCAATTCTAACTCGACTTGTGTTTTGTATAACATCGCATCGAAAGATAAACTCGGAGCGGTAATATAAAACGCTGGGTCTAATTGATAAAAGCTTTTACATGTGATACGGAACTGTTCGAAGACGTCAGTTAACAATAAAACGTCCGTTTTTAAATATAAGTCTGTATATTGACCCATATTATTTAATCTAAATTGTCTCCAAATTAATTGCGCATGAGCATAATCTTTTTTAGATATATGCACATTCGTAAGAGAATTATAAAAATCTTTTTTATTTGGGAGTGATGTTTTATTGTAACGATGTAAATTATTCATATAATCGTAAGGATACACTCCTTTTCGAGTAAGAAGGTGAAACTGTGCATCATTCGAAAAATGTTTTTTTAAGTGCACAAATTTTTCATTATGCATTGTTTTCGCCAATTTATCAATACTCGTATTTAGAAATTTGAAGGAATCAACGAAACGCAACAATATTAATTTTCCGTCAGGAAAAGACATGTACTTAGTAAATGATACATAATTCTCTTTAGTTTTTGGGATAATTTTTATAGACCCTGGAGCTTCACCTAATTTTGTGATAAATAAATGACAGTCGTAACCAGATAAATTATGGAAAAAAAATTGGTACAAAATTTGGAATTTTGTATTGTAGATTGCAATAATTATGGGCAGCTCCCCTAAATTTTCCAGTTATATGACAATGGTCTCTAACTTTATCACCATATAAAAAATTGTTACATATGTGACACCTCGATGCGTTTTTAAAATTATGCTCATCAAGATCAGTAAAAATTATAGGCACATTTCGACACAATATATCATGAATTTCGCGAACGTCGTTAAATATGTTAGATACGAATATGTCTACACAGTCCATGCCTCGATATGTTACAAATTTATTGTACTCTGAATTCTCCGAACAAACAATGTAATAAGCAAATGCAATAGGTACATGTCGATGGGTTGTAGAAGTATGTAAACCTCTAATTTCTTCATTACAACTCGCTTCAAGCAAGCTCTCAAAGTCCGCATAGATAACAAACGGAACGTTTTGTTTTCTGTCATAATGTCTAAACTTTATTTTGGAACCCTTTTCGGGCAAAACAGTAGCTAAGCCGCTGCAAGTGTGCAAGTCTACTAGTTCGGCACTTTTAAAAAACACTAAACAAGTATCACATAGAAACAGTTTTTTATGATTTGCAGTAATTTGATTTCGTAATAAACGCGACAAGTTTTTAATTAAACAATAATGGGACTTTTTATCATTTTCTAAATAAAGTAAATGAATAATTCGTCGATTAACAGTGTTATCAGATTTATATAGAGGACCAATAACAGTGTTCTTTTTACTCAATCCGTAAATTATAAAACCTAAACCAGGATTATTATTTTCAAATATAGATATATCAGAAAAAGTCGCTGGAAATGACATGTTTTGTAAGTTCAACACATCACGAAAATTCGGATAGGATGAAACTCTATCAACATGTTTTTTGTAGGATATAAATATGCTAAAATACTATACAAAAAGCAATACTTATCGGTATTACGAACGTTTATACAAGCCTTTTTGCTTTTTATTTGATTAGGTAATTCAATGTACGTTGAACCACCGATCGGTTCGTATTTATTTACGTTAATCTCCAGGTGAATACAATTTAAAAATGACCAGCCGCTGTCACGACCTTCAAATTCCTCCACTTGGTTTTTCAAAGTTTGAAGCAGTGAAGAAAATAACATATCGAATTTATAATTACTGTAAATAGGTGTATTTTTCGTACAAAATGATTTAATATCTATGTGATCATCCTTAAACGTTATAAAACCTGCGTAAAGTTCAAAATTAACTTTTATGCAAATATGTAACTTTATGCAATCATTTAAAAGACGTTGTAATTTACCACGAATCGATTTTAAAAATAATTCAATACTAGATTGATTCGTCTCCTGAGCCAAAATTCTATAAGATATAATTCTACATTTAAATGCAGATTCAATGGTTTCAATCCCCTCGCTAACCAAAAGACTTGAAATTTTTTGTTTGTGAACCCTGCTTCTTAAATGACCTACCCAGGATTGATTATTAATTACTAAGTCACACGTCTTACAGAAAGGCATGGTAATAGAGTAAATGATCAAGGACGTAAAATAATTATTTATTTATTATCTTATGTAAATCTTATAAATTTTACAAGATGAAAAAGATAAGTGATTAAAATCTGGAAAATTGCATAGAGAGCCTAGCTAGCTTACAGTGTTACAATATTAAACTTATAATCTTATATATATATAACATCGCTCTTACGGTGAAGGCAAACATCGTGAGGAAACCGACATGTCCTACGCCCTTGCCCTGCAGTGGGACAAATTAACGGGCTGGTGATGATAAATCTTTAAAATTTAAAAGATAAGTCATAAAGATGTTATAAAAAAGCCTCAAGTGTTACAAAATTATAATAATTATTTTTAAATCTTTAAAAAGAATCTAATTTAATTAGAATCTTTAAAAATTTTTGCCTCTGATGCTTTAAAAACATCAAAAGATGTGACTAAAAGTTTTTGGAGTGGATCCCAACTCGGGTGCCCCTCATCCAAAATCAGTTTTAAAGACGATAAAGCTTTTTTATACCGTATCTCAGGTTTTTCGTTAATAATGTCGGCCTTATTATAAAGCCTGAGCTCTAGATAATAATCACCGCTGGAGTCAGCAGTACGATACACTTGACCATTTGCGACTCGTGTCGCAAAAGCAGAGATCAGGGGTTTAGCTCCGCCGGCCTTTGTTTTTCCTTTTTCACTGAAGGTTGCTTTATCTCCATCAATTATAGAAAATATATTGGATTTTCTGTAAACAAAAATAAAAATAATTAGTTAGATGAAATTGGACTTCGCAAAGCTATCTGGAACCGTATAAAACGATTGGTATCGACTGACTACCTGAGGGGATACATCTGGACGTTTTAAGTTGTACAACAATGAAATTACGTTACGATACGTTCAGTTTCAATGATAAAACAGAAACTAAGCAGGAACTTACTTCGAACAAACGGCTTCAGAAGTTTCTTTGCTGGCTTTCCTCTTAGTCGCCTTTTTGACGCTGGCCTGCTTCTTATTTTTCTCAGGTACTGCAGCGATCCAACTGTCTGTGACCTCAGAACTGCTTTCGTAATCAGACCTAAAAAAAAAAAACAAAAAACAAAAATTACATTATATCACATATCAAATAAAACTTTTTGAATCGTGAAAAATAAAGAAAGATCGTATGTACTCACATACATGATTGTTTTTAGCTTTGAAAAAAAATGTGATCTTCAAAGTAGACAAGTGGCTGGATTCAGCTGCTTTGTTCCTTGCTTAGAGGTCAGCTTCAGCTTGAAGAGTAAGAAGTACTTCTTATCGACCGTAACTAGGGTAAATAACGGTAAGTAAGCTGCAGGCTCTCGGTGTAGTTTTCCAGATTTTAATGACTATTTCATGACATAAAAGCGTATTTATATCGTAAAAAAACAAATTGTCAGCAAATAATTATTTTACAACCAAAAACTTTTAGTCGACCGACAAAATCATGTAATAAAATCAATAATAATAAATTACGTTAAACGTGGAATGTTGATCGATTTATTAGTTTTCCGTCGGTATAAACAAAGAAAATTATTTAAAATACTATTACTTACTTTATTTTAAAGCCATTAAGAATCATTTTCTAAAAGACAAAAGAATACAAAATTGATATGTCATGAAAATTATATAATTTATAAATATCGTAGAGATAGAGGTTAAAGATTGTTTGGATTCCTACCAAATCCGTTTGATGTAATGTCTACTCTATTAGTTAAAAAATGAATATCTTTTTTAGTCGAGGGCTTTAATGGTATAGTGGTAGATATAGCAATTTCCATTCCGAAGCCGTGGGTTCAATTATTTTATAGGTAATATTATAAAGTTAGTATGCCTGTTTGTTACTCTTAACTTAACTTAAAACTACATAACCAATTGAGATTAAACTTATTTATTTTATTCTTTTGTTTTATTTTTACAATGATTAAAATGTATTTCTATTCGATAGAATGTAAATGTTTCACGGGATAACCTAAGAGAAAAGGTATCAAATTAATTTTGGATCGAGACTTATGCGAGTGAAACAGCAATTTCCATTCCGAAGCCGTGGGTTCAATTATTTTATAGGTAATATTATAAAGTTAGTATGCCTGTTTGTTACTCTTAACTTAACTTAAAACTACATAACCAATTGAGATTAAACTTACTTATTTTATTCTTTTGTTTTATTTTTACAATGATTAAAATGTATTTCTATTCGATAGAATGTAAATGTTTTACGGGATAACCTAAGAGAAAAGGTATCAAATTAATTTTGGATCGAGACTTATGCGAGTGAAACCGCTTGATGCAGTTAGTATAGAATAAAAAACAATATGAATTTAACATTCGATAAAACGCCTAATAAAATTTTCAGAGAATCAAAAACTAAGTTTATAAAATTTTTTGTTTCTCTTTATAACAGAACATCAAATTAAGATGTGTAGTCAATTTACTTACTATTAATTTTACGATAGTTAAAATAACTGGGGCAATTAGTTGATACGTTTCGTATTTTTATGAAATTAAAGAAATTTATGTTTAAGCCTAAAAGAAAAATGATAGCAACGCCCAGAGAATGACGTGCTAATATTAATATTTGCTTAAATGTTTAAAATATTTCCGCGGAATCTGGACTTACACAGTTGTCCTGCGGGACACAGCAAGTACTTCGATTAGCAGTTCTATGTTTACATTTTTTGGTCTAAAAACGCCGAAGGCTGTGAATATTTATGCGCAAAAACTAAATATTTGTACCTATCTGGTCTAAGTTTCTTTCTATGCATAATATTATAAGTAGTATACCCGTGGTCTAGTACCCATAGTACAAGTCTAGAGCTTAGTTTGAGGCTAGATTGTGCTGTGTGTAATGTCATGCAATATTTTGTTTATTTATCTAGATATTGGTATGAGTTCGGGATTTCTAAAAAGCAAATACCTACTTCTTTTTTCTAAATCGGTTAAGAATATTATTCGATTTCGTAATAAAGTTCCCAAGATAATATGATACAGGTAGGTAAGTTTTCATAACAACAAGAATGAACTTGTTTTATAAATGATGAGTCGACATTGAGTGCTTACTTAATGCTAAAAGTGCCGTATTTTATCCACCGTATTTTATCGTAGGATTATTAATTTATAATTTTGCATGTGTCAAGTACCGTAGTGTTCCTTGTCTAAACACCCTAACTTTCATATCACTTTAAGCGATAAGGTCACCCATTGTGTTACCTACATTTTAGTTATTTTGTATGTATTCAATTGTGGTGTGTTGCAATAAATAAATTAATCTATCTATCTATCTCTTCCTTGGAATAGCATGACTTCATTACCAGAACAAATATTTTTTGGAAATTGAAAACCTCCTAAGTCGGTTAAAAGTGTTTCTGGACATTTGCTCATGACTTTACAACTGTTAAGTTTTCAGTTCGCTTAGGTGTACAAAATTATACACCGCCTGATTCCTCGTGGGAAATAACACCCAGTTTTCATTATGTTTTTGTGCAATACTGTTTTAGTGGTGGTTTTTTAAGTTTTAGTGTTTATATTCTTCTAGGAAAAAATAAAAAAATGTAAGTACGAAATTTAGATAGATATTGATTTTGTATCGTACTTATCAATTTCTATTTAAATATTAGTTCAATGCTGAAAGTACAACCAACAGTTGTATATAGTCAGATATAATTTATTTCTGTTTTATTAATTTCAAGTTAACAAGAAAAGTACGCGGTGGATTTGTGTTATTTAAGGATATAAGTAATTAATTCTTCCGACTGATTGTTTTAAAACGAAATGTGGTTTACACACATAGGCAGTGTTTACCAACAGAATATTATATGAAATATATTTTTTAATCGGTACTCATTATTATAAATTCATAATATTGGCTAAAACGATCTTACCATGGGCGAAAAGTATTCATATGGACGGAATACATTTGGTCGAATATTATATGAATTTTATTTTTAATCGGTGCTCGATTGTTCCGATTGATTGTTTTAAAACGAAATGTACTTCTTAATATCGGTTTAAAGCGGTCTTACACCCATAGGAGGTGTTTACCGACCGAATATTATATGGAATATATTTTTTAATCGGTACTGGAATCTTTCGGCTGATTGTTATAATTCATGAATATCGGTTAAAACGATCTTACCATGGGCGAAAATAACACATACAGACGGTGTTTATTTGACTGAAATATCATGAATTATATTTTTAATCGGTTCTCGATTGTTCCGACTGATTGTTTTAAAACGAAATGTGGTTCATAATATCGGTTTAAAGCGGTCTTACAAACACACATTGGCGGTGCTTAAAAGCGGTCTTTACCAACCGAATATTATATGAAATATATTTTTTTTTTTTAATCTTCTGACTGATTGTTCGATTTAATTCATAATATTGGCTAAAACGATCTTACCATGGGCGAAAAGTATTCATATGGACGGAATACATTTGGTCGAATATTACGTGAATTATATTGTTAATCGGTCCTCGTTTGTTTTAAAACTATTGAAATCTGTAAAAAGTTGCACGTATAAAATTGAAATACTTAATTAAATAACAGAAATACTACCGCAATGGAAGTTGACATGACTATAAACAACAGGAGGTTAAAAATTTAAATAAACCTATGATAACAATACATGATCATACAAAAGCGTGGTTTTAGCCTGGAACAAGCAATGAAGTTTTGTTTTACATTCTAGGTAGTGTATACCAATAATCCAAAAAATATATTCTTCGATCTTTGGGTTAGAACCCCCGATGCGAAGAGTGCCCTGGCACTCGTTGGAAACTTGTAGTTTTGTTTCACATTTTTAGTTATAGTTCGTTCTAGACCAATAGGTCTGTAATTAATAAACCCTAATGGTTAGCACTAAAATATTAAATGAAGTTTTGTTTCACATTCTAGGTATTGTACGTTGTAGACCAATAATCCAAAATATATTCTCTGATCTTTGGGTTAGAACCCCCGATGCGAAGAGTGTCCTGGCACTCGTTGGAAACTTGTAGTTTTGTTTCACATTTTTAGTTATTGTTCTTTTTGGACCAATAGGTAACTCTGAAAAAACTCTATTCTTTCAAATTTTGGGCAGCGAGGGCGCGGGGGCTGACCAAAATTTGAAAGAATAGAGTTTTTTCAGAGTTACCTATTGGTCCAGAAAGAACAATAACTACCTACTGTTATTCCAGTCCAAGGCAATGTTTAGCCAATTGTTCATCAAGATCATTCAACACAATATCATTTACATGCCTAGATTCTCATCACATTATTTAGTACTAGCTGCGGCTTGCGGTTTCACCCGCGTAAGTCCCGATCAGGTTAGGACACTATCCCCCTAATTTATAAATTTATTTTAAGTAGATAACTAAACAAAACTGTTTTAACCCTTCCAGAAAATAAAAATGGAGAACTTAGAATTGGTATCTTCAAACAAAATCTTCGGAGGTTTCCAGAAGGTTTACTCTCACCAGTCAACAGAGCTAAAATGCAAGATGAATTTCTCTGTGTATTTGCCGCCACAGGCTGAGGGTGGTGACACCAAGTTACCTGTAATCTACTATTTGTCAGGACTGACGTGCACTGAACAAAACTTTATCTCGAAATCTGGATTTCAAAAGTAAGTGAATTACTGCCATTTTTAGTTTCACTTTAGTCTAAGTTCAATGTTATGTCAAATGGATTACATTGTATTAAGTTTATTGACTGAAGAATCTAAATTACAATTTCTAATGACATTATCTCATGAAATTGTTGGTTGAGGTAGGTCACAATCACCATTTGTGGCGTTGTATGGGGGAGGCCTATGTTCAGCAGTGGATGGATGAGGCCTGAGATGATGATGATCTCAATTAAAATAAATAAATTTTGCATGAATGCTCCAAATCTCTGGCTGGTTATTTCTGGGCACTTTACCCAGTGCTACCCCATTTTTATGAATCATGATTAGGGGTATGTTTATCAAATGTACAGTAAAACTATAATGAAATGCTTCATAAAGTTTAACACCTCTTGCTGTAACTATATGAAATGTTTAATTTAGTTTTACTGTACATTGTTATCTTTGGGTCACATGGTTAGATAATTATTTTTAGATTACATAGTTGTATTGACCATACAATCCGAAATAATTAATATTATTTATCAACAAGATTTATTTCATGTTTTAGAAGAATGATATTTTATCAGTGTTTTAAACGTAACACTATCAATACCATAACAGATAAGAGAAAAATGGAACAAAAACAAAATACCTATAAAATAATACTTGATGGATGACCAAAATTATAAAGCTGGTTAAATATGCTTTCAACTATAATACATATAAATAACAAATATTTATATGGTAAAATTATTATCATAAACACATTTTAAAGGTCTCGAAAATGAATGTATAACTTTTCAAATATTTTGTAGTATTAAAGAGAATAATTTTTTTTTCTTTATTTAATTTTCCTCAAAAGTATTATAGGTAACATCTAAGACTTTTGATTTCAGATATGCAGCAGAACATGGTATTATTGTAGTTGGACCAGACACATCCCCAAGAGGTGTTAAAATTCCTGGTGATGATGAATCATGGGACTTTGGTGTGTCTGCTGGTTTCTACTTGGACGCAGAGAATGACCCCTGGACTAAAAACTACAGGATGGGCAGTTATTTGAATAAGGAGCTTTATGACTTGGTACTACAGGCGTTTGCAAATGTTGTTGATGGAGACCGAATTGGAATCATGGGACATAGGTAATACATAATGTTATAATCCTTAGTATTGCCTAATCTTATCATGCACTCACTGACTGCCTCCATCGTTTCCTGATGTTGTTAAGACTTTCGGAGGTTGCATATTGTCCATCTTTTGTAAATCATTATATTTTTGAATATCGGTTTATATCTTAAATTAAACCAATCATTCATGGTTTATTTGTATTTGGGCAGTGTTTGTCTCCATTGTCGATCCGCATCTTGTAATGAAACCAAATGATCTAACCTAACCAAATTCATTGTTTTGTAACTTTAGAGTTGAGTATTCTAGTATCCTTCTAGATTTTAAATTCTTAACCTGCTAAAAAAGGTTCTTAAACTATTTTTTTAAATTATAGAATAACTTGTTTTTGTTTTTTTTTCTAGTATGGGTGGTCATGGAGCTTTAGTATCAACTTTGAGAAACCCTGGATTATACAAGTCTGTTAGTGCATTCGCCCCGATTTGCAACCCAAAAGCTTGCCCGTGGGGTGTGAAGGCATTCACTGGCTACTTGGGAGATGACAAGAGCAAATGGACTCAGTGGGACGCTACTGAATTAGTCAAGAAGTATAATGGGCCACCACTTACATTTTTCATTGATCAGGTTTGTTACTACAAATAATTTGCTTGCATTTGTTCCCATACAGCTTGAAATTAGTACGAATTTCGATTACACTGTTATCCTTACTTCTAAACAATGATTAACAGCTGCGTAAACTATGTATTTTTTGTCTTTTATAGTGACATGATTATTTAACTGCTAATCATCGTTTATAAGTAAGGGGGGAAATGTCTAAAGCCTTTATAAACGCCAGGTGTTGAAAAAAAAGTTAAGTAGTTTAATCATCCCAGTGTCTAAACCACTATTGGGCCCAGTTGACTTTTATCAAATTCGAAAGGGTATAATTGGTCCCTGGTCCCTGTTTGAGGTGGACGACTTCCCCCCTAACCCCTAACATTCATGCCAATTATCAGTTTTATGCGAATCCTAGAATTCTCTTTTATACATTTTATTTTGTATGTTTAGGGATATAAATCATTTGTGAAACATAGTAGATAGATATAGATAAATTTATTTAGACAATAAATCAGAAGGGAACGTTATAAAATAAAATATTCTACATAAACAACAAGCTTGGCTTGGACAATTATTATTTATTTATTTATTTATTTAAGGAACATTCACAGCTATAATACAAAGTAAATATATATGTATAGATAACACAAAGCCAATTACGAACATTCACAAATAGAAACAACGCAAAAACAAAAACAAAAAGACAGCCTGAATAAAATAAAAATAAATATATGAAGATATCAGTATAAAAACAAAAGTACCAACAGGCAATATTAACGCAGACTACCTAGGTACCTAGTCAATTCAATTCAGGTACCTAGGTAGGTACCTGAATTGAATTGAAGAATTGCTGGCTAAGCATACGCCTAATACTTTTATAGCCAGTATTAAACAAGTCAATATCCAACTCCCTACTAAGCCTGTTATACTCAATGCTCGCCCGATAAAGAAACTCATTCTGCCTATAATTAGTTGATGCCCTGGGTAGAAACAATAAGTCGTAGGATCTCAAAGCCACGGAGGTGACTCTTAGAAACAGCTGACTGAGCAGCTCAGGGCTATCAATCAAGCTAGTAGCAATTTTATAAAGGAAAACTTGGTCAGCTATAGCCCTTCTATTAATCAATGGAAGCAAATGGTGCTTGTTACATAGATTGTTATTACACATAGGATAGGACTAGATATAATAGACATGTGTTTTAAATATCACAGAGCAGATATAGAGTAGAGATGTTGTATTCAGATTTCTCTAAGAGACAAGCGTGACAAATTGCAGTGTAATTCCAATTTAAGACCCAGACAGGTCTTAATAAAAAAGTAGACACTTTTTATTTTTCGTCAACAGCAAAACAGCTTGCTTCGGACTATGTTGACTTTACTACATAGTAAAATAAAAAACAGGTAGTCAAACTCCGTAGTTTAACTACCCAAAACTCTAGTTCAGTAAGTAGGCTTTTACGTCTTTAGTGTCACAAGGCCTACCTGATAAAGGCATGGCCTCTTTGTCTATGGTCTGTGGTTATATCAACTGTGACTTCACCAATTTAATCAAAATTTTTTGCTAATTTTCAGGGAAGTGCAGACAAGTTCTACATTGAGAAGCAATTGTTGCCAGAAAACTTAGTGCAAGCCTGTCGGTCTGTGGGAGTTCCGGTGATCCTCAACCTTCGTGATGGCTACGATCACTCTTACTACTACATCTCGACCTACATCGGCGAACACTTCGATTTCCACGCTAAAATACTAAAAGCATAGCAATCAAAGAATACAGCAACTAAACAAAATACTCAGAGTCAACTGTAATTCACCGCATGCATGTGATCACATGCCGCTCATTGGGAGATTTGAGATCATTTGGTAACGTGCAAGTAGTGTGTTTGGTGGCTCTGAATAGGCTTAAGTTAGACTGGCTGTAAAACATGCCGTGTCCGCCTTCTCTGAGGGTCAATTTATATTACTGTCGCCGAAACGAAGCCTTAATCTAATATTTTACGACAAATTCAAACTTATCTCTCAGACATATACCTTCGCGCGTTACAAGCGAAAATGGCTTTGGCTTGCAGCGTAAACTTACAATATGTACCTTAACAAAATGGAAATAAGCTTGAATTTAGATTCGTATCGCTTCGATGGCAATTGATACGAGCCGACGCTAATTGCTCCCATGCATTTTCAACGCACATTTATTTTTATAATTAAAGATATTTATTAAAATAAATTGTTTTACAAAAATTAATAATAGTTCATTTCTTTCTAAATATATAATTTTCCTTTTTAACATTATAACATTTCTTAGTAAAATTGTTTCAAAGTTACAACATTTTCTTGAGCGACTAGCGACTACTATCTGCCGTCAGCTTTCCTGACATTATGATAATACTGTAGGAACTTGTCTCTGTTGCCCCATACGTGAGTACTGCCCCAGTAACACCAAGCACTGTAACAACATATAACAAAACATTGGACTAAATAAATGTTGTGGACATCAAACAGCGACATCTAGTCACCATAACACACTAAGCTGGTGTTATGGTGAGTTGACTAGACATAATAAAGATAAATTTATCGTAATAAGATATACGCCAACTACCCGCAATTTTACAATGGAAAATATGAGTAGTCTGGTAACTACCCACAATTACCAACATTAACCGGTAAGCGGAGGTTATAAATAGAAGACGCCGCCCGCCGCAGCTCCAGTCCCCTCGAGGCTAAGATCATTGTAAGTAATATAATCGAAACATCATCGAGGTAAGAAATTTTAAAAGAAAAAAATCACGCAATTATTACCGGGAAAATAGTGTGCATCAGAATGGCGGGTGTACAAATGCAAATTATCATGAATCTAATATGGCTCAAATCTACCTTAATTCTACCAATAAAGAAATTAATAGTACCTCTCTGTACGTGTGCATCAGAATGGCGGGTGTACAAATGCAAATTATCATGAATCTAATGTGGCTCAAATCTACCTTAATTCTACCTAATTCTACCAATAAATAAATTAATAGTACCTCTCTGTACGCATAGAAAACTCAATAAATATGTGAGCCGCCAATCTGACGTCAGGATGGCGGGTGTATTCCTTTTCTGGGCGAAATATCATTCGTCAATATTTATATTCACTGCCATATAAATCTACCTAATTAGTACCTTACAGAACCGTACGTAGTAATCAAATTCAGGCAAAGGCTAGAGAGTAATTTTGAAAATAAAATTTCGAAACTTTAAATTTCTGCAATGTTGGTATTTAGTAATGGCGGGCGTGTCGAGAATCTGCGCTAAAAAAGATTGTACTTTTTTATAATTATGGCCGTTTAGAAAGTAGCCAGTGTCAAGTATTATGTTATAATTGAATCGAATTACTCTTATGTTAGCCATTTGACAAGTACATTTTTAAAATAGTAGTATAATTTATACTACTATTACTATAATTTATCAATTTAATTCGTAAATAGTAATAGTAGTATAATTTATAATTATACTACTATTACTCAATACCGATATTTATCAATACTACTACTATTTAAATTCTAATCCATCTTATTCCCATTTCTTTTACTAATTTAATTCCTTGAAAGTGTACAAGTGTAATGAAAACCAAACGTGGACTTTCGCGATGTCTCAAACTTCATGTAAAATTCTTTGTTATTAACCGCCAATTACACTTACTCCACTTTTAACTACGATAACTTGGCTGTTTCTATAATGCAAAGAATAATATTTGTATTACAAAAACAGCCAAGTTATCATCATCATTTACGAAATAATAAACTATTGACTTTATAGTCAATAAGAAATTTTATTTTATTTTAGTACATTTTTCATTTACGAAATAAAGACTATTGACTATAAAGTCAATAATTTATTATTTCGTAAATGAAAAATGTACTTGTCAAATGGCTAACATAGAGTAATTCGATTCAATTATAACATAATACTTGACACTGGCTACTTTCTAAACGGCCATAATTATAAAAAAAGTACAATCTTTTTTTAGCACAGATTCTCGACACGCCCGCCATTACTAAATACCAACATTGCAAAAAATTATAGTTGCAAAATTTTATTTTCAAAATTACTCTCTAGCCTTTGCCTGAATTTGATTACTACGCACGATACTGTAAGGTACTAATTAGGTAGATTTATATGGCAGTGAATATAAATATTGACGAATGATATTTCGCCCAGAAAAGGAATACACCCGCCATCCTGACGTCAGATTGGCGGCTCACATATTTTGTGAGTTTTCTATGCGTACAGAGAGGTACTATTAATTTCTTTATTGGTAGAATTAAGTAGAATTAAGGTAGATTTGAACCATATTAGATTTATGATAATTTGCATTTGTACACCCGCCATTCTGATGCACACGGAAAATATTACTCACTTTTTCTTTTGTCATTATTTGCATACTATACAAAGAGAGACGTCCAGAACCAAATTATTAATTTTAAGCATAATTAATTATTTGTTCCCGGCGGGAATCGAACCCGCAAACTTTTGCGTCGCAGCCAGTTGTTCGTCCGACACGCCACAGAGGTCGCCAAAATAACAACAGTACAGAATAAAAATTTGTATGACTATTGCATTATAGTGCGGGTTAAACAACGCCTGATATGAGGATGGGTGACTGATATTGTGTGTGGCAAAAACCATTTTCTCAAGTTCCTCGTCCTGCTTCGGAAGGCACACTAAGCAGTCCTGTTTGTTATCTCTGATAGCAGTCATTCATTTGGTCTAATTAGAGGCCTTAGAGTGACCTCTAGGTGAACCACTATTCGAAAAGAACAAGGTAAGTAGGTGCTTACATTCCAAAGAGGGCTCCACCAAGATGAGCTGCATGATCGAAGAATTTCCATCCAAATATAATTCCAGCTAAATCTATACTCATTATTACTTTTATAGCCTGAAATTAATAAAACCTTTAAAATAACAGTCCTTCAATAAGTAAAGATGACTATAAAACTAACACTTTTAAGATAAATATTTTCGAAAACGGAACACTAAAATGAAAAACAGTTTTTGAAAACCCACAATGATTTTCG
Source organism: Idaea dimidiata (assembly GCA_949358125.1). NCBI lineage: Eukaryota > Metazoa > Arthropoda > Insecta > Lepidoptera > Geometridae > Idaea > Idaea dimidiata. The sequence continues at coordinate 8,339,139 of OX442338.1, forward strand.
GTCCACAATCGGTTCAGTAGTATTTAATTTCGCGTGTTTGAGTAACGAACATCCAAACACACACACTTTCACATTATATAATAATATATAATTAGTAGGATTGTAGCACTTTCTTGTCATGATCAATATGTATATTCATGCAAGGTAACAGCTTCTTAATACCAACCGTCTCTGAGCTAAGCCGCGGACGGACGGACGGACATGACGAAACTATAAGGGTTTCTTGTTGACTACGAAACCCTAAAAATGGTGCTTTAACATTGCTTTTACGCTTTAGATACATGACACTGAGACAGACCACAAATACAGCGCACATCGAAACAAAATGTCGATATGTGCACGAATTTCTTTTCATCACATCTATTCCAAAAGAGCTAATCTAATCCCTGTAAACTAGGCTGAAACTAGCCCTTTGCTGGCGATCACGCTAATTCGCCGGCAACTCGTTTTGCCTCCCTGTTAGCAGGGTTTTTACTTTTCCGGCTACTGATTGGCCGGACGATTTGAATTTGAATAGACTAGGAATAGTCTTTGAAACATTGGGTTAACAAGTTAAAGGTACTCATTTTCTCATAGAGGGCGATGAAAAGTAGAATTTTTTCGAGGTACCTCAGGAGCAAATACTATTTTTAGCGCGAGTGAGATACTTTGAATCCCTCGATTCGCTCAGGATTCTACTCTAGAATCCTTCGCTTTACTCTGGATTCAAAAAACACTTGCCGTAAAAATAGTATTTTTTCCCTTGGTATACAATCTACCATTGTGTGCTGTAGGCGTGGTCAGTGTCACTAAGTATCGCTGTGTACTGATGCTTTACAGTGAAGACTATTTAGCTGTTTGGCTAATAAAGGATACTTACAGATCCGGCAGCAAATGTGTACATTGGAAGGAAAATGATGCTCAGCTTAGTATCAGGATACTGCATACAAACATAAGACAGAATAGCCATTATCGCACCTGACTGTAACAAAAAAAAGTAAAGATTAATCTGACAAATATAATAATAATCTAGCCCCGTGGTAAGCTGCTAAGCTTGTGTTATGGTGGCTAGACGACGGATATACTACTTATATTTATTTTTCTTTTGTAAATACATACATATTATACATAGAAATACGCCCAGACCAGATACAAATATTTATTTTTAAGCATAAATATTTGCACCCAGTGGGAATCGAACCGCAACCTTCTGTATTGCAGCCAAGCGTTCGCCCGACGCGCCACAGAGGTCATCGAAATATGTTCGTTATTATGGTAGAAAAACACAATATTTGTGTTTTCAGCAATCAACAACTTTCGTTATTGGTTTTTCATTGCTCAAGGCATTTATATTATAAGTACTTACTACAAATGTTTTAAATGAAAAATACATCTTCAAAAATTGTACTAATACAAGGTACATAGGGGAGCTCGGGTAGCCTAGTTGAAAGTGCGCCGGATGTACCTACTGATCCGGAGGCACGAGTTTAAACCGCGCACGAGTGTATATTTGAAAAAGTATTTTTCTTTAAATATATAGTCAAAGAGTAATTAAATTTGGCGGGTGTCATAATGAAATTCATCCTTTATAAAACAACGATTTATATTACTCACAGCTCCGAGACTGAGACCTGGTTGGTTGGCGACAACTTTGTACAGGAAGCTGGAAAAACTGCTGATCACACCAGCACTCAAGTACAAAGCCGTGAACTGCTCTTTACCCAGTGATTGCATTGCCGCTGCCAACAGAAAACATAACAACTAATTTTTGGAAAAAGTATTTTTTATCTGTAGTGTTCTTATTGTTCTTTTTTGCGTTTGGATGAGGTTCAGTGTAGCCCCGGCATAGAATAGGGTTACCCCATCCCTCCCCGCGGATATCGTAAAAGGCGACTAAGGAATCTAGAGGAGCGCACGCGCTGGCGGATAAACTGCTTGCGCCGTAAAAATTTGGCAAATCTATTTAGTAGATATTATGATAAATGATGAACCTGTGCCGACCCCAGTAATTTAGGCTTTCAGCGAATCCCGGACTCCCGAGAGAGATGCAACCGGGAACATCGCTCAGATGAAAAGGAATAGGTTTTGTATGGAAACACCTTTTAATTTGAACTTTTCCAGTTATTTGTACTACAAGACATTGATTTTAGGTTTTCAACCCAAAAAATAAAGGGTAATTGTAGTTGATCTAGATTTGTTAATTTTGTCGAAAAGCAAGGGAACAAAAGTATAGGAAAAAAAACACATTTGCCCATAATTATATTTTTATCGTATTCTGTTCACACCATAGAGCAGATACAGAGTGGAGGTGTTGTAATCAGATTTTTTTAGGGATCAACGCGTGACAATTTGCGGATTTAAGATTCGCCTACTTTTTAATTCCATCTACCGGTCAATATTAAAACTGTTTGCTTCAGCCCTTATCAATAGTAAAATCAAAATAGTCGCCTAAAAACAACGTAGTTTTACAATCCCAAACTAGATGTCACTAGTTATGACACTTCTATATCTTATCGCTTGAGCTAATTCGAGCGATTGAAAGCTTGATTTTTCTAATTATCGTTTGCTTAGGCACAAAGCTGCTGTAGCCACGCCCATTTGATGACGTAAAAAAGCCTTTAAAAGTGACACAAAGCCTACCTGTTATGGGCATTTCCTCTCTATACCTGGTCCGTGGTTCACACAGAACTTGGACAGACAACAAGGTGATCTACTAATTGTTCCTTTTTGACCTTTTGAGGTACAGAAACCTAAATATTTAATTTTGAAATGTGAAAGACTGTACCTGGCATGAAACTGTAGAGCACATACATATTAGCCAACAAATGTAGAGGTGAATGATGGCTAAATGTAGATAGCAGCATAGGCAGACAGACTGCACCTAAAATTATATAAAAAAAACATTACATAGCTCCAAATCTGTTTTGGTATATATTTGAACTTTACTCTAGCATTGAGGGGAAGTAGGCCACCTTTTGATTGCCTCCTCACAATTGACATTTTATCTTATGTGATATTTTTTCTTCATTGTATTTCATTCAATATTTCAAAATGTTCTTTTGTACTGAGAACTGAACAAGTAATAACAATCTCTGTTGTGGACTTACATTCTCAGTTTTTAATATTCTTTAGACAGCCCAGTCAAGCATCACTGTGGGTGCAAATTAGACAACTAACAACTCTACCTTGAGGCAAGAGATGTTAAGAAACAAAAAAGTACTTACTGCCGGACGGATTAGAGCAAAAATATTTGACCATAAATGGTTGCCAAGCTCGAACACGCCAGGCACCAAACACAAGAATGTTGGCTGCCAATATTGGATAGAATACTTTCTCATTATTGTTTAAAGAATTCCACCATTTCGTCAAGGGACCCGCTTCATTTCTCTAAAAGAATAAAATTTATAAGCATAATGTTGTTTCTTGTGGAAGGTTATATAAAATACACTTCTGCAGATTTTATTTTATATACGGGCAGTAACATTAAGGTAGACATGTTGCATGTTTGCCTAGAAGGAACCTATTCATTTTAGACTTGAGGATTCCAAGTTTGTATTTTAGAGGGAAAGTAATGTGGGTGGGATTGCCTGTCAGATGAATGAGCCTGTGTTAGCTAATTTAATCCTGGAGATTGAAGACCAAGAATTTAATTGATTCCTAAGCCAGGTTTTTAGGTAACAAATGTACTTACTGATAGTTTTTTTTGTTGTGCATTGAGCCATGTGCCAGGCTTTCTGAACAGTGAATATGCATGTGTCCTTAAAGTTTCATATTCCCAGATAACACAGCCAGCTAGACTTGCGGCTGAAATCTAGAAATAGAATATTTGGTCAAATATTAAAATAAATGTTGAGAGGTATAGAAAAGTGGGTAGAAAGAGAGCAATATGAATATGAATTAAAAGTAACGATGGCGGTTTTAGAATATTTGATGAATCGATTTTTACTTACTCCAATTGCAAAGAAGAATGGTTTTACCAATCGTCTAGCACGAAGAGGCTCGCAATCTAAGTGGATATGCTCAAAAGGATCGGGTTCTTTTGATCGTGCCGCACCACGTCTTGTGTTATGCAGAGAGGTACGAATCTGTACACGGACATTGCCCACGGATCCTCGGACTTTTTGCAAAAGCTGAGGCTTGCTGCAAAGCAAAGTTTATTTAGATTTTTACACAACTCTGACGTAAATAACCTAGCTCATTTCAAACAACAACTTACCAGCAATAAGTCCACTCCGTAGCAGACCAGAGATTCCTACAGAACATGTTGTTTTTCGGTTAGAATATTAAACTTTGTTACATTATTTAAAAAATTATAAGTGAGAGTCTATAATAGAAGAGAATTTTTTCCACGATTTAAAAAAATATTGACTTTGTTGAAATTGATTTGACATACGAGACGACCGAACCTGAAAAGTCAAGACAAACAAATGTCATTTTTGATGTTGACGTATTAGATTTATTTTATTTCTTATCGGTTGTGAACCAATTATGGCCATTAGGAAATTAGCCAGTGTCATGTATTTTAATATATTATGCAAGTTATTTGCATCGAAACAGTCAAGTCGTCATAGTTAAAGTCAGGTCTAGGGAATCATTTGTAAACACGGCGGCTATTTACAAACAATCTTCACGGAGCCTTGGAGACAACACTAAGTCAATGTCTTGCACCGATTTTCACTTTCATTCCACTTGTACACCTTCACGAAACTAAATTGATTAATATGCCCCCGAAATTAAACAATTTGCACGCATATGAACTAGGTTTCACAAAAATGAAAATTTAGCACCACATCTCCTCAACGAGTTCCCGCCAAGACTCCGACGTATTAGATTGGAATTCTTAGGTCATCTTAGTCAAAGTCAAGTCGAGGGAATAATTGTAATGGACTTAGGAACCAATGAGTCTATTAAAGTTATAGAGACGCCATTGCAGAACAAATCATTATTCTTCCATCTTCTTCTTTAAAATGGCTTTTCCTTTCGGACATTTACCAGTGTCAAGTATTATCAATAATTGCAGGTTATTTGCATCGAACGAAACAGTAAAGTCGTCATAGTTAAAGTCAAGTCAAGGCAATCATTGTAAAAAGGAGGCCATTTTTTACAATGTTTGTTCACGGAGCTTTGGAGAGAACACTAAGCTAAAGTCCATGATTTGCACCGATTTTCACTTTAATTTTCACTTGTACACCTTCACGAAACTAAATTGATTAATATGCCCCCGAAATTAAACAATTTACACGCATTTGAACTAAGTTTCACAAAAATGAAAATTTAGCAACACATCTCCTCAGCGCATTCCCGCCAAAAAACCAAATCATTATTGAAAAGCGGCACAAATTGTATGCTATACAACCTCATTATTTATATTCATTCATATAATTTAAAGAAGAAATAGACGAAACTATTGTTATCTCTTTCTAAAACATAAAGACTCAATGCTACTTGCATGACGTAAGAAAGAGATGTCATAATAATATTATTATGACATCTCATAGCGGTTAGGAGAGAATGATAAAACGTCAAAGTCAAAAACTTCGTTGAGTTTTTTTGAAAAAAAAAAACTTTTTCAAAAAATAAACTAAAATAAATAAAGGTTTGTGATAGATTGTACATCGATTCCGCGGTAATTTTGAAAATTCAGCTTATTTTTTTGGCTTTGTTGTTGTTTTTCTCAGTTGAGGTGGCTGGGTAAGGTAGTGTTATATTTGGTAATTTATTTTATTGGTAATTTTCTTGTATTTTCAACCATTATTGTAAAAATCAGCCATTATTGTAAATCTATCTTGTATTTACAATAATGGTGGGTAACCACGTGCCAGACCCTGGGGCTGGGCCTCCGGAGGTGGCGTTGAATATTGAGGTGTCTTCTACAGATTTTCGTACCGATGAGGTACGAGAACATACTCAATCTGAGTCAACTTCACTTTGCCAAAAAAGAACTAGAGGAAATGAAGACGCTCCAATTGTTCACAAATCCAAGAAACAAATTATTAACTCCAGTCCCAATTCATCGCCCATTGACTACCCCTTTATTCATCCCCTCCTTAGTGAGGAGAATAGACTGTATCAGGATACAGATTCAGGCCCCTTTATAGTTCACATGAGCTTGGAAAGTGACCCGAACAAACCAAATCACATTCAAATCAATCCTATCAAAGTTGGTCGTATGCTTTTTAGAAATGATATTAAGGACATCACTAAAGACGGTATTAAACAAGTAGGTAGAAATCGTGTGTCCATACAATTCACCTCGGCAGTAGCAGCTAACGACTTTGTGAAAAACCCTATCCCCGACCTAATCCCTTTCAAATATGTTATCCCTACATACAATTTCTCCCGTATGGGTGTTGTTCGTGGTATTCCTACGAACATATCCATGTCGGAGTTTGCAGAGGTTTTGATAGTCCCTTCCGATTCTGGCATCCTCTTGAAATCAAGACGAATGCACAGAAAAGAGACTGAAAATGGTAACACTAAATTAATTCCAACCGGTACTGTCGTGTTAACCTTCCAAGGCCAAAATCTTCCCGAGCGTGTTTACCTCTACAACTCTTCTTTGCTAGTTGATACTTACCATCTTCCCACAATCCAATGCTTTAAATGTTGTCGTTTCGGTCATGTTCAATCCCAATGTCGGTCAAAACCAAGATGTTACAGATGTGCCCAACCTCACATTGGTGAGAGTTGCCCTCTAACTGAACCTAACGCAACGTGTTTAAACTGTACTGGCTCCCACTTTGCCATTAATAAAATATGCCCAGAACATACTCGGCAAAAAAATATTAAATCTATTATGTCCACCAACAATATCCCATACTCCGAAGCAGCTCGCCAGTGCCCCTCTTCACGTAAATCTTTTGCTGAGATTGCCCGAGACCAACCTTCTTCTTTTTTGTCTCGTCCTCCCCCTCAAATCTCTTCTTCTCATCCTGCTAGACCTCCCTCTTCCCAAATTTCTTATAGAAAAACTATAACTCGTTCCCCCCGTTCTAGAACCTCTCCTGGCTCTAGTTATGACTTTTCAGCTCATCAAGACATTGTCAACAACCCCCCTTCTTCCCTCCCTAATGGAAGTGCATATCCTAATATCAGTACTTCTTCCTCGCCTCATGTTCTTCCCAACATTACTATGTTGGAAAATCTTATTAATACCCTTATTCAAGTGTTGACTTCGTCTAGTCACATTGTCTTACCTGAAAACGTCGCCCATAGGCTAATTAGAACAGTCGAGAGTAAGACTCACAATGCTCCCCTTTCGTTTGATTCAATGGAACTCACGGAGTCTTAGACCTAAACAATCTGACTTATTTACACTTATTAATGATCACAAACCGGCTGCCTGTGCCATTTCTGAAACATGGCTTGTTCCGGGTTCTCCTTTCCGAGTCCCGAATTATGCCTGTCTTAGGGATGACAGAGGTGACGGCTATGCTGGTTGCGCATTGATAATCAAACGTTCTCTCTCGTTCCATCAGATTATTCTTCCGTCCCTTCCTGATGGTATAAATGCTGTAGCAGCTGAAGTTTGTAATATAAATCTTCTGTCAATTTATATTCCCAACCCTAATACCTATCTTTTTTCTCTCTTAGTTAATATTGTTTCTACTTTGGCTCATCCTGTCATTATCATGGGTGATTTTAATTGTCATCATACTTCCTGGGGCTCTTACAAATGTGACTCCCTTTCTTCCTTATTAATTGATATCACAGATGATCTCAATCTTTGCATTTTAAATAATGGTTCCCCCACTATGAGAGCTCGTCCTTTGGGGAATAATAAAAGTGCCGTTGACTTAACTTTTTCCTCGCCCTCTCTGGCTTCCCGTATAAATTGGACCGTCCTCTCCTCATCTCATGGCAGCGATCATTACCCTATTGTTCTTTCGGTCATTGATAAAAATATTTCATCCCATATCTTTTCCCCACTTTTGAAATATAGATTACCTAAATTAAATAACAAATCATGGTCAACATACGCTAAGGATGTAGACAAGCATTTGGAATCATTACCTGCAATCTCTGAAGAAAATGCTTTACTAGCTTATTCGCGTTTTGAATCTTCTCTTTTGTTGTCAGCGGACTCTAACTTCCCTCTAAAATCTCCTCCCTCAGGTAAAATCTCTCCCGCTTGGTGGGATAGCGAGTGTACAGAAATGATTAAAAAGAGAAAGGAATCCGAAATTACCTACAACCATAATATGTCTTTAGAAAACTTCTTAACTTTTCAACAAATCTCTGCTTCAACAAAAAGATTTTTAAAACAAAAAAAAAGATTGGGCTGGTCTAATTTTTGTGAATCTTTGTCTCCTAGATCCCCACCATCTTTTGTTTGGAGACAGTTAAAAAGATTTAGGTGTGCAGCAAACTTTCAAAATATAACATCTAACGATCCTTCTTCATGGCTCCAAAGTTTCACTGATAAATTAGCCCCTCCCACAATTCCCTACATGGACCAATTTCCTTCTTCTTTACCTTCTTTATCCTCTTTTGATCCTTTAGACGATCCATTTTCCCTAGACGAGTTAAGTTGTGCCCTTTCAGGTCTATCTGATTCCTCTCCAGGTATGGATGGCATTCCTTATTCTTTTTTAACAAATTTAAATGATGCTGCAAAAAATAAATATTTATCCCTCATCAACACCTTTTTCTCTTTTGGCTCAATAATACCTAAATCCTGGAAATCGCAAATAGTCATCCCTATAATCAAACCTGGAAAAGATCCTTCCGATCCTTCCTCATATCGGCCTATCGCCCTATCTTCTGTTTTGGTCAAAGTCGCGGAAATATTAATTAAAAACAGATTAGAATGGTTTTTGGAAAAAAACAAAATCATAGCAAAGTCTCAATTTGGTTTTAGAAAAGGTTTTAGCACTCTGGATAGTTTGAGTATTTTAACCACTGACATCAATATTGCAATCAAACGAAGACAATACTTAGTAGGTGTTTTTCTCGATATAGCTTCAGCATACGATAACGTGAATCTTGCAGTTCTCAGGCAAAAAATGTTCCATCTGAACATTCCGACTAAGTTATCTCATTTTATTTGTAATTTGATGATGGCCAGATCAATTACCGTTAGGTCTCAGGATTCTAATTTATCTCCTAGACTAATATGGAAGGGCCTCCCACAAGGCTCGGTTCTGAGCCCAATTCTTTATAACCTTTACACTCACGATCTCGAATCAGTTGTGATGAGCTTTTCTGAGATTCTGCAATACGCTGATGATCTGACATTATACGTTACATCTTCATCTATATCTGAGGCTGCATCGAGACTAAACTCTGCTATGTCATATTTGGGTGATTGGTTAGACAGGCATGACTTATCCCTATCAGTTTCCAAATGTTCAACGGTTGTGTTCACAAACTAACGGTTGATTCCTTCTTTTGAAATCAACTTCAGGGGTGAACATATTCCAATTAAAAGCAGCGTAAAATTTTTAGGACTATTCTTGGACACAAAATTATCTGGTAAAACTCATTGTAATTACATACAGGACAAATGTGATCGTGGGGTCAACGTTCTACGTGCTCTGTCTGGAGTTCGCTGGGGTGCTCACCCTTACTGTCAAAAACTTCTATACAACGCGATTATTAGAAGCCTCTTTGATTACGGATCTTTTGTATTGGAACCTCTTAATAAAGCTTCTTCCGAATCCTGGGATAAAATTCAGTCAAAATGCCTCCGAATCATAATTGGAGCAATGAAATCATCACCAATAAATTGCCTCCAAATCGAATGTGCTGAAACTCCTCTACATTTAAGAAGACAATTCCTTTGTGACCGATATGTTGGGAAACTATTACAAATCTCTGACCATCCTCTTCTTCCAAAACTCACTCTTCTTCAACAACTTTCAAATAACGATCCCAAGTTTATGCTAGTAAAGTCCCTTTCCCGTTTTCTAAATTTACCCCATCCTGTTCGCAATTTTGTAAGTTATCCTCTGTTTTGCAATTCATATCAATCACTCATATATAAACCTAGAACTCATAACTTTAGCATCCCTAAAAATTCTCCAATTGCTAATGATCTCTATAACCAGATCATTTTGACGGATCAAAATCCACTGATGAAGACGTAGGTGCCGCTGTTTGGATTCCAAAATTTAATTTGGCATTAAGTTTCAAATGCCCTCATATGTCTTCTAATTTTACTGGCGAAGCCATTGCTATATATGAGGCAATCAAATTTATAGCATCTCATAATTTAGGTAAATCTCTGATACTAACTGATTCTCTTAGCTGTATACAGGCAATCCAAAGTAACCCATTCAAGTCCAAAGAAAAGCTCCCTATTATTCTAGAGATCAGGGAAGCCCTGTTTCGCTGTCATGATCGAGGGATAGAAATTGTATTATCTTGGATTCCGGGTCACAGTGGTATTCTCGGCAATGAGTCTGCGGATTGGTGTGCCAAATCTGCCGCTCGGATTGGAATCCCTTCTCATCAACATATTTATTCCCAAGATATTATCTCCCAAGCTACAGCTCATTTATCTGTTGCATGGAACGAAAAATGGTCCATCTCTAAATTAATCAAAGGTAGGTCCTTCGCTGAAATCCAACCAGAAATCCCGATAAAACCTTGGTTTTTTAAATATCGTGATATTCCTAAAAGAGCCACTTCAATTATTTCCCGTATTCGTTTGGGTCATTGCTGTTCTCCAGTTCACTTGAGAAAAATTAGGATTCGGGACACTTCCCTGTGTGAATGTGGACTAGATGAGGGCGATTTAGACCATATTTTCTTTAATTGTCCAAATTCTCACTTTTCCCTTCATGATTTTCTTCCCCCAGATGTTCCTCGCCCTATAAACATGAAATCTTTATTAAGTGTTATGTCTTCCTCTTCCGATATTATATATGCCTTAGCGAGTTTTATTGTTATTAGTCAAATTAAAGTGTAATGTCCATATTTCTTTCGCATATCCTTTATTATAATAATATATTATTTAATATGTAATTTGTATCCTATATATCTTTATCATAAAGTTTATTATTTTTATCTAATCCTGTTTAGTCTTGTAGTTAGTTTAACAATGTGTTTGTATTTGTTTAGTATTTGTAGCTAGTTTGCGTCGTCTCAACAAGAAAAAATAAATAAAATAAAAGTATAATCGAGGAAAGATCCTATAATCTTTTGTACTTTCTTCACTACGTGTCATTGGCAGAATATGTGATCACATAAAGCCATTAAACTTAAAAAAAAAAAAAAAAAAAAAAAAAATACAGCTTTACTTACGTATGAAATTAAATATTTTTGCCAGTTTTTGGAGTATAATTCGTGCATCGCCTAAATACGCACGAAGGCATTGTTGTCTGTGAATAATGTTGTGAAAGTGAACTAAATGTAATGTGTGTCAACAAGCGGGTGATCGTGACGTGAGCTGGGATGGAACTAAGACTTCTCTGGCTAGATAGCTTGCATTTGTGTCGCCAAGAAATTTGCCCTATTACGTATCTAGAAGTTTTTACATATCTCTGTTAGGAACTATACTGGACTGATTAGTTGAACATTTTGCCTTACAATAGACAGAGGCTAATCCGAGCCGAATGAGATAGCAATCGACGATGTAGTGTGTCTCGTTCTTTCATCTTGCCAGTCTACAAAAATTATCATAAATTAAAAAAAAACATTAAAAGAGGTTGCAGTTATTGTACGGCCAGATAAAGCACGACCCGATAATGTCCCTATAATACACGACCTGTTAATTGGACGCCAGGGTCTCCTTTTAACACTCCGTACAAATTGTATAGGATCTTACACGAATATCCTGGCTTTCATTTATCAGGTCGTAAATTATCGGGTCGTGTAATAAATGGTCGTCAAGTACATTATTGGCTCCCATTTCCTTTTTATTATTTTAATGGTAACCCAAGCGTCAGTGTCATGGTGGCATCATGGCGGTAAAATATTAATTATATAATTTATAAAATTTCTGCGTTAAATTGCATAAAATGGTGAAAACGTGTTGTGTTTTTACTTGTACAAGTGAATCATATGGTGGTTGCAATATATCATTTCATAGGTAAGCCAAAATATGTTTATTATTGTATTCTACAAATGTTTTGTTCTATTACAAGAATTTATGGTGACTATGATTTTTGGATTTTTGTATGGAGTTCGGGTAAGTTTTTTTTTACTGTAATTTTATTATTTCAGCTTTCCGAAAAATGAACAAATACGACAAAAATGACTCAGCAGTATGGATATGAAGTAGAAAATTACAAAAAAATCAGTCGTATGCAGTCGTCACTTCGATCTTTCCTGCTTTTACTCCCGTCGATTATTAAAAGCCGATGTAATACCAACAATTCCGCTGGTGGTACGAATACTGTTAGATATTTTACTACTTACCTGCTGAACATGAGTGATAATAAGTAATTAGTCAAAAAGTTTTATTTTTGAAATTTCCTCTAGCTTTACATTTGATGAATTTTGAGGGAAGTACTATATTAAATTTAACGTAATTGACCGTCATGTCTGTTAAAATTTGATTTCGTCAGTCAGTATGTAGTATGTGTCTTTGTGTGTATGTATTTTCCTTCTTCTTCTGCTGCTGCTTCACACCAAAGAAAATTAATTTAATTTCTTCTTCTTTCTTCGAACCTGTGCCTCTTGCATGACGGGCGAGAGCGCTAATCTTTGCCTCACGGGAACCCGTCGTGATACGGTGATTTTTGATGATACATTTCTTTTTGTAAAATATTTATTCTTATTAATCAAAGTGTTCAAAAATTAATAAGCATACTAACAATTAATTAACATTTAATAACAATTAATAAAACTGTTTTATACCGTGTCCTTTTGTATTATTTCATTAATCCTTAAAGAGCGTCTATTGCTAATGAAAATCTTCAATTTGCCAACAGAGACTGAGACGTAAGTCTCAGTAATATTATAAACGCAAAAGTTTGTATGTATGTCTGTGACTTTGTTACTCAATCACGCAAAAACTACTAAACCAATTGCAATGAAACTTGAATATAGGTAGCTGAAAACCTATAATAACACATAGGCTATCCCGATAATCTCGCGGTAACGGTACTTAGGGAAACCGCAGGGCGCAGCTAGTAAATAATACAATTGCACTTGCATTATTAAATCTAACATCTGTCACATAAAAAAAATCTTATTGTCACCCTATTAGAAAATGACACAAGTCCTTTGCTACAACCATCTTGCTCATCTCGTTTTTATTCTGACAGTTTTTCCTCCAGTTATTTATCTTACCTCCATGATAATTGTAAAACGGTGGCCTTTTTTTTTTTACAAAGATTTGTTTACGGAGTTTTGGAGACAACGTTAAAGTCCATATTTTGGATTAGTAGTGAGTCGTCATAAACGCAAACTCGACATACTAGCGCAACTCGTCATTTTCGCAACTCGTCATAAACGCGACTCATCATTTTCGTAACTTGTCATTTTCGCAACTGGTCATTTTCGCATTTCGTCACACGAACCTTAAGCATTACATTTCTCTCATTTTACAGCTATCCTTATATTGAATCACCCTGCATGATAATCTTTCTATACTAATATTATAAAGAGGTAACGTTGGTAACATGTATGTATGTATGTTGGGGATAATCTCCGAAACCACTCAACCGATCTGGATGACATTTTGCATGGGGGTAGCTGAGTGTCATACATAAGCTATTTTGTATCCCGAACTTTTCACCGACTTTCACTTTCTACACCTTCACGGTACTAAATTGATAAATATGCCCCCGAAATTAAACAATTTACACGCATTTGAACTTGGTTTCACAAAAATGATAACTCAGCAACATATCTCCTCCACGCGTTCCCGCTAAACTCCTCTTAGCGGTTCATTTGGGAATTAGCGAATGCCAATTTTTTAAATTTGTTTATTTTTTGCATGGAATTTAAGAAGCACTACATACAACTGGGAGGTTCACTGCGGCAGTAAAAACGAGCCTAGGGAGAGGACCTAAAACTTTACACGCCCTTATCTAAATAGGGGGTGCCTTGGCAAGCGTGCGAAAGGGACAACCAAAGATAAAGTTTTTGTATTTGGAACAAGCACAGAATTTATATTACTAGAACTAGAATGTGAACGAATAGCTAAAAAGTGGTCCTTGGAGTTTTGGCGGGAATGCGTTGAGGAGATGTGTTGCTAAATTTACATTTTTGTGAAACTTAGTTCAAATGCGTGTAAATTGTTTAATTTCGGAGGCATATTAATCAATTTAGTTTTATGAAGGTGTACAAGTGTAAATAAAAGTGAAAATTGGTGCAAAACATGGACTTTAGCTTGGTGTTGTCTCCAAAGCTTCGTGAACAAACATTGTAAAAAATGGCCTCCTTTTTACAATGATTCCCTCGACTTGACTTTAACTATGACGACTTGACTGTTTCGTTCGATGCAAATATTGATAATACTTGACACTGGTAAATGTCCGAATGGAAAAACCATTTTAAAGAAGAAGAAGAAGAAAAAGTGGTCCGCGGGAAAGGGACAGAGCTACCTGCATTAGAATGGGACAGAGTTCCCCAGCTCGATCATACTGTTCCTTTCTAATTACACTATTAGAAAGGGATTAGAAAGGGACAGAATTCCTCATCGGATCGGACCGATTTTTCTGTGCTTTTTAGTTCCACGTGCGCATTGCGCATTCCAGTATACAACTTTCTTTTGGGAACAAGTTATCTTATATTTAACTTAACTAGCTATGTCCCGCGGTTTCACCCGCATAAATCCTATCCCGTAACGTATGTGACGCATCACGTATGTCATACCCATGGAGGTAAGATAAATAACTGGAGGAAAAACTGTCAGAATAAAAACGAGCTGAGCAAGATGGTTGTAGCAAAGGACTTGTGTCATTTTCTAATAGGGTGACAATAAGATTTTTTTTATGTGACAGATGTTAGATTTAATAATGCAAGTGCAATTGTATTATTTACTAGCTGCGCCCTGCGGTTTCCCCCACGTAAGTACCGTTACCGCGAGATTATCGGGATAGCCTATGTGTTATTATAGGTTTTCAGCTACCTATATTCAAGTTTCATTGCAATTGGTTTAGTAGTTTTTGCGTGATTGAGTAACAAAGTCACAGACATACATACAAACTTTTGCGTTTATAATATTACTGAGACTTACGTCTCAGTCTCTGTTGGCAAATTGAAGATTTCCATTAGCAATAGACGCTCTTTAAGGATTAATGAAATAATACAAAAGGACACGGTATAAAACAGTTTTATTAATTGTTATAGTATGCTTATTAATTTTTGAACACTTTGATTAATAAGTATAAATATTTTACAAAAAGAAATGTATCATCAAAAATCACCGTATCACGACGGGTTCCCGTGAGGCAAAGATTAGCGCTCTCGCCCGTCATGCAAGAGGCACAGGTTCGAAGAAAGAAGAAGAAATTAAATTAATTTTCTTTGGTGTGAAGCAGCAGCAGAAAAAGAAGGAAAATACATACACACAAAGACACATACTACATACTGACTGACGAAATCAAATTTTAACAGACATGACGGTCAATTACGTTAAATTTAATATAGTACTTCCCTCAAAATTCATTAAATGTAAAGCTAGAGGAAATTTCAAAAACAAACTTTTTGACTAATTACTTATTATCACTCATGTTCAGCAGGTAAGTAGTAAAATATCTAACAGTATTCGTACCACCAGCGGAATTGTTGGTATTGCATCGGCTTTCAATAATCGACGGGAGTAAAAGCAGGAAAGATCGAAGTGACGACTGCATACGACTGATTTTTTTGTAATTTTATACTTCACATCCATACTGCTGAGTCATTTTTGTCGTATTTGTTCATTTTTGGGAAAGCTGAAATAATAAAATTACAGTAAAAAAAAACTTACCTGAACTCAATACAAAAATCCAAAAATCATAGTCACCATAAACTCTTGTAATAGAACAAAACATTTGTAGAATACAATAATAAACATATTTTGGCTTACCTATGAAATGATATATTGCAACCACCATATGATTCACTTGTACAAGTAAAAACGCAACACGTTTTCACCATTTAATAGAATTTAACGCAGCGATTTTATAAATTAAAAAAACTAATATTTTACAGCCTTGATGCCGCCATGACACTGGCATGGGTTACCATTAAAATATTAAAAAGGAAATGGGAGCCAATAATGTACTTGACGACCACGTATTACACGACCCGATAATATACGACCTGTTAAAAGGAAGCCAGGATATTCGTCTTGTTTACATCCCATACAATTTGTACGAAGTGTTAAAACGAGACCCTGGCGTCCAATTAACTGACATTATCGGGTCGTGCTTTATCTGGCCGTACAATAACTGCAACCTCTTTTAATGTTTTTTTTTAAATATGATAATTTTTGTAGGCTGGCAAGTTGAAAGAACGAGACACACTACATCGTCGATTGCTATCTCATTCGGCTCGGATTAGCCTCTGTCTATAGTAAGGCAAAATGTTCAACTAATCAGTCCGGTTTATTTCCTAAGTCCATTGTCATACCAAGCGTTGCTCAACCCGTATGATTGTTCAAAGTACCCTATATCTTATTTCAACCACTAAACTATCCCTGTACCAAATTTCGTTCAAATCGATTTAACCGTCATTTTACCCATCACGTATGTCATACCAAGCGTTGCTTAACCCGTACGATCATTTAAAGTATCGTATTTATACCCATAAACTAATCCCTGTACCAAATTTCATTCTAACTTGTGCGATCGTTCCTGTTGACCCATCACGTATGTGTCACGCCAAGCGTTGCTTAACCCGTACGATCATTCAAAGTACTCTATATCGTATTTATACCCTTAAACTAACCCTGTACCAAATTTCATTCTAATTGGTGCGCGTGCGATCGTTCCTGTTGACCCATCACGTATGTGTCACGCCAAGCGTTGCTTAACCCGTACGATCATTTAAAGTACCCTATATATTTTTTATTCCCCTATAGGTACTAACTCTGTACAAAATTTTATTCCTATCGGTTCCGCCGTTCTTGAGATATAAATAGTGTAACTAACTAACTAACACGACTTTCGTTTTATAGCTGCGTCCCGCGGGATTAATCTCGTAAGTCCTGACCCCGTAACAATATCGGGATCAAAAGTAGCCTATAACCTTCCTCGATAAATGGACTATCAAGCACAAAAATATTTTTTCATACCTCTGACTAGCAGTTGAGATTAGCGCGGTCATATTATGTATAGCTGCAAATATGCCTGCTGGCTGATCTAAGTATTTTTCGACAGAGAAATTGATGGTGTTACTTTCGTTGTTAATCTTGATAACTTAACACGTTATTATAATGTCTTCATCATAGATCCTACCTAATATCATCTAGCATAGATGCTAATACGCAGTAAAAATGTACTTAAATCGTATGTTCAAGTCTTACTACATCAATCTATTTTCATATGCAAACGCTTTCATTGTTATTTGCGATTTATTAGAGGGTTGCTGAGGAGGGGTGACTTGAACCGGCCTTGAGTGCGCATGCTCTATTCAGTAAGAGGCCGGTGTGACCCCGACAGCTTCAGTGTACGAAGACGTTACCCTAAAGCAAACGTTTCGTGCAGTTCATCACCGCTACTTAGGACTAAATATATAACAATCCTACATTTAATCCAAGTAAGTATCATTAATGCCAAAGCAACTTGAGTGTGAATTTTAACGTATCTTAATTTTCCATGGTGTTTGTTCCATTACATGGCACGTGTTCTAATTACGCTCGATCTATTAAAAATTTAATCATGCGTCAATTTCATCAGTGACGTCCTCTATTACCGGATTTTATTCTGTAATAACGAGCTTAGGTATCATATTTGGTATGTTAGGGCCAGAACAATGTTTTGCTTAAAACGGAATTGTGAAATGGATGTAAAAGTAGAAAAGTTAAATAATATTTTACCGGGAAAGCCCAAATGGCGGCGAATCAATAATGTAACCATGTGGACTTTACCTGTCTTCAATAGGTCATTTACAAAATTACGTTTAGAAAAGGTTTTGCTACCCTTATAGTTAGAATGCTTACATAATAAAATTGGTATTACCTTTCTTCTGTTTCCAGTCCAAATATTTTAAATGTTTCAGGAATAATGAAGCCGAAGCTAACGAGACATCGTTGCCTTCTCGAAACATCATTAAAAGATCCACTCTTGTGACGCACAAACACATAGGCACGATAATATTCACTTTATTTCATACGTTTTCAATTAAAATAACATTCGATTTTTATGGATTAATATTGCTCCCCTATACCTACTTCTTTGATACTAAGAAAATATATCGTAACTGATATTTATTTTTGTATGAGTCTATCGAATGATGTACTTTTACTAATTACTTCAGTATAGTTAAAATAAGTGTTGATAATTACAAAAAATATATAAGTATTGCTGAAGCGAAGCTTGTTGAATTGAAATTACATTCTGGAACGGTGCTAAATTTGATAAAGAAATGATTTCGTTTAGTTGATGAAATACAAATTCTGTGATGGAACCTTACGCCGACGAATTATTATGGCTAGTCATATGCGGATTCATTGTTGCCTTTATATTGGCATTTGGAATAGGGGCAAACGATGTGGCCAACTCATTTGGGACCAGTGTGGGATCCAAGGTGTTGACTCTGACGCAAGCCTGCATACTCGCTACAATCTTCGAGATCGCCGGGGCTGTGCTCATTGGTGAGTAATTATGAAATAAGTAGATAGCCTGCATGACAACATTGTTGTATTGAAAAAGGCAGATCTATATCAATATTTATATTTTTGATTTTCAGGGTACAAAGTCTCGGATACGATGCGTAAAGGTATTCTTGACGTATCTCTATACGCTGATGGTGGCGAGAAGTTACTGGCGGCAGGATGCTTAGCGGCGCTAATAGCTAGTGCAACATGGCTAATCGTGGCCACGGCGTTGCGGCTTCCAGTATCTGGCACGCACTCGGTAGTTGGTGCCACAGTCGGGTTCACGCTTACGGCTAAAGGACCAGTTGGAGTCAGGTGGTCAACACTTGGCGCTATTGGTAAGTTCAACGTTTATAACCTTCCGTGTATAATTCTCAAAGCTTTTACTTACTTAAGTCCTGAGTCGTGCAAATTAAGATTTACAAACTCGTTTCTTATAAAAATGGCGACGCAGGTAACTAATGCGTTATTGTAGTACTCACACCAACAAACTATAGAATGATCCTCATTAACTTCATCGGGTCAAATAACTATATATATTATATCATTGTTCTTCCAGTGTTGTCATGGTTTATATCACCAGCGATGAGTGGCACTGTATCAGCAATACTGTTCTGGTTAGTGCGGCGATTTATTCTTCGCGCAAAGGAGCCTCTCAATTCTGGTCTACGAGCATTGCCGTTCTTTTATGGGTCTACTATTGCTGTCAACGTTCTGAGCGTCGTCCATGATGGGCCTAAACGTAAGCTAAATTGAATTTGATATATTATGTCTTCAATTATTTTCTTCTTCATGCTAATTTATTTATGGCTTTTGATTCCCAGTTCTAGCGATGGACAAGATTCCACTGTGGGCTGCTTTGGCCGGATCCGTGGCTCTCGGCACAGTGGTAGCGGGATTAGTACGAGCTATTCTTGTTCCTCATTACCGAAAACATCTTGTTGCACCACCAGTCAACTTCTCACTCGGATTATCAAACGGTAAGTGTCAATTCTATGAACTGATCACAGATGAGATCCTTTTAAAATATCTATAGTAGGTATGCACAATAATATGATTTAACAAATTAATCATATTTATTTTCAGAAACAACTCCGGCCAATACTCCGACCCATTCTAATAAAAGTATTCCACAACGTCCAACTTCTATCCTTTCCGAAGACGGTAAAGTGTTAGAAGCAATCGAAGAATGCGCCGAAATGGTCACCCTCAGTGAAGCAGACCGAAGTTCAGTCGGACTAATGAACGCAAGAAATAGAGCTTTGCTTGCTACTATGGATGATTGTAGCATTCTATCAAGAAGTTTAAGTCCACCCAATAAATCAAGATTGTTGCTTTTCGATGCAGATCCTCAAATAAATACACTGAAGTATATCGACGAGACATTAAGCTGTTGCAAAAGTTTAGATTCAGCACAATTAGCGGGAATGGGGGAAAGTTACGATTCGAAAAATGGGTTTCTTGGTGGATCTTGCGACACGATAGCAAAAGGAGAATTTGATAGATTGGCAGCAACGAGAGCGTTACCAGCTGTTGATTTTGAGTTACCACCACCATCGTCAATTGAAAAGGTAATCATGTAAAACTATAAAAGAATAACCAGAAACGGTTTCTTATTTCACATCAGAGGTAGGTATAGCAGTTCTGGGTTATTCCTGGTGCAAAGGTGAATATTACTATTCAGCGTAGAAAACCTGTTAGCTGAAGTGATGGGCCGTATCGAAGGGTAAAAAGGTTTTGCTGGGTATTTTTATACGTTCAATATTTTGCCGAGTTTCTTAGCGATGAGTTCCTCCTGTTAAGTTAACACTGTTAACTGTTAAGTTAATGGCACATTCATTTTTTTCATTGGTGCATTGTTGGTCGGGTTTAATCCAGAACTCATTTTCGGAATAAAAGTCGGGGTCGGTAGCTACCAATAGACCTATAGGGTACTGAACGATGCTGTTAACAATTTTCAGAATTTAGAAACCACACCGTGGAGCACGGAGCGAGATTCCAGCACTCGCCTGGTGGGAATGACACCGAACTCTAGTGCGGCACCTTTACTCCGAGCGCCTTCGCCGCCCCCGCCTCCTCCTGAACAACCAACTGCTCCGGCGGAGGCCATCAAATTGTTCTCATTCTTACAAGTGTTAACAGCAACATTTGGAGCTTTCGCTCATGGAGGGAATGATGTCAGGTAACTTCATTTCTTAATACAGCATACAAGTTAGACTAAAATATTTTCAAATGGCAAGGGACGATGCGGTCCTTGGTCCGCATCGCCCTACCTCGATATAACATAGCATCAAATCCCAAATGAAATGGGACTTGAAGCCTTCAAGGATCAAAAGTCACCCATGACTTTTGGGGTGCAAGAAGATGGCAGTGGCCCGACCTGTCATTCTTAGTAGCTGATTCTGTACGACTCTTACTTGGAAGACCACTCACTTGGTGAACCGATGACATTGTAGTCGTCGCGGGGAGTCTTTGGATGGAGGTAGCTCGCCATCGCTTCTTGTGGCGTTGTATGGGGGAGGTCTATGTTAAGCAGTGGACGGTTAAAGACTGAAATGATGATGACTATATGAATCTGCGTCAGACCCTATGATTCCACTAAATTTATGTTACATCAAACACTTGGTTTCTACATTTCAGTAACGCCATTGGTCCACTGGTAGCATTATGGCTGCTGTATTCCGAGGGTGGTGCGCACGCGCGTGCCGAGACTCCGCTCGCAATCCTCGTGTTTGGTGGAGTGGGCATCTCACTTGGCCTGTGGTTATGGGGACGGCGGGTTATAAAGACTGTTGGTGAAGACCTTACTAGCATCACTCCTGATACGTAAGTATCAAGATATGACTACAAAGGCAATGTCTATAAGGTTCACATCATAAAGGTGTAATTTTGGTATCTTAATATTCGAAAAGTGTTTCTACCCTGTATTAAATATCCCCGTGAATGGTATTTAGTGATTTGCTTCTATTTCAAAATCAATATACTTTTAACTTGTAGGTGGGTTACTCAGAAACTACTCACTGACACTGAAAATCCGTCACATTTACAGAAAAAATAATAACTTATGGTATATTAATTATTTACAAAAATATACCTACTCATATACCGCTAGTAGTACTTATATTCGTTTATTAAATAGGTAGAAAGTAGCGCTGTATCGCTAGGTGCGGTCATTACTTGGATGGGTCCTAAATTTGTGCGGCAAAATTCATTTTTTCGAGCTCCTCCGTACTTCAGAAGGCACGTTAAAGTTGTTCCCGGTTGTTATCTCCGATAGCAGTCGTTAGATCATGTTAGAAGCCCTTAGGGCTAGAGTTGCGGCAATATTATCGTCGAGCCACTTATTTCTATACAATCTCTATGAACGTGTCTCCACACGGCGATGTGCGTTGTATAGAAATAAGATAATATCGGTGCGATTCTAACGCTCGTGGAGATGGTCCCTTAGGGCGACCTGAGAACTCTAATACTGGGTAAGCCACGTCACTATACGAAAAGAAGAATACCGCTGTGTGTCCGCAACTTTTTGAAAAGATGACTCTAAAATGCATGCTGGTTTTGTAAGATAATGCCGCTTTACTGCGTGTCTTAGGCTAAGTTTGCACAGACCAGAGGCGGGCTAAGGAACTAGACGGTACCGAGTCACCTAGCGAGTACCTAAATAAAACCATTTTAGACCGTTCGTTTTAGTTAGGCATCCGCTAGGTGACTCGCTAGGCTCTAGGCGCTAAGCAAGCCTGTGCGGACGTAGCCTTACTGTGTCTTACCCCGCCATGGTGTGTGTGTGTAGGGGGTTCACCATCGAGCTGGGCGCGGCGCTGACGGTGCTGGTGGCCAGCAAGGCCGGCCTGCCGGTCTCGACGACGCACTGCAAGGTCGGCTCCGTCGTCTGCGTCGGACACTTCTCAGAAAAACCTGTCGACTGGACCCTCTTCAGGTATGTACTGTGTCTTACCCCGCCACGTGTGTGTGGAGGATTCACGTGCTGGTGGCCAGTAAGGCCGGCCTTGTCGGTGTCAACGAAGCACTACAAGGACTGCAAACGCAGAAATTAGTTCAGTCCCCTATTTTGACAAAAACTAAAATGGTATTAATAGATTTTGAAAAATTTATTACCCTAGCAAAGAACCAAACTTTGTCTTATTGCAAAAAAATAAAACTAAACACCCAAGCGCAACGAAACAAAAGACTATTGCGCTATCACTTACAAATGTATCTATAAATTACTATATACAGGGTGGTTAATTTGAGCCCGCAACAGCTGGTCCTAGAATTGCTGTGTATAATTAATCGCAAAGATGGTTTTCATAGCTTTGGTGTGGCCAAAATTTCCGGGTGTTTTTTTCATTTAAGCCTTCGTGACTTGCCGTATTTTATGATTTTTTTTTGTGTTACAGGAACATAATATTCGCGTGGGTGGTAACGGTTCCGGCGGTGGCTTCAATTGCGGCACTTACAATGTTGGGGCTCGAAGCTTTTGTAGTTTAATATCAATTAATCCCTATTACGAGGGACAAAACTATATTATTATACTTAGTAGCGTTTTGATGGAAATTATACAGGCAAGTTTTTATTTACCAAACTTTAGATACTTGCATTTTAATCTAAAATCATGTTTTTTAAAAAAAGTACCAAGAGATTCCGCAACTGAAACTCGTAATAAAACTATTTTAATATTTCTAAGAATATTTATCTTGATAAATATTATATTGTACGCTCCAGTAGTGACTGTAGTTCCCGAAACGTCACAAATAAATGCGATTAAATCCGTTAAAATAGTGTTATTATAGTTAAGTAGGTACATGATATTATTATTTATTTTTTAGCTTTCGTAGTGAAAACCCATTCGTGCTTATGTATAAAAATATTGCTGAGTCCTGCAGTTCACCCAGGATGTCAGGATAAAAAGTAGCCTTTGTGTTCTTTCCGGCCTCCAGCTATATACATACTGGGTTTCATCGCAACTGGTTCAGTGATTTTGCGTAAAGCAGCAAAAATCACACACTCACAAATTTTTACATTTACAATATTATTAGGCTTCACAATTTCTGATGTTGTTTTAAATTCACAAACAGACATTGAAAAACAAACCAAATCCAAAAATACAAAATAATTTTATTGGTGTTCTTCGGTTTTTTATTCAAAGAGTTGAATTGTTAGAAAACAAACAACTCTCTGCGGTTCACACGTGAATCTGGATTGGGACAATATAACTTTATCCCAGTCTTCAAAACAATAGCTTAGGTAAATATAAATATGGGTTGTTTTACCGAAAAAGAAATGAACTTAATTTTTGTTGTCTGAGGCAGACTGAACATAATGTTATAGGTATAACTCAGGTCCTAGATGCCCCTTTTGTCCTATGAGCTACTTTTCTAGGTAGATCTACCTAATTGTATTAAGTTTTAAAAAAATGATTGTTTTCTTGTAATGTTTTGTCGTAGCTAAGTACTACGGTGCTAGGACCTGCGCTTTACCGAACTACTTAAATTAACTACAAGGTACATTAAATAGGCTATTTGACTGATTTTGAAAAATTGTTTTAAATTAATCGTTTGTAAATAATTAATACACCACCAGTATATTTCTGCAAAATTTGCCGTAAAATATTTTGTGAAAATTTAAATTACAATATTCGCGTTAAAAACGCTGTTCTGTAATGTGGCCGACGCCATATTATGATCTGCGCGACGTCACTAAGTAAACTAACGGCCAAATACCGAAGCGCTACTCAACATTTGAGAACTAATTAAACAAAGAAGCAGCTCTCAAACTCCAAAATTGCCATACTAATTTTAAATTTAGAAACTGCCCAAAAATTTAAGAACCTCTCAAATTTTAAATGACGTTTCTGTATTCGGCTGTAAGCTCAGGCTGTAAGTGTCTCAAAGTGTATAACAACATAGTGATTATATTCTCTTTGGTATAACAATAAACAATATTTAATTGCGTGCGACGTCACATAGCGTTCTTGTTGCAGAAATATTTTTATAAAGTATTTGAATTTATATTGTTTATTTTGCAAAAACTACAAACATTTTTGGATAAAATAGAGATAACTATGTTTTTGTTTATGTTATTACCTAATAGGATGACCACATTTCGTGGTAAGTATATTTTAAGTGTAAAATAGCCTATTATGTACTTGTACCTACTCGATTAACATTTATAATATTGGTAGAATTAGACAGGCTTCATGTTTTAATAAAGTGAGCTTATTGTGATAAACACCAGGGAAATGTAGGCTATTATAGAACCGACTGCGACTATTATTTGGATATGCATTTTTGTTTTGACACATATGTAAGATACTACCAGTTAAATATGGTGATAATTTAGTTTCGATTTAGTTATTTATATATAACCTATTATATAATAGGTAACTTTTCCTCATTTCGGAAATTAAAAATCACTAATCGTGCGCTGTGGTTTCACCTCTGCATTTGGACACAAATATATTTGGACATACCTAATCTGTTCACTCACTAAGTATTGTACATTCAAAAAATTTGCAGTCAAAAGCAGATGGTAGGTAGAGAAACAAACAAACAAAATCACTTATTGCCAAACGCTCCCACTTAGCATCCATCCTACTAGGAAGGAATGGGAATAACATCTCATTTGAAATCAGTGTGGAAGAATTAAATTTATCTGGGCGGAGTGGAGCGGATCGTAAATCACACTGTTTTCACCGATGCGGAGTAGATATTCCTAGTAGTCTCTAATTCCTAAAATTTTTAGCTTTGCTAAAATGACGTAGGTCTGGCAGCTCTGGGATCTTGGACTAGCACTTAGCGATTAGCTAATTTTCGGTCTATTCCGCCCAGCTCCATTTTAGTAGAAACACACTCCTAAAATTCCCGTTCACACTCTTCCTTCCTGTTAGCGACTAATAAAGATTTACGTACCTATCTATAGGTATATTAATTTATTATATTAGTAAGGAAGAAGGATAGGGATGTCTCTTTGAAAGTAGTTCCTTTAAACACTTTTTATACCTATGTATGTAGGTGAGATGCCTACGTATTCACGTAATCTAGAAGTGCAATTTACTGTACAAGTTTAAATGTATTTAATCAGTAGGAGTGTCTGTTAGGTCTACAAGAATCCTGGTGGAGAATTTAAAAGTCATCCTGAATTAAATCTTAAAAATGTCTACATAACTAATTGAAGTCAATTTTAGCCAAAAAATATCCTCTCAGAGTAACTAATTAAATTCGACAGCTTCTAAAGAATTCGTATACTCCTATTATCTACCTACCTACTAATGTAAATAAACATGTGAGAGTTAGTGAGTTACCTACCTCTAGACAAAACATACTAGTATTAAAGTTACATACTTATAGGTACTAAATCCTGTTGAAATACCTAATCGAATGCTCAAAGCATTATACTGACAAGGGGACTAGATTGATTATTATTTTTAAGCCAAAGTGATATGACCTTAGCATTGGTTTTTATGTTTAATAAAGTCCGAGACACCAGTTCATGGTCGTATTACCACATGTTGGGCCACAAGAACTTGTTTTAATTGTTATCAATGTGTGATAGACAAGATGAGTGTCAATCTTTTCAACTGTCTACCTTTTAGGTGATATTATTGTTGAATAAACATAGTTCAAAATGTGTTGCGTTTTATTAAACGACAAGCGAAAACCCTAAACAATGAGCCTACTTAGTTTTTATGTTGTTAGTACGAGAGTGAAGAATTTATACAAAATTATAAAGTATAATAAAAGACATAAGGTCGAACTTTCTTCAGTAACAGTGATCGATAGAACAAATACCAAGTATTAAAGCATACCTACTTGTATCATGCATGCCTATCGAATTTCTTTCTTGCAATCTTACTAATATTATAAACGCGAAAGTTTGTATGTTTTTAAGTAGGTAAATATGTATGTATGTGAGGTTGATTCTTTCACAGAAAAACTACTGAACCGATTGCGATAAACTGGAATATAGGTAGCTGGGGACCTGGATTAACACATAGGCTACTTTTTATCCCGATATTCCCTCGGGAACGGGACTGACGCGGGTAAAACTGCGAGGCGCAGCTAGTCCAACATAACATTCAAACTTATATTGCTTTTTATGTAGGTATCTCTAGACAAATTACCTACTACGATTAATGCAACCAAGCTGTAATGCGAGCTGTGGCATTTAGATATTACTAGCAGCGCCCCGCGGTTTCGGCGGAATATCAGGATTAAAATCGTAACCTATGTGTTACTCTAGGTTTCCAGCTATCTATATTCCAAGTTTCATCATAATCGGTTGCTTTTACGTGTGGGTATAGAAAGAGACATCATTCCCATGGTAAGCTAAGTACCTATGTACTGACATCGTTTATGTATAACTAAGTCCAAGTGACTAGAGTATTAAATAAGTAGGTACATGCATTGTTATTTCAGCAAGCATACACTGTCAAAAAGTGTTTTAAAGTTTCAAGTGGCTATCGTCTGACGCGATGATTAACTAAGAATAAGCTTAAAGGATGTGTGCTTGGGCATGGCGCTTGTGTGTGTTGCGTTGTTCGCTCAGTGTGATCGACGTCACCGTCGGAGGCTATCGTGGAGTGAACCGATTTTATAATTCCAATAGAAAACAACTGTTGATTTCGATTACAAAACCGACGCTGTGACGGTAAGTGATTGTGAGCAAACTTGATCAAATACTTTATTAAATATACAAATAAGTTATTATGACTAGTTAGTTACCTACCTATATTTTAAAGTTGTGCATGAAGTTATTAATAGCAAGGAATTTATTGAAACCGCAGCAGCGGTAGTTTTTGCAAAATTTGGTCTGAGTGGCTCGGACGAGTTTTTGTGATTCAATTAACTGTTCTTCTTTGTTGGTAAACAAGTTTGGGGAATTTTTCGATTCTTGAACCACCATTTTCAAGGAAAATCATAATTTTCCTTGAAAAAGTTGTTAGTAGTTACCGAGTTCTTTGTAACTTTACTAGCTGTGTATCGCGGTTTCATCTGTTTAAAAAGCGTTTACTCCTCGATTATGTAGCTTTTTTTAATTAGTTTCGGAGATTACCCGGAAAATACACAGAACCATACATATTACCGACGTTACCTTTTTGTTATTACGTTGTTTCTATTTGCGAATGTTCGTAATTGGCTTTGTGTTATCTATATATATATATTTACTTTGTATTATAGCTGTGAATGTTCCTTAAATAAATAAAAATAAATAAATAAATAATATTAGTGTTAGGTATGTTGACAAGGAGTACACGGAGAACCAATTAAACAGCTAGTTGATTACACACTGATTTATTTTCTCTCGGACAGGTGAGGCGGGGACGCAGCCCGCACACATATAAAGCCTACCCACATATTCATACATAACATCCCTTCCTCATAAGATAAGAAAACCCTAAAAGCAAACTTAATATTTAATACATAATAGGGAGGAAGGTCACACATGATTGTCATCGTCGGAATCGACTGAAGTAGGTGTTGTGAAAATCGGACTAATCTCTTGTCTTCTGATAGCTGCCAGCGATGGCGATTGTTGACGCTCGGGTGTCGTCATCGGAGCTGACTCGGGGCTGGGTAGTGCGGCCGTCGACTGACAAGCTTCGCTTCCCGGCTCCCCTTCCCCTTCTAGGTGCGCGACGTTCTCGTGGCTGGAGTCAGGTGTTGACGGTGCCGGAAGTATATCGGGCACCACGTCAGGATCCCACCTGATGTGATCATGATCTACTCTCGACGTGGAGTCCCATCTCGGTCTAATCTGATCTATATGTCTCTTTACTTCACATTGAAATTCCGGCACATACACGTTGTATAATACTTGGCCTATTCGTTTTTTGATTATTCCCCGAATCCAATTAAATTTCTTTATGTTTATATTTCTTGTTATCCATACTTCGTCATTCTCTTTGACAACTCTTTGTGTACCTTTGTAATATTTAGCCTGTAAGAACTGGTTGTGTTCTACGGTTTGAGTAAGATCCGCGGGCGACGACGATGTAGGTATTGTCTTGGTCGCGTGTAACAGATCTAACCGCGTTCGTAAAGGCCGCCCATATACTAACTCCGCTGGTGAACTACCGGTGGTACTGTTTCTGGAGTTTCTATAGTCAAATAAAAATTTTGCTATTTTGTTATTTAAGTTTTTTTTATTTCCATCATCTAAAATTATCGATTTTAAACCCTTTTTTATGATTTTAACGAAACTCTCGGCTTGCCCGTTGCTTGCCGGGTGATATGCGGGAGATAACACATGATCGATACCGTTACTTCTACAATAATTACTAAATTCTTGCGATGTGAAAGACGTACCGTTATCACTCACCAACGTACGCGGTATACCGAACCGTGATATAAAATCGCATAGTTTATTTATTACCGCTTTGCTATTGTAAGTAGATGTGACGTCGTAACATTCAACCCATTTACTGTAGGCATCTACTATTATTAAAAACATAAAATTATATATTGGCCCCAAAAAATCTAAGTGAATTCGATAAAATGGCTGTGGTGGGTGCGGCCAGACTGCGAGCGGTGCGTGCGGTGGCGCGGGTCGAAGTGCACAACACACCTCGCACGCGGCCGCTAGCTGTTCAAGGGTCGCATCTATGCCCGGGAACCATAGGCGCTTGCGAGCCTCCGCCTTCATTTTTACCACACCAAAATGAGAACTATGTAATTCCTTACAAATTTTATGTTTCAAGTTTGAAGGAATAACTACTTTGTGTCCTCGCATTAAAATACCATTTTCGTAAGATAATTGCATTCTGCAATTAAAAAATGTTTTTAAGTCTACATTATTTATTTTCCTAGGCCATCCGTTCAGTACGTAACTTTTGACCGTTGCTAGTACGGAGTCGCGAGCTGTCTCGTCTCGTAGCTCGCTCTGTGTGACGGGCAGGTCGCTCGCGTCCGCGCCCGCGCCGCCGACGTCCACCACAAAGTTGACATAGGCCGCGCGATCATCACACTCGGCGAGCTCGTCTAACGCCCCCGCCTCCTCGCTATCACTACACGCCCGCGATAAGTAGTCCGCGCTATTTTGTTTGCTACTAATATATTCTATTGTATAATTGTATGCTGCGAGGAATATGGCATACCGTTGGAGACGGTTTGCAGACACTTCGGGAATACCCTTATGCGGCCCGAATATGGCTAAAAGGGGCTTATGATCCGTTCGAAGCACAAATGGTTCCGAGCGACCATACAAATATTGATGGTAACGCCGTACCCCGAAAATAATAGACGTTGCCTCTTTTTGTATTTGCGCGTAGTTTTTTTCAGCTCGTGTTAACGTTCGAGACGCATAAGACACCGGTCTTTCTAACCCATCACTACCTATTTGTGATATTATGGCCCCTAACCCCGTTGGAGACGCATCGACGGTAAGGATTAATTTTGCCTTAGGGTCAAAATGGGTTAATATTTTATCTGACGCTAACATGGTTTTTATTGTATTGAATGCGCTGTCGTGAGTAGAAGTCCATTCCCACTTTGTGTTTTTGTTTAACAAATTATATAATGGACTTAAAATTGAGGATGCGCTCTGAACGAAATTTCGATAGTAATTAATGAGGCCTAGGAATGACTGTAGCTGTGATACGTTTGCTGGTTTCGGTGCCTTTAGAATAGCTTCTACTTTGTCTGGCGATTTTCTAACTCCATATTTATCTATAACGTGGCCGAGATATGAGATCTCATCTTTAAAAAACTCGCATTTAGACATTTGCACTGTTAACCCTGCATTGTCTAATCGGTGTAATACTGTAATTAATGTTTGTTTGTGTGCTTCTCTGGACGGTCCCGTGATAAGAATATCGTCAAGCAGGAAAATTATGTTTTCTATACCCGCGAG
The DNA here is from genome assembly GCA_949358125.1 of Idaea dimidiata. Taxonomy (NCBI): domain Eukaryota; kingdom Metazoa; phylum Arthropoda; class Insecta; order Lepidoptera; family Geometridae; genus Idaea; species Idaea dimidiata. The sequence continues at coordinate 8,369,665 of OX442338.1, forward strand.
TAAACATTCCATTGTTCTTTGGAAAATAGCTGGAGCGCTCGATAACCCAAACACTAACCGAGTGAAATTAAAAAGCCCACGATGCGTATTAATGCATGTAAGTGTCTGTGAGTCATCATTAAGAATCAATTGATTGTACGCCATAGTTAAATCAATTTTACTAAATTTAACGCCGCCATTTAATTTACTCAACAAATCGTTTACAGTCGGTAATGGATACTGATCAACAATTAATTGTTTATTGATTGTTATCGAATAATCTGCACATAATCTAATAGTACCATTCTTTTTCAACACAGGCACAATCGGTGAAGCGTACTGCGAGTGCTCCACTGGTTTTATTATACCTAACCCTAATAAACGATCGAGCTCCTTATCTATTTTTTCCCTTAACGCATACGGTACTGGTCGTGCTTTACAGAAAATGGGTTTAGCGTCTTGTTTTAATCGTAATTTAACTTTATACTTTTTGAACGACCCCAACTTTTCTGTGAAAACATTTGGAAACATTCGAGTCAGTTGTTTATCGATATGGTCATGGTCATTTGTAGATGTGTCCGAGGTCATATCTGCCCGTGCTGTCCGCGCTTGTTGTATGTTATGTACCGGTGCGGATACAGGCCCTAGTTCTAACTCGAACATGCGAATGAAATCGCGACCCAGCAACGGTGGCCCGTCAGCGCACACTACATAAATATCTAATGACTGTGTACGACTATTATACAATACAGGCAAGGCAACTACTCCCAGTGTTATTATTTTTTCCCCTGTATAACTCAATAACTTTTTGTTGGTGACTGATAATGGTACTTGTTTGAAATATAAGTTATAGGTTTTTTTTGAAATTACGCTAACAGCCGATCCACTATCGATTTCAAACTCCAAATACACACCACCGATGGAAACCCGCTCGGTCATCGGCCTACCCTTTACACACCGAATATTATAAAAAGACTCACCATCGTCACCGTCGTCCGCGGATTCTTCGTTCATCATTTTCACTTTGCGCTCGTTTGAGCACATTTTACTCAAATGACCTTTAATATTACACTTCTTACATTTGTAATTTTTATAACGGCACCGATTAGCTTTATGATTGGTAAAACCACAGACACTGCATTTCTCCTTCTTGGTAATGTTGAACACGTTGACCGGGTGAGCTGCGCCCGCGCCGAGGCCGGTCGCCCCGGGCGCCGCCATCGACGCCGCCGCGCGCGCGCACCGCACGCTCTCCGCCAGTTCGATGGCTTTCGCAAGAGTCAGCTCACGCTGGTCCTGTGCGAACAGTTTGTCCCGCTCGTGTCCTGCCGCCATGCCCATGATGAATTTGTCTAGCAAAGCCTCTTCCAAGTTCTTGAAGCCGCAATGCGCCGCTAATCCTCTTAACCGTGCCGCCCATTGAGTGTGCGTTTCCCCTGCTCGCTGCGTTGCTGAGTAGAATGTTGATTTCTCAGCAAAACCGAACCTTTTTGGTGTGAAATGATCATCGAGAAGCTTTGTAATTGTCTCGAACCTCAAGTCATCAACCTTGAGCGGTAAAGCAAGATCACTAGCTAGCTTAAATGTCGACTCACATAATGAGGTTAACAAAATGGCCCGCCTTTTCACGGTGGGTTTGTCGGTCTCATCGGTTATGTCGTTCGCGATGAACCACTGATTTAAACGCGATTTAAAACTGTTCCACTCTTGTGTGAGGTGGTCAAATGTGGAAAGAACCCCAAACGATACTCCCGAGGTCATTATAACGCCGAAATAGGTTCGATCGTCGCCAGTTGTTAGGTATGTTGACAAGGAGTACACGGAGAACCAATTAAACAGCTAGTTGATTACACACTGATTTATTTTCTCTCGGACAGGTGAGGCGGGGACGCAGCCCGCACACATATAAAGCCTACCCACATATTCATACATAACAATTAGTAAGTATATTTCGATTTCTAAGAAAATATTATACCTACAGAAAAAAAAACATTTTATTTAAAACATTGTATAGCCCAGGTATAAAAGAACTAAAATGAGGTGTCACTCATTTATAAAAAAGGGTTTACTAGTTTAGCCGCTACGGTGGAACATACATTACATAGATAGACTGCCAAAAACATTACCTACCATTCCTTTTGGCTTCGCCCCGTAGTCGGGTAAAAAATTTAAACCATAGCTAATTATCCTAATCTAATAAATTTGCAAATGGATATTATAAAACTTTAATTAAAGTAATTTAAAGCCATACATACCTACCCCACAATAGGTACCTACATTTATATTAGTTTACTTACGTCATACCAATAAAGGGACAGACTCAACGTTCCTGGTAACTTTAGCTATAGGTAGGTACATATATAACCTATGTAGAGGAAACATTATAATAATATGGACTCATGCATGATGTAGGTATGACTGTGTGAGTATAGGTATTGATTTCGATTACCTACAATCTACCCTAAAGTAATAGGAATAGGAGCTTTTTTCTAATAAAGTTATTTACAAGTGTTCTTATGACATCATAAGTGGCACTTAACGTTCTTTCAGTTAAGCGTTTTCATAGAAATAGTACTTCGTAACTAGAAAGCTTCCTGGTCAAAAAACGGTCCTGCTTGATGTTAAGAGAGATCCCAGGAGTCCTTTTTTCACTTTAGTGTTCGTCGGTTGGTTAAATAAGGACAGACTGCTGGATCCAACTGGGTTCAACAGGACCGTTTTGATATATCAAAGCAAAAACTACCTTAAGGACGCGACTCATGTGAAATCCCTTCCGATTGAATAGTTTTCTTCATAACCGGTATCAAATAGATCTTTAAACAATGTTTTATGTTATTGTACATGAAACAAGAAGTGGCCCCTTCATTTAAAAAAAAAACTGTAAGTACCACTATTATACAGGCAAAGTTACCCCTGTTTTACAAAATAAATAAATTTTTCTTCTAAATCCTTAACCGCTATATTTTCTTATAGGCATCATAATATTAGAAAATACAATACTACCTAGAACCCCTTCATCGCATTTTATAAAAATATTAATTCAATCTTCGTTAATGATTGATTTTACGAGAAATTGTAGATATTTTTCACGCAATTCCATCTTGCTCATTTGGGACAAGGACGGATGATTATCATCTATCGCCGCCTTAACGTTACAGAACATGATTGTAATTGATATATCAAAAGTTGTCAAGTGCAAAACCTTCAAGGAGCGAAGACGACGATGTGACATGTCTCTGTGCGTTTTAAATATTTAGAAGGCATGTGTGCTTTCGAGTGCCTTGATGACAAATGCAAAGGAAAAAAGAAATTACAAGACCCGGGGTATTAGGTGCCTCCGTGAAGTTATTCCTTTCTTTTTATTAATTGTAATTTTTAATTATTTAACAGGTATGGATAACGACGGACTACCCCTATATCCTCATCGACAGCTAAAGGCAAGATATTATAATTTTATTTATTTATCTTATTTAATTATAAACACGAAAGTTTGTAGGTATGTATTATGTATTTGACTTTGTTACTCTTTGACGCAAAAACTACTGAACCGATTGCGATTAAACTTGAAATGTGGGTAGCTGGATACCTGGAATAACCATAGGCTAGTTTTTATCCCGATAATCCCGCGGGAACGGGGCTTACGCGGGTGAAACCGCGGGGCGCAGCTAACATATGTCAATCATATGGTACACTAACTGCGCCCCGCGGTTTCCCGCGGCGCAGCTAACATATGTCAAACATATGGTACACTAACTGCGCCCCGCGGTTTCACCCGCGTAAGTCCCGTTCCCTCGGGAATATCGGGATAAAATGTAGCCCATGTGTTATTCCAGGTATATCCAACTACTTAGATTCCAAGTTTCATCGCAATCGGTTCTGTAGTTTTTGCATGAAAAAGTTACAACTCACATACATACCTACATACAGACTTTCGCGTTTGTAATATTAGTAAGATTTTACCAGCTAGGGTAGGCTAGACAGTCAGCACGAGAAACATTTTGTCGAATCGACATTAAGGTTCCGCCTCTTTCTCTCAAATGAGGAAACCTTCATGTCGATCCGACCCAATATTTCTCGAGCTTTTCATGCTAGTCTAGATTGTCATTTATTTTCTTACCTAGACGTAGGTACTAACTATGTTACATAAACTAGGTCGCGGCGCGGGCAGACTAAAAAACCTACTTATATAAAATTATGTACAAACTAGCTGCGCTCAGCGGTTTCAACTGTGGTAGTTGTGTAGTTTAGCGGGTAAATTTTCTGAGAATTTGTAATTTTAAGTTATGATGGCGCAGCAGCATTGGCGGATTTAGTTCCTGTTCGTTCCGTGGGACTTTTCTCTGGTAACTCGCGTAACTTTCAATATATTGAGGAGTTTTCTGATGAGTCGAACTGAAAACCTCCTCCTTTTTGAAGTCGGTTATAAAATGAATATTTGTGGTAATTTTTTTCAGAATGAGCCAGTCGGGGTAGTTCCAATGCCGCAACCTCAACCTTCAATATTGGGACCTTTGCCGGTGCAACAGGTGAATATAAAGCGGGATTTACATTACGAAACTAGTGGCATTCAATTTATAGTCATTTAAAAAAAAAATGTGTATACAGCGATACTATCTACTTATTTCATAAAATTGCTTAAATAAATATTTCATAAATAATGCATGGCACTAGTTTCGTATTGTAAATTAGGCTTTAACTGGTTGGAGTCATATTTACAAAAAAAAAACTAATGAAATCTGACAATCTGCTGCTGCTAGTCTATCGCGCAAGTTCCGTCGGGTTCAACTCGATGACCATGCGCGACGTCCGCGTCGCGTCGCTTTGGGATTACGATGCTGCCGATAACGAGGATTCAATTTGGTACCGCGCAAGTAATTGTCCATGGCTTGGACCGCTTGCGCTGTCGAAAACCGAACGAATGAAAAAATGCCGCCGAGTTCCGGTTCGGATTACGCTTAGGGGATTTACGCAATAAACTTAAAAACATTAAACACTAGTAGTTCGCCCCGAACTGAGACCTCACGAGAATCCATTTACAGAGATTTTGTTTTTTTGTAGGATTTTAACACCAACAGCTTTATTTTTTTACAAAATAAGAATTATTATTAAACGAATAAATATAATAGTCCGTGAGCTAGCGACAGATTTTCATGACCAATTTACTCTCATACGATAACTCGTGAAATACTTCAGAGAGTCGCATTATATAGCATGGTGAACGTCAGCTGCCGCTCCAAGGGTGGGTAGGGGGGCGGCAGCCTTTCAATCATGTAAAAAAAAAATTTCAGTCATTTCCTCCCGACTGAAAAGTTAGATGATAGATAACGTAATTATTTAAAGATAGAAAAAAGTCAGCTGGCCATACCGTGGTGGATTATACGTCAGCTGGGCACGCGAACATGCAAAAAAAATAATTTTTGTTTAGTGATATCCTCTCACTTGAAAATGCGTCAGATGATACTTTACATGTTATTTTGAGTAAATAAATACGTCAGCTGGCTGTATGTTGGTGGAAAGGTCGCCAGCTGATGCAGTGAAAGGTGGAGTTCAGAGGCCAGGCAAAATGTCAGATCTTGGAGTATATATCGCAAGCAAACGCAACGATACCGCGATCTAGGAGGTATGTTGAGCGCCATCTATTGACAAATTTTTAGAACTTGATTATTTTCTCTTTTTGCACCCCCTATCTCCCCAACCCCCCTACCGATCCGGCTCATCTTCGAACTCATAAATTCTATGGACCTAAACTACGCGCATACCAAAATTCATGAAGATCGAAGCAACGATACTCAAGTTATCGTCGAACAAACATACAAAGATACAAGCGCCAGGCCCGTCTACACTGGACCTCACTCGCTTCGCTCGTTCGGTCAATTACTTACGACCAAATTACGACTTATAAAATTATTATTATTATTTACAAATGTAAGTACATATTACCGTGGAGACCGAGCCTCGGACGTGGTACGTAGTGTAGGACGTCCTCAGGCGCGTTGGAGTGATGATTTGCGCAAGACGGCTGGCACAATCTGGATGCTAGAAGCCGAAAATAGATCTAGGTGGCGTGCAATTGCAGAGGCCTATGTCCAGCAGTGGACTGCAACAGGCTGATGATGATGATGATGATGTACATATTAAAAGATAAAGTATTTTATCAAGGCCCTAAACAACTTTTAATCTGTTTCGATTGTCTTTAGTTTCTGTATCGATCTTTATTTGTTTTGAATTTGACTGTTGTAATGTATCATAGGTGGAAAGCTAGCCTGAGATTAAAACAATAGGTACAGTTTTGCATGTAGATAATACAGGTGCAGGAAAACAACCTGATTTTCCATAAAATATTCTTGGAAAAGGATTTAAGTAAGTAACGAAGTATTATATGTGCGAATATTTTATAAAATACTGAGCTTAGCGAAGCAATTTAACCACCAACGGGGTGGTTAAATTGCTTCGCTAGGTATGTATATCTAATTAAAATACCTACTTAATTGTTAATGAAAGTGTCCATTTACAAATTATTATAGATATATTTTTGTAACAACATTTTCGAATGGTCGTCCATAAACACAAATAGCAAAAATATTAAGTATAGTGCAAATGTACGGGATGTAGGTACCGCATTGTATCAGTCTATTTTTAAAAGTACTTGCTTCGGCAGTACATATACTATTTTTAAAACTTCCGTAAATTATCGACTTTCAGACTGGAAGCACAGAATACGTAATAGTAGGTACAAGATGGAAGTCGAACCACAGATAACGCAACTAATAATTTTGGAATACCAAGATAAGATGTGAGTTTTAGCGGGAACGCGGTTAGGAGATGTGTTGCTAAATTTTCATTTTTGTTAAACCTAGTTCAAATGCGTGTAAATTGTTTAATTTCGGGGGCATATTAATCAGTTTAGTTTCGTGAGAGTGTACAAGTTTAAATGAAAGTGAAAATCGGTGCAAAACATGGACTTTAGCGTTTTCTCGAAAGCTCCATGAACAAGCGTTGTAAAAAATGGCCCCCGTTTTACGATGTTTCCCTCGACTTAACTTTAACTATGACGACTTGACTGTTTCTATTCAATGCAAACAACTTCCATATATTAATAATACTTGACACGGGCTAATCTCCAAATGGAATAAGCCATATAAACAAAGAAGAAGAAGATAAGAAGTAGATATAGGAGTGACTGATTTGTGCATTTGTTAGCCATTTTTGTCCCTTGCTGAATAGCCCCCTTTTGTTCCTTTACAAATGCGGTCTAAGATATCGCAACATCTAGCTAGTTTTTTACGGTTCCTATTAAAAATACTTTCTTCAAAAACTTTTTTTTCTTTAAATAACTAAGTAGCACATGGTAGCACGTAGCACTATTGTTTCTTTTGTTCAAAATATCGAGCTGAGTACGATATTTTGAACAAGATATCCGTAGTTATATATTTTCAATGGATGTTCCATCCATTTGTGTAACTTAATTTTTGTCTGGAAATTGTTATAAGTTTTTGAAGGTCAAAAACTTCAACTAATAAAAAAAATACAAATTATAACATAGTACCTATATATACCATTTTTGAGGATATTCCAGACATAAAGGAAAGTTTCACAAATATTTCATCAACTAAATGTGAAAGTACGGTCATATTCTACTACATCATTTGAAATAAATAAAGTACATGATTTGTTTAATTACTTAGATTTTACAGAGTCTTAATCGCGTAATCAAGTAAAGTAGGTAATAATACGCGATTAATTAAGACCCGGTAAAATGTAACTTTTGTCATTGGTGTTGATGTTAACGTATTTTTTTTTCCTTTCGGTCGGAGAACAATATGCCCAAACGTATTTATTATTGTTGACAGCAAGCGCTGCTAGGTCCCGAGAACACGATCACTACGTGCCAGTTCTGCAACGCGTCCATCAAGACTGCTGTGAAATATACTACCACGGCCAGGACTCACATTGCTGCGGCACTTTGGTGCACTATTTGGTAAGTAATTAATCAACACTTTTGCGTTAACGCGAATTATCTGCTAGTGTAACTTTGAAGTGGCATTTAACCTCATTTTACATGATTGGAAGCGGCGATGGCAGCTTTTTAATCATCCTATCATATTTACAGAAACTGTATACTACTGTATGGCAAACCTTATTAATTATTATCATTTCACAAAAAAGTCTTGCAATGAGCTTTGAAGAAGAATCCATGTACCTAACGAGAAATAAATAAAAGACTTGCGTAGGATGTACTAAGGTTAATAAACTTGAAAAATGGCGAGCATTTTTCGTTCCAAAATTTCTTACAATTGGATAATATTTCGGTATTCTCAGGGATCGGAGGACCTAGTGCGGGTTTTTTCGTATAGCTATCACGTTTGTATGGAAAATTGATTAGGCGCCCCTAGCGGATGTAATGAGAAGTTTCCGTAGAAAGTTTCGCGTTAACGTGATAGTTTGCGTTTTTTCCACTAGAGCCCTTAGTATGAGTTTTGATAGTTTATCGTCTCGATGAAACTGGCAGTTTACTTCCATACATTATTTTAGTTCATAATAGTTACCGCTAGGGGCGCTGATGGAAAATGTATGAAGTAAACTGCCAGTTTCATCGAGACGATAAACTATCAAAACTCATGCTAAGGGCTCGGGTGAGGAAAATAAAATTAAGGAAATACGCAAATAAATTGTGTATGTGTATCATAGAAACTCGTACTGAATGTGTTGCTAAAGCGTGAAGTGTTAATTACCTATTTTTTTTTCCAGTTGCCTGTTCTGTATCCCATATGGGTCGGAATCATGCAAAAATACGGACCACTACTGCCCTAACTGCAACAGGTACTTGGGAACATACCAAAAATAGGCGTCGATGATCAATCAATATGGAAAACCAGCATTTATTGAATGTAATTAATTAATAAGAAAAACTAAAAAAAAAACCTACTTATGTTCATGTTTTATGTGCTTATGTTACGTTATTATTAATTATTATGTGCTTAAATTAGTTACGTAATGTACTTTTCCATTTTTATATTAAGTTGTATCTATTAATTATAATAAATGCAAAAGTAACTGCTTATTTGTACGGCAACACACAGGGTCATTGATTTGATGTCGGATTACGTTTCAGTTTGGGCCTGTGATTGGCATAGCCTAAGGGTATTTTAAGGAGCCGGAAATTCAAATATCACGACTTAAATGAAGGTAGAAAGACGTTCAGTGGAACGAGTTTTGATTTACTTAGTGGCTGCACTAACTACGTATCTTTACAAAGCCTATTCCGGTTCTGTTTTTCACAAGCCATGGCCGAAACCCCAACACAGTTATATTTTTAGCTATTAAATACCAAATTTCATCGCATTCAATTTAGTAAATTTGAAAGAATAAGCACAAACTTTTACATTTATATTTTAGTACGATAATTAGTTAAGTTTCGTACTATGTTATTCGTGATTCCGTTGGGCAGACGTCAATGCAACTTGTGAGGTTGGAGTTACCGTTCAAGTTGCTTGAGCAAATGAGCAACCTGCATGCATAACCAAATTGAATACAAGTTTTATTCGTATACTAGACAGTCAACGATTATTGAAAAGGACATCATGGGTACAAATATTGGCTTTAATTTGCACATTTACGTTCAACTCTCTCATACGACTTGTAGCTTGTATGCCAATTGCATGTAATATAACACGTTCAACGTATTGTCCCCGCAAGTTGCATACAAGACTTACCCGCGGAACAGTGGTTTAAGTATCCCTAAGTTGTGCATTTATTTACGCGAGAATTGTATGGAAAGTATGAAGTTTCGTATCACGTCCACTAGTTCCGGTATCACCTTTTAACATTGCACACAATTTCCACGTCTACGCAAATGAAAAAGCGTTTGCTTAATTAAGAAAAAAGAAACTCATACTAGAAGTACAGAAGCGACTCGCGATTGGTCGCGACTCGCACGATCGTGTGATAGTATAAGTGATTATAACTTTCATTTTGTAATTTTTCAGTTTATATTCAAATAAATATGATAATTTCATTTTATACTTGTTTCTTTTTCTATGAAATGTTCAAGTTCACGGGGTCTTTTCAAACCCCGAGTAAAAAGTCAGACCTGTTTTCTTGTTGGATTTAATAAAATATTTATATTACATTATACATAATACATTCTGTACAATTCATGATAATACAATCTGTATAATTCATGATATTATATCCTAATTTTATAAATAAAACTTGACAATAGTTTCCAATTAAAATACATACTGTTATTTAAGGGTCCGCAACAGTTGGGTTGGTTAACGATCACAAGTCAGCAAAGAATTCTTCCAGTTTAGATATTTCCGATGTATAAATACGGAAACTTATTTAATTCTACCTAATTCTACCAATAAAGAAATTAATAGTACCTCTCTGTACGCATAGAAAACTCAATAAATATGTGAGCCACCAATCTGACGTCAGGATGGCGGGTGTATTCCTTTTCTGGGCGAAATATCATTCGTCAATATTTATATTCACTGCCATATAAATCTACCTAATTAATACCTTACAGAATCGTACGTAGTAATCAAATTCAGGCAAAGGCTAGAGAGTAATTTTGAAAATAAAATTTCGAAACTTTAAATTTCTGCAATGTTGGTATTTGGTAATGGCGGGCGTGTCGAGAAACTGGGCTAAAAAAAGATTGTACTTTTTTATAATTATGGCCGTTTAGAAAGTAGCCAGTGTCAAGTATTATGTTATAATTGAATCGAATTGAGTCTTGGCGGGAACTCGTTGAGGAGATGTGGTGCTAAATTGTCATTTTTGTGAAACCTAGTTCATATGCGTGCAAATTGTTTAATTTCGGGGGCATATTAATCAATTTAGTTTCGTGAAGGTGTGCAAGTGGAATGAAAGTGAAAATCGGTGCAATACATTGACTTAGTGTTGTCTCCAAGGCTCCGTGAAGATTGTTTGTAAATGGCCGCCGTGTTTACAAATGATTACCTAGACTTGACTTTAACTATGACGACTTGACTGTTTCGATGCAAATAACTTGCAATATATTAAAATACATGACACTGGCTAATTTCCTAATGGCCATAATCGGTTCACAACCGATAAGAAATAGAATCGAATTACTCTTATGTTAGCCATTTGTTTAGTTTTAATAAAGAAAATGTAGGTAGGAGAACGTAGGTTGATTTTTAATCATGAAACTTCGAGTAGATTAAAAGCAAATTCACCTCACGTTCAAAAATAGAATGTCGTTGCAGTCACTTCATAGTTGCGACGCGGGTTAGTTCGCTTTAACCCCGTGGCGTCGTTTTGCTTTCAAACACTTCGGAAAGCTAGAATCTATCGTAGGGAAGCACCAGTTTAGTGTTCGCGTTCGATAATCGCGTTTGCCCGCGGATTTGGACGAGGTCTGTCGGCTGCTGGCGAAGCAGCCGCTTGGAGTCCTGTTGGTTTGTGCTACGATCGTGGGTAAGAACGGACCGACGGTGAGTTGACAATCCCTAGGGAAGTTCGAAGGTCGCGTTTCGTGTGCACCCTGCGAGAGGAGACTCCAAAGAAATCTAGGTAAGTGGATTCTTCTGTTAGCACCCCGACAGATAGTGCCTTTCGCTCGACCTTTGATCGCGGTACCCATTTGTGCAAAGAACATTTAATTTGCGTGCTTTCCTAATCATAAATAATAATTACAGTCCGCTTTTATATTGTACACCATTTGACAAGTACATTTTTTATTTACGAAATAAAGACTATTGACTATAAAGTCAATAGTCTTTATTTCGTAAATGATAACGATAACTTGGCTGTTTCTATAATGCAAATATTATTATTTGCATGATAGAAACAGCCAAGTTATCGTAGTTGAAAGTGGAGTAAGTGTAATTAATAAAATTAATATTTATTTTGTTAAATAATTAACGCGGTTAATAACAAAGAATTTTACATGAAGTTTGAGACATCGCGAAAGTCCACGTTTGGTTTTCATTACACTTGTACACTTTCAAGGAATTAAATTGATAAATTATAGTAATAGTAGTATAAATTATACTACTATTTTAAAAATGTACTTGTCAAATGGCTAACATAAGAGTAATTCGATTCAATTATAACATAATACTTGACACTGGCTACTTTCTAAACGGCCATAATTATAAAAAAGTACAATATTTTTTTAGCGCAGATTCTCGACACGCCCGCCATTACTAAATACCAACATTGCAGAAATTTAAAGTTTTGAAATTTTATTTTCAAAATTACTCTCTAGCCTTTGCCTGAATTTGATTACTACGTACGGTTCTGTAAGGTACTAATTAGGTAGATTTATATGGCAGTGAATATAAATATTGACGAATGATATTTCGCCCAGAAAAGGAATACATCCGCCATCCTGACGTCAGATTGGCGGCTCACATATTTATTGAGTTTTCTATGCGTACAGAGAGGTACTATTAATTTCTTTATTGGTAGAATTAGGTAGAATTAAGGTAGATTTGAGCCACATTAGATTCATGATAATTTGCATTTGTACACCCGCCATTCTGATGCACACTGTTGGTCAACACTAGCAAGTCTATAATAGTCTTTCCAATCTATCACTTAATTTATGATTAGAAAAACTATCGAATCACAGCCGGAGATCCTTTCTTCTCTTCTTCAAAAAGTAATATAAGCTTGCAACAACCTGCCCCCCTATCGCGTAACTCCCGTCGAGTTCAACTCGTCGTCGATTTGAGAATACGGCGGTACTGTCGATAACGGGGTTGGTAAAAGCTAACGCGCAAGGAGCGAGCAGATATTGGCGACGTTAAAGCCATAGACAATTTGTGCTCATTATTTGCGCGGTAGCTTTTTCCAATCCCGTTATCGAAAGCATCAAATTCCCAAATCGACGTCGAGTTGTACTCGACGGTAGTTACGCGGTAGGGGGGCTGGTCAGCGAGTCTACAAGGAATCCTTCTAGTCTACTTCTAACATATAATTAAGAAACTTATCGACCCGCAAGTAAAACGGAGACTATTTCTTTAATCAAGCGACGTATTGGTTGGCGAATGCTCGCGAAAGTCTGACACTGTGGTTGTATGTCCTAGCTGTTCTTGAGGTCTACTACTGCTACTGAGAATTCTTCCAAATCTACGTATAATTAAACTATCGACTCACATTTCACAAGAAGAAATACGCTTATTGATAGAGATCCTTCCTCCTCTTCTACCAAGCAATATATCGGTCAGTAAGCGCTTGCAAGAGCTTAGGAAAAGTGCAGTAGACTCTCGCCGAATCAGACTGTCTGACCAGTCAGTGGCAGTAAACATCTTGTTTTCTTCTTACTTACAATTTTAAAGTAGGATAACTATTTGACTCTGTTGCCGACAGCACGTACTGGCCGCTATACGATACTATATTTGAATTTTATAAAACAATACTTTTGATACCTATTTTTGTTTTTAACTTAGTGAGTTGACAATATAGCTTTAAAACGATTACCTGGTTTTTCTGGAATTTTTACTTTCTTGAGAGTCCTGCAGGTCCTGAACGACTCTTCAACCTCGCTGCTTCCATCGCTAGGTAAAAAATTCTATCTTGAATCTGTTAGAAGGCTCGATGTAGTATACATTACTTTGTTTTACCCCGTTATTTAACGTCACATATTTGACAGTTGTTATATGATGTCACTTTGATCTGTCTATATTTTTTCTTTCTTCCCTTCCGGAAATGGATCTTCTATTGTGAACACTCGTTACTTGATAAGTCTAAGTTAAATTACTTTTAATCTAATTAATCTATAAGTAATTTCATTTGTGCCATTGTATGCTGAGAAATATATTGGCTGAATTGACTAAAACCGTGTTATTTCGATTGCTTGAAGCCATAACACTTAGCGCATACAAACTCTGTCTAAGAGAATTAAGCAACAAACAGCGCTGTTTGTTTGACCTTTAAAAATCTTCAGTTTTCAGCTTCAATTAACAAGTAGGTATATTGAGTGACATGGCGCGGTAGGTATCTGGCTGGAATCAAGCAACATACTGGGCGGTGAGGGCTCTCAGTAGCCTGGCCCGCCTGACGGCGGCCGCCTCGCGCTGTATGTCCTCGCTGTTGTTGGCGTTGAGCTCGAGCGCGCCGGCGGCGGCGACTGCACGCGCGCGGCGCCCCCCCTCGCCGCGCCGCGCGTGTAGCGCCACGCACACCTCCAGCAGGGTGCCGTCCCACACGCAGCCGTAGTAACCGTCCATCGCGTCTGACGCGTTACCCGTCTGTTGAACCGAACATTTCTGTTATAAATAAATGTATACACTTATATGCTTATACTTGCTTTACTTATATTTACTTTTAATGGCCTTTATTGAGTGTATTTCTATTATTTATTTATTTAATTCTTTCTTTTTTTGGTTCTCAGAGGATCAAGTAAATGTAGATGTAATATGCGAAGACTTGTAAATGGTGTTGAGTTAATTAATTTATTGTTACTTAGTTTTAATTCACTGTCTGTTTTCCAAATAAAATAAAATAAATAATAAATATACTTATACTACGAGTAATATTATAAACGCGAAAGTTTGTATGTAAGTATGTATGTATGTATGTGAGGTTGTTACTCTTTCACACAAAAACTACTGAACCGATTGCGATGAAACTTGGAATATAGGTAGCTGGGGACCTGGATTAACACATAGGCTACTTTTTATCCCGATATTCCCGCGGGAACGGGACTTACGCGGGTGAAACCGCGGGGCGCAACTAGTAAATAATAAATCCTGTGACGAACACATACAGCGTCATCTAGCCCCGTGGTAATCTGCTAAGCTTGTGTTACGGTGACTAGACAACGGATATACTACTTATATTTATTTTTATTTTGTGAATACATACATATTATACATAGACATACGCCCAGACCAAATACAAATATTTATTTTTAAGCATAAATATTTTCACCCTGCGGGCATCGAACCCGCAACCTTCTGCATTGCAGCCAAGCGTTCGCCCGACGCGCCACAGAGGCCGTCAAAAGGTCAAGAGGTGTTATACCTACATTTATATATTTACTTTCACCCACGTAAGTCTCGTTCCCGCGGAAATATCGGGATAAAATGTGGCCTTTGTGTTATTCCCGGTATCCACCTACTTATATTCCAAGTTTCATCGCAATCGGTTCTGTACTTTTTGCGTGATTAAGTAATAATCATAAAAACATCCAAACATGCACACTTTCACATTTATAATATTAGTAGGCTAACAGGATTTCTCATTTGCGTACATATCGACCGAAGATATTGACATGCGCCTTGTTCAGGTATTGCAGAGACAAAACAAATTTATGAGATAGTTAGATCGAGGAGGAATGGGGGGGAAGTGATAGGGGTGTGGGGGTGGGCGGGGTGGTAGGAGAGGGTGGAGAACAATTTTTAAAAACTTAACAATGTCATACTCTAAATTAGATTATGCCTATATTTAGGTAACATTGACATTATTGTTATTTATAGTATTATATTATTTAAAGTATTATGTGTTTTTGTTTTTGACGCGTTTGAACGTTGTCATGATTTTTTATTTTTGCAAAACCTAGTTTTATTGCGTGTAAATTGTTTAATTTCGGCGGCATGTTATCAATTTAGTTACGCGAAGTTCAACGTGTGTAGTGAAAATAAAAATACCAGTGCCAAACACGAAATTAGCACGTTACAACCAAATTTTAATGTTCCATGGGGGTTGGAGAAAAATCGTCGCCATTTTTTCTGCAGCCTTCACGCATTGAAAATTATTTCAAACGATTACAGTATAATAGTAGTGGTAGTACACTATTAGTACGTGAAACTGGCTAAATTGTCCTATATTGCTGAGAGAAAGCCATAACTAAGAAAATGAATGAATGAAAGTATTAAGGTAGTTATACGTAAAGAAAAAAAATACAGATATCGATGAGTTAAACGGATGTGAAACATCATTCATGAGTGAGTGTAGGGCTTCTACTCCTCCTTTTCATCTGAGCTGTGTTCCCGGTTACATCCCATCGGGTGTAGCTCCCAAACATCTCAAGGTTTGCTAAACCCCAGATTACTTGGGGTCAGCACAGTATGCAGCTTATTATTTTTTATACCTACTGTAAATTGTTCTGACAATATTTTTACAGTCGGTCGCTTCGCTGACACGAACCCTTCTAGGGACCAAGAAGTTTATCCGCCACCGAGCGGGGAGAATTCAGGGTTTCTTAGTCTCCCCTAAGATCCCTTAGTCTCCTTTTACGACACTCACGGAAGAGATGGGCGCGGCCACGGCGAAGGATCAGCCTGGCTGACTATATATACCTATATTTACATACACGCGGCGTGCAGTGCTGACTGACTATATAGATAGTATAGCTACATACCTTCTCCGCTAGACACTTGAAGGCGGTGGTATAGTCGGGGTCGGGTGGCAGCTGGCAGAGCGCGGCGGCCTGCGTGGGCGCGGCCACGGCGAGACAGCAGCGCGCCGCGCGCCGCGCCGCGCCCGCCTCGTCCGCCGCGCGCCGCGTGAAGTGCTGCGAGCCGGCCGTCAGCGCGCACAGGTAGCGACGTAGAGCAGCCGCCCACCGGCATGCGCCCATTTCCACGTCGCCGTATAGACGCAACCTAATAGAAACACAACGTTACCATTGATCGGCGTTATGAAACGAAGTTTATTAAATTTTCAAAGAACCGCGCAAGGAGCAAGCAGAAATTGTCGACGTTATTGCCATAGACAATTTCTGCTCGCTCTTTGTGCAGTAGCTTTTTCCAACCCTGTTATCGACAGCATCGTATTCCCAAATCGACGTCGAGTTGAACTCGACAAGAGTTACGCGGTAGGGTCCCTTATTGGGTGGAAACAAAGAAAATAAAGCCCACGGACCATATATACAAAGAGGAAGGCCTTTATCAGGAAGGCCTCGTGACACTTTTAGACGTAAAGGCCTACTTACGAAACTAGTTTGGGGTAGTTTAACTACGTAATTTGACTACGTTTTTGATTCTACTACGTAGTAAAGTCAACATAGACCGAAGCAAGCAGTTTTGCTATTGACCTGTAGATGAAAAATCAAAAATTGTTCATAGAGAAATCTGAATACAACATTTCTACTCTCTGTTTGCTCTGTGATTGATAATATCATGTATGACTACTATATTTTTGAATCTGTAAAGAACTTAGAAAGGCCACTGCGGCCAGTAAATCAATAAAGGCCGACTTACCAAGAGGTGTTATATGGATAGTATACCAAGCTTCTTTCCAACAGATCAATCAACGATTCAACAACATGCTTCACGTTATAGTTGTTCACATTCGATATGTTTGAAGGCCAGAGGTTGATATACTCCGCTGTGAGTTCCAATGAGTTATCATCTATGAGTAGATTGTGTATTCTTGCGAGGAGAGAGAACATAACGCTGATGGCTATTGGTTCTCGTAACGTTGCAAGGAAGGCGTTGAATGAGTTGCGCGCTTCGGAAGTGTTCGGGTTATCTCGGTTGTGAGGCATTCCGCTTACGTTGCGTTTCACTGCTACCGCTGATGAGTTACTGTATACTGATAATGCTAAAACAAAAATGGTTAATTACTACACTACTCCTTGATTGATGTGAGGCAAGATCATCACCTTATCATTAACTGCCATAAGTTTTACAACTTCTGTTGTACTGTTTTTGATATATTTTAAAGTGTTTCCTGTCGGGTGCGAAATTTTTGGAAAGCATTTTCTTTAAGTATAACTTCTGTACTTATAATGAGGAGGAGAGGACACAAAGTCGTATGACATCTTGCAGTCGATCTTATTAAAGGACTAACGGTCGAATACAAGCTAAGCTAAAAGCTTACTCTACATTTGAGGGCAACTTAAACAATTAAACAGCTCTCAAAATCCAAAATTCCCCTAACTAATTTTAAATTTAGAGTTGCGTTTGTATTCAGCTAATAAGACTGATCCTGATTCTAATCCTTATCCAGTAGATCTACCTAGCTACATATTTCAATGTAGCTAGGTAGATCTACTGGAGTGTTAGAGGAGTGAAGTGGAGTGGGTGTGGAGAGTGGTGTCGGGAGTGATCTGATACATACCATAGTCCCACAAAGGTCTCGGGAATTTTCTGCCACCTCTCCACCTTTGGAGTTCGAAGCAAGCGGCGCAGAGTGCAGCAGCTAGCTCCCCAGGGCCAGTACAAACACTCATACCTTCCCATTCACATGAGTTTACCAGTAAACACCAAGATGCTTCTATAACCTGAACACAGAAATAGGCATAAGTAGATAATTATGATTTCGAAAAAAAAAACGCTAAGAGACGTTTTTCTCCAACTGACGTTGATTGCAGACTAGCAGATTCAGTTAAGCATTCAGAGAGATTCAGTTAAGCATTCAAATAAATGTTATGTTTAATATGGCACGACAACGCGTAAATGACGAAAGCAGCGGATTTTCCAAAAAGAATAGTTTTTTTTTTATGCTTGACCGACGTCAGTATAGGAGAAAATCAAGCCTTAAAATATTTACCTGTGGCCTTGGTATAATTCCATCACTGGCGTTAATGGCAGCAATGCAAGCTTTACATTTGGACGCCAAAACTTTCAAGTTCTGCCGGTGGTTTGGCCATTCGCTGAGCACAACATTGACTTGCAACAGCAATACTTCCCATGACAGTAAACGACATAGCCGATATAACGTCGGATCGTTGTCAGTATCCAGCTGACTACGAACTTCGCTTTCTAGAACAGATAGTAGCGAAAGAGCTGCTCTAGCGCAGCCCGCTTCAGCTCGTGCTCTTGCAGCTCCCGATACTACATATCCGAAGTCTTGCAAAAACCCTCTTGGCAATGATACCAAGGCATTGCCCAACCCACCAGCAGGTTTCCAAGAAGGACTTAATTTCCAAAGAGGTGATGCTGGTGCCATCTTTGCCAACTTAATCAGACACATCCTGATATAATCAGCTGTCGAAGCATCTATTAGCTTCTTCTTTACTTTTCCAATTTCGATCTCTGGAGTAGACTTGTATTCGAAGTCTGGCAATTCCCAATCGTCAGTTAGCAGTTCGCGAGGTAGTTCCATGTTTTCGTCGTCCATGTTAATGGGGTCATTTATTATTGTCTGCAACTGCTCGTTGGTTATCAGCTTCTTCCTTATTCTGTCAGCCGATTCACCAACGTGTTTCTTCAAGTACTCATCGATTCTGTCTATTGGTAAACGACACTGAGATGTCGCTAAATGTAGGAAGAACATTCTTAAGTTGTCCCAATCGGATTCTGACAAATTAGAGGTAAGTACCGGAGCTAGTGCCCAAAAAAGGAGATCAAAGAACTTAATACCGACTGTTTTGAATTTATTGAGGAAATCTGGTTGAGTTGAGGGTATACCACCGTCTAGCGCATATCTAACAGCATTCAAGGCGGAAACTCTATTTAGAAGATCTCTTGCTACAGTGAACGCACCACTGGAAGCAGATCCCTGTATGTCTAGCTCAACCACTTGTCTGTGGATCATAGAAATCTCACGAGCCAAGTTATCAGCTTGTAGAACAGCTATAATTCCAGCATAATGATTAGCAACAGATTCTTGTAATCTTTGTAAAAGTGATGGTTCCTCATTTAAAAGTTCATAGCCCAAATTTAGTGCTCTTATATAGCCTAAAATATCATCTTTTGCCATACTAGCATAGTAAAAATTACCCCAGGGCATCTGTTTACCAAAGGGACCATAACCATAGATGGAAATTTCTCTTTCTAAAAGATTGGAATTTTCCCTGCAGCCTAATATATGTTTTTTGGCAAGGTCATGTTGGCCATAAAAGAAGTAATTATAACACAGGTCAAAATGTATTTGCATTGTAAGCTCATACTGGCTTATTATGGTGTCTCCTATATTCCAGTTATGGTTCATATCATCTGAGTCTTCCGTTAAATGAATAAAAGCTTCCATAACAGGTACTTGAATTTTCTGGGATTCTCTACGATCTGCTGTTGCTACATCATAAAAAGAAAGCATGTCTTCTAAGAATTTGACACTGTTTGCACGAGATGATTCACACATTCTTAGGATTTTTTCGAAATTTTGATTGAGTGGTGCATAGGCGTTGTCACCTTGTATGCCTGGCCTAAAAAAGATGAAAAAAGTTTAATCAATACAATTATATCTTTGTCTTAATACACCGAAAATATACCTACTCAATACGGAATACTTACATGTGAATGTAAGACATTTTGTTAGGCTTTGCATAGAGTGCAGATTTGACAGGAAACCTAATAATCCATCTATGATAGAGTGTCAATGCAAAACGTACTTGAGGTTGTTGGAGTAATTCTTGAGGTATTTCCTAGAAAATAAAACAGTATATGTTCATAAATTGATTGAACTAACAACAAACTGTAAATTTGTTAAACATCATTAAACAAGGCCATGCCAATAGTACTTTGATTCGGAAGGATTGAAAACATATTTTGAATTGATCATTACCTGAAGTGGTATACTGAAGGCTGTGTCAGTGGTCATGTACACCAGATCTTGCATGAGCTGATGTTGACTTGGGGGAGCAAGTTTTGTCTCAAATATATCTGGAAAGTAAAGTTATTTTACTGTATGA
This sequence comes from Idaea dimidiata, assembly GCA_949358125.1. Classification (NCBI taxonomy): domain Eukaryota; kingdom Metazoa; phylum Arthropoda; class Insecta; order Lepidoptera; family Geometridae; genus Idaea; species Idaea dimidiata. Next base: position 8,390,204 of record OX442338.1, read on the forward strand.
AATATTAGGTATTAAAACAAGAGCAAGACAAATTTAGTAGACCTGCAATAAGATGAGAAATTTTGAAGTATATTCCATGCCGGAAAGGCATTTGAAGTGCAGATGCCAGTATTCCACTTTTATTATAAATGTGAAAGTTTGTGTAAGTTAGTAAACAAGTATTTTTGTTACTCTTTCACATTTAAACTACTGTACTGATTATGATGAAACTTATATGCATGGATGCAGATAGCTGGGGATCTGAATTAACACATAGGCTACTTTTTATCCTGATACAGCATAATGGATTATAATATATTGAGATAGTGGCATTTACTGGATCCGTCCATTTAAGTATATGCAAAGAGCATCATTGTATTGGAGACAAGCCACTGACGTATTTTAACATTAAGTTATGAAAAAATAAACAATCATCATACAAATAACATCTGGAATAGGTAATCAATCATGTTTGTTGATAAGATTGGTAAGTACTACTACACACCTAGGTTCCAATGTAAAGAAGCAGCGACTTTCAAAGCCAGGATCTTCAATGCCAGTTGTTTCCGAGTATACTGAGCAGGTGCAGGTGTAACGGCTGTTGGTGGGGTCGGTGGAGCATCCACATCCACTACACGCTCACTTGTTGGCTTTGAGTTGCCATTTTTTGAATCGATTGACAGGAATTCCTCTATTAGTTCGCACGCTGATGGTTCTGGAAAGTATAAAAGCCAAACTGATAACTAAGTACTTGCTTGAATTGACTAATATGTGCATAGTGGGAAAAATTGGGTATCTAATTGTATTTCACTATTTAAATATTTTAACTGCCAGCCCCTTGGTTAATGTGATGAGGTTTTAGCTAAGCAAAGGTGTGTAAGTCAACTAATAGTAGGTAAGTAAGTAATTGACCATTTTATCTAAATATTAGATAAATACAGTGCAAGCCACTTTGTGCCCATCGCCTATCCCACCCTCCCAGCCTATCAGCCTTGCCTAGAGGAAAGAACTGGTATTTTGTCTGGAGTTAACTAAGCCATGGGTTTCTCACAATGTTTTCCTTTACTGTAAGAGCGATGTTTAACGCACATAACTTTTTCGCAAGAAACAAAACATTGTTGCGCGGTCAGCCGGGATTCGAATTCAGAATTAAAGTCATCTACCACAAGACCAACAACGCTCTAGCATAAAACCACCCTTTTTGTTTGCCTGCCTGATTTGAAGGTTATGTTAGTTTGCTTTCGTGGAATACTAACCTGGGTTGTTCTTGTTGAGGTGCTTTTTGAGCAAGTTGGGGTCAAGAAGGAATTCAAACCAAAATATTGTGTCAGCCGAAATGGGTACTGTGCCCGGCCGCAACAAATCTACATCCATATTGTTACTGAAGACAGATTTCGGGATCTTTATATTACATAAAACTCTAATTAAATGATGATAGTGTCTAATTAGTAAGTCATAGATATTTATTTACGAATTAACATGAATTTCTTTAGATTTATGAAAAGAAATCAGAATACAAGCTAAGACCAAAATAGCACATCTTTCAGAAACTGGCCGAGCTGACTGACAGTGACAGACAATTGACAATATTGCCAAACAAAGTAAAACTAAATAGTTTAAAAAATAAAAATAAATATCCTACCCAAAGAATTTCGTACCACTGCAGGACAATACCACAAAGTAATAAATTAAATACGTGTCGCACTCGGGGACTGCTGCGGCAAAGCTATTGCATAGCATATTTTTTTGCATAGCGGGTGCCGTATCGCTATGCCGGTCGGAATGGGGGTGTTAGGTTTTCGTTACGGAATTTCTTGATTCGGTCGCCGCGCTCAAAGCCCGCGATAAAAACTATGCAATAGCTTAAAAATATTGCAGGTTATATGATGTTTGATGTTTGAAATAAAACAAAGACATATTAAAAAAAATTATAGTGAGGACTGATCATGGACTGATATACTAACAACTTCTTCTTCTTTAATATGGCTTTTCCATTTGGACATTTGCCAGTGTCAAGTTTTAATAATTATTTGCAAGTTATTTGCATTGAACAAAACAGTCAAGTCGAGGGAAGTTATTTGCATCGAAACAGTCAAGTCGTCATAATAAAAGTCAAGTCATTGCAAACGGGGGTCATTTTTTACAAAGATTGTTCACGGAGTTTTGGAGACAACGCTAAAGTCCATGTTTTTCACCGACTTTCCCTTTCACTACGGTACACCTTCACGAAACTAAATTGATAAATTATATACCTCCGAAATTAAATAATTTACACGCATTTGAACTAGGTTTCACAAATTGAAAATTTAGCAACACATCTCCTCAACGCGTTCCCGCCAAAACTCAACTAACTATTTCTTAACTTAATTAGATAAAAATAACGCGAAAACAATAAAAGTTTCTAAAATGGCTTCTTTCTTTTTCTCAGTTATGGCTTCTGTCAGCAATATAGGACAATTTAGCCAATTTCTCGTACTATTATTGAACTACCACTATTATACTGTAATCGTTTGAAATAATTTTCGATGCGTGAAAGCTGCAGAAAAAACGGCGACGATTTTTCTCCAACCCCATGGAACATTTGTTTGTAACGTGCTAATTTCGTGTTTGTAACGTGCTAATTTCGTGTTTGGCACTGGTATTTTTATTTTCACTTCACTCGTTGAACTTAGCGTAACTTAATTGATAACATGCCGCCGAAATTAAATAATTTAAACGCCATAAAACTATGTTATGCAAAAATAAAAATTCAGGACGACGCGGCGACGTTCCACTAACGCGTCAAAAACAAAAGTTCCTTATAATGGCTTACTTTTCTAAAAGCGGCAGCACTAAAAACAATCTAAAACTGATTTTGACAGGTATAGTGACAGTAACGTATTTGTGTAGGGTATTAGGGTAAGCGCTAAAGGGCAAGGCATTCATTTTAAATATGCTGGAATAAAAATAAGGCGGAAAATTCAAAAATATTGGGGATGTCATATCCCCAATAAGTTTAACATCGGGGCGGTAGCACGGCTGATCGAGGCGGGCGCTTTCTCATTTCTAAATACATAGATATTACAGCACCTCTAATTCTTTCTTTACATTTGGATTCTTTTTCTATCTCATGTTTGTAAATAATTCGTTAATACTGTGAATAACTACAATATCCTATTTTCCGCAGCACAGTTCAATAGGTATAAAAGTAGGTGGGTACCACACAATAGTAAGATTACCAAGGATGAATCTGTCATTTTGTATTATCACCTGTTGTTAGGAATTAGATCGTACCTACTAGCGGTTGTTTGTGTACCTTTCAGTGCGACCTGTGCGTTATCTCTGCGATAACCAATAAATAACTTTATCGATAGCTACACTGATGTTGCCACTTCGTGTGTACACAGTTGTGTAATTGTTTTAGTTATTCAAAAACACAAATAAATCAATAATATTAGGTCTCAGTTATTCTACAGTTAATATTTCGCAGATTTGTTGTGTTTTTTGGTGATAGTGTCATTTTTATTGGCAACAGTTTAAAAACAACAAGTAAGTCGTTCTAAAGTAGGTACTCAATAATGCACTTTTAGTAAATAAAATACCTACTTCCATTTAGATAGAGCTACGTTTAGGTTTTATTCAGATACAATAAAAATAACTAAAAAAAAATAAAAGTAGTTACGATACTTTAATTTGCTTAGTTACGTTAGAGTCCTGCCTACCGTATCTAAATAGTACCTACCTACGCTTAATTAATACCTAAGTCCATGCGCTGATGTGTTTTTTTACACGTGGAAAAGTAGGTACGCACTTGTACTTACTTAATACATACCTTCACGCATTGCCTTCACGTATATTAGTTAGGTATAAGTAGTTTAATGGGTAGGTATCATACACTACAATTTAGCCGTGTAGTTGAAAAACTAAAGCGATCGTAACACGACTCTACCTAAGTAGGTACATGTCATTAAGTTCCCTTTGCTATATCCACACTACATCGAAATAAAATGTAGGTATACACGAATTACTTTCGATGTAGGCTGTAGATGTGGACAAAGCATAATGGAGTGGTGTGCATCAGAATGGCGGGTGTACAAATGCAAATTATCATGAATCTAATATGGCTCAAATCTACCTTAATTCTACCTAATTCTACCAATAAAGAAATTAATAGTACCTCTCTGTACGCATAGAAAACTCAATAAATATGTGAGCCGCCAATCTGACGTCAGGATGGCGGGTGTATTCCTTTTCTGGGCGAAATATCATTCGTCAATATTTATATTCACTGCCATATAAATCTACCTAATTAGTACCTTACAGAACCGTACGTAGTTATCAAAATCAGGCAAAGGCTAGAGAGTAATTTTGAATATAAAATTTCGAAACTTTAAATTTCTGCGATGTTGGTATTTAGTAATGGCGGGCGTGTCGAGAATCTGGGCTAAAAAAAGATTGTACTTTTTTTATAATTATGGCCGTTTAGAAAGTAGCCAGTGTCAAGTATTATGTTATAATTGAATCGAATTACTCTATGTTAGCCATTTGACAAGTACATTTTTAAAATAGTAGTAGTAGTATTGATAAATTATAGTAATAGTAGTATAATTTATAATTATGTATCATTATATAATTACAGTATATTATCAATACTACTACTATTTAAATTCCAATCCATCTTATTCCCATTTCTTTTACTAATTTATTTCCTTGAAAGTGTACAAGTGTAATGAAAACCAAACGTGGACTTTCGCGATGTCTCAAACTTCATGTAAAATTCTTTGTTATTAACCGCCAATTACACTCACTCCACTTTTACTACTATACCTTGGCTGTTTCTATAATGCAAAGAATAAATAATATTTGCATTATAGAAACAGCCGAGTTATCATCATCATTTACGAAATAATAAACTATTGACTTAATAGTCAATAAGAAATTTTATTTTATTTTAGTGCATTTTTCATTTACGAAATAAAGACTATTGACTATAAGTCAATAGTTTATTATTTCGTAAATGAAAAATGTACTTGTCAAATGGCTAACATAGAGTAATTCGATTCAATTATAACATAATACTTGACACTGGCTACTTTCTAAACGGCCATAATTATAAAAAAAGTACAATCTTTTTTTAGCCCAGATTCTCGACACGCCCGCCATTACTAAATACCAACATTGCAGAAATTTAAAGTTTCGAAATTTTATTTTCAAAATTACTCTCTAGCCTTTGCCTGATTTTGATAACTACGTACGGTTCTGTAAGGTACTAATTAGGTAGATTTATATGGCAGTGAATATAAATATTGACGAATGATATTTCGCCCAGAAAAGGAATACACCCGCCATCCTGACGTCAGATTGGCGGCTCACATATTTATTGAGTTTTCTATGCGTACAGAGAGGTACTATTAATTTCTTTATTGGTAGAATTAGGTAGAATTAAGGTAGATTTGAGCCATATTAGATTCATGATAATTTGCATTTGTACACCCGCCATTCTGATGCACACATGGAGTGGTGTAAAGCCAGTCAAGTAAATGATTAATTGATCATATTGAAAGTCAATCGATCAGTCGATACATAGGTAGCCAAAACATATCTAAGGGGATTTCAGCTATGCCTATATTATATTATATTATTATGCTATACTCAAGAGACAAAAAGCATTTCTATGAAGTTTGGAGAGGCCGAACGTCTACGTAGTTTTACTCTCAGGCAATCCATAGCGTAAAGCAGTCTACAAACCAGTTTTAAGTGTACCTACAGTCGAACTGTCCAGTTACAGTTATATAACGTGTGTGGGCAAAATAAAGAAGTGTACAGTTCGAAATATCATTAGATAAGCTGCCTACGCGATGGGTACTCATTATTTGTAACATTACGTTTTCAGTGGACACAAATGAATATCGTCAAATCGGTCAGAGTACCGATAACTCCGTTTGTATCGAGATGGATCTGTTGCAAGTGGGTTCCGAGCCGGTCGGCATGCGGTGCCCACATTGCCAAGAGGACGTGATGACGAGGGCCGTGTACAGGAGCACAACCATCACGCATACAGTTGCAATCGTGTTGGGTATATTGTTCTGGTAAGTCGACCGGGATTGTAATTATATGTAGGTAGGTACGTACGTATGTACCTACCTACATATCTACAACTAAAATTGATTACATACTGTCTTTGAACCCTTAATGACACGTTAGAGCGTTTTTAAGTTTAAGGTAACCTACTTAACTGACAGAGCACAATATCGATAAATAAGTAAATTTAACGTAAATAAACTTTGCATCCTGCAAAAGTGAAAAACAGTTCCTGTGTTCTATCGCGGATCCCCAACACTACAATCTCTGGGTGATAAGGTTTCCTCGACGTGCATCCTCGACTACATCGTCGCTCCTTTGGGCCCTTATTGTACTTACAATTAAAATGTCTCAGATGTGGTGTGGCTCAGCATACATACGGACTCAGAGGTAGATACTAGGTACTATTAGCTGAAAGAATTATAATAACAAAACCATTCACCTTCTAGTCTTTTAGAAGAGAAGCAGTGAAACATTTCATAATCAGCCTACACATCCAAGCTTCATCAGTTCCAAAATCAAATTATTAAGGAAATTACTCACCCACCTAAAAGCCGGAACAAAATTCGAAGGTTGTTGTTAGGACACACCATCTATGATAATAATCTAAGTATTCAATTAATAAAAAATATAAAATCGTCATAAAAAGGTAAAATACTTAGTACCCACTTTACCTACTTCCTCGTGAATCTAAATTTACACAAAGATAAGTAAACCGATATCACTCCATCATAGGTAGGTATGCCCCCTGATAGATAGGATTTAGTTAGATAAATGCCTACATACAATTATTGTTTATTATTTTGATTACCTACAATTTTGATGAAAATATTCAACCTGCTTGTAAATTATACGATAAATTTATACCTATGTAATGTACATAGTATTGATTAGGGTAGCCACGAGCTGAGCAGTCAATAAAATGAAATAACCCAGTTAACAACAGATACCTACATAATTAGGATACACGGGGTATAGGTTGGCTTTTTTCATATAAAAAACGTAGGTAACTATCATGTTTTGGCGGGAATGCGTTGAGGAGATGTGTTGCTAAATTTTCATTTTTGTGAAACTTAGTTCAAATGCGTGTAAAATGTTTAATTTCGGGGGCATATTAATCAATTTAGTTTCGTGAAGGTGTACAAGTGAAAATCGGTGCAAAACATGGACTTTAGCTTAGTGTTGTCCCCAAAGCTCCGTGAACAAACCTTGTAAAAAATGGCCCCCTTTTTACAATGATTCCCTCGACTTAACTTTAACTATGACGACTTGACTGTTTCGTTCAATGCAAATAACTTGCAAATATTGATAATACTCGACACTGGCAAATATCCGAAAGGAAAAGTTTAAAGAAGAAGAACTATCATGTTTGCATAAACGCTTAAATTGTTTATTAAAATTAATGAGCGCCCCTGGCGGAGGTAATGTAAAGCTTCAACATGATCGGGACCCTATATTTATTTACGAAGTCCACCTATTTATATATTTTTAGTTTTCTTACTGAAAACAGAAAAAAAAAATGCTTTGCTATGTTTTGTTTTATTGCCTACAGGGCTAAATTTTCAAATTAATAATTTAATTTTAATTTAGTTTTAATGTATACATTAGCCTGAACGTTGTACTTGTTTTCAAAATTTTGTAAATTCCCATTCTGGATACCTATATTACAAAATACATTTAACCTTATTCCCACTATCTTTATTTTAATGTATTTCTTTGCCCTACGGCTTCGGTACGCGAGCAACGCTACGACCCGTAGCAATGGAAATATCTATCTATGCTTATAATAAAGGAAGAGAGGCCAAAAAGTCTGTACTTGGAAGTAAATTTAAGAGGGCTTAGAAAAGTTGTAGAACAAAATTATATAATTTTTAAAATTCATGTCTGTCTGTCTGTTTATTTGTCGGTTCCTTATACAATTAAAAACTACTTGTCCGATTGAAAACCGCCGGGCACAGCTAGTCGAGAACAAGGTTGATATACTCACGATATTGGCGGCAGGGATCTCAATAATTACAAAACTTTCGGAAATACAATTTTAGTATTTTATTTTTCATTCTCTTATCTTCATTTTGGAACATTTTCGATTACACGATTGGTTAACTTTTCGAGATTTTTTTATCTAAAACAAATCGTTTAAAACCGAAATTTCATTTACTATAATAGCAAGTTATCTTGTTATTAGGAATTGTCTGATTTTACTCATTAAAATATTGCATAGTCGCATCTTACGTCCTTCTTTTACACATCTGAAATTTACTAGCCCTATCTCTGTCATGTCATTAGTTGAGTATGGGACCTTAAGGAGACACTAAAGTTGTTTTTTCACAAGATTGTTCTTTTTGCCACATTCTTTTGTTAGATTAGAATAAGGAATGATAAGAAATCTGCAGGTGGTCGGCTCCCATTTTCTACCTTGACGTGTACTCATTTTGTTTCAGGTGGCTATGTTGCTGTCTGATTCCCTACTTGACGAAGCGCTGGAAAAATGTCGAACATTCGTGTCCAAATTGTGGCAAATTCCTCGGTGTTTACCCTAGAAAATATTTTAGTTTGAAATAGGTAAGTATATTATGTATCTGTATAGGTATAACGTTTATAGAACACGTTCAGTCTAGGTAAGTTGATATATTGTTATTTCGGTATTAAGGCTATACGCGCACTGATAAGTCGCGGCTGAGACGCGTTATTGTAGCATCGCGAATTCCATTGATATAACCACAAAACAGGCTAATAATCTTGTGATCAATAATAATCAATTCGCACCGCTACGACGTTGACATGCCGAGCCGCTACTTTTCAGTATAGTAACATTTTTAACTTGGTTCTGTTTAGCAATATCATTACATAGTATAAAACAAAGTTGCATCCTGCTGTCTGGATGTTTGTACTACTGTTTTTTTTTTTAATTAAAAATAAACGTCTGAAATATAGATCAGTCAGTTGGTCAGTCAGTTAGTTTAGATTAGACATGGGGCGGGTACCCGGTTTGGATCCGGTACCCGGCGGATCCGGCACATTTTTTAGGATCCGGCCGGGTACCGGGTAATGGTGCCGGGTATCCGGCTCTGCCGGGTAATTTGATAGACCAAAAATAATGAGACATATTACACTTTTTAAATAATTTATTATGCTGAACACAAACGGTAATCATTATAATTATGTTTTGCTCACTAATTTATCAGAAAGAACAAAAAAAAACTAAACAGGACCGAGTAAATAATGAAGTTAGTGACAATAGTAGGGGACCGATAACCAGACGTTCAACTCGTGTCAGAAAGCAGGTAGTCCGATATGGACGCCTCTAACTGTCATCACCTACCCGCATTCTCCAGTCTCGTTAACAAGCTGGTTGGAATTACTAGCGAAATATCGAGCTCCGCGAATAAATTATTAAACATGGTAAATACCCCGTTATTAAGTAATTTTAACAGTAAATATATATTTTATTTTAATATTGGTAATTTAACATGGGTAAGTTGTGATGTAAGAACGCCAATTTTTCTGCGCGGTTAGTATTTAGGCGACTGCGTTTCTTGTCATAAATTAGCCCTGCTTCTGAGAACAGGCGTTCGCTGTATACAAAACTAGATGGTGTGCATAGATATTTCGCCGATACTTTTCACACCCCGCGGGAACATGCGCTAGTCAGCCGGTACGCGGCGATTCGAGCTATCAAAGACGCCAGCGCCACCTCTATTTCACTTCAGTTGCGCCTGAGCGGGCAAGGACACACGCGTCACGACGCGTTACCGCTGCCGGGTACCCACGAGTACCCGGCGCAGAATGTGTCGGGTACCCGTTCAGCGAGTACCCGGCAAAACCACTACCCGCCCCATGTCTAGTTTAGATCAGTCTTTAGCTGATCCCCGTGGGGACGCTTTAACATATAATAAATAGAAGCAGTAAGAGACGTGATTGTCTGTATGTTTGTATGTATGCTTAGATCTTTAAAACTACGCAACGGATTTTCATGCGGTTTCTTTAGTAGAAAGTGATTCAATTGGTAGGTTTATATGTATAACACAACCTGATAATCCCGCGGGATCGGAACTTGTGCGAGTGAAACCGCGGTTCACAGCTAGTATAACATAATACTTGTCAGTGGTAATAAAATTATTGCATGTTCGCTTAACTACAGTATGTACTAACTATAAACTATAAACAAAGTAGTGTTCGCAAGAAAATGTGATAACATTAAGATTTATTGTGCTAGACGGGTACCTAAATAAAATTATAACTTCTTGTAGGTACCTTTAATAACAGAAAACAAATGCCTCATTGAATGAATTATCTTGAATGTCAAGATCTACTTGTTAATAATAATAAGTAGAGTTCAAAAGTGGTTCTCCACTGAAGTAAAGTTAGCTCCTTTAAAAACATTAAGGGCTGATCAACTTCTTCCCTAAACACACGGGCTCTAACATATTCTATTTTAATCAAACTTCTTATTAATAAACCGCATATAGGTACCTACTCTTCGAATTTAAAGTGCAAAATCTACATAACTATCAAATATATAAGAAAATTAATATAAGTAGTATATCCGTTGTCTAGTCACCGTGACACAAGCTTGGCAGCTTACCACGGGGCTAGATGGCGCTGTGTGTTCGTCACAGGATTTATTTATTTATTTATATATCAAAAGAAGATTAGAAGGAGGTATCGCAAAAACAAAGTTTTTTTAAATGTTGTGGTGGGGAACCACTTTTTAAACTCGATTTTACCTAAGGAACGTTAGAAAATGTATGTTTGAGAATTCATATAGAGAAATTGTTTTTGTTGTACCAACTATGCGAACTGTACTGTACTTAAAATAAATAATTTTTGTATTAGTCATAGAGATTTCCAATTGCATTCAAAGTACGTAAATTTCACATTTTTATATTACCAACTGGTAAAATTAAACAATCAAAAGCACTTTCAAATTACTTTAATTGAAAAAATTAGGCATATTTAGTTTAAGTTGAGTATAAAATATTTTATTCTATCATAGCGTAATAAATATATTCTATCACAGAGTTCGAAGAAGAAATTCGTACATATCATTTTCATTCACCATCCTATTATTTAAATTCTTAACAATTATCTTAAAAATACAAATGTCTTAAAATTCAATTACAAACTAACCCCCTTACTTTTAAACGATGATTAACAGCTGCATAAACCATGTATCGTTTGTCTTTTACAGCTACATGAATTTTAAACTTGACAGACAGAAACAAACGTTACATAACTTAGTCATTAGTGTTTTCGTTTATAAGTAAGAGGGTCAAATGTTTAACTCACTTGTTGCATAAAACGAAGGTACTCTAAAACATATAAAAACAATATTATCATGAGGGTACGTAGGAGCCGATGAAAGCTTTACACGAAGGACAGTAGTGGTTCGCCGTTTTACACGACTTCATGCAATACGGGATGAAACAACCGCAGCAACAACTGAAACGATCATAACAAAATAGATTAATATTTGAAATTAACAAGTCTAACTATGGCCAGAAAATTTGTATATGACACGTGATTCCCTGTGTAGGCCAGCGTTAGAGCAGTCACCTGGTTAGCAAAAGGACGCAGGTTTGAATCCTGTCATAGATTGTTTGTAAATATATTTCCTTGCTAAAAATATTTAAAATGCCATGAGCAAAAAACAAAAAGAAATATTAAGTGTAACTAGTAACAAGGTCCTCAGCCAACCCGGCCCCTAGAGTATCTATCCAGTGGATTTCTGACAATAGTGGAAATTGACAGGCACTATGCAGTACATTGCTGATTTGTGACGTAACGTGGTTATTACCGGTGATCACCTAAAAGCAGCAATGTACTGCATAGTGCCTGTCATTTTCCACTGTTGTCAGATGTCAACAAATAGATAATATGGGTTCTCGTTCGATTCTGTTTTAAAGAAAGTAACAACTACTAGCTCCGTCTCGCGGTTTCCCCGCGTAAGTACAGATTACGTGAGAATTTAACTCCACGTAGTTAGGGCTTACCGATGGGATGTAGCTTCCTGTTGATGGAAGAATTTTTGTAATCGGTCAGGGAGTTTTGGAGCCAATATCCATTACAAGCAAACAAATAAACCTTTCTTCTTTATAATAATAGTAAAGATATACAGGGTATTCTATTTCTATTAGGGGACGCCAGCGCAAGCACCAGACGGGTGTTCGGTCCTCTCATGTTGGGACCATTTCACCCAGATACAGGGTAGGTATGGGTAACTTGCGGTAACCAGTTAGGGCTTTACCTACAATCAGGACCGATGGCCAGCATTCAAAGTTATTAAACATTTATTTAGATTTTCAAAAGAATCACAATGTTTTTGACAAAGGTCCCCAATTTGTAAATTGATTAGAAAAAAAGGAATTACACTCTAGAAATAAGAGAAGACAGAATAGTATATTTTCCGAAAGTCTGTCCTGTTTCGACAACCCACAATTATGATGTAAGGAAAACGATTTTGATAATCTGAATGTGGTCATACACTTTTGATGCTGACTGTACTACGAAAAAACATTTTTACGGGACCTTTTCAAATTGGATCCTGTACAGATTTAGTTGATGATTCCATCAAAAGAGATAATCTTTTGGAATTACACCTACTAAGTCCAATGCTTTTAATTTTAAATTTCTTACGAGTGTGATTCTTATCTTGTCGTTTGATTCTGACCATCAAGGCCGAAAAATGTGATTATTCAACAATAACTACGTTACGTGTTGCAACTGCAATTTGCGATGTCTTTATGTTGCATAAAATATACCCACAATAAGACCAAGTTACATACACACATTCGATTTTGGATCCAATCTCAACCCAGCAGGTAGAGAGGTTCTACGATCAATTAGATATTACAGAGGCTAAAGGTTCACTTGTAATGTAACTAAAATTATATATTCCAATCTGATATACAAGTGATCGAATGCTCGCGGTGAAGGATCACTTTATATGATTGTATATTACTGCAATAAACACATATGGTTAAAATAGAGTCGAATACCGGAAACTAAACATCATACAAGAATGTCATAATACTTACGCGGCGAGAACACAAAGAGCTGCAGAAACGATATGTGTCCGGTTATTCGGTACATAATCAACTCTGGTGACAATGGTTTTGTTGCAATTGGGACAGGTGGTCCCAGTACGGCCTGGACCGAGTTTTAGCGGGGCGGAGCTCGATGTAGGGGGGTTGGTGATCACCGTGGTCCTAGCCGGTGCGCTGGGTATAACCATGCCTGGTGGTGGAGGCGGGTTGTTTCCGAAATAGGACGGTGGAGGCACTGGGTTCGGCGACGTCTGCTCGTACGGCGGCGGCAAACCCATTTTGTTCTCCACTGAAATCAGACAATTACTATTGTTATATTTTTTACGAGACCCACATTAAATCCTATGCGCGTACGTTTAGATTTAAAAGCATAAATATTTATAACACCAGGGTCGCCGTTCAATTTTTGTATTAAAAGTTGTGTTCCTACAATCATTTCCTACAGTAAGAACATTATTCACGTTGCGGAACGAGTAATTATAATTACTTAATGAAGATAATTAAAATCAGGTACCTATTATTATCTACCTAAACATGATGAATTGTTGAACAAATGACATACCATCTAACATGTAATAGTATGTAACACTAAACATTGCATATTGCGTAACGTGAAAGGTGGTTCACTCTACTGGTATACTGTAGGTCTGTAACAAATAGGCTTGAGCTACGCTACTGGCTAAGTATTACGCTTTGAATCTAGATCAAAAAGATGTAAAAGAGAAATGGAGAAGGATCTACGAAAGAGTAAAGAAGATTAGATTTCTTTATACCTACACCTATACTATTATTTTGTAATATTAACCACCAAAACCTGTCTTAGATATTATAAGTTTGCTTGTCAGTCAGTTCAGTCAGCCAGCTTATAAAAAACGAATTACTTACCTACCTACTCCAAAATGTGCCTATTTAAATGCAGTGATTTTGAATATTATTTTATATCGTAGGGCGTAGGTAATGAAAATTAGTTTAATAAAAAGTAAAATAAAATATCCGCTGTCCAGCAAAAAAAAATTCACCCAATTATTCGAAATCCACCACCTTAAAAAACCGTAGCCACAAGGGGTAGATTTAGAAAAGCGTGCGAAACTGTGTAGGTATATCATATTGTTACCGAATTCGCAAAAACGTGTGGGTAACGAGACTGATCGTGGTGGCGGTTCTGGTGGTTCGTTCACGGGCACTTGGGGGTCGGTAGATGAGGCTTGTGGATCAGTCGGGGAGACCTCAGGGTCTGCTGACTCAGACCTGTGTCGCCTGCCTTGTCGATGGCGACGCGGGCGCAATCGCCATCTCCTTCTGTGCCTACCGCGTGATCGATCATCTGATTTCATAAATTGAAGACGTTAATTGAGAACTTTATCTGGTTTTGCAATGGGTAGCATTTAGATGGAACCAGAAGGAATTAAGAGGGTCAGGTACTTTTAAATTACTTATAACAGATTTAATAGACAACATAGAATTAAATAAAGAATGTCTAATCGAAATAACTAAAGAACGACTTCGAAAATAACCCAGGAATACAGTTTTCTTTCAGAACAGAGTTTCTTTTGTTTAAAATTTAATTTTAATTGAAATAAAGATAAGGTGCTTGTGGTCTGTTGAGGAGATTCGAGTCGAGAACATTGCATAGATACGTAATTCCGAGATAAATATTGACGCAGATAGAGTACCGAAGTACCTATACAATATCCATAAAGATATTAGGTAGGTATGCAAACGTTGTCTAAGACTGTTGTATGTATTAAATGCTTGTCGTATCTTTTTACAAAAAACTATCGTAAAATGATCATGGAGGTTTAAAAGATTCAGGGCATGACTACGCCTACACTACAAGGCTTTATAAGCGGAAAGTGGTTTTACAAAACAATATGCCACGAGCACGCTCGGCCTTAGCATCTCGTAATTATTGAAAGTTCGTGTATAATTGTATATTGCTATATTATTACACATTTTAATAATGTAGAATGAGTAGGTATAGTAGGTGGATATTAAAAATGATGATTCATTATAAAACTGAAGGAAAAAACAGTTGGTAACTTGTTATTTTAACATTTTAAAAATTCAAGTAGTTACCTACCCACTACGAGTCTATACCTACGATAATATCGATTATTTATCGCCGTATTTATAGACAAGTATAGGTAATGTACGATTATGAGTTTCTCTGTAACATATTGATTTACATAAAATCACTTACAAGAACAATACTAGTCAAGTCAATACTTAGCTGAAATAATTATTACTCTGACGTGTCTATAAATACGGTTGGTAGACAAGTAATTTCAAAATACGATTACTGGTATCGTTATTTAAATTTAGTTAAACCAAATGCTAATTACCAACGTATGACATCATTTATTTTGCGAAATAGAGAGGCTATGAAAATATTTGCCAGTGGAATTTTATAACGATATTCAAAATAGATATTGATGCTATCGAGTCAGGGCCATTATTTAAATAATAGAAAGCGAAAAGTAATGTCCCTATAATGAGTTAATTAATATAGGTATCTTTTTGCTTCCAAGATATCTTACAAAATAGACAAAGCAGATGCTGCGGAAACAAATAAATTATGTATATGTACCTACCCAAATCAAACGTATCGATGCTTTGCTAATTACAAGCAGGTATATGACTTGCGGTCAAATTGTGTACAAAATTATGTGGGATGTTAAATTTAACTACGTTCAAGATTTTTATCCATTTGTTAACCTCATAGTCTCAAAAAGATTGACGTATTTTTTATCATAGTCCTAAACCTGTTTACTTACTCGTTGCGTCCATAGTACGTGATGAAATTCAACCTTCGACTTCTTTCTGATTTCTAAACGAATTGCGAACACTGAGTTGTAATATAAATAACAGGCACACGAAATTCTGCAGTTTAACAATTAAAACTATTTAATAATTATACGTTTTGAAATCGTTTTAACCAAACAATGATTTAACACAAATGTAATGTTTTGATCGACGAACGTTCGGATTCGTGTTTGTGCTCGGAGTGAATGCACTCTCGGTCTCGGTGTGCGCGTGCGCATTGTGTCACGATTTGAGGGAAAGAGACTGTGTCTCACAAACCTTGATGAGCGATAGAGACAATTGAATTAATTCCTACGTCATACATAGAACTTGCTTTTTAAGTTGACTACTAGTTGTCTAATTATAATATGGATCACTTATACCGCGTTTGAGTATTTTTTTTACAAAATAATTCTAGTTGAACATTCTATATCCTCAATTCAAAATAATTTAGTTATGTTTACTGGACAACTGGACATAGCGTGCAACAGCAACTGCATTGATATAAATATTGATTAAGTATCTAACACCCACAACGAAGTTATTGTTGTCAGCAAATGGACCGTAAAACTAATATGGTATGCAAATAGTTGTATACGGAGACCACCCATACTTTAAACTTGAACGTGCTACTTATATCTGTGACTTTTATTCACTAGTTGTGTCGATCTAGTGAAAATTTTCAAAAATCTGGCACATATGCACTCAAAGTCTTTTATGACTATAGAAAGTTTAAGGAAAAGTAGGTGTTGATCAACTAGTCACCACAAAACAAGGAACAAATAATATCTATACCAGTGATGGGCAAACTACGGTCCGAATGGCTTAAATCTGGATCGCGATTATCAAATTGAAAATCAAGTGCTAAGTAAAAATCCGCGGCCTGTAATAAACAATCACATAGGCACAAGTGGAAATAAGTAGCCTATGATATTACAGGTCTCCAGCTATCCATATTCGAAGTTTCATCGCAAAAGTAGTTTTTACGTAGACACAAAATCACATACAGATACTTGAAAACTCTCGCGTTTATAAAATATTAGTAAAAATTAGATGTACTTGGCCGCCATGGATTTTTGGCGTAAATATTGGCTCGCGAAGAAAGAAGTTTGCCCATCCCTGATCTATACCTATATATATATATTAGGGGTTAAAGTATGAAATTGCCGATTTGTACTGAAAATCTTAATTATTTATTTTTTAAATTTTTAACAAATTTATTTAATCAAAATAGTTGCCATTATTATCTATACATTGCTGCCATCTAATGGGAAGGTTATTAATGCCTTTGCGATAGAACTCCGACGATCTAGACTGCACAAACTGTGTGAAAGCATTTTGTACTGCCTCCTGGGAAGAAAACTTCTTGTCACGTAGATAATTGTCCAAATCACGAAAAAAATGGTAGTCCGTTGGAGCAAGGTCTGGTGAATACGGAGGATGACGAATGGTTTCTAAGTGCAGTTCCTGAAGGGTCAAAATGGTTTCTCGTGCTGTGTGAGGTCTCGCGTTGTCGTGGAGCAATAATGGTGAAGATCGATTCATGAGTCGGGGCTGTTTTACTGCTAGTTTTGTCAACATGGTTCGGAGTTCGGCACAATAGACATCTGCCGTAATTGCTTGACCAGATCGAAGAAAACTATAGTGAATAACACCACGCTGAGACCACCAAACAGTTACCATTACCTTTTTATTGGTAAGTTTTGCTTTAGGACATTGTTGTGGCATTTGACCTGGGGTCAGCCATTGCATTTTTCTTTTCCGGTTATCACAAAGAATCCACTTTTCATCACATGTTACAATTCGATCCAATATTCCTTCATTTCTGTACCGGTTCAACAAGGCAACACAAGTTTCAACACGCGTTTCTTTCTGCAGAGCAGTCAAATCATGAGGCACCCATTTTTCGTACTTTTTTATTTTATTGATTTGACGCAAGTGAGTCAATAAAGTGGGTAAGGTAACTTTAAACCATGCCGCTAATTCCTGGGTAGTTTGACTAGGATCGGCTTCCACTATCTCTCTTAATTCATCGTTATTCACCTGTGTGGGCGGTCTTACTCGTGGCTCGTTCTTTAAGTCGAAATTTCCATCACGAAAGCGTTTAAACCAAAATAGCACGGTGCGTTCATTAGTAGACCCCTCTCCAAACGCAGCATTGATACTGCGGGCTGTTTCTGCCGCGTTATTCGTATTCAAAAATCACTCGAATTTTCGCAGTATCCATCTTTTTTGTCTAAATTGAATAACAAAAACAATTGAAAGTCGATATTCAAATGTTTCACATTTTTTAAAAAAAGAACATCACAGAAACCATTTGAAAAAAGTTTCATTTGAAAACCTCAAACCATGAAGATGGTTCAATGTCAATTCAAAGAACCTATTGCAATAAAACGGCAATTTCATACTTTAACCCCTATTATTACTACTATCATAAGTCAAGTATCACGGGGCTATGGAGCCCCGTGACCTTTGGAAGGCGTGCGTGGAGCCGAAGCCAACACGTAGAGGCCCTTTTCAATAACAATTTTACTCGCAAACAATGAAGTGGACGAAGCCAACGATTATCCCTGTCTGCTCTATAAAATGCAGCCAAGGACAACCACCGGATCGGATAGAACTATTGAGGAATCTACGGGTCAAAACAAAATGGGCTATAGTGATGTGATGGTAGTGGATTGGCTACTGGGGTAATTATCTATGTATCTATCTAACTAAGTTATCCAACATCATTATTTTTACCATTATTTGTATCTACAACTAAAAAACGCAACGATTTTTTATTAATAATGGGTCTACCTACCTGTCTGTCATCGCTTTCTGCCTTGCTTTCTGCCAGACTAGACGTAATATCCGAGTATATAAACTTCAAAGTAGGTATGTGAGGATTATGTGGGGACGATTGACTCGTTCACGCAAAAACTACTGAGCCGATTGTGACAAAACTTGATGTAACAGGATTTTGGAATCAATCATAGACAAAATACTAAAATACTTTAAATGACTTCAAAAAAGGAGAAGGTTCTCAATTCCGCTGTACTGTTTTTGTTCGTAACCTCATAACTCTGCCGATCGAGGTCCGATCGAAATGATTAATTTTTCATTCGAAAATTTCTATTGTATTCTGGATTGGTCTCATCAAAATCTCGTTATGATCTGGTGAGGATCTTCCGAGCGATGAGCAGAATATCTCCAAAATCTATATTTATAAAATGCTTTTATTCACTAACTGATGGATCAACGCAAAACCTTGATCTAAATGCTATCCCGATATTTCTGCGGGATCGGCATATGCGGATGAAATTGCAGGTTTAACAATGAATGAGCA
Source organism: Idaea dimidiata (assembly GCA_949358125.1). Taxonomy (NCBI): domain Eukaryota; kingdom Metazoa; phylum Arthropoda; class Insecta; order Lepidoptera; family Geometridae; genus Idaea; species Idaea dimidiata. The sequence goes on from OX442338.1 coordinate 8,409,419, forward strand.
ACAAAGAGGCTATCCAACATTCGATTTGCTAGAGTACCTAGCTGTTTAATTTTTAAGTCAAAGACATTCATGTTCATGTTGGATCTACAAATTAAGACCCGGCTCCCAAAGAGAATATAATCACTACGTTTTACCGGCTCCTATAAAAAATATGTCATGAACGGCCCACCCACTTACCCCTACATCCACGAGTCACACGCACACGTATGCACTTTCGAACATTGCAACTTTTTTGATTTAGCGCCCTAGCGCGCGAATTTAAAATTTTCATTTATTTTTTCATAGGTTGTAAACCGATTATGGTCGTTTGAAAAGTAGCCAGTGTCAAGTATTTTATAATACGACCTCATTGGCGCCTCAGATATGAGGATTACTTCACAGACAATTTTTTCGCGGGACTTTTGTTCTTGACGCGTTAGTGGAACGTCGTCTTGAATTTTTATTTTTGCAAAATCTAGTTTTATTGCGTTTAAATTGTTTAATTTAGGCGGCATGTTATCAATTTAGTTACGCGAAGTTCAACGAGTTAAGTGAAAATAAAACTACCGGTGCCAAACACGAAATTAACACGTTACAAACAAATGTTCAATGGGATTGAAGAAAAATCGTCGCCATTTTTTTGCAGCCTTCACGCATTGAAAATTATTTCAAACGATTACAGTATAATAGTGGTAGTTCACTATAACCTAGTCCGAGAAACTGGCTAAATTGTCCTATATTGCTGACAAAAGCTATAACTAAGAAAAAGAAAAGAAAGTTTTTCGCGATTTCTCCATACAGCGAATGTAAAACTAAAAAGCTCTTTTCCACCTCTTAACATTATCTGATCCCGTTGATTTCTTTTTTGTAATTTTCTCATAGAGAGCTATGTTTAAGAATTTTCCTTATTGTTTCTTGAACGTTTTATATATTTTTTTAATAATAAACGTCTCGTACTTGGTTATAGATAGTAGGCGTTAGGTCAAATTAGAGGCCTTAGAGTGTCCTGAAAACTGTTACACTAGGTGGGGCACACCACTACACAAAAAGAAGAAAAGTTATAGTGTTTTTAGACTTAAATGGTTTTATAATTAAAATAAATTATTATTGAAATTTTTGTATTGAAAAAAAAAGGAAAGACGCGATATTGGACAAAGTTGGTGGTGCACCACATGGAAAAAAACCTTTTTCTTTTTGTATGGAGAGTCACGGGAGACATAACCCTAAGTGATTTCTACAACACAAATCATTCTGATTACACAATTTTCAAATTCTTCAGGGGATATGCAATATTTGTAGAATTGTGGAATGGTAATAAAAAGGTGAAAGCTCCGAGCACATAAAGTGAGGTGATGAGTATTTCCGTAATGATGAACAGAATAGCATCTAAGAATGCAGTATATTACTCATTTTTGGACTTCTAAAATAAAGAATCGGCCCCTTAAGAACTAAGCACAGATTGATGATCTAAAACCACCTTCTCACCAGAAAACTCCTCAATAATTAAAATAACGGTTGCAATTTTCGTTATTTTAAGTGTAAGTGTCAGTAGGCAGTGGTAAGTAGGTAGGTAGGCACACTAAAAAGGGTGAAATAAAAAATATACAAAATGTTAAAAACCGACTTTAAAAAAGGACAAATAGTTTTTACATAATAATATAGTGCCACCGACTTCAAGTCAGACAGTTTAACTGTCTGAGTTCATATTGTAGTTTGGCAGCCCGACTTCAGATAACAAAACAGATGAGTTGGCGGCACTGTATGTAAATATTACTGTTTGTCCTTTTTTCAGTTTGAAAATCGATATAATTTTTTTAATTATTTTTTTTGGTTTTACTGTAAGTGCGTATACAATGTATGGTATATTATGAATAGCGACATCTGTTCTGGAGGCTCGTTTTTACATCGAGGTTGTTTAGGGTTGCTACGAGCAGTGCATGTCGTAGGGCGGGCGGTATTACCGTTCCGCTACGAGAGGGCGGGCTCGGGGCGACCTCTGTTGCGCGCGCATGCGTTACATAACGACAGCAGACAGCAGGCGCGGTGTATGCGGCGCGCGCAGCGGGCGTGCGGGGCGCGGGGCGATCGATGCCGGCCGGGGGGAGTCAGTCGAGCGGCGAGAGAGCGACATGGCGGCGCGCCCACACCGCGCGGCGGCCCCGCGGCCCTGGCCGCGAGAGTAGGTCGCCATGCGCGATGCGGTATGAGGCAGCGGCGCGCCCGGCGGGCCGGCCCCCGCTAGCGGCGCCGCCCCCGCCATGCGAGCGCCGCCGCTGCTGCTGCTGCTGCTGATGGCGGCCGCGGGCCTGGCCGTGAGTCCGCTCGCGCGCCTCAACCCCTGGCTGAGCGCGTGCGACCTGGAAGAGGAGGGTGCGGGCGCCGAACGAGAGTGCGGGGCCGCGGCGTGCAGCAGCGGCGGCGCGGCCGAGGCGCTGAGGGGGCGCGACGTGCGACATCTGTGCGCGCTGGCGGCCGGTGCACGCGCCCGCCGCCTGGCCGAGCTGCGGCTGCGCGCCTGCTGCGAGCGCTCGCCCGCCTCCGCGCTCGACCGCAGCGCGCGCGCCGACGTGCAGGCCGGCGGCGAGCGCTGCGAGACCACCTTGCACGACCTGCTCGCGCTCGACGCTATGGTGGCGCGCGTGCACTGTGACTTCGTCGACATCCTCACTCGCTACGACTGCGACCAGCCTTACTCTGTACACACCTGTGACGAGTGCCAGGTGAGTCCAATCACCTAGTGAAAAGCACGAGCATGTCGGTTTATCTATACTTAACACCGTCGGAACCAAAGTGCAATTTATCAGTCGAAATCATTAACTAACAGTGTTACTTATTCCATGTGGAAACGTTACGCGCGGGTCCCCTTCGAAAGCGACGTCATTTTAGTGATGGAAGTAATTTGAACAAAATGGGCTACACAGTTGTATTTGATGACGGCTCGTATCTTAATATTAAAGGTACGGCGATAGTCCACGGTGGATATACGATTGTATTATATGCGTGTATCGATCCACAGTCGGGTGAGACACGTTTCTTAACCTAGTATGGTATACAAGGAGAGAGGAGAGCAAGAGAGGCGGTAGGAGTCGGTGTGTGGGTGATAGATCTGCCGCCCGACGACGATTAGTCAGAGCGGATTGCGCGTGACAGCACACTTTATACCTACGCCAGACGCAGAGCTAGCTTAGATCTTCTCCACGGTCGCGTTTATAAAATACATCTATCAATGTCCATTACCAAACCATAATACCACAATTACATGACGTACATGTACGTAGGTACACTACACGTGATGTAGGTACTAGACTTATCGTAAATAGTTTTATTAACTGAGATATTAGACACAGAATTGTTGGCAAATTTCCAAAATAAAATAAAGCGCCTATTGCCAAATGAAGCAGTTATGCATTTATGTAGGTACACTCATTTTACGACAGCTTTAGGTAAACTTATGAGCATTATTTTTACCATAACTACGATTACTATAAATTGTCACAAGGTTCATAACAGTTAAGTACATTTTTCAATAGTTGTCAAACGATTACATTCGACTAATGACAAGGGAGTCGGGAGTCACCTTCGGCTCCTACTTATTATTTCTATACTTTTAACACACGTACAATTTATATAAAATAAAAATCCAATTATAAACATAAATTTGTTTGTTCGTTATGTTATAAGGTAGGTAAGGCATATTGGACAGCATTTACTGCTTTAAGTTTTTTAAAGACAAACATTATGCTTATGTGTAATTTAATACAAACAAACGCATTTAAAGACAAAAAATAGAATAAATGATCGTAGAATGATTGAAGGATAATGAACTTTATAATGGTAATTTTTGTCGGTGAAAAATATAACTGTCTACGAGTCTACACAAATGTTGTCCTCAAATAGGTATAAGTCATGTTGTCACAATTTTGTTTGTCTCAAAAATGAGCCGCATATTTGCGATAATTAATTTATTTCATTGTATTCGGAAAGCAGACAGTGAAATACAACAATATATCGTAACAAAATTAAAACAATACATCAAGTGGTCTAAGCTTATAAGTATAAGCTTTCGCAAATGAAAACAAAAACACACTTGTAACTTTTGTCAGCCACATCTCAATTTCTTGTGTGTACAAAAAAAGGACAAAAAGGAACGAATTTCCAAATGATTCGCAGTACATAGGTACCTAACATAAGCCATACATAATTTTATAACCTTTTTTTAAAACTTTTTCGTATACATATTCAGTTTGCGGCTTCTAACTGGACCTATTTCTATCAGAGATAAAAACCGGGACCAACTTTACGTGCTTTCCGAAGCACGGAGAAGCCCGAGATACTTAATGTTATTGTATTGCCACACAGATTATCAATTACCCATCCCAGGAATGACCATATCAGCAGATGGTTATCCCGCAGGACTATACAAGATCGTATTGTAATGGATGTAATAACTTAAAACTATTGTTTAGTTTTCCATGAAAGAAACTAAAGTTGACAGCAAGTACTTTACTCATTCTAAAACGGTTTCCTCACTCATGCAGGAGGGGCATCTAAAAGCTTTCAACTGTTTGCCACACCATTAACTTTAACTACCTTCATAATGCAAAGAATGTGCAATGTGCAATTTGTGAAATAAGACAATAATCGTTGCATAATTAACATTTGTAATGTTAGATAAGCTATATACTACGCCTGCATTTAAAATACCAAACTTTACAATCTAATGTCCGCTGCATTGAATGTGGTATCGCACCTACCTATTTCAAAACTTAAGTAATTATTTGTTTACATGTAGACAATGTGCATTCTGCATAATATTTACAAGTCATCCATCACCATCATTTTCTATATACCAAAGTAAAACTACATGTCGGCTGTAAATTTTTCTTAGCCCACGTATTTGTCCCGCAAGTCAAGTTGGTTTTGTCAAAGTTGGTTTTCGCACAATGTTTTCCTTTACCGTAAGAGCTATGTTGATAGCGATTGGTGCAGTGGATTCCAAGACAAGACAAGGAATGAAATTGGTATCTAACACTAAACCCACTGTTGGTTCAGCAACACTCAGCAATATAGGTACAACACAATATAGTCAATCTTATAAGTTAAAACGTTAATTGTAAGTATATATATAGCAAATAATACTTATCACTAAATTTAGTTGTAAGATACCTGATAGATAATTATCCCTGTAGGATTTTGGATAGTTATTCAATGAATCATAATCTGTAAATAATACAACTAAAATGATGGTTTTCCCTGTCTATTTCTACACTAAAAACTCGAAAGACAGAAACAAACACTACAACAGCTACCTACTTAATTACAAACATCATAACAAATTACCTCCATTTATCATTTTGCCAATGGAATTTCGTTTAGTATCAAAATGTTGAATGTTAAAACTCCCAACGAATTCCCAAAATATTGAACTTGCCAGAATTTTGAATCTAAAAATTTTAGGTTTTCAATATTGCTTTGTAATAGATTCTTTGCTTTTTCATCTCCTACGTGCATAGAATATCAGTACGAGTCGAGCTCTAGGAAAGTGTGAAAATCTGAGTAGCACCTAATCATTTATTTATTCTCTCTCCATATCTCTGCTCCACCTTCAGATGCAAAGAAATATATCAAAAATGTACCTACTTAAATATTAAAACAACGCCCGCGTCCTCCTTCAAATTAACATTACAAATAGATAAAATAGTTGAGTTTTTAATAGGTATAGTGCTGGTAGGTTTGCTATTGGAAGCGAAAACTTAAATTCAGTTTAATAGGGTCAATTAGTTGCAAGTGGCTTTCGGCTACATAACGGTCAGCTGTGAAGTACAAGTACGTAGGTATTTGGTCTACCATTAATGTACACTATTATGCATTCGCTTACTGGTTTGCAGATTTTAGTAATAACTTTGTTACACAATAACAACTCAGGAAAGTGCATTTTGTCTCCATTATTAATGAAGAATCATTTACTTTGACAACGTCTGCGGTGTTGTAGGCGTACTCTCACATGTTAAAGTTGTGTTTTTGATTCTCTATTGTTTTTCGGTAACTCGGTACTTCAGTAACTGTCCCATAGTAGTACGAGTATAACATTCTACTAATACAAAATATATGTCGTACTTATTGCGGTATCAAATATTAAGTTGCGACGGTACCCACAGAGAAGATTAGCATGGCCCTACCTATAGTATGTACATTGTACATATCTTAAATTTGTAAAATTGACACTTTATAATAATAGCTAATATGGAAACCTACTTAATATAATACGGGCTTATAATTCACTAATAGATATTATAAAGATCAACGGTTTGTGTGTAAGTATTCTTGTAAGTATTCTTTGAAATAAAACCACTGAACCGATTATTAAAAGACTTGGTATGCAGATAGCTAGAGACCTGATTACTACATAAGCTATTTTTTATTTCGATATTCCCTTGGGATTGGGACTTTGCAGGTGAAATCGCAGGGCGCAGAAAGTTATTTAATATGGTTACAATAGCGTTTAGTTAAACATAATATATTATACAAGGTGTAACGGGTAAGCCCTTTTAATCCGAAAGGGGTTTGTTCTAGACGTCTAGGCCAACAACTTTTGTTCTACGACTTTTGGAAATTCGAAGTACTTTTCGAAAAAAATTGATGTAAAGTTTACTTGAAAATCAGCTGTTTCTGAGAGTTCGAGGTCATTGACCTTATGTTGTCCTTCTATTTAGTTTGGTCTACTACAATCAAAACTTCAATTACCTTTATTTTCAAAAGCAGCTCTTTTTTCAGTGAAACATAATCTCAAAATTTTCAAAAATAAAAGTTCTGTTTTTCAAAAGTCGTAGAACAAAAGGTCTAGACGTCTAGAACAACCCCCTTTCGGATTAAAAGGACTTACCCGTTACAAATTGTATAGATGTAATCTACACAAAACAAACAATAAGTGATTCAAAAGTCACGGATTAAGTTTGTCAATAGTTTGCGTAAATGTTTACTTATATTCATGTGAATAGTTGTCACTCACTGTGGAAACAACCCTTCATTATATTCATAAAAATAGCTGTTACCCGCGACTTCGTCTGCGTAGTAATAGTGCACTATTTCAGCCGACTTTTTCGTTCATTACTAGGGTTCTACTAATTGGATTTCGATGTATAACATGAGGTTCCTCAAAACAGAACTATCCAATATTGAAAACCAGATTTTAATTGTAAGAGGAACAAACAGAGAAACAGACATGAATATTAAAAATTATATATTTTTGTTCTGCTACTGTTTCTGAGTCCCCTAGACAACTTTATTTTTAATTTACTTCTAAGTACGGAGTGTTTGTCCTCTCTTCCTTTATTATAAGAAAGAATATAAAAGATCCTATCCTAAGTTAGCTGTAATTTTACATAGGGACATGATGAGTCTGGGTAATTCTTACTTAGTGGGACGTACTTTGGCCGAAACTTACCCGCCTGCCTATAAATCGTCAACAAATCCTTGTTCGAATTCAGTTTTCATGAGTGCATCCACTTATGAAAATCAACCTCTCGTGCCACTTCGGACTATTTAAATAGCTCGATTTCTGCTGATTTTCGTTCAATGTCGAACTCCTACGACGAGTAGTTGCGACGAACGAAAATCATTAGAAATGATAGATGCATTTAAAGTAAGACAAATATACAGAAAGCTTAAAAGTAAAAAAAGTTGTACAAAAGTGCGACCTTATCGCTATAAGCGATTTCATCTAGGCAACCTTTGGATGGAGAATGTTAGTAAAGTTTGTGTGGTGGGCAGAGAGATACATAATATTAACATAGCACAACAAGGGTTGAAATGGAGCTATTTAAATTACTTGAAGTGCCGTAAGCTATTCGAAAATAGAAATCCTGATCAAAACTCGATCATACCACCGTCTTACCTTCTCATATAGTGTTAGTAAAGGTGAATGAAAAACGTTACGCCAAAATTTACAAGAATTAGTGTTTGTGATTGTAGCTAACTCGAACGTTGTCGCGCCAATGTGTCTGACAAAAGTATGGTGGGGATTGAGTCGCGTCACGTCGCGTCGCATCGATACTCGTACATGTCGCGTCGTTCACCTATGACAACGGATACCTTCCTTGTACTATGGCCATCCTAGTATAGGTAATTATTACTCTAAGTGGCCATGGTATGGGGAACTGATATTTTGCTTACTAGATCATTTAAATTGCGTCGTCACTTTTATGATGGACTAGCTGCGTCCCGCGGTTTCACCCGCGTAAGTCCCGTTCCCGCGGGAATATCGGGATAAAAAGTAGCCTATGTGTTAATCCAGGTCCCCAGCTACCTATATTCCAAGTTTCATCGCAATCAGTTCAGTTGTTTTTGTGTGAAAGAGTAACAACCTCACATACATACATACATATTTACATACAAACTTTTGCGTTTATAATACTACTAGTAGGAAGATAGTAAGACTAGTAAGAAGTAAGATAAGATATAAACGCCCACCTTTACGTTATAAACCCACTTTGGGCGTAGATCTTAAATCGAATCTCATTATGCATTTTTTATTTGAGCTCATTGAAGTGTGAAATAGCAGGTGTGATTCTCGGATTAATTTGTGAAGATGTATTAGCGCCGTCGCCGGCAACCCAGTAATCACGGGGGATGAGTACATCGCGTCCCATTGTTTGCGACAATTCATTGTGTAGCTAAACGTTTTCTTGGATAATTGCATCACATTATTGTGTTTCTCCTACCTTCTGTAGGTAGGGACCTATCCCTTTGAATTGTTTAGACAGTGGAGTTTAGTTCATTTCATGTTTTGCGTGTCATCTTCTTATTTACTTACTAGCCCGGTGTGTTTGAAAAGTTGGCTAATTAAGACTTACCTAAGTATTCTGCGCTACTTGTAGGTACATTTTCTATCTATCTATCTTCTATACTTATAATAAAGGAAAAGAGGACAAAAAGGCTGTACTTGAAAGTGAATAAAAAAAAAGTTGTCTAGGGGACTTAAGAAAAGTAGTAGAACAAAATTAAGTATATAATTTTTATTAAAATGTATGTCTGTCTGTTTGTTTCTCCGTTTGTTTCTTATACAATTACTACTAATGCAATATTGGATACCTATTAGTCAATATTGGATACTTACCTAATTCTATTTTCGAGAAAACTCGTGGTATACTTTAAATCGAAATCCAATTAGTGGAACCCGAGTAATAAACGAAAAAATAGTTTATTCACTACTCCTACGCAGACGAAGTCTAGAAATACGTAGGTAGGTGTACCTTTGAATAAAATATGTGTATGAAATAAATATAGTTATGGATGTATGAAAATTAACGTTATATATAATCTTCTGAATAGAACCGAATGCCTCACCACCCGAAACGCCAAAAGTCTCCTAATTAAAAGGGTTTAAATAGATAAATAGTAAAGTTGACTTAATAGTCAACTATAACGAATATAGGCGGAAAAAGTAATAAGAAATTGCGCAAAACCAGTCTCTCTATATCATATTTGTAATTTTGTGTATTGAAGTTGAAACTAACTAAGTACCTAGCCCAACCCCCGATGACTTAATCAGCAATCTTACCGGTTATATATGTAGATTAGTAGATACACTGCGCCATATAAGATTGCATTTGATTACATATTAACTGAAGGAATTACGAGATCAACTTGCATGCCTGAAGAATGGAAAATGTCTATGTATTCTCTCGTCTTTATGGTAGATTTTGAGTTATAGGAAAAAAGTTTGCTTCATATAGCACGTGTTTAGTATTCTATAGTAAGCTCTATTTTACTACAGTTGTAATTAGTCTATCTGTTTTATTGTTCGACGATAGGGACTTTCAATAATTACCAAAAAGTAGATATTTTTACGAATAAGTACGAAATAATGTAAACTGCAGAATCGACTATGATAAACCAATTTACACTAAAAAGTACCAAATCATTAAAAACATTGTCCGTCTATACGAATTGGTTAGATAAGTCCGTTTAGAATGGAATCCACTAAAAGCAAAGTACGATTCTGGAGCGGGGCCGGTTCCCGATGAAGTTTCATTCAAAAACACGCCTCGGATTGAGGTTAAGTGTCGGTGCGCAGGCGTGCGGGCCACGCATGCGCCCCGCGACGCTACGACCTGCCTCGCAATGATTTCATCTACCTTTGAACACTATGAAATCTTACAATTATTAATATTTTTTATTATGTACTAAACTAAAAAGCTGATGCTATATAAATCGATATAGGTACCTACATTTAAATTATATAGGTATCATCGTCAAATGCATAATTATCATTTAATTTTATATGTACAAATATTTGATTGAAATAAATTATATATCTACAATGCAGTACAAGTTTACTTAGAAACGGCTTGTTTCTAATTTTAAGTCATTTTAAAATCACAATTAACTTAGTGATTGTATTCATCGGCATTTTTATTTATTTATGTACATTACTTATTTAATTGTTATGCAGTGAGGAGAAGGAGGAGGCGAGGAGCTTATTGGCCTAGCTGTACCTGCCGATCTTGAACGGTCGTGCGGGTTAAGCAACGCTTGGCTCGGTCAATATTTGGATTAGTGACCAAAAATTTGGGGGAATAAATCATTTTCTCGAGCTCCTCTGTGCTTCGGAAGGCACGTTAAGCAGTTGGTCATGGTTATTATGTTTGATAGCAGTCGTTAGGTCAAGTTAGAGACCTTAAGGTGACCTGATAACTCTAACACCAGGTGAGCTACACAACTATACGAAAAGGAAGAAAGAAGATTGTGCTGTACATATGTTTAGTAAACTCACCATTCCATCATCATTACGTAAAACTCAGGTCAAGCCGTCATATCCATTTAGTAACCAACCAAAAAAGAAAAAAGAATTTGCTTATATAAAAGACTTTTGAAAGAAAACGATACCTGAAGACGACGAATTTGCGGATAAAAGAGATCCCAAAATATTAGTGAAACGGGTAGGTACCGATTTGAGTGGTGCTGTGAGCCGAGACAAAGGGAACAACAATAGGCAGTGGAATTACGGTCTCAAGCCTTTCAGGCCAAGAGTTCTTGGGAATCCTTCATTAGTATCTGCGCTGCGGTAATTAGATAGGAACAAGTATACACTTCACGACTAGATAAAATATCGTGTTTCATTGTATGGATTTGTAAACATAAGTTTAAGTTTTCTAAGATATACACACACTCACAAAATCGTGGTGAAATTAGACAAAAAACAAAAAAAAGGATGAAATAAACTATTTTAATTTTGTTGATTTGATTAATTACTGATTTTGTAATATCTGTATTCAAATTATAATTTAATAAAAAATTAATATACCTTTTATTGATTATTTTGAAAGCCTTATGCCGTAAATTGTACAGTAACTATAATAACTAGAGAAATGTGCAAACATTTTCGTAGATACTTGACGTACCTATACTCGTACGCGTACTTTAAAAGTGGATTTTAACGTATTCACGTAAGTATGTTAACGTGTACGCTTACTTTAACGTATCTTAACGTACTTATGCGCGTAGTTTAAAATGCGGATCTTAACGTGTTCACGTATAATTTCTTCTATGGTTTTCGCGATTCACGTATGTTAACGTATACGCTTACTTTAAAGTATCTTAACGTACCTATACTCGTACTTTATAAAGCGGATCTTAACGTATGCACGTATGTTAACGTATACGCTTACTTAAACGTAACTTAACGTACCTATGCGCGTACTTTAAGAGTGACTTAAGTTTCTTTAGTGTCGCAAAGTAGAGTTTCTCCAACGTAATGAGACCGAGAAGATACTTCTTCCGGTTCGATACTCGCGAAAAAATAGCAAAATTACACCTGAGTGGTTTTGAGGAAAAAGGACAGAACTGAGATTAAAATGTTGGTACTGGCCGAAATGCATCCATTTTGAAATCCCGATACCATCATAGTTAGAATCTTAAATTAGATATACCTATATTGCATTATCCACTAAAGTATAAATTTCAGGATTTCCTGAAATTGTTACATTGTAGGCACTCCACACACCATCGCAGTTCGTGCAAGAATCAATTTATCTGCTAGCACGTCAGTTTATTAATTTTTTACTGTTGTTTATGGCTTAATATCGAGTGTTTCTAGGTCGGAGTATGATCATAGACATTTAGCGGTGACAAGTGATATTAAAATTCCCGAAACTGTGAATATGGGTCGTAATACAAGGATGTAGGTCAATGCGGCGCGCGACGTTCGTCTCCCCGTCCAACAGTTTCCGCGACCTAAAGCCCAACCGGTTCGCTCCTCAGACTCGACTAGAAATCCTTATGAAACATCAAATCATCATCATTAGAAATCATCTCAGACAATCCATCCTATCATGATGTCTTATAAGTCGTCGCGAAGTTGGCGCGTTATCGTTCAGCTAAAAATAAACAAAAACAAATCAAATAATAAAAAAAACACACTTTAATTCGTCGGGGAATTTTTTAATTTAAAATTTACTTTAAATTTTTTGAGGGACATTGCGACGACAAAGCAACATGGTATCGCAGAAACTATTAGGTGAGATGATGGTCATCTATCGTTTCATTCATCTATTGTTTATAAAAAATAAATATTAGATAAGAAGGTTTTGTTCTCTCCAACAAAATGTTTACTAGCCATTTGAAACTTAGTTTTGTTTTAATAATTGACAACACATTCTAACGTCATCTAGGTATAATAGAAGCCTACTCCTTAGAGTATACATAAGCAAACTATAGAGCGCTGGTATGCGAGTATGAACTGTAAGCACCAGTATGAACAGTCAAAAATGACAAAAACGATGTCATCAGTCACCTAGGGTTACGGGAATTGACCGTTTCTCTCGTTAGAATTTATTCTAGTAATAATTATGGTGAAATGTTCAGTGCCGCGGTGTAAAAATGATTCGCGGATCACTATTCAACCTCAACATTTGAATATCTATGTATAGAGCATCTGCTTACACTTTGCGCAGTAGGCAAATACCCATAGGCGCGCTCTATAGTATGCTTATGTATACTCTAAGCCTACTACCCTTTTACAAACGATCGAAATTATTTTTTCTCTATGATCATGGTCCCCATGACATGGCGATCAACATTAAAAAAATAAATTAAATTTTATTGAAACCGCGGCAGGAAATTATCGATTGTTTATTCGTTAGCTTTTTCTTTTAAATTTTTCGGGACTGACATTAATACATCGATAAATTAATCATGAAGCTGATAAGTTTGTTGTTGTTTAATATTTCAATTGAGAACTTTCAAAAAGAGGATATATAAAAGGGCACCAAACTAATCACCCGCAGAGGGCGCCCAGGTGGGTTTAAAGCCGACCCTGAGTAGGTATGTATTATATATAAAACGTATTTAAGTACAGAAACATCGAAAACAGGAAACAAATAGGTATCTGTAGGTCATACAAATATTTGGTTTAACAGCGATCGTCTGTTTTTATGTGTTGTTTCTATTGTTTGTTTGTGTTATTTCAAATCTGATTCATCATAATCCGTCCAAACCAACAAACTCTTACTGAAAATTCCAAATAGGTACAGCCAGGCAACATAACAACATAATAATAATATCTAGTGACCCACCGTAAAGTTTAAATTTGTAAATGACAAATCTACTTTTAAGTACAACTTTTTTTTTTTTTAAACTAACCTAAGTCTTAAGTCAAAAGAGTTTAATTTGTAAATTTATAAGAAAACATTTGTTTCTTATTCAGTGATATAAAAACTTTCACTCTTTTTATTATTTATAACATTCATTGGTGTATTCGTAAGCAAAGACTTTAAAAAAATGATAGATAGATCCATAGATTAATGTATTTTTGCTGCTATGGACTAGAGACATGTTACATCGTCGCCTTCGCTTGTAGAAGATTGTGCACTTGACAACTTTTGAAATATCAATTCGTCATCTTGCTTAGACGCGACCAAAGAAGTTACTAGAACGTTCTAGTAATATCCGTTAATAACGTTCTAGTAATATAATTTCTTTGGTCGCGACATGGTTGAATGCTGCCCGGCTAGACGATTTCATAAAACTTCAATTTGCCTTTAAACCGGTTCAAATTTACGCTGGCATTTTCCGTACGTAGTTTCATAATTGCGCCAATAAGATGCTGGTTTCCTCGCGATGTTCTTTATTATCGCTGTAAGAGCGAAATTTATACTCGTAGCGCATATTTTTTTTTAAATTTTGAACGGGATTTATATCCATGTCCTTCAAAAAGACCACTAGACCAACACCGCTTTTTATCTATAGATATTAATCTATACTCTATACTAATATAATAAAGAGGTAACGTTGCTAACATGTATGTAAGTACTAGCTGCGCCCTGCGGTTTCACCCGCGTAAGTCCCGTTCCCGCGGGAATAACGGGATAAAAAGTAGCCTTTGTGTTAATCCAGGTCCCCAGCTACCTATATTCCAAGTTTCATCGCAATCGGTTCAGTAGTTTTTGCGTGAAAGAGTAACAACCTCACATACATACAAACTTTCGCGTTTATAATATAAGTAAGATGTATGTTTATTGGGGTACCTAATCTCCGAAACTACTAGACAGATTTAGAAAAAAAAACAAAAAGAAGCTACTTTATCGAAGCGTAACATAGGCTACTTAGAGTCCCGATTCTTCTACAGGATCAAGACCTACGCGGGTGAAACTTTGTGACGCAAATCTACTAAAGAGAGTTTCACAAGGAGAACGGATAACTCTATCTAACTACGTTCCTTATACATTTGTGGATCCGTGAGTATTATTATCATAACCGACGCGAAATGGAGGGTCCGAGTCGTTTTGGTCAATTTCTCTTCACCCCATAGCGTTTTCCGTGACAACGCTCAATAAGTAATAGTCCATCCGGACTTCAGACACTTATTTGAGTAACCTAACAAATAGATACGTTTGTTTTATCTTATACCAGCTGCGCCGCGGTTTCACCCGCGTAAGTCCTGTCCCGCAGGAATATCGGGATAAAAAGTAGCTTATTAGATTAGTCGTAGTAGTAGTAGCCTATTAGATTAGATTAGATAAAACTTTATTGTACCAAAAAAATATAAAACAAATTACATAAACAAAGACTTACATAAGTTGCTAATAAAGGTACAATGGGCGGCCTTATCGCTAAAAGCTTCATCTTTTCCAGGCAACCTTTGTGCCTATGTGTTATTTCCGGTATCCATCTACCTTTATTTCAAGTTTCATAGCAATCGGTTTAGTAGTTTTTGCGTGAAAGAGTAACAAAGTGACATACATACTTAAGATTTGGGTTACGTCTCGACCACACTTATTTTAAAGAGTTTTGGCTGGCCGCGTTGAGTAAATTTCGTGAACCCTTATTAAAACGTGTAGGTGTTTATTATTGTTAGCATATAAGGTTGACTTGCGCTGCTATACTTAGCGCCGGGATTTTAAAGTTAGCACTGGGCTAGCTCACTAGCACTAGTTTTTCCACCTGAATGTAGCTATGCTGCGAAGATTTAAAATCTGCGCTACGAAAATACGCTAAGCTATGTGCATCAATGAATATGACTGGTGGATATCAAACGCATTCATAGCATCGTTGTATAGCACATTTTTGGTGGAAAAGCAGCCTAAGTATAGCAACGCAAGTGGGCCTTAATGAATTTAGTTTCGTGAAAGTGTACGAGTATAGTGGACATGAAAGTCAGTGCGAAACATGGAGTTTCCTCGTTACATCCAACACCCGTAAATAAATCTATAATTGTTAGCCCCCATTTCACTATATATCTCTTTCAAGGGTATTTATTATAACTATGAAGGCTTGACTGCATTTATTATAAAATTGTAGTCAGTGTCTAATTTAAAAAAGAACAAAATCGGAAAATTTTGTTGGGTGAATTAGCTATAATTCCTTACATATTAAATTACATTTTGTTTGAGATATTTTTTTTTCTTCAAACGAGTCCCTAAACTGTTTCAGACGTAAAAATAACTTGTAAGGCACACTAGTCGCGAAAAAGCGCGTCGTCTTAGCGTCAGATTTTTTACTTAACCACAGAATAGGCAAGAGTGGCAAAGGGATTCCGCGCCGCGCCTCCGTCGCGCCTCCTAGGTCATTCATTAGACGTAACGCTACCATGTCCATTACGCCTAGTAATCAATTTGCCTAAGCAGTATATAACCTATACTTACATACAAATCATGTTCTACGAGTTCGTAGCACAATATCCGATCCATAATAAAGGCTATACAGTTGATCGAGCTGATCCAATGGCGGCAGGAAGTGGCTACGGAAACTCGTAGCAGGTATAATCGCTCATATTACGAGGGCTACGACTTATTCCCAATGTTATAATGTCGGTACGTAGATAGCCAGATAGTTAGAGCTTAAACTGTTGCGTTTATGATTAATATCATTATTGTTTATTTATCATATTAATATTATTGACTGCTAATCTACTACTGTTATGTCTGATAGCAGTTGTTAAATTAAGTTAGAGACCTGTAGGGCGACCTGAAAACTTTAACACTAGGTGTGAAACCACTAGGTGTCCCACTATACGAAAAGAAGAATACTACTAATTAAATAACACATTTAATAAATTAATTTAATGTAAATAGTTTACCGTGTAGCCCTAGCATTAAATAAGCAACCCCATATTTGCCCTTGGAAGTCGTAAAGGCGAATATGGAATCCAGGGAAGAGTAGCGAAAATTCACCCATCGCGGTGGCGGGTAAGCTATTTGATCCCAAAATGGGATGGTGTAAGGCAGACGGCAGGCCATAAAAACATTGTCAAATCTATCTATTTACAATAGAAATGGTCAATGAAAACTTACCTACAGTGACACCAAATAATTTGAGAGGCAAGAAGACGAAGAAATATTATTTGATATGAAAATAAATATAAGTAATCTTTTTATATATAACAACTAGCTGCGCCCCGCGGATTCACCCGCGTAAGTCCCTTTCCCGCTGCCTATGCGGGTGAGTCCTCTGTGCCAGCTAGTAAAATATAAATATTGCACGACATTGCACACAGCGCAATCTAGCCCCAAACTAAGCACTATGAGTACTAGACGACGGATATACTACATATTTTACTTTTTTTTGTAAATATTTACATATGAAACACAGGAAACACAAAATGTGTGTGAATAGTACGTATTAAAATGTATGCATGCACAAACCTGTGTTGTAATAAATAATTTGCACGGAAAATATCCATAGTAACATTCTAAATGCGAAAGTATGTGAGTCAGGTATGCGACAATGTAGCCATGTGAATATGTATTTTACACACTTGAAACATATCATAAATAGTCCGACCTCAATGGCGCGTCCGTGTCGTACGAATGCCCGACTGCAATACAGAAGTTTGCCACTGGTCTGGGTGTTTTTCTGTGTATAATAATATTAGTTAGTTAGTAATAGGGGTTAAAGTATGAAATTGCCGTTTTATTGCAATAGGTTCTTTGAATTGACATAGAATCTTCATGGTTTGAGGTTTTCGAATGAAACTTTTTTCAAATGGTTTCTGTGATGTTCTTTTTTTAAAAATATGTGAAACATTTGAATATCGACTTTCAATTGTTTTTGTTATTCAATTTAGACAAGAAAGATGGATGCTGCGAAAATTCGAGTGATTTTTGAATACGAGTTCTGACGCGGAACTAACGCGGCAGAAACAGCAATATCAATGCTGCGTTTGGAGAGGGGTCTACTAATGAACGCACCGTGCGATTTTGGTTTAAACGCTTTCGTGATGGAAATTTCGACTTAAAGAACGAGCCACGAGGAAGACCGCCCACACAGGTGAATAACGATGAATTAAGAGAGATAGTGGAAGCCGATCCTAGTCAAACTACCCAGGAATTAGCGGCATGGTTTAACGTTACCTTACCCACTTTATTGACTCACTTGCGTCAAATCAATAAAATAAAAAATACGAAAAATGGGTGCCTCATGATTTGACTGATCTGCAGAAAGAAACGCGTGTTGAAACTTGTGTTGCCTTGTTGAACCGGTACAGAAATGAAGGAATATTGGATCGAATGTTACACATCACATGTTACACATGTGATGAAAAGTGGATTCTTTATGATAACCGGAAAAGAAAAATGCAATGGCTGACCCCAGGTCAAATGCCACAACAGTGTCCTAAAGCAAAACTTACCAATAAAAAGGTAATGGTAACTGTATGGTGGTCTCAGCATGGTGTTATTCACTATAGTTTTCTTCGATCTGGTCAAGCAATTACGGCAGATGTCTATTGTGCCGAACTCCGAACCATGTTGACAAAACTAGCAGTAAAACAGCCCCGACTCATGAATCGATCTTCACCATTATTGCTCCACGACAACGCGAGACCTCACACAGCACGAGAAACCATTTTGACCCTTCAGGAACTGCACTTAGAAACCATTCGTCATCCTCCATATTCACCAGACCTTGCTCCAACGGACTACCATTTTTTTCGTGATTTGGACAATTATCTACGTGACAAGAAGTTTTCTTCCCAGGAGGCAGTACAAAATGCTTTCACACAGTTTGTGCAGTCTAGATCGTCGGAGTTCTATCGCAAAGGCATTAATAACCTTCCCATTAGATGGCAGCAATGTATAGATAATTTTGATTAAATAAATTTGTTAAAAATTTAATAAATAAACAATTAAGATTTTCAGTACAAATCAGCAATTTCATACTTTAACCCCTAATATTTACAAAAGAAAAATAAATATCAGAATTATATCCGTTGTCTAGTCACTGTAACAAGCTTAGTAGCTTTATCATTCGGCAAGATGGCGCTGTCTGTTGTTCAAATAATTTATTATCATAGTATTACACAATTACACAATAAATAATGAGCCGTTTAGTTCCCCAAATTATCTATTGAGCGATTCATAGATAGATTTGAAGAGAAAAAATGGAAAAACATTTCCTTATTGCGCTATTATTAGTATGTTTTCAACTCAAGCATGATAAATATTCTATTTTGTATAACTTACAGGTCATAGGTAGAAAGTTCTGTAATAGCTTAGTGAGTGAGGATGCTGTTTGGGATGTAGTACTCTATTTATATGTATTTATATCTTTTTTTTTGTTTTTTTTTAAACATAGGATATGCATAATACATAATTATAGTCAGTCAAATAAACCACTTACTTTCTACTTTGAGCATTTGAGTGCCTTTGAAACCAAGATTGTGACATTGATCGGAACGTAGAGGTAAGAAAATTAATAAGACCCGGGAAAATAAGAAATTATGAGTTCCATTCGTGTTAGTTTAAAAAGTTCACTACAAAAGCCGACCAAAAAACGTAACTGACGATAAACTATGGTTCAAGCTTAGACTCGGCTTTGTAATAAAGAGGCAATGGTCTATGTTACTTCGCAGTAAATAAACTCAAACCAGTAAAGCAGCTACGGGGCTTCGCAACGTCATAGAGTTAGGCGATATGACCGCGGCTACCGCGACCCGGGCGCACACTTTGCGTCGACGCGTCCACACACTTATGTCATGTTTTATTAATGCGCTGCATAAATTACTTTATGCAACGCTCGTTTAGTGTCGAGGAAATTACCACGCTTTACCCTTAGTGGAATACTTTGGAAGGTTTCTATATTGAGATGAGACGACGGTGGCGGCGCTCTGTGGCGTGTGCCACTTTGATTGTTCATTTAAACGAGTACGTACGAGGCTTCGCGTGCACAATTCTCAATGTATGTATATATTGTAAATTGTAATCAACTTGGTAAACGAAGTTGGATATACATCCGTATCCAACTCCATTGAAATAGTAGGTACATGTTTGTTTACTCTTCGAAATTTTTGTTAAATTTTCCATTGATACTCTTTTCAAATTTAATGTTAAAATAATGTTAAAACACAAAGACTCACTTTAAATAAAGTTTCACCTGGAATAAAGACTAACGGCTATATGTAACACGATCTAAGTTATCCAAAGTTGTTCGTTATAATTAGAAGCTGGTGGAAATTAATACATCTTTCGCGCGAAGCAGCCCCAAGATGAGTACTTTCAGACTCATGGCCGCCTACACATTTATGATACCTATCTGTATTTTTAACCAACTTCAAAGAAAAAAACCGTTCTCTATTCGTCTGCAATCTTCAGATGTATTACTTTGTGTCTAAGTCATTACGAACATATTTCTAATAACCTTTATAAAATAGTTTGTTCGATGTTGTTGTTAAATTATATGAAAAAGATCAAAGACCCCTTGAAACCTACTGTAAAGTCGGTGAAATGTCGTTAAAACATTGCAAAAATGCTGTTAATAAATAAAACACGAGTTAAAACCGGAAAATGTTGTGTCTTATTCCAATGCATGATCGCGAAAACAGAAGAATATACTAAAGATCAAAGAGACAAGAAAAAAAATGTTAACAAAATAAAGGGACATTGAGTTAAAAAAACTATGTGCATTGCATATGTTCAATAAACTGAATGTAGGGTAATTTCCGTATTACCAACTACGTGAAAATGGGGTTTTCTATATGAACGTAGACTCGTAGGCAGTCTTGATATTATCATTAGATATTTATCTCTCTAAGCCTGCAGCTATGGGGGTTTGTAGTGTCCAAATATAACTCTGTAACACAGCATTATCACTGTAGGGTTATTAAGTAAGCAAGATGAGCGGCCTAGTACCGGTTAGGGCAAAAACGAAGCAATTATGTAACGACGTCAACGAATTTGTGCTTGTGTTGGCGAAACGCCAAGTGCACGCGGATGCAGGGAGTGACGGGCAGGCGCGGGGGTCGTCCACCGTCCGCCGGAGGCTCGAACAAATAAAGACTGCTGTGAACTGTATCGGATTATATACGACGACCAGGAATGGATGTCCAAATCGTGTTTCTAGGTTTGTAATGTATTAAACGTAGTTACTTAGCTCTATATCTAGACAGTTAACTGAATAATAAGTAAGTGGTCAGTAGATTTGAGAATCCGTAAGGCCCAATAGGCTAACATTGACCTATGAAGTAGAAGGTTCGATACCTAACCGTAGAGGAAAAAGTTTTGGACGTGTCTAGGTAAAATAAAAGGAAGTATTATTTTTAAAAATATTACAAATTGTTAATACGTAAGTTACCTATCTCTTTCTTTTAAACGTATTTCAAACGTGAATATACGTATACGTGTACTTACTTGATTTTTTACCAGGCGCCTACGTACAAAACGACGAGTAAAAGTTGTTTATTATAAATAAATAAATAAATAAATACTGTGACGAACACACAGCGCCATCTAGCCCCGTGGTAAGCTGCTAAGCTTGTGTTACGGTGACTAGACAACGGATATACTACTTATAATTATTTTTCTTTTGTAAATACATACATATTATACATAGAAATACGCCCAGACCAGATACAAATATTTATTTTAAGCATAAATATTTGCACCCAGCGGGAATCGAACCCGCAACCTACTGTATTGCAGCCAAGCATTCGCCCGATGCGCCACAGAGGTCGTCAAAATATAAATCCATGTTGAGTAGCATTCATCTATACTAAAAGCTGTAGGTACGACTCTGCCTTTAATCGGCGCTTGTAATCAGTGCGACAAACTGCGACCACAAATAATTGTTTCAGATCTGATCCATATCAGGGAGTCAGGAAATTATGAGCACCAATTAATGGTTGTTACGTAAACAAGCGCGCGACGCGACATTGCGCAACTACTGACTACCACTGCCACCCTCCACAGTGGACTGTGGGCCATGTTTGCATGGACGTGTAACTTTATTGTTCGCTGTCTTAACTGCACTAATTAAATAGTTCATTTGACTTTGTTGTTCGACTTTGTTTAATTGAGTTACGTTTTCAGTGGGAAAGTAAATATTCTGATTTTGTAACTGGGCCTAAGTATACTTTAATTCTACCAATAAACGAAAAAATAACTCTAATTCAAAAAGAAAATCTCGTTTTTGTAAAAAAGTCATTTTTGTAAGGCAGATTTTCTTTCTTGATGACAGCATTTTTTTGTTCGTTCGTTTGTAGAATTGAAAAAGAGGTCCAGCTTTTTTTAAAAGAAATATATGGAAATCATATACTTAAATTTGTATGTAACAATTATGAATCTTATAGATATTTCTTAAATTACATATTATAAAAGACACTAAGTTCAAGCTTGCATCGCAGAAACCGAATAACCAATATAATGCTTTATTAGGGATGCAGAAGACATGCTCATTGCTCGTAATAAAACTAAAAAGTATATAATTTAATGCTTATTTACTTCGATGGATAGTACCTACATGCTGAGTTGTAAAAAAGGCCTTATAGGCGGTCAGGGCATAATATTAAACATTCGTTGACGAATGGCGGAGGATGTCACCAGTGGCTATTAAACACTTAAGTACCTACCTACACTTTTCATAAACTTTTATGAAAAGGCGTTCCTAAATTTTACTTGATATACGAATGCAATGAAACCAGCTACCCAAGTAGCATCGCTAACAGAAGCCAATTAGTCTATTAATCCCATAATTGATTCGCGAGGTCGATCGGCTTGCTGCCGGATTTCTCTGTATTGTTCAAACCTATATGTAATGGGCCTCTTATTCAACATCAATACTAAAATTACATCATAATATTTCCTTCGTGATCATTTAACCATAGCAGTATAAAAATAATAATTAATTAGGGTCCAAGCTCGCGTAGGTAATTTACGTCGAAAAATGCGTTTTTATAATTGATATTTTTGTACAAATGATGACTAAATGCAACAAATTATGACTATTATGTTGCAAGGCGAAGACATTTTGTCGCTTTATGCTGTCGTCGCTCGCTTCATGTGGCAGCGAAAAGTCAGTAAATCATGTCGGGAACGTCATGTTGCTCTCACCTACGTAAGGTATTTTACAAAGAAATATGTGCATTAAGGTCGCATATAAAATATTAAATAAGCTATGCGTGTTTACTTGCAGTTGCTACGTGTCGTTGTTTTATAATTAACTTTTTATACCTTAATAACTGGGAAGACGTCCATGGCGTTTTAAAAATTTTTTTAACTTTTCCTTTGGGACGAGACTCGATATTTACTAAAAGATGTGAATAGGCTAGCTTTAATTTTGGCTAACAAAATGAAAAGAACAATGAAGAGGTATGGCATGGTTTTCACCGTTTACGATGGAGTGGTGTATTGGACAGCGCGAGCGCTATATAAGGTAGAGTCGGCTACTCGTGCACGCGCCACTTCTTGAAGAGAATCTCTTGAATTTCGTCTACGCCGCTCGCCTACTTTACTTTAGGTTCGATCGTTCAATTTGGATACATGATGACTTAGCTAGTCACGTTTCGAACCGACTTCGTTGTTAACAAAATATTCATTTTGTAAACAAACCTTTTGTGTATTTTCAATACATAATTACATTTTTCCTTACCTTCCTAGATGGTTCTACTTAGCGTAAAATTAATGCAAAATTCTTTACTGTTGCTATCATCCGCCATAACCCTGCTCATTCTGCTTACTCGAAGATTTTTTCATAGTTAGTTTCTCTCTTTGATGTTTTTGGCCATGGAGTAAATATTCTGGCAAAGCCTTTCAAATCTCCCTCAACTTAATTCATTGACTGTTCTCAATTTTTGGCGATTTCTTATGGATCATTATTATCAAGAATTAGTGTCATATTATTGATAATATAATATACTGTGCCCCGCGGTTTCTCTCGCTTAAAAAGATATGTGCTATGTAATGCCCTAAAGTTCCATCTGTTTATGTTTTACGGGCAGCCGTTTAGGCGTATAAGCGTATAAGCAGACAGAGTTATTTTCGAATTACTTGCCCGTGCCTTGCCTCACTTGCCCCCGACCTTGTCCTACTTGCCTCCCAACCATTGCCAAACTTGCCTCCAACCTTGCCCCACTTGCCCCCCTTGCCTTACTTGCCCCACATCCTTGCCCCTAGTCTTACCCAACTGGATCCCACCCTTGCCCTCATCCAGGTTCTTTATTTTCATTCTCCTTCCCTTCCCCATTTCTCTGCCTTAGTTTTGGTATCACTTTAAGGTTAACCCTATTCAAATTTCATCTCAATCGAACTTAATTTGACCCATCACGTACGTCATACCAAACTTTGCTTAACTCGTACGATTATTTATAGTACTCTACATCCTATTTCTACTCCTAACCTTACCCTGTACCAAAGTTCATTCAAATCGGTTCAGCCGTTATTTTTTACCCATCACATTATGTCATGACAAATGTTGCTTAACCCGCACGATCATTTAAAGTACCCTGTTTCTTATTTCTACCCCTAAACTAACCATGTACCAAATTTCATTCCAATCGGTTTAGCAGATCTTACGTTATAAATAAGTAGTGTATCAAACACGACTTTCTTTTATATCGCTGCGTCCTACAATTACACCCGCGTAAGTCTCGATCCCGTGGAAAAATCGGGATCAAAAGTAGCCTATGTTACTCCCAAGAAAGGTTACTCCTGAATAATGTAGCTTACTATTGGTGAAAGACTTTTTTTAATCGATCTAGTAGTTTCGGAGATTACCTCCAATATACATAACTTACATAAGTACATGTTACCAACGTTACCTCTGAATAATATTAGTATTGATATTTATATAATACATATATGTATATTATATTATTTAAGTACTGCCCATAGCATCATTGCTTATTCAGAGGTGGACCACACCGATTCAGAAGTGAGGTGGTGTGAACTACATTCTGTTTTTTTATTCTCTGTGGCATATTACCTAGTGTAGCGAATTGTCTATCAAACTACCTAAAATATTAATATTTGTTTTTGTTCTATAGCGTGTATTCTCAAAGAACTTGTATACCGAGTTTCATCAAAATCGGTTAAAAAATGCGACCTGTAGGGAAGGAAAAACACACATACATAGGTGCATACTGATAGACGGAATCAATTTTACCAGACTTGACGCATAGACGCTTCGCTCGCCCAGTTAACAAACTAAATTACTTTGCAACATAACAACGTTTCTACTAAATATTCTTTGAATTAAAATATTAAATTAGTAGAGCGGCGCGTGCAGCTGACGTGCGTAAAAGAAATATCGTCGTCTTCATAACAACGTCCTCTCAACTTAGGAGCTAAGGAATAATAAAATCCTTGATTATCTCACGTTGAAATGTTTAATTTAAATGAGCCAGTGAGATTATGTCTTGACAAAAAATGAGATGGTAATAATCAAATTTAATTTAATTAATAACTAAATTAGACTGTTTACCTATCTGTTTCTAATCTAATTAAACTCGGGCGATGTTTGGCCAGTCTTCATCGAAACTGATGAAATAATAAGAAGTTTGATAAAAATAACTGGTACAAAATACAGACCCATTATTTATCCTGATAAGGCTGAGGCCTAAATAGTACGTCGTCACATCGTTGCGGAGTCGAAAATTCATGTGTTTTTTACTAAAGATTAGTCAATAGTCAATAACGAATTCGCTATGCTGCGACGAAACAGCGCATTAATGAGGCCGCAGCCTACCCCACGTGATCAGAACTCAAGCCGGTGAGACCACGACGGGGCGCAACACTAGTAAAGAATAAAAATAAAATAATTAATTAAGTTTAGGCATTATCAGCAACGACTAGGATTAGACTGTGACTACAGCATTAAATACATTCGGTCATCATTCTGTATGAGTTGAAATCATAAAAGTTGTTCTCGTCTATTAATCCATGGAGCGCGGGTGTGTGCGGGAGGCGGGAGGGTAGGGACGGGCGCCGCCGATCAAACAGGCCGGGAATCAATATGGCCGCCGCCCAGCTGATCCGTGACCTCCGCTCCCCGCGCCCGCGCGCTACCCCCCACCACCCCCGCCTCGCCCTACACAGCCCGCCCGCAAACTTGACGCTACTTTTTACAAGTTTTCTCATGACGATCTCCGCGATCTTGCTCACTGACTATGATTACACCACACACTTATTTTCTCCTTTCACTTTTTACTTGCTGATCGAAATTCTTGAATTATACCATTTCCAAACTCGTCGAAGAGCTCTTAATAATAAGTATACGTAGGTACATGTTTAAAGTTACGATCAGGTATCGTTTGGATTGATACTTATGGAACTGTTGATTTTACAACCAATAAAAAATAAGTTAAAGTGAAAAACTTATAATTTTATTTTCTTGTGCAACGAGTACTCCTCCAGTATAGTATCCTCGTTTTTCAATCAAACTGTTAATCAAAATGAAACCACGCTTCTTAGCCTTTACCGGGTGCTGCGTCCGCATCGGTGGGACATAGGGTAGGGGGTGGCGATTCCTTTAATTAGGTATAAAAAATCCAAACCACTTTTCTAGCAACAGATCGCGAATTTGATCATCGAGTTCTTTACTTCGTAACGAGAATATTCAAATCGGGTGAGATGAGAATGAACAGTGGTATAAGTGTAAGACGATCAACGTGGTTAGTTTATAAAAGTGTGGTTAATTAAAAGTTGTCCTGTGTGTGTTGATGCAAGGCGTGGGCGAGAGTCGCAAACCACGCGCAACCTTTGTGGAACTTCGTCATGTCGTGTTGTGTACATACTCGTCTAGTATTAAGCCACGTGCTTGTGCCGTGCGGTTTTATACTTCAACAACTTTGTAGAATGGATATAAGCATTGACCAAAGCCGGGAATTTTAATTTGTGGATCTCACTATTCTGCGGAAATTGAACTCCGAAAAGATCGAACGAGCTTCATTGAATTTTAACATACTTATTAGAAAACGCTTTATTACTGTAAGAAAAATATAAATTATACTAATATCTCAGAGACATTTTAAAATCGAGTGTGGCAAAATGGGCGGCCTTATCGCCTAAGGGCGATCTCTTCCAGGCAACCAAGAACTAGATAAATCAAGGTATAATGAAATTGTTACAAAACGTAAGATTTACATATTGATCATGGCTTTTATTTGAGTTTCGTATTTCGTCGTTTATAGTCGGTTTTAATGACTAGGATAAGTCATACAGTAATGTATTGGCTTCGACATATGTACATATACAATACTATGTATCAATACGTAGGTATACGTTCACTAGGAGTTACATATGTTTGTATTCTTAAAAGAAAACAAACAAGTTTTAGGATTGTCGTCTACTGCATTAGCGTTTGATATGGCAACGCGCTTTCCTCCGCGTTTACCACCCACCCGCCCGCGTCCCGCCATTCAAGAATAGTTTTCACAAAGAAATGTCTTTTTAAATGTTTGGCCATACAAAATAGAACCATAAAATACCTTAAATAAAAGAATATCTTAAAATTGTACGATTATCAGAAATTTTTTTTAAGGAAAAATACATCTTCTAAAATAACTGGAAAGTGGTTTCTGTAGATGTCGTTCAATTGAGCCTAAGTCGAAAATGGTAGACAGGAAACTTAGGTTACAAATTCTTAAATTCGCCGCTCGAAGTCCCACTCGCGTGGTCTAGTTCGTTCAAACCTCGCCGCGAGTGAATTTTTGAACATATATTTTTCTTTTAAAAATATTTCTGGTCGAAATGCCTTGAGCAATAATAAACAAATGACGAAATATCGTACGAATATTTTCAATTATGTGAGAGGTTTCATCATTAGGGCATCGTAGTTTTTTTACGTAAAACGAGCCTTCGGTAGGTACTGCGAGCTTCGGTAAAACAATCTATCGATCAATCGTCTTCGGCGAAAGGTATTTCGATGGAAAGTATTTTTAAGTAGCGTAGGGAACCCGTTTTTATTTCTGGCTGCAAATAGTATTATGTCTATTATGTAAGTGTAAATACAGCCATTCTTTACAGATATACCAAGTTGTACTATGTGCAACACTTTATCGACAAACTCTTGGTCATTGCTTGAACTCTTTATTTTTACTACCGGATTCTAACTTTTAAAATTGATGTTTTTCTTTCGAATCAGTTGACGACTGTAGTTTTAAAACTGTTTTCCAGAGCAGTGTGGATGCAGTTGTGATAGCAAAGCAAATACTTAATTTAAGGCTTGCTATGATATGAATCATTTTGCTTCTACCCTTAAAAAAGTGTGCTTTTTGAAGACACAGTATTAAAAAAAAAGTTTTGATAGGTTTCCTGACTTAATTGAAAGTCTAGGAGTTCTGGGTCAGCCTTGACGAAGAGGGCGTCTGTAAAGGCTCCGAAACGTAGAATCGATATTACAACGATGCTGAAAATAATAAAAACAACGGGATTAAAAACGAAAAATGAGTTTCATTTCAAAAAGTTATAATTGCCAAAGCGACGTGAGTAAGGTAGAGGTGATGCTTCAATGGGGACTTAGTGGGCCATTTTCACGTTGACGATTTTCAAGCCATTCCTTTAAGGGATCGTCTCCACGAGTGTTGGAATCGCAGCGATATTATCGTCGATCTATACAATCTCTAAGAATGTGTCTCCACACGGCGATGTCAACGCGACGGGCGCGGGCGGGCGCGCCGGGCGGTGCGGTGTATAGAAATCGCCGCGATTCTAGCGCTCATGGAGACGGTCCCATAGCCAGCAAAAAGACTATGCAAACTCTCGATCCTTTTTTTTAATAGAGATATCGCATTTTTGAGCAAAAAAGACGGGATGTTGCGAATAAGTACCGAAGTTGTTTTTAAGATTAGACGAAAGCGAACCGTTATAGGTGTTATATCGTAGATTGCTGTATAGGTGAATAAACATAGTCAAGAACCAATACTCCACGATCCACATACCTACAAAAATTTAATTGCAGAACCTTTTTTGACGAATATTGATGAAGTGATAAATGATACATCGGAAAAGTACTAACATGTGCTTATTTAACGATTTTGCTTCCGTTATACGATCCTGTACTTACGCAGGTGCAGCAGTGAGTTATAGTACTAAATAAATTAACAATATCATACAAAATGATCATAAAAGCATATCAATTTAGCACAAAATCATCCTATCAATCCTGATCGAGAAACGAACAAATAAAGCCGTGATTTGCAAATCACAAAATGGAACATCTCTTGTTAACTCAGAGTTCCTTTCGAAGCGGATAAGGCACAACGGTTTAAATGCAAATAAGATTACAATTAGATATTTAGATCCTCTCACAACCCACTAATTCTAAAACAAGCCTCTTAATACTGGGTTTATTGAATCAAGTTTTAATAGTGAAAGTAACTGTTAATAATACACATAGGTAGATAGCTTTTGTCATAAGTAACCGAATTTGACAGCCTAAAACTCTTCATAAAATTACTGTAATAGAACAAAAATTATCAAGTCTCCGAAATACCTTATTTGACCTTGACCCAGAGAATTCTTCCATTCACAAGTAATAAAACAAAACTTAGGTTAGCAACTCGTTGGTATTAATACTATGTCATTTTATTCATTACATTCCATTGCATTTGTTTGTTACGGTATAAAAATTACTTACATAAAATTAATTCACTAGAAATCTAATCCTAAGACATGTTTGGTTACAATTAAATAAATAATTATTATTATAATACTTAAATTTACATTACACGTTTACATAAACGCGAAGTAATGTAAATAATGTTAATCAACTTACCTATCTTCCATTCAATAAAATGAAAAAAAAAAAACGTGAAAAAAGGGAACGAATCAAGGGTAGATGCCTATCTAAATAATGTAGGTAAGTATAAAAAGTTGAGTGGGAACTCGGGCAGTGGGTAACATCGTACTTTTGGAAATGTGGCATTAATCCGGCAGTGCGGGGCTCACGGTGCGTAATAACCGTCGAGAGAACTCGACGCGTCAACAATGCGATCGCCGCGGATTACTTGCCAAACAACTCGACAACACCGACATACAGAAAAAAATCACCTTTTTGATACGGTCCTCGAGGCCGTTGTCGAATTGATTCAGCCTTTTCGCATTTACAATTATTATAGGTAGATACATTCGTGTATGTCAACGAATATCATATTATTTTGATTGATACATTGGTTTGTAATTATTAATAAAACACTTTATTTATCAGGTTGAATCGCGTTTTATTACAAACGTTACGTATTGTTACAAATAATTATGAGGCGGTAGTTTACTGGTACTTTTTAGCATGTTAAAATAGACAAATTACATCTCAGTCAACCTTGAAAAAGCCAACTGTAAAGTTGGCGAAAGCTCGGTTCGTTTAAAACCAGGAATAAAAACACGATTCAACCGGATAAACAAAGTGTTTTATTATGCAAAATCACGAAAACCATAGAAGAAATTATATAATTATTAATTACATTGTCAACATTTGTTTTTGTTCTATAGTTATCAAGGTGTTGTTGCCATTAGGAGTATAATAAAAAACAATTAACGACGGGAAAATACACTACAACGAACAATATGCATGAGTTTGAGCATGATCATGAGTTTAACCCGAGAACATTTTCGTTCAATGATTTTTTATGACTTTGATGTCATTTTATTCAACGAGAAAGTTATTATAGAATTCGATTAGCCTTTCATGATGAAGCCCCATCTCGTGCCACTGTTTAGAACTGGTTTAATGAGTTTAAACGTGGTTGCACTAATCTCACCCATTATTTGCGTGAGGGACGTCCTTATACGGCGACGATTATAGATAACATCAGTATTATACGGCGTGTGATACAGATTGACAAAAGTGTGACCTATTAGCACATTGACAAGATTTGGCATAGCTATGAGTTAAGACCAAAAATTTCTACAAGATCATTTTGCGGTTAGGTAGCTTTTTTAGACCTTGAAATTTGACCGAGCGAGGTCCGAAAACTGCTCTAAGGGCGAGTGGACAAAGTACTTTTCTCAGTGGTTCCATCGGATGTATAGATAAAATTGGACTCTGATTTTAAAAGATATAAAAAAACTAATAACCCGTCAGTTTGGTCAGTTTTTGATTATCTAAAAACTTACAGGGTCATCCTCGTATTAGATATTTCGTTTTTTGATTATTTTACAGTATTGATCGTGTACCCCCACATATTGTAAACGATTTATGATTTGATTAAATTACTTTCCTACGTTTTTATTGCATATCACCTATCTACCACCTTTTGCACTACTCGTCCATTCTACCGTCTTCTCGAAGAGATTGCTCCAAGCTAAAAGATAAGGAGTTTTTGTTTACATTTCGTACCTATATACCTATTATGCACCGAATAATAAACACTGCAAACCACATTGAGAACAAAACGCACAATACACATAATTTATTTAATACCAAACAGCAATATTCCCAAAAGTAATAATCCTATAAGGAACATAACCGAACAAAGATGCCAAGTTTCGTGCAAGTAGCGCAATTCAATTTTTGTGCCGTAAAAAGTTGTGAGATCTCATGTGATACCAAGTCAGTGAGTACTTACTCTTGGTAAAATGTAAAAATATGGAGCTCTAGCTTTACCCACAACTATCTGGAGGGTTATGCTGTCGCAAAGAGGTTATTACGACAGGACTTGACGTGGCTTGTGCTTGTTCGCGTATCCAAATAATGTTTTATACTCTTTAAAATATCATATATATCTCTATATAACCAGTAAATGAACTTCAAATTAAGTCAGGTGAGGTAAATGAAACACCGTGATAAGTGACACAACCAACCCTATGGTGATAATTCATTTTAATGGTCCAAACGTTACAAATTGTCTATGTTTATAAAGTATGACACATAAAATAGTAGTTTTGGTACCGAAGTAAATATAAAAGAAGCCCGAGCGAACCAGGGCTTGTGTTATTTGACGAAATCAAGACCTTGACCATTGACATATATGAGTCATTGACCATAATATTCTTTGCTTTTTGGTCCTGGCCAAAAATCAAAGAATATATTGAGAAACATTGGTTTTAAACGTATAACTACCAACTGACATAATAGACCTCCTGGCATCGTCAGTCATTGTTCTTAGCAAACTACTAAAAAGTTGTTGCTTAATATTAACTAAAACACTTTGCCTTACCCTTCCGTCAAAATAAAAATTGAAGAAAAAGAACACATTTTTTTGTGTTTATGTCTAGGTGGCCAGTTCGAACTGGCTGTATGCTACCAGATCCATTTATATCCTTTTTGATCAGAGGTTTTATGAATTCGAATGATCCAACTCTGAATTTATTAAAGCTTTAGGGCTTAAACGAGCATTTATGCCTTAGACAGTAATAACTTGCATACGTTGACCTCTTTGGTCATATGAAAATGCGGCTGCAATTCAAAGTTACGTTACTGTTTAAGACGCCTTTACAATAACATATCATTAAAGTATGTTTCCCTTACTCCACCTCACATTACTGAAATATTAAATTGAGACCAATCGTAACAAAAATAACTATTCGATTAAAAACCGTAGCAGCTCTCCATTTCAATATAACACGATACAATTAAACAATCGTTTATAAAAGGGGAAGCATCATCTAGTCGATATAATTTGTATTGTGTATTGCATTCAATAAATATCCGGGATAGAGTAACGAGTGGTGGCATCCAGTCACACCGCGAACACCGCGACCGGTCACAATCCGCTTGACCCAGAAACGGGAAGTGGCAAAGTGAGGAACGATCGCGCCGATAGGGTGCGCTCCTCTGCCACTCGCTCTATCGGGCCACCCGGGCCGATCCTACCCTCAGATATACTCGTACACCTACTGTGCTACTAGCTAGATGTTTCGTAAACTAACACTCTACATTTATCTATTCAGTTACTCTAGATAGATAGATTATAGATTTCCTCGTTATTGTACCAAATTATTACAAAAATAACTAATTACAAAAGATAGAGACAAAATAATTAAAAGTTACAATATAAACAATTAAATCTTACTAATATTTATTATAAACGCGAAAGTTTGTATTATGAATGTGACTTTATTACTCTTCACGCAAAAACCATTAACCTAATTGCGATGAAACTTGGTATGCAGATAGCTGGAGACCTAGAATAACACATAGGCAAATTTTGAACATAATATTTCCGCGGGACTTATGCGGGTGAAACCGCGGGGCGCTGCTAGTACCTATATAAACTAAATAAACATATTTTTATCAGAAATTAATGTAATGAAAACAATGGTTCAAATTGTCATTACAAATTATGGCCTTCCACAAAAGCGATCCCTTCCAGGCAAACTTTGCTGATAGGCATTAAGTATGTATGCTGGCTATAATGCATGTTTCTGGTTCTGTAGGTTTTCTTTATATACAATAATTTATGTTTTGTAAAAAATATATGTAGTATATCCGTTGTCTAGTATCCGTATATAGAACAAATTTAGTTAACTACGTTTAATTTGGGGTTAGATTGTGATGTGCAACGCCTTGCATTTTTTTTATTTATATAATCTTAGGCATACCTTCTAATTACTGAAAAGATTTCTACATCCGTAAACGTAGAGTGAGCAGAAATATTGAACTTTACACCTTTGGCTGTTGCGCTACGAAGTGCGTAGCTCACAGTTTTTCTAAACTCACACGATTTCTGCTTATTACTATTTTTACTAAAGCTCGGGTCCCGATCGCATTTGTACAAATTTTACCGGCCGTGGTCCACGCCAATAAAATAAAATTAAAAATTTAATATAAAAATATAAATTTTAAATAATTTAAATTTATAATAAAAAGTACCAACTCGATCGAGACCGAGCGCAGTTAGATTAAAATTTAGTAAGTTGCCTACCACTGGGCTGTAGTCGAGTTTTATAGGTGCATATTCACTGCAAAGTTTTTTTTATATCATCTAATCAAAATGTTATATGTTCAAGCAGATATTTAAAATCCTAATTGAGTTATAACGTACTTTTCTCAAAATTAATTTCATCCGAATGAAAATGTTTGTAATACTTACCTTAAACTTTCTTTAACTATACGAATGGATCAACATCCTATCCTATACGAATTCTATCACTATTTTAATGCGAAAGTTTAGATGTTTAGAGGTTTGTGTTTCAATCACGCAAAAACTTCTGAACCAATTGTGATGATAAGTTAAGTTTGAAGATGGTTGAAGATCTGGATTAAAACATATGATACTAACGATATATAACGTACGATGCTCCCGCGGAATCAGAACTTACGCGGGTCACATTTATTCTATGTTAGGTATGTTGACAAGGAGTACACGGAGAACCAATTAAACAGCTAGTTGATTACACACTGATTTATTTTCTCTCGGACAGGTGAGGCGGGGACGCAGCCCGCACACATATAAAGCCTACCCACATATTCATACATAACATCCCTTCCTCATAAGATAAGAAAACCCTAAAAGCAAACTTAATATTTAATACATAATAGGGAGGAAGGTCACACATGATTGTCATCGTCGGAATCGACTGAAGTAGGTGTTGTGAAAATCGGACTAATCTCTTGTCTTCTGATAGCTGCCAGCGATGGCGATTGTTGACGCTCGGGTGTCGTCATCGGAGCTGACTCGGGGCTGGGTAGTGCGGCCGTCGACTGACAAGCTTCGCTTCCCGGCTCCCCTTCCCCTTCTAGGTGCGCGACGTTCTCGTGGCTGGAGTCAGGTGTTGACGGTGCCGGAAGTATATCGGGCACCACGTCAGGATCCCACCTGATGTGATCATGATCTACTCTCGACGTGGAGTCCCATCTCGGTCTAATCTGATCTATATGTCTCTTTACTTCACATTGAAATTCCGGCACATACACGTTGTATAATACTTGGCCTATTCGTTTTTTGATTATTCCCCGAATCCAATTAAATTTCTTTATGTTTATATTTCTTGTTATCCATACTTCGTCATTCTCTTTGACAACTCTTTGTGTACCTTTGTAATATTTAGCCTGTAAGAACTGGTTGTGTTCTACGGTTTGAGTAAGATCCGCGGGCGACGACGATGTAGGTATTGTCTTGGTCGCGTGTAACAGATCTAACCGCGTTCGTAAAGGCCGCCCATATACTAACTCCGCTGGTGAACTACCGGTGGTACTGTTTCTGGAGTTTCTATAGTCAAATAAAAATTTTGCTATTTTGTTATTTAAGTTTTTTTTATTTCCATCATCTAAAATTATCGATTTTAAACCCTTTTTTATGATTTTAACGAAACTCTCGGCTTGCCCGTTGCTTGCCGGGTGATATGCGGGAGATAACACATGATCGATACCGTTACTTCTACAATAATTACTAAATTCTTGCGATGTGAAAGACGTACCGTTATCACTCACCAACGTACGCGGTATACCGAACCGTGATATAAAATCGCATAGTTTATTTATTACCGCTTTGCTATTGTAAGTAGATGTGACGTCGTAACATTCAACCCATTTACTGTAGGCATCTACTATTATTAAAAACATAAAATTATATATTGGCCCCAAAAAATCTAAGTGAATTCGATAAAATGGCTGTGGTGGGTGCGGCCAGACTGCGAGCGGTGCGTGCGGTGGCGCGGGTCGAAGTGCACAACACACCTCGCACGCGGCCGCTAGCTGTTCAAGGGTCGCATCTATGCCCGGGAACCATAGGCGCTTGCGAGCCTCCGCCTTCATTTTTACCACACCAAAATGAGAACTATGTAATTCCTTACAAATTTTATGTTTCAAGTTTGAAGGAATAACTACTTTGTGTCCTCGCATTAAAATACCATTTTCGTAAGATAATTGCATTCTGCAATTAAAAAATGTTTTTAAGTCTACATTATTTATTTTCCTAGGCCATCCGTTCAGTACGTAACTTTTGACCGTTGCTAGTACGGAGTCGCGAGCTGTCTCGTCTCGTAGCTCGCTCTGTGTGACGGGCAGGTCGCTCGCGTCCGCGCCCGCGCCGCCGACGTCCACCACAAAGTTGACATAGGCCGCGCGATCATCACACTCGGCGAGCTCGTCTAACGCCCCCGCCTCCTCGCTATCACTACACGCCCGCGATAAGTAGTCCGCGCTATTTTGTTTGCTACTAATATATTCTATTGTATAATTGTATGCTGCGAGGAATATGGCATACCGTTGGAGACGGTTTGCAGACACTTCGGGAATACCCTTATGCGGCCCGAATATGGCTAAAAGGGGCTTATGATCCGTTCGAAGCACAAATGGTTCCGAGCGACCATACAAATATTGATGGTAACGCCGTACCCCGAAAATAATAGACGTTGCCTCTTTTTGTATTTGCGCGTAGTTTTTTTCAGCTCGTGTTAACGTTCGAGACGCATAAGACACCGGTCTTTCTAACCCATCACTACCTATTTGTGATATTATGGCCCCTAACCCCGTTGGAGACGCATCGACGGTAAGGATTAATTTTGCCTTAGGGTCAAAATGGGTTAATATTTTATCTGACGCTAACATGGTTTTTATTGTATTGAATGCGCTGTCGTGAGTAGAAGTCCATTCCCACTTTGTGTTTTTGTTTAACAAATTATATAATGGACTTAAAATTGAGGATGCGCTCTGAACGAAATTTCGATAGTAATTAATGAGGCCTAGGAATGACTGTAGCTGTGATACGTTTGCTGGTTTCGGTGCCTTTAGAATAGCTTCTACTTTGTCTGGCGATTTTCTAACTCCATATTTATCTATAACGTGGCCGAGATATGAGATCTCATCTTTAAAAAACTCGCATTTAGACATTTGCACTGTTAACCCTGCATTGTCTAATCGGTGTAATACTGTAATTAATGTTTGTTTGTGTGCTTCTCTGGACGGTCCCGTGATAAGAATATCGTCAAGCAGGAAAATTATGTTTTCTATACCCGCGAGTAAACATTCCATTGTTCTTTGGAAAATAGCTGGAGCGCTCGATAACCCAAACACTAACCGAGTGAAATTAAAAAGCCCACGATGCGTATTAATGCATGTAAGTGTCTGTGAGTCATCATTAAGAATCAATTGATTGTACGCCATAGTTAAATCAATTTTACTAAATTTAACGCCGCCATTTAATTTACTCAACAAATCGTTTACAGTCGGTAATGGATACTGATCAACAATTAATTGTTTATTGATTGTTATCGAATAATCTGCACATAATCTAATAGTACCATTCTTTTTCAACACAGGCACAATCGGTGAAGCGTACTGCGAGTGCTCCACTGGTTTTATTATACCTAACCCTAATAAACGATCGAGCTCCTTATCTATTTTTTCCCTTAACGCATACGGTACTGGTCGTGCTTTACAGAAAATGGGTTTAGCGTCTTGTTTTAATCGTAATTTAACTTTATACTTTTTGAACGACCCCAACTTTTCTGTGAAAACATTTGGAAACATTCGAGTCAGTTGTTTATCGATATGGTCATGGTCATTTGTAGATGTGTCCGAGGTCATATCTGCCCGTGCTGTCCGCGCTTGTTGTATGTTATGTACCGGTGCGGATACAGGCCCTAGTTCTAACTCGAACATGCGAATGAAATCGCGACCCAGCAACGGTGGCCCGTCAGCGCACACTACATAAATATCTAATGACTGTGTACGACTATTATACAATACAGGCAAGGCAACTACTCCCAGTGTTATTATTTTTTCCCCTGTATAACTCAATAACTTTTTGTTGGTGACTGATAATGGTACTTGTTTGAAATATAAGTTATAGGTTTTTTTTGAAATTACGCTAACAGCCGATCCACTATCGATTTCAAACTCCAAATACACACCACCGATGGAAACCCGCTCGGTCATCGGCCTACCCTTTACACACCGAATATTATAAAAAGACTCACCATCGTCACCGTCGTCCGCGGATTCTTCGTTCATCATTTTCACTTTGCGCTCGTTTGAGCACATTTTACTCAAATGACCTTTAATATTACACTTCTTACATTTGTAATTTTTATAACGGCACCGATTAGCTTTATGATTGGTAAAACCACAGACACTGCATTTCTCCTTCTTGGTAATGTTGAACACGTTGACCGGGTGAGCTGCGCCCGCGCCGAGGCCGGTCGCCCCGGGCGCCGCCATCGACGCCGCCGCGCGCGCGCACCGCACGCTCTCCGCCAGTTCGATGGCTTTCGCAAGAGTCAGCTCACGCTGGTCCTGTGCGAACAGTTTGTCCCGCTCGTGTCCTGCCGCCATGCCCATGATGAATTTGTCTAGCAAAGCCTCTTCCAAGTTCTTGAAGCCGCAATGCGCCGCTAATCCTCTTAACCGTGCCGCCCATTGAGTGTGCGTTTCCCCTGCTCGCTGCGTTGCTGAGTAGAATGTTGATTTCTCAGCAAAACCGAACCTTTTTGGTGTGAAATGATCATCGAGAAGCTTTGTAATTGTCTCGAACCTCAAGTCATCAACCTTGAGCGGTAAAGCAAGATCACTAGCTAGCTTAAATGTCGACTCACATAATGAGGTTAACAAAATGGCCCGCCTTTTCACGGTGGGTTTGTCGGTCTCATCGGTTATGTCGTTCGCGATGAACCACTGATTTAAACGCGATTTAAAACTGTTCCACTCTTGTGTGAGGTGGTCAAATGTGGAAAGAACCCCAAACGATACTCCCGAGGTCATTATAACGCCGAAATAGGTTCGATCGTCGCCAGTTGTTAGGTATGTTGACAAGGAGTACACGGAGAACCAATTAAACAGCTAGTTGATTACACACTGATTTATTTTCTCTCGGACAGGTGAGGCGGGGACGCAGCCCGCACACATATAAAGCCTACCCACATATTCATACATAACATTCTACAAGGAAAATCAGTTTTTACATTCCAAAACAATTATTTTGTTGGTAACATTAGTTAGCTCCACTGATATCAGTGGCCCGATTCTATAAAAACATAGCATGAGATAAGCATGCGGGATGCCGGAGCATTGCATAGGTCGATTTGTTACATGAGTAAAAATAAAAAATATTCCATAACTTCCTTAATACTGATTGGCTGAGGGACAAGGGGAGCTATTTAAATAATTAAATAGCCCTTAAATTTGAAGGCTACTTAAATAATTAAGTAGTAATTAAGTAAAATAATATTTACAGAGTACGAAATAACGTACATCTTCTGCACGTCGCCTGCATTACGCCGGCATTCCGCATGCTATGTCTTTACCGAATCAGGGCCCTGGGTGATTGTCAAGTATAAATCTGTGAGTCAAAAAAATAGAGTCAAATTGAATCCTTTTTAATTCACCCGATATTAATGTCAACCTACTGCATTAATTTAAATACAGCAGTAAAAAATAAACCATTACAATTAAATATATATTTCCCAAAAGAGTGTTTAAGATAAAATAGAATACATTTTGTGTATGACCAGTTCCTTGCAGTCCCCGAATCCGGCGGCGTATAAAATATTATTTCCAATTTCATTCGTCCTTCCGCACACCCTTGTCAATAAAGCCTTACAAATTTTCTTAGGTAGTATAGGATAGCTACGTTTTGTGGTGATAAAATGTTCCAAGAATGTAAATTGCGTATTGGTGGGAAGGCTTTAACTGTTAGTTTTCAATAAATATGTCTGGACACATGGTCTGCGTAGGGCGGACGGCAGCAACCGACGACGATGGTGGCGCGTTGCTATAGTTGGCGGTAGCGGGAGCCTTGGGGGGGACGGGCCGTTGACCTGCCCTTCGTCCCTTACCCCCGTACTCCTTACAAATCTCTGACAGATAAGCTCAGAATCAACCTTAACTCTAGGCCGTTAGGTGTATTTTTCTCCACCTAATTTCACTACTCAACTAGAGAAAATTGTTCTAAGCAAATCGCAATCGTATTTCAAGTGAATTTGGTGTAAATTGTTTCAGTCAAGGTCCTGAAGTGAAATGCGGACTATGGTTACTTTTATTGCGCTGTTTCTAATATGAATGTTTAATAACGATACGTGTTAAGGGTTTCCATTAAGGAAGTGATAAAAATTACACTATGCGAGTGTTGGGAGCATTATCATTAAAGATGGAGCCTCTAGACTGCTCTAAATTTTACGGAAAGGATTAAAAACACGTATTAAGTTACAATAGTTTTAGATTATTTATCTCTATTGATGGTTTAGGTGTTGTTGCGAATAGGTATGAAAGAGTAGGTAGATTATTGAATGATTCAAACCGTGTTACAAAAAAAAGCCCGAATGACTATGAAAATTGAAAATAATCGATGTATTTTGTTTCATTTCACATTCCTCTATTGCAAGATAAACACGGCTTTGGATTTGAAAAATGTTGTGTTGCCTTCTTATCTATAATTTCCTATTGTACTATGTCAAGTGATCTATAAAAAAAATACGAAATAATACCCAGGATCGAAAGGTTTGGCAACATAGAGGAAGACCTTTGCCCATACTATATCAATTATCTTATACCAAAATATCTATCTCCTATTGGCTTATTAAGAGTGATTTTCCCGGAATTCCCGTAGGACCCGAAGACGCGATCGGCCTGCGCCAATAAGTAATGAGTGTTATGAAGATTCTTATTATTTTGTAACTATAAAATATATCTATAGACTTCTACATAATTAATAGTTATGATTACGTAGTTTATTTTTGCGGCATTCAAATTAAGTTTTTAACCCTAGAGTTAGACACAATGTTTAAGAATGTTTTAAATTTTAAACTCATTCCTTTTAATCTTGATTGAGTTCACCTTATGCACGGTTTATTTAATGTTTGTAGGTATAAGTAGATATATTATGTATTCATAATGTGGTATTTATTATTATAACATAATATTTTATTGTATATTAGTATATTTATATTTATTATATATGTTTATTAGTATATTTATATAAATATATATATTTAAGGTAGATTATTTATGGTGTATTTTAATTATTTATTATATTTATCACAACGTGACCTACCAGTACAACTAAATAGTCCCTTTTCCATACCAAAAAAGGTTGCCTGGAAGAAATCGCTTTAAGCGATAAGGCCGCCTATTTGTTCAACATTTATTTAGTTTTAAATGTGTTGTTTTTGTAATATTTTTGTGATTGATCAAATAAAAGTGTTATCTATCTATCTATCTAAATGCAACCAATAATGTAGAGATTTTAAACTCCTCATAATGTCCTCATCATATATTTATAGGTAGAGAAAAAATAATAACTTATACTGAGCTTACAACAGTTCCTGGCAAGTCATTGTACATAGAAATCATTGTTTGCCGTTCACCGGTTAGGTGCAAAGAGAAAACAAACAGCTAAGTACCTTTATTCAGACAGCTCAGTTTGCTGAAATTATGTTAAAAAAACTAATATTTCGAAAGACAAAAATACGAAAACGAATCCGCATGTAAAACGAATATAAAGCGCCGCGAAATTACTGATGTTGTTTATCAAATTAACTGGCCGAAGTGGTAGTATATAATAAGATAAATAACTTTTACAACGGACGGTTGCGGAAAATCCTACTGGCGGTCATGCACCGGGTCATTAAGGAAATTTATGAGGGCATCTTACGTTCAACCCAAGTCTTTTAGCTAAAATGGTTATGATGATGAATCACTAAGTTAATAATGTAAAGTTCAATGGTACACTTACGGTTGAATTATAATTTAGAACAAGTCTGATGGGATTTGATGCAAGAGGCGTGTCTTTAAATGTCACTGGGCCCTACTATAAGTATTCGCGTTGTCATTCAGCTAAAAATATAAAATTTAAAACACATCTTATAATTAAAAAAAAAAAAAAAACAAACGTCAAAATAAAAGATTTTTTTTTTAATTGTCTGTGGTTTTTTAAAGTGAAC
This sequence comes from Idaea dimidiata, assembly GCA_949358125.1. NCBI lineage: Eukaryota > Metazoa > Arthropoda > Insecta > Lepidoptera > Geometridae > Idaea > Idaea dimidiata. Next base: position 8,450,920 of record OX442338.1, read on the forward strand.
GGGGTATTTTTTTAATTAAAATTTACTTTATTTTTTTTTAACGATTAAAGGACGACATAGCAACGACAAACAATCATGGTAGTGCCGATTATAAAAAAAACGTATTTTCAATGTTGGTTTTTATAAAACCAATTTATTGTATTGTTTTTTGACATCACATCTCTTTTTAAACTAAATATTTGCTCATTGACATTAACTAACATTATTACCAACTTCAATAAAGAGGAATTCGGCTTTGTATATTTTGTAATTCGGCGTCTATATTTTGTAATCATCGCTGGGGCGCCAACAAAACATAGGCACAAATTGAGCTATTTCGTAACTTACAAAACAAATATAAACCATATAAAACTGAGATATTAGTAAAGTTCTCTAAATTGAGCCACTGAACATAGCTTATATGATAAATTACGATACAAAACACAATATGAAATTGATTTTAAAATTACTTGATGTGCCAAGAAAGACAGATCATTATGCTGTATAGGCGCGGTCGCAGCGCAACATACCTCTTGCACTCCGTTTGGCAGAGTGCCATTTTAAACGAGAGTTATTAAATTGATATATACACTGAATTATAACAGGCTTATCTCGACAAAACCACGCCAAGAAAAATTGTGTCGTTATATTCGGATATAGGTATAATTTGAATGAACATCTATTCTTATCGTGTTCGTGTTTGGTAATTATGATTTTTTTTGGTTAATATTATACCAAGTCATTACTTTTTAAAGGACTCAACTTAACCAGAAACCTGTTTTGGTATCTCTGTCATTGAACTTATTAACAATCGAAAAAGGCTGCGGAGGCAAATACATAATACTTTCAAAGTATGCTATTTTTACCTGATTAAGTGGTTTTTTAAATGATGCCCCTTAAAGGATATAAGGGATATATTATTATATATACTAATGTATTCACGGCGAAGTAAAACATCACTGCGAAGGAAACCCACAGCTTAGTTAGCTCCAGACGTATTAACTTATTTTTCTCTGGGTACCTATGGCTGACTAGGCTGGGAGGGCGGAATATAGATACTGGGCAAGCCTACTCCTTCTAATAATGTCCCGAGCACTACAAAACAGATTTAAATAAAGTGCAATGGGGATCGAGAATCACATTGGGTGATTCTATGGGTCATAGCGTCATAGTTAATCTAAATAATGTGCAACGATCATAATTTGTCAAATGCTGGTACCTATAGGAAATTCAACTTATAAATAATAAAAATAAATTCTGTGGCCAACACACAGTGTCATCTAGCCCCATGGTAAGCTGCTAAGCTTGTGTTACGGTGAATAGACAACGGATATACTACTTATATTTATTTTTCTTTTGTAAATACATACCTACATATTATACATAGAAATACACCTAGACCAGATACAAATATTTATTTTTAAGCATAATTATTTGCACCCAGCAGGTATCGAACCCGCAACTTTCTGCATTGCAGTGAAGCGTTTGCCCGACGCGCCACAGTGGTCGTCAAAACTTGGTTAGATATTTGAAATATGGATACATTATTGTTATTATATCCACACTTCCGCTGACGCTTCTTAATAAAAATGTCCTTTACGTTTCAGTAATGGTTAAAAATCCAATTGCGTTCTACTGTAGGTACATTGATATTACCAGCAATGGAGTGGGTATATGCGGCGTGTGGTTTCGAATCTGGATCGACCACATCAATCAAGTGTCAGTGACGCGACCTGCTTTCTTGTCAGATGTATAATGAACGAATGACGTGGTAATTAATTCCTCATCATTGCCTAGTTACGTGATATTTTAGGTTTCACCCGGAGAATTCCCGATCTCACGGGAATATCGGGATATTTAACTTACCAAGTGATAATTATAGATCTTACTAAAATACTTAAAAAAAAAAGGAGTTGGTGATAGAAAAGTGAACATTTAGGGTTGCATGTATTTAATGCCACATCATAAAAAAATAAAATTTAAACAAATTGACCAATAATAAAAATAAACTATTTGAGGTGGACCACAGAACAACCCTTATCACTTAATAAAAATAGATACCAGTAGCCAATTTTCAGACCCGCTGATTGTGAATTATTCAGATTTATGAATATAAAAAGCGATCAAGCCGTTTCGGAGAAGTATGGTAACTAAAATAAAATAATTAAATAAACATTGTGACACGACAATTTTATAGAAAGAGAAAAGTTATTGCACATTGCTTGCGCGATCGATTGGTCTTCTGCATCATTTCATTTCATTTTTTTAGTTATGGCTTTCTGTCAGCAATATAGGAGAATTTAGCCATTTTCACGTACTAATAGTAGACTACTACGCGTTGCTGCGATCAGTTTTTTTTGAACTTGTAAATGTCATATTGACGGATCAACGATCATGCCACTTCCATATAAAAATTATCACACTCACGAAAATATATATACTATAAAGTGACTAATAAATATTACATGCAAACAACGCCTTCATTTATAATGAGAATACCAAACATACAAATACAATTTTATTAGTTGAAACGTTATCTGTTTACAAACAAAAATATGTGGAAAGCATAAATGAAGGTTACATAGTAGCCTTGCATCGTTTTCATGAAAATTCATTCATTTAAATGTTATCACATTTCCTAGTAAGGAAAATCAATAGTGTCCTCTTTCTGTATTATACCGGACGATGGTCTCTATAGAAAATGTTTTTCTTATATAAGTAACAAAATGGGTTCATTAAATTGAAGATATAAGTAAAAATGAGATAGGTAAGGTACTTTGATATAATCATTGTTTGATCTCAAATTTAGTAAATCTCTCTAAGCTGAGGTAAATATTTTATTCTATAAAGGCGGTCTCTGCCCGTGATAATTAATAATAAATAATGAGGGTAAAGGCGCTTTTCCAAAATTGAACGTTCCCGGTGGAATTTGAATCCGCCCTACGTTTCGCGGAAGTGGGTCTGAAGCTTGGAAAAACATTTTTACTAATTCCTCCTAAAAAACGCTGCGGATTTTGATAGGGTTTTGCCATCATTTAGAGAAAGTCTTCCGTAAGATATGTAATGGACCTACAATTATGTAGGGACCTGTCATTATGCATGCTCGTGCGAAGCCAGGACGGATCGCTTTAGGAATAACGATAATTAAGAATCGGTTGTTATCGGAAATATAAATCCTATCCTACCCTACTAATGTTAAAAAGCTGAAAGTTTGTGTATATGTGTATATGTATGTGTTTGTTACTCAATTACGCAATAACTACTAAACCGATTGCGATGAAACTAGGAATTTAGGTAGCTGGATACTGGTAATAACACATAGGCTACTTTTTATCCCGATATTCTCGCGGGAACGGGACTTACGCGGGTGAAATGGCGGGGCACAGCTAGTAAAAATATTCTGTGAACAACACACAGCGCCATCTAGTTCCATGTTAGCTGCTAAGCTTGAGTTACAGTGACTAAACAACGGATATACTACTTATATTTATTTTTCTTTTGTAAATACACACATAATATACATAGAAAGATATTTATTTTTAGCATAAATATTTACATCCGGCGGGAATCGAACCCGCAATCTTCTGCATTGCAGTCGGGCATTCGCACGACGCGTCCCAGAGGCCGTCACACTGACATATAACTGAATTGTTGTATATTTGTGTGGTGTGGATCGATGTGAGAGCACGTGCAGTTTGCAAGCTTCGTCGCCTACCTTAGCGGGCCGGCCACCAGCCGTAGCTGGGCGCAACGTGACCCCGCCACCGCCCGCCGCGGCCCCTCACGTGACCCACTGTTTCACTATTAATCCACTCACCACGGGCTTCTTCTATGCTCCCCCTTAACGACATTTACCTACCTAACGATGTTGAAAGTATTGTAACGTAGACTTTTTACCAGAAATAGCTATTTTAATTAGCTACTTGTCTACGCTAAATATACTTATTTAAAAACATGTCTTTTCTTACTATTTCTTAAAGATTAATCGAATTTGAGTTTATCGAATCGGTTCACTCTTTAGGGCTCGAAATAAAACATTATTATTACCTCAATCGTGTAGTCAGGGATAATACATTAACGAAATATGGTATTCTTCTATGCGAAGATAGGTATAATTATATCAAAAAAGATGGAAAGACATCATCTTAATCTCAGAACGATCCGCTGGGAAATTCCGTTCCGTTTTGCACGCAATCAACGTTATATCAGATATACGCCGAGCCGATAACAACAACCCTTTCATCATTGACTTTTAACCATAAAACGTCGATTCATCAGTTTATAAAACGCTCGATACCAGTTTTGTATACAGAGAATATGCATCAATCATTCAAGCGTCTTAATAAAACAAAGAGGAACGAAAATAGTTGTTTGATAGAATGGAATCGTTACCTATCATGTCGCATTGTATCTACCGTGTTGGACTGTCAAACTGAAACATACTGTGCTGTGCCACTGACGTATCTGTTCAAACGGACAGAATCCGAAGTAAAGATTGTCTAAGTATAGAAATACATAGTACACTAGCGCCAACCCAACCTGCACGAATAACTCGGTCGGAGTTTAGATTCCATTTCGGTATAGCATTGAAAGTCACGGTCCGAGACGAGCGCTCACTCAAGGCGGGAACTGTGCTGCATATTTCATGTGAGCCGTCGAGCCCCGCGCATCAACAAATTACTCCAGCGTTTAGGTACCAACACCCAAGGCGGTACTTAAATACTCGACGCCTAAGTTCTCGATAAAATTAAGTCATTGTCCTGTACAAGTCCGCGCATTGTTCATTCAGTGAGACGTATTATGAGACTTGAGAATTGTATTAAGTATGTATGAAGTAGGTAACTGTGATACATAGAAAGAAAGATCAAAAAATAAACTTGAATGTAAATAAAATCGAATGAAGGAATCTGAGACAGCAGTAGAATAAGATTCATCATTTTAAAAATTCATGTGTGTCTGTGTCTTTCTGGTTATACGATTAATGTCGAATACATTCCCAATTTGAATTGTACGTCATGTTTACATTTAATTTTAATGTGCTAATTCACTCTCTTGAGGGAGTTCCGTGAATAAACAGCGGCGAAATATCGCATAATGGAGAAGTAGGTAGAGACGCGGAGGACTGCGGATGCCACCCGGCCACGCCAAGAACTTTATAATACCAGTAGATAATAATGTGAGATGTTACCCCGTCGCGTCGCGTCGCGTCAGCTCGGCAGCACTGGAGTTGCGTATAGAATTTAAAAGTATTTTATGCCGAAATTAAACGAAAATGTTATCACGAAATTATTTTTATCTATGAAACTGGGTCTAACAGAAGGATAGAATAATCTTTATTGTTCCTACACAATAAAAAAATTGCTATTAGTATTATGAACTAAAATCGACTCGTAGGTGGAATTATCATAATATCTTCTAGCCAACGATTGGATGGAAAGAGAGGAAACAAAAATAAACATTTGATCTCTAAAGACGATAAATTTATTCGGCAATTATTTGGTTTTAATATGCAGAGATCGGTCAAACCAAACGTTCTTCACCGCTTACTAAACTGTGCAATGCATTATTCGGTACACTCCAAGTTAAACGAGAATTTCCTCATGATCGTCTCCGGAGCTAGGGTAGAGATACCCCTGCCCAGTTCTTCATAATTCATTCATGAAAACTTTGGGAACTTTGGAATTCGCTTCTTTTAACAGAATAGTGTTGTAGTTTAAAGTTTTTTTGGATTCTTTTCTCTTACTAGAAATAATTTAAAGGAAAAATTCATCTTTAAAAATTCTTTCAAAAAAGATTTGAACTCGAGTCCCTGGATCAGTGCCCCAGTGCCTTAACCGCTCGGCCACGCAAGTTCCTATCTCGAGTAGCGAATTAAGGAATATCAATGTTTCCCTGTCTACTATTTTTCGACTAAGGCTCGATTGAGACGCCATCTACAGGATCACTTTCCGTGATTTGCCTGCGCCAATGATTAACTTTACAGTTAACACGTTGGCCACGAGATGTCGTTTATTTTCCTATTAAATATTTCGTAATTTGTTTTTTTTTTTGTTCCAGGCAACTTTTACTAGAAATATTTTAAAGGAAAAATTCATCTTCGAAAATTCACTTGCGGCGGGATTTGAACTCGCGTGCATGGTCCTTTTTAAAATAATCACTACTACAGTGTGGGTGTGAAAGTATAGTATTAAAAATAGGCAAGTGCGTGCCTTGTAATGTCACGCAAAGAATAGGGTTTCATAGTTTCCGTAAAATAACACTGCAATATGAAAAAGTCGTTACAAACTTAACTAGTTAGTATGTAATTTTTAATGGCATTTGTTCAAAATTTTACTTTTTATTTTATGAAACAGACTGCTGCGATCATTTTCGTCTAAAATTATTAAATAGATAAATAATGAATAAATAAACCTACTTATATTTCTAAACCGGAAACCAATGATAAATATTTCGCGAGATTTCATGATTTTAAAGAAAAGCCTGCCGCGCGGGTAACGATATCACACAGATAAAAAAACACCCGACATTTTCTTCTTCTTCTTCTTCTTTAAAATGGCTTTTCTTTTCGGACATTTGCCAGTGTCAAGTATTTGCAGGTTATTTGGATCGAACAAAACAGTCAAGTCGTCATAGTTAGAGTCAAGTCGAGGGAATCATTGTAAAAAGGGGGCCATTTTTACAATGTTTGTTCACGGAGCTTTGGAGAGAACACTAAGCTAAAGTCCATGTTTTGCACCGATTTTCACTTTTATTTTCACTTGTACATCTTCACGAAACTAAATTGATTAATGTGCCCCCGAAATTAAACAATTTACACGCATTTGAACTAAGTTTCACAAAAATGAAAATTTAGCAACACATCTCCTCAACGCATTCCCGCCAAAAAACCACCCGACATTTTACATGTTGAAAAATATCCTAAAAACATTTTTTTAATTATTGTATAATTATGTCAACTTCAAATTACAGCTTTTAATACTAAGGCTGAAATCTATAGTCCGTACTTTAACTTCGCTAAGCAAAAACTGACTTAAGACAATTTTTGGTATTTATAAAGCGTTCTTCGCATCTATCCAAAGTTTTTGCTTAGCAAAGTCGAAGTTTTTCAAATTTAGAATGTAAAACAATCAAAAATAATTACCTATACTTTGCTTTTCTGTTATGACTATGCAGGTCTTTTATTTTATTCGTATATTACCAAATGAATTTCTACTGAAACTTCAAAGTTTATGCTTAGTTTTTGCTAAGCTCAGTCTAAGCAAAGTCAAAGTACGCTCTATAGATTTCAGCCTAAGTCTCTAGTAGTCTCTGAGCTAAGTCACGGACAGACAGAGAGACAAGCGAACATGACGAATATTTTTTCTTGTTGACTACGAAACTCTGTAAAGATTTAGATTCTGAGTTTTAGATTTAAAAATCGTACTCTTTACACTGTCCGATAAATCCAAACTAAGTTCGCAATAAAGTGTATTCAAAATAATTGAAGTAAGGCAGTTTTATCAACAAGAAGAACCGTTAAGTGGGTAAAATGAACTGCGCAATCCCAATTTCCGTGTGCATTTAACGTCGAAGACACCGCGACCGGGCCGCGTCTGATCGTCGCGAACAAATTGTTACAAATAGCCGGCAGCCCGGAACCAATTCAATGCTGTCGTTCCCTCATTCAGACCTCCTGGGAGCTACTGTGAAATTTTTCGAATCACGTGTCGTATCGCTATCGTCAGTCAACAATACCGCTACGAATTGCTACGAAAGCTACGGTTTTCCGTAGACGTATGATTTTCGTGATTTTTACCTGTATTTTTTGTGTGATTTTTCTGATTTCTTATTTATTAGAACATGGTTTCGTTTAGTAGTTGATTGATTGATTGATTAATTGTTTATTGAAACACACCAAAAATAAACATAATACAATAAAAAGAAAAACCCAAACATAAAAAACTTAAAACTAGGTGGCACGATGAGCAGCATTACCGCTTTAAAGCGATCTCTTCCAGGCAACTTTTGGACGGAATAGAAGTGTTTGTTTAGTTTAGTGTTTTTTTAATAAATGTTTAATTGAAATTAGTATTAAATAGTTTATTCGATTTCAATAAGATGCTTGCATGGTGTGGATATATTGTATTCATAGATTGCGATAGTTTGAAAATACTTATTTAGTTATTATACAATACAGAAATAACTAGAATCACATAATGTAGCAACATTGTGGTTGGTCAAAAGTAGGGCTTGAAACCGTAACCTTCAATTCGTTGAGTTTTGCCCAACATTCCTCATGTCCTGCCCGCACAGACGGTTTCTGAATTCTAAAATAATTAATAGGGAGTCTCTCAAAATAATATTGTTTCCTAAAGTTTTCTTTTTGTAGATGAGTTTCAATAGGTTTTTTTTTTACCTACAATATTTATGTCGACGCAAGGTTATTTTATTGTAAATAACTTACCAATTTCCTTGAGATGAGTAAATGAAATTTTATTTTTTATATAACTACCATGTTTTGGTAATACAATAGGTTTTTTCTATGTATGTTTTACAAAAAAAGAGTATAATAGTACTATATCCGTTGTCTTGTACCCATAATACAAGCCTAGTGCTTAGTTTATGGCTAAATTGCACTCGGGTCTTATGTCGTGCAATATTTTTATTTATTTATTTTATATTTTTACCTCTCATATATAAAAATGAATCCCTATTTCTCTTGGTCACGGCATCGCGCGTAAACGGCTGGACCGATTTTGATAATTCTTTTTTTTGATAAATATTTGTTATCGTCAGGAGAAGGTCTTATGAAAGAAAAATACTAATTATTGAATATTGCGATTACGCGGGTGAAACCGAGGGGCACAGCTAGCGTAAAATAAAACGATAGGCATCTGCCGTTGTTCATTTCATTTTCTTAGTTATGGTTTCTGTCACCAATATAGGACAATTTAGCCAGTTTCTCGTACTAATAGTGAACTACCACTGTAATCGTTTGAAATAATTTTCAATGCGTGAAGGCTGCAGAAAAATTGGCGACAATTTTTCTCCAACCCCATGGAACATTTGTTTGTAACGAGCTAATTTCGTGTTTTGCACTGGTATTTTTATTTTAACTTCACTCGTTGAACTTCGTGTAACTAAATTGATAACATGTCGCCGAAATTAAACAATTAACACGCAATAAAACTAGGTTTTGCAAAAATAAAAATTCAGGACGACGTTCCACTAACGCGTCAAAAACAAAAGTCCCGTTGTTCATTTACAGTTTCACGGTAGCACCTTATTATGGAGGTAGACAGCGACTTCCTCTGTCGATGTCGGAGTCGCAGCCGGTGTCAACCTTCGGCCGTCATTTTAATATACATGTTTATTTAAAAAATAATGACTTCCTTCCATATTAGAACGTGAAATAAAAAGTACTAAGATAACATCAAAATAAAAAATAACAGATAGACGTTGTACGTTTAGATTATCTGACAGTTAATCTGTACAGATAAATCGTACGTGTGTTAGACAAAACTAAAAACAGTTGAAGTTTCTACTGGAAATCCAATCAAAATATCGTTAGATACGAGACTGTTAAACTGTCAGATAATCTAAGCGTCTGTATAATATATACTCTAAGGTCTGTAGCCTGCTGAAACTTAAAACTTTTTTAGTTTTTAGCAAAACATAACAAACACGAACCTTTACCGATATACCGTCTCGGCTAATGTTAAGCGGATTTATTTTGTAATTAAAGTGGTACAATTAATGACGTTTTAATTTTTAAAACTACGTACACTCACGGCAAAAAAAATGGTTTTGTATTGTTAAATAATTTTCCACTAAAATATCCTCCTTAAAAAGCGTCTTAAAATGACAAAACTGAGTGCAGTCTAAATCTAATTCGAACAATTAATCAAAGAAGTGAAGACTTGCCGAGATAGTATTTTAACTGCAGCTCGATTATTGTCGAACTTAAATAAATCAGTAGCAAGTCGTCTAGACGCGACTAACAATATAATAAAATACCTATAAAAGTACTCTTAAATGTGTAGCGAATTTGAGATGAACATCCAGAAGGTCTTTGACCGAAACTAAGTAATGTGAGGCTAAAAGAAAATGGAGTGAAAAATATTTTTTATATTTTCTATGTACTGATTTCTACGTTCAAGAACAGTTTCAAATAAGTTAATAAACAGGCCCGACGCAAATGAATATTTTTTAAATATTTTGCAATATAGTTACCTACATATTGACTACAGTACGTTTTTTATTTTCAGACTATAATCTGACGTTTTGGTTCCTCGTATTTGACATTTTTTCAATAGAAATAAGTCTCAAATCGTAGTCCTCAATAAAAAAATTAAGTATCTATACCTATTAGGGCATCATTCTGTGGAAACTAATGATATTGTACAATATATACGTAAGCACATTACAAGTATGGACTCGTAAACAAAAATCAACTGAAAAACTGATATTAAATGACAGTCGTATATACCTATTTGCGGAAAGGACAATAATATCATTAGACAATTCATAGGAAAAACGTCCCAAGTAGGTAGTTTTCGAGTATTTACTGAATGGATACAGTCTTCACTATTTCATTTAATAAAATATGACTTTGTCCCGATGTAAAAAGGTCCCTGTAGTTCGACATTGTTACGAGCAAGGAACCAGTAGAGTTTTTCAGTAGATAAACCTGTAGTCATCCACTGTACATTTATAGAGATACCAACATAATATATTTACTAAAAGGAGAGGGCCAACGACGGGAGCCTAAACAGTAGTAAAAGTTTCAGTGAATCTACTTAGAAATGTCAATGCCAATGAAATTCAATTCATAGGGTACACCTACATGTTGAGTTTATCGGACTTTTGTATGCAACGCGTTAGTCCTGAAATTTCATTTACGTGAAACCTAGTTTGAATGCGTGTAAATTGTATAATTCCGCTGTCATCTTTCGTGGAACAAAATTTTTATTTAGTTTCGCAAAAGATATCGAATGTAGTGAAAATAAACAAAAAACAGTGCCGAACACGAAATAAGCGTGTTACCAATAAATGCTCACATGGTTTTGCAATAAAAATCGTCGCTATTTATATTGCTCTCTTATACGTTGCTAAAATTGTTTCAAACGATTTGACAGTACACTATTAAACCCGTGAAACTGGCCTAAATTGCTCTTTACTGCTGGCAGAACGGCTAAGAAACTGAACTGAATTTAAATCATGGCTACATTAATCTACCGTTGTTGTGCCAGATGGAGACATACAAATATTCCTGTTGTTTCAAAATCGTCGATGGCGCCCGCGGCGGGTTGTGATGGAGTTTAACAGCGCATTTCCCCAATCCTAAAAAAGGTGTCAAAAAGTTGGTCTTATATTTTTAGATGCGGTTACGGTTATTGCCTTGCTGTATTATGAGTATATAAGTACGGTTATCTGTACGTTTCGTGCAGTCTCGACGGCAGCACCGCGATGAAGGCACTAAGGCTTTTCCGCAACGATCACGATAAGCGGATTATCGCGACCTTACTGCCCGACATTTGTTTATCATTTATTTTGTTAATTTCCCTCTTTTCTTTTCAGTGTTAAACGGTCGTTAAGCATCTGTGTTTAAGGTTTACTTTTATGGTCATTTTATTACCTATGGATAAAATATGTTGTCGTGAAGGTCATAGGTACTAGATATGCACCTAATTTGCGCGTCATACAAGATGTATCGAAGATACCCATTTAAGCCGAAAGGGTATTGTTGTAGACGAGGAACTTTTGTTCTACAATTTTTGGAAATTCGAAGAAGTTCTGGGTTAAAGTTTACTTGAAAATCAGCTGTTTCATAGAATTAGAGATCATTGATCCATTATTTTTATTTACTTTTTAATTGGAAACTAAACAGTGTACTATAGCAATATAAATTACAAAAACTAAAACCATACACTATTTATTTAATCTTTCGCATATAAAGGCGAATACACTAGTTAAGTCCTTTGTCCTTTCATTTGGTTTGGTTAATTGAATTGATTTAAAAAAACAGCTGTTTTTACAGGGAAACAAGAACAAAAGTTGTTCGCCTAGACGTCTAGAACAACCCCCTTTCTGGCTAAAATCGTTACACCTTATATATACACTTACTAGCTGCGCCCCGCGGTTTCACCCGAGTAAGTTCCGTTCCCGTGGCAATATCGGGATAAAATATAGCCTACGTGTTATTCCCGGTATCTAACTACTTATATTCCAAGTTTCATCGCAATCGGTTTAGTAGTTTTTGCGTGATTAAATAACAAACATCAAAACAAAACACACGCACTTTCACATTTATAATATTAGTAGGGAGTAGGATAGTAGGAAATAGTAGGATATTTGAACGCTGTGTTTCACTCCCGACTTTGGGACTATTTTTATAGGCATTAATTACCTACTTGTGATTTCAAGCTAAAATGAATCAATTCGAGATAAAAAGTTAAGCACAATTAATAGTTAATAGGTACGACTCTAATTGGGGTTTGAGACTGTTGGGTCGTGGGATCCTTGTGCAAAGTCCTTTGTTAGGGGGTTGTCATCCCGTCTTTGCGAGGTTTCTGGGGACCGCAGGGTTGGGGATTTCTTGTCCCAGCGTATAAGCCTCGCGATTCAGAGGGGAAACGCCGCCAGTTTGCTTGGGACTTTGGGTCTTGGAGGCCTTGACCCAAACACCCAAGTGCCTTGGAGGATGACCTTTTTTATTGATTTTATTTATTTTGTTGCTTAAACGACTTCCTATAATTTTGTAATTAATTAGTTATTGTTGTGTATCTATTGTTATTTGATTTTGATTTTGTAATTTTATGTTTAAATAAATTCTATTTTATAAAAATAAATAAATAATACTGTTTTTGTGCAAAATGTGTGCATTATTTTTAGGGCCTATAAATTTATTTTTATGTAAAGAATATTGTTTGTAGTTTTGTAGTAATGTACATATTTTGTATTTAGTTTATTTTTATAAAAACTTAAATTTAAGAATAAAAATAAATGAGTGTAACAAGATAAATATAATCTTCGATAGGTTCAGCAGTTTCTGGCTTTAACTTGGTAAGTAGGTACTTTTTAAAATTAATATTTGTTATTTCGTATATTTGTTTTTATTGCTCAAGGCATATTTACTAGAAAAAAATTTAAAGGAAAAATTCATCTTCAAAAATTCACTTGCGGCGAGATTTGAACTCGCGTCCCTGGATCAATACTCCAGTGCCTTAACCACTCGGCCACGCAAGTTCCCCACTTGCGGAACTTGCGTGGCCGAGCGAAGAAATTTTGAAGATGAATTTTTCCTTTAAAAATATTTCTAGTAATATTTGTTAATTAAAAAAAAAACATGGCGGCAAAATTGTTAACAATAGGTCCACTTTGTACGGGGCGGACGTTATATTATAAGATAGGTTAGTCACCCAATAATTTGATCGGCATGAGTTGAAGTTTGCACGTTCGACCTCCATCTATCAAAGGCAGAAAGGAGTGCCCTGTAGACATTTCCAAGAAAACATGTTATCTCAAACCTAACGATATTATATGATGTACTCTTAGTTACATGACATACGAAATTATCTTTGTACGAGTGATGTCTCTGGTTTTTTAAGGCAGCAGGTTCATTACTAACAGCGTAACAAATATTTGAAAATCCATAGATATTTACATAATATATAATTTGAGTATAGGCAGGATAGGATAGGAAATAAACCGCCGCACAGAAAACGCTTGGAAGAGCTACTGGTCCATGAAACAATTCATGAAGTTAACTCATCGAGTCATGTATTAGGCCCATTCTAACCTACAGTCTTTGACTGAAGCACAAAAATCCCAGCTCAAAATCTGCCAGCGAGCAATTTAGCGCAGGGCTTGATACGAATAGATAGAGTCCCCTAAACAGAACTGCGGCGTAGAACGGGAGCCGCAGACGTGGGCCATAAGACCGCCCGGCTTAAATGAGAGTGGGCTGGTCACGCTTGCCGAATGCATCCAAATAGATGGGCGAAAAGGGTAACCGATTGCGTCCCTTAAGATGGCAAACATCGTCGTAGAGGGAAACTCAAAAACGGTGGCGGGATGATTTGGATGCATTCGACTCGAAGTGGCTAGTAACTGTTGGGGACCGTGCTCCGTGGAAGAAATTGGGGAAGAAATAGTGTCCCAACATTGGGCAAAGACCAATTTTGGGACACTATAGGCTAAATATAATAATAATATAATAACGTTTTATGAAAGAAAATGTACTTTCTTTATTTAGCAGAATCAGGTGTCTTCGGAGTTTGTGGGACGAATAAACACTGCTCAGCTTGAGTTACTAAAGTAAAATGTTATTTGAAATTATGTAAATGATATTTGCTGGACCCACGCTACACCTAATAGAATTTTAATAATATGCAAGTATTTGCAGTATGTTTAGATGACAGACAGATAACATATAAGCCAAAAGGGGTTGTTGTAGCTAGAAGTTTAGGCAGATAATTTTGGAATTTTAGAAAATCTGTTTTGGTTTACTTTGAAAATCACATGTTTTTAGATATCAGCATGTATCAGCAATTAGTGATAATGTAGAAATCAAAACTAAACAAAAGGCCCGTTTATTATTAACAACTTCCAACACTTGAAAAAGCACCCTTACTGTAAAATTGTGTTTTCTCCGCGAGTATACTTTGAGGAAAAAACACTATTTTTCTAGCACAATCTATTATAAATTGATTTAAAAACTCAATCCGAGATAAATCCCCTATTACGAGTCCGGAAAAGTACCTGCGTGTAAAAAGTGTCTCCTAGTTTCTAGGAAAACTTCAAGGAATTAACGTGGCCATTGCAAAATGTCAGGAAAAGCGCAAATACTCGTACATACGTAGGTACATAGCTATCGCTGGCTAAAATGAAATGAACCAAATATAAGTATTATTTTAATTAGGCTTATTTTTATAACCGGTTTAAAAAGTAAATAGTAAAGTAGATTTTCCTAGGCACCTTTTCTATTAGATCCGATTTACTATTCTGGGTGTGGTATTATGGAATATGTCGGTAAAAAGTGTAGGCTACTCATTTCGTTTACGAGCTAGAACCGGGTGCCAGATGTCCTTTGCATAATTTCAACAATATCAAGAGTTTTGGTAAAAATACAGTAAACAAACCAGCAGGGAGGTTCTACTACTAGTATGTCGGTTACACATGCAGAATTAAAATTTCCGTTCTGACAGACGTTTTACTTTAAATTAAGCAAAAAAATTCAGATGCTATCAGTGTAAGTTACGTAAAAGGTTATTTTGATCGAAACTTGTAATTAGGTACTTTTTTTATCTTCTGTATATTGCTCTATCTACAAATACTAGATTTATGTATGAACATAAGTATTTTTATTGTATTGTATTGTACTATTTAGATATACGACAAATCTTGTAGTTTCAGTTCTCCCAACTGTCACTGTAACAACATACAACAACATACTTTTTAAATTAGTTTCATATATATTCCCGGGCCTTAATCTTAAAGTTAAAAAGTTAACTGTGTGTTCCGCAATTAGCTCTACTATTGGGCCTTTGTGCGTGATTTTAAGCCGTGGGTTTCCTCACAATGTTTTCCTTCACCGTAAGAGCGATGTAAATAGCGCACATAAATTTTTCTTAAAGAAAAAGACATTGGGTGCGCGGCCGGGATTCGAAACCACGACCTTCGGAATGAAAGTCGGGGTCTCTACCACCAGACCAAAGCGCGGGTTTAAGGTAATGGGTTTACCAGTTACTATATTTATACTGAATATCCTTAATTTTTATTTATTTTTATTTCTTATAAACATGAATACATACATGTGTTCATAAGGAAATATCAACTATGCTTTATTTACCTTATTGCCATATGAGATTTTTAAACAAATACTTCCTAATTTGTGCGGATTTTTAATTACGCTGTGGTGTAATTTGTAAAGAACATGTGTTTTGCAAACGTTGTTAAGGAATATCAGTCAGGCGGGGCGGTGCGGCGGCATCGGCACGGTGTGTGACGCCGAAACACCGAGCATGATTGATTGGCTGTATCGAAGGCTGAGTCTGGCTTTCCCGCTGAGACACCCCTGCCCTGTTCGTTGCTCGACAAGATGTTCATTTGTTCTGATTTGTTTGACACCATCGCGTTCCCGGCTCCCACAACCTTAACATTACGTGATTAGAAAACATTAGTTAGAAGGTTGTTATGTACGTTTAATACTACGGCTTATATAGCTACGCTGATACGATCGTTTTCTAGTTAGTTCGCTGTATACCTAAGTGTAGTTTATACGTATGATCCAGATCATACATTTCTACCTTGTATTACTATAATATCAATAACAATGATTTACTTACCTTTGATTTTACTATTCATGCACAATATTTTTGAACAAGTCTGCAAAGAACAATAGACAAAAATGAAATAGAATCTGCAATAAACGATGGAAGCTTAATAATAACGGCTTCAAATTAGCTAATTAACGTAAAACTGCCATTTGTTAATGGCTCGGTAAACAAAATAATAGTTAACGGAATGGACGGCGTCTGTCGGTGATTAGATGAACGAATGCTCGTAAAAGGACATTGTATTGGTTATTAAGCGATCGGCAGGGTGTGTTAATTGGTACAGCCCTTGTTACGTGCGACGTGCGACGTGCGCCATCCAATATGCGGTACACACAAGGCGGATATTATAGCGCTGTAGCGTGTACGGTGCATGCGACGGGCCCTGATTCTCTAAAAACATAGCATGCGACAAGCAGGAGGCGGGATGCATGAGCATTGCAGAAGTCGATTTGTTGCTGGAGTAAAAATAATAGCTATTCTATAACTTCTTTTAATACTGATTGGCTGAGGAACAAGGGGAGCTATTTAAATAATTAAGTAGTCCTTTATTTTGAAAGCTACTTTACTAATTAAGTAGTATTTAAGTAAAATAACATTTATAGAATACGAAATAACGTACATCTCCTGCACGTCGCCTGCATTCCGCCGGCATTTCGCATGTGTGCTTACCGAATCGAGCCCCTGAGGCCTTATTCTGTAGGTTTAATCACACACACACACACACATATCATCAATTGACGAGACGAGTGTTGGCTATGGCTGAGCGCAAGATTGTAGAGGTAGTCTGCTATCTACCTGTATTAGAATGATAGAAAGTATTAAAGTCGCCTATGCCTACGAGTACCGCCAGCAATGAACGAAGATCGTGTGGTGTTGCGCTCTACTTGCTAATTACATGCCAATAAATTTCGATTGAAATACTTGAAATTTTCATAAATGAAATAATTGAAATACAGTTACGTAATCAGCTAGCTATCAACCATAGGGGAAATGAACAATCGGGGAAACAACTATTCGGTAAAACAATCTATCGGTCAATCGTCTTCGGCGAAACGTGTTTCGATGGATAGTGTTTCGAAGTAGCGTAGGGAACCCCCAAAACTGGCTTTTGATAATTGCTTAGGAAGAATAAACTGCAAGTGATCTATAGAATAAGGCTCCTGCACCTTTACACCTGACATACGACTGAAATATTAATCATTAACCTACTCTAATTAATACTGTTGACGTTGTATTCCGACTTATTATTGTTGGTCATTCATTGCTAACACCTATAGTTTAGCCAATTAAATGATGCTGTTAATTGGCTACACAAACAATGAGCTATCAGACGAATAGCGAGCTAAATAAAGCGAATCTTACAACGTAATTTTTTTTGTAATTCAATAATTTACACCCTTACCCCCTTACTTATAAACGCTAATTAATACGCTGCATAACTTTGAATCGTTTGTCTTTTACTGTCACATGAAGTTTCAAAGTTGACAGCAGAGACAAACGTCACATAACTTAGTCATGTGTAAATAATATTTTATAAATAACTCCCTTACTTATAAAGACAAGACAGTACAAGACAAATGATGCATGGTTATGCAGCGCATTAATTAGCGTTTATAAATAAAGGGGTTAGTTTTTTACCATTATCTAGCTAGACCAAAACCAAGCAATTAGTCTTGTGATATGGTTTCGACTAGACAACGATTCCAAAAGAAGGAATCCTTTTTGGTAAATAACATAATGCTTACGTATTATTAATTTATAAATTATCACACCAACACTTAGAACCGATACAAATATTCGGTAGATCATACAATCTATACTTATGATTAAGTAAGAGAGGACAAAAAAGACTAATTTACTTCAAAGTAAATTAAAAAAAGTTGTCTAGGGGACTTAGGAAAAATAGTAAAACAAAATTATTCTTATTCTTAAAAATTCATATCTGTCTGGTTTCTCTGTTTGTTTCTTAAAAACAATAAAAACTATTAATCCGATTGAAATCTGCTTTTCAACATTGGATAGCTCTATTTTCGAGGAACCTCGTTGCTTACTTTCCATCGCTATTTCTACGCAGACGAAGTCGCGGGTTAAAAATAAAGTTCTGTACAAAGCAAAGCGAAGGCTAAGAGGCATTTGACAGATGGAAAAACAATTATGAAAGAGGCTTCTTTCTAGGTATTTTTATTGAAACCACAAGCAGCATATTTCTAACGTATAGTGCGGACCGAGACCACCAAGTGAGAGTCTATGATAACTACCTAATTAATCATGGCCCCAGTAGCGCCGTAATTTCCGGGATGCGAAATTGAAAAAAGCTGAATAACGATAAATGTGAAAAGGGTCATACCCAGCTTCCAGATGATCGTGGCATCACTATTTTTTAACATTAGAATGACACGTCTTAGGGTTTTTCTAAAATATTACTACACTAGCTGCGCCCCGCGGTTTCACCCGCGCAAGTCTCGATCCCGCGTTGTTCGAACACCTACCTACCGCAATGCAAAAATCCACACATAAACGGTCGTCCATTGAAGTACTGTTGAAGCCAGGCGCTACCGCGACTGGCATCATCAGTACTTCCCTGGTCGTCCGTTTAAGTGTGGATTTTTGCACTGCGGTAGGTAGGTGAAGTAGGTTAAAGTTTGTATTTCATCAGTAAGTGACGATGACGATGACGAAGGATGACGATGACGATGGATGACGATGATGATGATGTAACTCTACATCACTTATCCTACCCCTGTGTCGATTTTCGTTCATTATCACCACCCGCTATCACCCGCGTAAGTCCCGATCCTGCAGGATTTTCGGGATCAAAAGTATCCTATGTTACTCTTCATCCCTATGCAAATTTTCATCTAATAAATAGTTATCACCCGCGTAAGTCCCAATCTCGCGGGATTTTCGGGATCAAAAGTATCCTATGTTACTCTCCATCATTTAAACTATCCCTATGCAAATTTTCATCTAATAAATAGTTATCACCCGCGTAAGTCCCGATCCCGCGGGATTTTCGGGATCAAAAGTATCCTATGTTACTCTCCATCATTTAAACTATCCCTATGCAAATTTTCATCTAATAAATAGTTATCACCCGCGTAAGTCCCGATCCCGCGGGATTTTCGGGATCAAAAGTATCCTATGTTACTCTCCATCATTTAAACTATCCCTATGCAAATTTTCATCTAATAAATAGTTATCACCCGCGTAAGTCCCGATCCCGCGGGATTTTCGGGATCAAAAGTATCCTATGTTACTCTCCATCATTTAAACTATCCCTATGCAAATTTTCATCCAAATCGGTCGAGCCGTTTGACCGTGAAGAGGGAACAAACAAACAAACAAATAAACAAACAAACAAACAAATAAACAAACAAACAGACTTTCGGATTTATAATATTATAAAGTAGGATAAGTAGGATGTGCTTGTGTATTTACTCGAGTAGTTTCCGTTTCCGTCGGAATTTCGGGATAAAGTATTTTATTTCATAAATAAAATACCTGTTTGCCGAATTTTAGCCAAATCCGTTTAGCTATTTTTGCTTGATTAAAAGATGAACATCCAAGCATTTAAACTTTTACATTACTGTACTTTTCCGAAATGTAATGCATCCTTTAGGATTTGAATCCAATCATATGCTTTGGGCATTACCGTTGCGTTATAATCATCTATCGAATCCTATTTTTATAGAGAATAGATGTGCATTTAAATAGTAAATAAATAAAATAAAATAGTTAACTTATTTCCAAAATCGATATTTTCAAAATAAATATTGATTTTGACTCAGATTACAATGCAGCTGATCCATAGATCCCCACTGCACTACCAGTGCTGCACTACTCACCTGATGGCAAATGATTCCTGGTCTAAGATGTAGCACGACCATCTACAAGATAGCGAGACGGCTGTGAAACTAAGATTCGATCCGTGGCATCGTCGGAACACGAATGATTCGCCTTGGCGCTACGACATAGGCCGGTTATAATAGGTAGCGGTTGAAATCTCCCGCCAAGAAAGTGAAGTAAATAAAAGACAACCACCCTTTTTGGTTTTTTTTTTCGTCAGGCAGAGCATATCATAATGAGGCTTTGGCTTTGGCCACGGGAATTGCCAAAGTGTTGGATTAATATCTTAAAATGCACTTTTATTGATCATGATACAGACAACGAATCATCGTAGACGAAGGTTTACCTATAGGTTGGCTGCAAATTAATCGAATCGATAATGACATGTATTTGTCGTTGTATTGCAGGAGACGTACCGGCGTTGGGCTTGCAGCACGATGGTGCCGCTGTGGGTGGAAGAGGGGGTAGAAGAGGCGGAGGAAGGCGGTCGGGCGCGACGAGCGCCGGCCGAGCACGCGGCGCGGTGGCGCGCGCGGCACCTGGAGCGCGTGGGCCACCTGGACCGGCGGCGCGGCGGCGTCGTGGGCCGCTGGGTGCGCGCCGCCGCCGCCGGCCCGGGCCGGCCGCTGCCGCGCCTCAAGCCGTGCCTCTCCGTTTGCCAGCTCGTCGAGCAACACTGCCCCTACTTCCTTCCGGCAGACCGCGCACCCGCTTACCCCACGCAATACGCGGGCGAGCCCACCTTCCTCTGTCTCGGTGAGTCATATTAGTCACAGAGTCAAATACTTTATTTCCTTCAAGACATATAAACAAATACATGATCATTTAGGTAAGTCAACTTAAAATTATGGCTTTAGTGTGTTTTCGGAACACGCCCTCCGATGAGAAGAAGCAACAAGAAACTACTGGGGCTTTTTTCTTTTTGGTGATCATGTATATTACAATATTTATAATTTTGTATAATTATTCGCAGCAGTAGTTTTAGTCATATTTATGACTAGCTGGATCCCGAAGTTTCACCCACGTAAGTCCCGATCCCGTGGGTTTTAAAAAAGACGATTTTTAATCGGATGCCTACATCTTAAAAGGAAGACTCCTTTCAGCTCTTTACTAACAGTGGTTTAGGCTGTACGTTGATAAATCAGTAAGTCAGGAAAAAGCATTTCATAGATATAGATACTTTGTCCCTCATATCTTTATCTATATAATCTGTTGTAGTTTATGAATTTTGTAGCCCAATAGTCTTAAACTAAATGTATTTATTCTAAAACATAGTAGATATCTGCGAATCAAGTAGCAAGACAAGGAGAGTTATGTATCAATCGGGTAAAGTATATTGATATTGCATTAGCATTCAAAAGCCTTGAATGAGCTCGCAAGTAAGTATTTTAGTGGGAATTAAAAGCATCAGAGATAGCTAGTGTGACCCGGAGAGTGGCCAACTGACCACATATGGCGAGAAAGAGGCAGAATTAAGGGCAATTAGCTTCCGCCATCACTTGGCCGCAGTTCAAAACGAAAATACTAGAAGAAATATAATAATACTACGTTCACATTTATTTTACGTTTAGGACCCTATTTGGCTTCTACCATTGTGTTGCTTTACAATAACAATTGCTTAAATACGGTAACAACTAATATATGGAGGAGCTCAATGACCTAGCTGCTCCTGTCGATCTTAAATGGTCGTGCGGGTTAAGCAACGCTTGGCGCGGTAATTACTTGGATGGGTAACGAGTATTTGCGTCGCAAAAACTCACTTTCTCGATCTCTTCCGTGCATTGGAATGCACGTTAAGCAGTTGGTCTCGGTGCTTATCCCTGATACCAATCGTTAGGTCAAGATAGAGGCATTAAGGCGACCAGCCAGCAGATTATCTATCCAGTGGACGTCTGACAACAGTGGAATATGACAGGCACTATGCAGTACATTGCTGCTTTGAGGTAATCACCGGTAATACCCACGTTACGTCAAAGCAGCAAGGTACTGTATAGAGCCAGTCAATTTCCACTGTTGTCAGACGTCCACTGAAAAGATAATACGGATGAAATCTCTAACACTAGGTGAGCCACATCACTACATGAAAAGAAGAAGACAGTTGTGTAATAATATAGTTAACGTAATACACTGTGTTTCAGATCCTCGCATACCAGAGACGGGTGGTCAAGCAAACAAGTCGAACTACGGTTGGGACGAGTGTTGCTACTGGTATTGCGAGGGCCGGCTGTGCTACCGGTGCGAGGCGCGGCTGCCGGAGGCGGCGCGACCGGCGTCGGAGCCCTGCGGGCCGGTCGAGGAGCGCGTCCCTTCCTGCTCGGTGCCGTACCAAGCGCCCGCGCCGGCAGCTCGCCCGCGCCTGCCCACCCCCACACTCTTCGCCGTCACCCTCCTCTTCGCGCTCGCCGCGTTATCACGGACCCATTGGACAGCGTCCATTCCTCTAGTGAAAGTGCGCGACTCACGGTTATAGTTTTACGTTAACGGGTGACGCACTCCCAAGACCCGCGATCGTCGAACAGCGATCGGAACTTCTATTAGTACTATACTTATGATAATAAATTACGCGAGTTTGAAAGTTGGATGATGACCGTGGCTCGCGGCGGGCCACGGCGGTCGGCTGACGACGCGACGTGCTCCACCGCGAGCCCGCAAGGTCTCATAGACTGTAAGTTGGTATTTGTGTAAAGTATTTGATTGTTTGAAGCAGTTACAAAATAAAAACACCAAGATGTTCTGGAAAACAATACTTTTAACGTTAAATCGTAAGCGCTGTTAGCCGACGTTCTGTCCAGTATGTTAATAGAATCGAATCGATATAAATTCGACACAATAGTACGTTCACAATATTCAAGTTATGTTTTGTGATAACGATTTTAGTATTTTTATTCAGTTAATATGGTACACACGTGAGATTTTGAGTACATTTTGCTGTATAGTAACATATTAGAAGCAATATTTTATAGACCAATGTTACGAATCTCTGAACTATACAATATTCATCAAAGTGTACATATACGGAATGTATGTAACTTTGCGTTAGGGGTGGAATGATGTTTAAAATAATTTAATGAATAAACCTATTTCGTAGACACCAACAACAAATGCAATAATTTACGTATGTACCTAAACAGTTAATTAGGTATGTGATAAAGAGAAGACTTCATATCGATAAGCTAGACTTACGTCTGCTCGCCACACTCATCAATCCTGTTCTACGTTTGGTCTGAAGTCTTTGTTCTTTTGATCATGATGACAATAGATTATATTGGAATCGTTTCTTAGATAATTATTTTTGTAATGTTGCAATACAATGCAGAGGAGCAGACATTAGGGTGATATTCTAGAGCATTGAACATTTTATGTCATAGTCAAATCTGAGACAAATCTGTAAGGACAGCTTAACTGCTGAAGACATACGATTGTGAAAATATTAAGACTTGATGTTCATATAAAGTCGCAACAATGTCTTTTCTTCTGTAGAATTAAAGCCTAATAGTTGGTCTACTATTATGTAAAAAATGATACAGATAGAGAGCTAAATAATGGTAGTTGTTGTTTTGTAAGAAATTATGACTAATACATATAATGTAAATTATATGTTATATATCCGTCTTATGAGAACGTATATTATGGGCAGTATGGCAGTGGTATTGAGGTTTAAATAATTTTATATACAATTTCTTTGAATGGTGTCACATCATAACATTTATTTGAACCACCAGCAAGGGTAAAATGTTCTCTCACACAATAATAGTTAAACGTGTATTTGTTAAAACGTTATGTTTTCGATGAATATTACAATGTAGTGTATCGACAAACATTTTGTGATCGAAGTTTCCAATATTGATGGTTATTAAGACTTTATTGAACATTTGTTGAATAATATCCTCGATCGAGGATGTAGTTGTTGTATTCGAATGATAATAATATTAAGTAAGTTATTTTTTACGTTTTTAATGTGTATATAATGACGTCAATGCAGATATTGTTTTTAAATATTTTCCTTTTAACTTCAAGTCACCGAAGGTGCTAAAGGTCTATTAATGCTTCTTAAAGCTTCATTTATAGCTATTGTCTAATACGGTCTGTTTTTGTGTTGTGTGATTGATATAATATCATCTAACATTACCGAGCTATACCTTAATCCGACGCGGCTCTATCAGTAATGGAGATGTTCCCTTGACACGTTTACATTTTATAAATAAAATAGTTAATAACCGGGCAGTAAGAGTGAGAATAAAAACAGGTTTGTTTGTTTGTCCTGTCAATCGAGGAAGTAATTCGCTCGTGATTCCTAGTGCCTTCACTTTAAGTGGGAACTAACTGCGTTTATACGATCAAGAACAGGCACGCAAGCTCAGTTAGTGAACTGCAGATTGGATTATTTATAATTACCGCTTTACTTACAAGTTATCGTCTCACTCAATACCCATCACATAATTGGGCAAGTTCATTAATTAACGTTTGCTGTCATTAAATGTACCTATTTTAAACTGAAAGTAAGAGTCATGGATAGCAGAAACCTGTTGTTTCTCGTAAATATCACAAATTACTTGATTCAATGCTAGAATTAAGATTGCGTTCAAATACACTTAAAACTCATGGATAAACTTATTATTAATTCAAAATTATTAATATAAAATAATATTGTTCTAGTATCATAAAATTTCAAAAGTAAAAGTAAAGTAATGCACGTTATGTTACTTATACGACTATCACTAGCGCAACCGACTTTGTCTTCTCGTAATGTTTGGCTCAGTGAGGGAACACTCTCACAGGAAATGTAAATGTACCTTTGTAAAAATTATTCTATCGAGGTAAATTTTAGGAATAGTGATTGAATTACTAGAACCTAATTATTAATAAAACAATTTTGAGCACTCGTTAAAACTTACACATTGACCGTGCATTTCTTCTTGAAGTCGCTACTCAACTTAAATCTTGTTCGCTTTCTAACTAGAGTAGATAGTTAATGACCAAACGTGACGAGTTCAATCCCAATACTATTCATTCAATAAATAGATATCATTTGGTTCGGCGTCATTTCTGTTACAATAAAACACTAACTAACTATTCATTCAAACATCAGCCTGTGCTCGGAAACGTTTTAAAATAGAGACAAACGTAGCGAATCTTATTGTCACGTCGTTGTCGTTAGAAAATTGGTAATTAACTCAGTAACATCAAAACTTAGCAATAATGTGTAGAAATAAAATCAATTAGATCTGTCAAGATTATCCATGAGTCATTGGAACAATGATCAATTGACACATTTCAGAGAAACGCCCGCCTGGCACTAATCATAATTCCTTAATAGATTCTAGTGTAAAATATGATGTT
This sequence comes from Idaea dimidiata, assembly GCA_949358125.1. Classification (NCBI taxonomy): domain Eukaryota; kingdom Metazoa; phylum Arthropoda; class Insecta; order Lepidoptera; family Geometridae; genus Idaea; species Idaea dimidiata. The sequence continues at coordinate 8,476,404 of OX442338.1, forward strand.
TTGATGTTTTGTTTATAGTGTGTATATTATGTTTTTGAATAATATACGTATGTTTTGATGTACATAAATAAAGTAAATGTTTAACGCACAAATACCTAATTATGAGAAAACAAAATTGCTGAAAATGTAATGCAGTATATGGAAAATTATGTATTTAGCTGTAAACTGGAAAAAAAATGATTAGTAATATGAAAGTAGATGATTTCGTGCTCCGTCTGCTGTGACAAGATACCAAATAATTAGTTTATGTAAATTATTTTTTGGATTTGGCATGATTGGTACGGAAATAAAACAGTTATAACTTTTTGTTATTTATTCGTCACGATTTGGCTTTGCATTATTTGTGCATAAACAACTTAGCCGAATAAAATCAAGTAGGCCTTCATTTTATATCTCCTTGTTTCATGACAGATGGAATAAAGAGGAAATTTCAGATTAAAGCAAAATCACTAAAGTTTGGTATTTCCTTCATTTTACGTTGTTATTGGATTAAGTATGATAAACAAAAACTAAAATACTCAGTTTAACTCAAGATAATATGCTTTTCCAGTACAAACAAAAACATGGACGACCACCAAAACTGTCAGGGATACAAGTCCAAAATACGAATTATGGTGATCATCTGCGAGTGTAATTTAATTCTTCTCCCTCCCCGCGTTGTCCGCGTTGTTCTTAGCATTGATTTTTTCGAATATTTTGATGCATTTTTGACTGGAAATAAAGGTTTATAAAAAAATAATAATGCAATATCGAATTTTGTCATCCGCAGAGAGTAAACTTATTGAGGAACTCAATAAACTTTAGTAAACCCCCCTACTGCACCTTTGACTATTTTTCAATTCTCGCAGTCACTTACTGGGTATAATGACCTTTGTATCCCTAACTGCCATTTTATTTGGCCACCATAAACTACTGTCACAAACGCACAAAATAATTTAATCATTACCTGAAGGATCATCATCAACTTTCAGTATTCAATATATATCTTCCTATTCGTATCACTGAACTCTGAATAGAATAATGTAAGCAAAACACCAATTAGTAGCCTTTACAATATACGTGCATATACCTACTTACATACATAACGAGTACATTGATGAGTGAAAAGATGCTATACTTATTTAGCATGGAAACTGACTACGAAGCTGCGCCTGTCGAGCGTCTGTCTAATACAGGAGCTCTATTTTGAACCAAATTAGGCATTTCGAGCGATTTTAATACCTCGATTTCTCGATTTAATCGCACGTCCACAACGAGTGGTATCAACCACTCACTGCAGGAGTCCGGCATCAAACGATAATCAGCAGATATCGAATTATTTAAATCGCCTGAAGTGCAACGAGCGGATCAAAAATATGGCTCTAGGCTTGGAATTTAAGTAAATAACATTTTTTCAGTCATTTTTGTCAAAATAATCATAGAAGTATGTATGTAAATGATTGTAATCTATATAATTTATATTAACTGTTTTATATGATCGTTATAATTTAACCATCAATTGCCATAGAAGTCTTATGTTAGGTTTAGGTACGGGTATAAGTAGGTACGATTCGTTTAAAACATCATTGGGATGAATATATGGTAAAGTCTTCTTTTCTATTGATCCATTACTTTTGTCCCTAACCGTTACACCAGTTCAAACACCATATATTTAATTTAAAATAAAAACTGTGTATATATAAAGATTACGTGTTAGGAACCGTTACTGAGGTTTACATCAAGTTAGGCCGCTTATCCATAAGGTGAGTCTCCACTGTCTTGATTAGTCATTCCACTCGTCAATACCTTTTACATTCGTGAGAAAGAAAGCGAGATAGACTTAACAAGCAAAAAACCAATCAAGGCTGTCGAGCAAAACCAAAGGAAACGTGTGGAACTAGAGCAGGCGATGCAAATCTTGCGATCGTGCGTCGTTCTTGAAATCCCATGCGTTTGAATCCAATTGTTTTCACTAGGTTGGTCTGCACTCGGCTCAAGACAAATAACCTACTTATAAATTTAGGTGATTATATCACAGTTTACTTATCTAATAGTTGGTGTACCTCAATTACAACCAACGGACAACTTTCGCCTGCAGAGCTAATGTATTATTTCTCTGATAGCTCTACATATCTGTCAGTGGATATTCACCTGGTTTCGTTCAATTTTAAATATCTGCGTTTAAGCTTTCTCTATAAACACCATCTTTCGGTTTGAAATTAAAATCATGATTCCCTTATTACAAAACGAAGTCTAAGCACAACCCAAAGCTTGGTGTCAAATTCTAACCATTTATGAAAATATTCATAGACAAAAAATATTTTATATATTAAAATATGGCAAACAAATTAACAGGTTTTATATATCAAAATATTTATTAGTTGTCGAAAATATCAAGTACGTTGACCCTTTAACTAGTTTTTCACTTAAACTTCGTTTAAAATTAGAGGGGAAGTTCCATCTACATATAAAGTAGGTATGTATAACACAGGACAGGATGTTATGCTAAGATTACGCTAACTCACATTAGAATGTCGATGACCATTAAATAAATCATAATTATAAAACACCAAGTTAAATTTATTACAACGAATGCAACATCCACATAATATTACAATACTATTTTACACAAAAATATTTGTACTAATGACGTTCTTTAGTCACAAAGTTATTTTCAACGAAACTAACCATATTTAATTTTTACCTCTACAATTATAATTTATTTGCATTTCAAATTTCACGTTTCACATAAATTAATTTAAGCTTTACTTATGTGGTCTGTGTGAGACGATTAGAAACGTACATACAAGTACGTCATGGCCTTCAATTTTTATAGACGGAGAATACTAGTAACTTTAAGAATACAATTGATGTTAAATAAAAAAATCTTATGAAGAATTAAAATATAATTACTAGATTTGTACTAATTTGTATGTTATTTGACACGCCAGGTCATATTGCGGTCCATATTTGTTTGCAGTCCGAAGGAGTCTCTTTGCAAGAGGAGGGTACGTATGCGGGCTGAGTATGCCGAACTCGTAATAGATAGTTATGTTTAGTCTAATAATTAAGGTACCCCACTTATTGTCGCACTTATTTGTTGCGAGGACGAAACCAAGCAGATGCACTTTGAACTCGTAAGTCACATTTTAATACGAAGTTTAAAGTAAAGTAGCCATCTAACATCGGAAAAGGTGACTTAATTTTTAAAAAGTAAAATCGTGAATAACAATACTCCATATTATGTATCAAAGTAACAGTAATATAACTTGACAGCAAGTACATTCTTAGGTATCATATTACGGTTAACTCAAAATACTTAGGTACATAACTCAATTTGAGAGAGCATTCAATCAATCGACTTGAAGCTTTTGTACACTCGTGTAATTAATTTAAAACGAAAGTTTTTGCTTGAAACATCCGCCCCGATATTGTATGAGTAGATTATGATTTTATTTAAATGTTTGTTCATAAATTAGCATTAATATAATAAATGTAATTAGTGTTATTTCCAATTAAATATAAATGTTTGTGTTTTGATAGAATTATGTTGATCTAGTTGCAAATTGTAGATCACATTAAAATTTATAATAAAATATTGTTTGGTTACCACGAAATAACTTCTCTGTACATGTCGATGTGTTGAAACTGGAATCATGTTCACTGAAGGTATATTTTATTTCATTCCGTACTCTCTATACGTCGCGTCGATTGCATTATTCCTAATGAGTTCTAGATCATATAAATATATGTATAATATTATTTGATTCGAGAGCACTATCTGAAGTTAATGTATTTTATATTTTAAAAATCGTTACGATTTAATATAGTTATGGCACTGTCAAAATATAATAAAATAATTCTCATGCCTGTGTACAGGTTTGCTTGATAAATTTTAAAATATTTAAATATCATTAAAATGCCTAATTCATAGTGAGAGAGGTAGTGTAGTGTAAAGTGTTATCTGATATAATAATTACGACCGTAAGCACCACTCGGCGACCGCGCTCGCACGGCCGTGGCGCGGCGTCGGCGAACACTGCCACACCACGCAGGCTTTTATATATTGATATGATCTAGGATGTGTCGTAGGTGTTTTTCGAGTAGTAAGTCGTGTAATAAGTCTTATGTTACGCCTTCTATTACTCTGTTAGTGTGCGACAGAGGTTGCGTGAGGCGTGGCCGCGCGGCTGTAATGGCGCGGCCGTTCGTACTGTCACGAACGCGTAGACTCCGCTCCGCTCCGCGTCTACGAGTAACGAGTCCAATAACACTCCAACTAAGAATAATCACGTTCGAATATTCGTAGACACATTCTGAAGTTTAATATGATTTGCATTTTCCTAAGAGTTAGAACGATTGAGACAGTAAGTAGGTCACACGACCGTGTTATGATGAATTGTGGAGATGTTTATTAAAAATACGTTTATGAAAATGAAATAAAAACGAAAAATATTGTCTTATAAACATGTAATTAACTTAAGAAGAATTATTGGAGAACAAAAAAGACGTTAAATAAACCGATAAAAAAATATAATGCGAGTATCATTTTCCCTTCATCCTATTTCTGAACTTATTTACCAACGAAGGGGTAGATGTAAATAAAATTTTGTAAATATCAATTTAAATACTTTAATACAAAATCGTCGCTTACTTCAATATCACACTCGAACTTACATCATCTATTTATTTTAGGTATAAAAACTATGACTTCGATTTAAATTATCGTTCTTGCAATGTACAAAAATTCGTCATCACAGCTGGTCACAATACACATTGTACTAAACGCGTTCAGGCACACAACACAATATGATCACAGTTGAGTGGGGCACCACACCACGCGTGGTGATGCAGCTCTCGTAGGAGGCTAAGGAGACCGGCGCAGGAGCACAGCCAGCGCTGCCAACCCGGCGGTAGTCACTGCAGTCGTCACCGACAGCCGGCCCGCGCTGCTGCCGCCGTTACCGCCCATCGACTCCGGACCATCTGTGGGAACACACACACCGGTGCTTATCGTGAACGTGATACCCTAACAAAAGTGCTACGAGTACGTGCAGATGTGAACATCTAAACTCGTGATATGTTCAGTTGATTTAGTGCAAACAAAGATAATTTTAACTTACATAACACAAAATATACTTAACAAATTAAAGGCTAAGCAAGAACGTTGAAAGCATTGCAAACTTCATCAAATCACATACGTAAAACCCATTTATGGTAGAAAACAACATAACATAAAACAAAATCGATGATTGAATGCTCAGACTATATAATGATTTCCAGACACCACTGCCTGCTGATACTCTTGTCATACGTCGCTATGCTACTATTTGGTTTTATACTGCTCGGTAACATAGAGACGTAACTGATCCGAGTAATAGCAAGTTGCTGGTATGTATTAATTCCTCATGCTTTTTAGTATTACTGAATTTGACTTCACTTTGTTGTTCGGCTTGTTCTGACGGAAAATTAGTGTATAGTCTGAGGATTGAATGGTAGGCAATGATTCAATGATGAAATTCACGACATTAAAATAATAATGAAACGAATAGAAACCTACAGATGCGGGTGAGAAGTGTCGCGGCGGAGGAGTGACTTCCCCCTTAATGTTCGAAGCGGCTCGAGGCCACGAGACTAACATGTTACAGTCTAGCTCCTTCTGATTGAACGCTGACCACTGAAACATTAACAGGTCTTTAGCTTAAATCCCTGTACACCACCGCAACCGAGACCGTGTGCATACTAACTACACTAACTACATTATGTACATGTTTGCTCGTAGTACGCCCTACATGTTCTTAAATAACAATGTCAATCATTAGACGCGAATTTATACATGCCGTTAATGTTATTAAAAATTTCTACTGGTTTAGTTCAAGTCAATCAACAATGAATTTAATAATTTGATTTATTTTAAGTGTAATAAGAAGTGTGTAGGTGGTTCATTTGTTCGTGGACTAAAGTTAAAATACAGTTAGATTCATGCTAAATAGAGGTATTTAGTTTCAAAATATTACTTATTTAGGTTAGTCACAATTAAAAATATATGGGTAGTTACTAATTAGTCATTAAAACCATTCCTTATTCATGAATTTCGGTGCAAAAAACTCTCATCTTTTTTTTATTTAAATCGTGTATTTATTCAGAGAACCCGTGCATTGTGGAAACATGTATTTGCATTTTACGCTTACATTGAGAGACATCTCGGCTTGAATATTTTAAATTGGAGACATTTTAAATATTCATCAGGATTACCCTTATTCTATGCTTCAGTGAGTCAACACCGAGTACACCTACAAATCGACATTTTACAGAAATGTTTGACACTCAAAACCGTGCTACAATAACCCTTTCCCTTTACCGTGTTAAACGTACTAAAACACCCGAATTGTATGTATGAATTGAATGTATGATAGTTATCAAGTGCTGAGACTATCACTCTTTTGTCTGTAATATCTACTTGAATTAAATAACCAGAATGCTACGAATTTCGTAGCGGTTTTATAGTGACCATACAATTATTCTATCCCAAACGAATAGTCTCAGCAATTGAATATGACACTTATAATCCTACGATATACGTTTAGTTTCTACATACTTACCTTACCTACCTTCAAGCATGCGTTTGAGGTATCCCAACTAAGAAGAAAGCGGGTTAGCATCAAGCATATCGACTAACATGCAAACTATAGCAGACATGCATAATGCGTAATGAAATAAAACGTACAGGCAGCGTGTGACAAGCTGGCCGGTACTAAATCACCGCTATGCTCTATAATCTCACTGGCATTCTCTTAAAATTTTCTATTTTAACTAATTGAGTCTTTGTTCTTTAAAATTCTATATACAACAGTCAGGAGCGCGCGGCGACTATTTCCTGAACCAGAAGAATGATCTGGGTGCAGATGATTTTACACCTAGAAACAGAACACAAACACACATCGAAACGTGAACACGTAAGCCCAGCACCGACGCGAGTACTACACAAGTTAATTTGACTATAGCACTCACTCACGTGTACAATTGTAATTAAATTATTCTTTACAAAACTTAGTGCAACATTGAGCACAATAGTGAATGTTAAAATTGTGGAAAACAAAACATATTTATTTTAAATAAAAATTCTGGTCATTCAATGCTAAAAACTGTACAATTAACGTATTTTATTATTCTATCATTGTTTAAATTGAAGTAACCAGATTTTTTATTATTAGCTATAATTTAATAAGGAGATATTCAAAGTGCGAGTGTATACTATAAAACGTTATAATAACAGTGCGTTTTAAAATTAAAGGTGTAAATACTCTTTCGTTATATTGAGATTAGCGAAAAATGTGACTTCTAAAATTGATCTTTGAATTAAGATGACACATTTTCCACAGCAGGTATGTCCGTTTGCGCCCAGAAGCCGCTGTGTTGTTTCTGTAAGGGACCGATTCCACCTTCTGCCACTTCGTAATACAATATGTATTAATAAGCCACATTCGGATGAGTCATACACCTCAAGCCACACACCAATATTTCCCTTGTTAGTAGAGAAGCTTTTGACATGTCAACTGTTTTGAAACGTATGATGTTAGTAAGGTTTTGTTAAACGCTAGAAGCGCTTTGTAGGAATAAATTAAAATAATACGCAGGTAGTTTTTAGCCATTTTAGTTGAGTAAGTAAGTTTAAGTTAAAATTTAGTTTTTTGTTAAAATATTAGGATTTTATGGTTAGTATGTTGGTTAGTCGTCAAACATATAAAACCACTAAAACACATCACACAACATAAATTATAGAGCAAATAAAATGTAGGAAATAAAATCTAATCTAATAGTAAAAGTAATGCAGACTTATTATAGTTTTCGTTCGCTAACGGTAATCCGACGAAAGGTATTCGCAAACTTTTCACCACATTTGAAGTATAAGAAAATGGATAAAAATCCTAGTTCACGATATCTTTTGCCGAAATAACCGATCACGATGAATTCTATAATAAAGTTGCTGAAATAATGACATGGAGGGAAGAACATTGACTAACAGATCACAAACAAATAGAACAGATGGATTTTGGTATGTAGAGAGACAATAGCGAACATTTAACACAAGACTCGACGACAGGTGGCGTATCCCTTGCAAATAACTGAAATGGGTAAGCTCCCAAGATTTTAAAACAATACGATAATTTAGAAGGAAGTTTATTAATAAAAATCTAGTGAGCTGCCCTATTTTTTTTTGGTTCAAAAGACAAAACACTTTATATAGACTATACAATCTACAGTAGCACCCATTTACATGTTCAGTACTACAGAAACAATTTCAATTTCTTACAGCGGGATTTGAACCCGCAACTACGGAGATGAATATGACGCATCGTGCTTCAAAATAGGACAGAGGTGGAAAAAAAAACCCTACGCATTTCCGATCAACAACGTTAACCATTTTTTTTCTATTAGATTTCTTAAATGTATGCAATATTTTGGGTATCATTAAAAGCCTAGTTTTGCCATCGACTATCGATGGTCAAGTTAAGGCAATAGCTAAAGTCCCATCCAAAAGCAAATTTTTGATTGACATTCACTTTCGATTATGTTTTTTGGCTTTTAATTGAACCCAAAAGGCTTTCTTTGAATAACAATCGTGTGTTTTGTCTCATGAACTTGTTGACTACGGTCTGGGTCGGACATACCTGCGTCGAAGAGGATATCGCCGACGTCATCATCGCTGATGCCGGAGCCAGCAATGATGTGCTCGTTACCTCCGACGGTGCCGCGCGGCGCCGAGCTGCAGCCGAGCCACCAGTACGCGAGGGAACGGGGGAAGGCAGGGTTGTCTGTATCCACCTGGAAATTATAGCCACATTTCGTTGATAAAACAGATCAATTTCGACTCGACGAGCACCTATGGTCAAATTGGATAAGGCGCTGTGAACGGATCCCCAGAGATGCAGGTTCAAGTCCTGTTGGTTGGCAATTTTTGGTAAGCATTTCTTTAAAAATTAAAACAGATCAGAACAGAACAGATCATCTTGCCTGGAAGAGATAGCCCATAGACGCCTATTATACCACTTTAGTTTTAGGATTTCTCTCTGTAATTTATTATAATTTGTGTTTTTTTTGTCAATCAAAATATTACAGATACGAGTACACTAGGCAACTTATTCTTTTCTTCTTTTTCGTGTAGTGGTAGTGACCTAACAACTGCTACCAGACATAACAACCGGGGCCAACTACTAAACGTGCCTTCTGAAGCAGGTAACTGAGGCGGATGAATAGTTTAAAGTGATGGTGAGGCCTTCACTTTCAATTATAAGAAAAATAAAAAGCTAAGTTTAATTTTTAGTAGTGTCGAGGAAGGCTTGGTAACAGTAAAGAAGTCAATTTATATAGAGCGCTAAAGTAGTTTTCTTGACGACAAAATATATGCTTAAAAATCCATCGAGTGGTTTGGAAGATACGGAGAATGAAGAATATTCCAAACATTTTTCTTGTAGCCGGGGAAAAAAATAATTCAATTGTTTTAAAAGAGCTACTTCTTAGACCTCAATACCAGCAAAAAAATATGGTGTTCAAAAGTTTACTAATTCTTTAAAAAGGTGAGAAACTTACACTGAAGGTTCTGTCATTGAACCGCCAGTACGAGCCTCCTTTGAAGAAGTAGGTGTATCCATTAGTGTACTGTAAGGCAGCGTCTATGCCATCCGGAATGCCTTCCCAGTTCGAAAGGGGTTTAGGATACGTGGCTTTGACTGGCGGCCTTTGTGCGGGGTCGAACCTCCAGAACTTTGAGCCCTTGTAGAAGTAAATCTTGCCATTTCCAGACCAGACTAGGGCAGCGTCAATATTGTCTGGAATACCGGTGAATCCTGTAAAGGAAGGTCGATTTGTTAGATTTACTTGACTTGTGGGTATGTATATCTCCTAGTCTTGTAGTATTAAGAAAACGAAAAAATATTCATCTATCTGTAATATATTAAATTTCAAGTTGGGCTATTGTACCAATTATGATGATGTTTTGATGATATATTTCAGAGGAGGACATAGGATTAACATGAACAAGGCGGTGACATAAGGTTTTTCCGTAGATATCCAAATTAAGGTTTATAAAAAACATCATCGTGACACTAAAGGAAATAGTTGTAATTGTTATATAACAAAATACAAATGTAAATGACGTTAATACAAAATAATAACTCAGAATAAACAGATCATAAATAACAAAATGTGCCTATTATTACCAAGTGAAAACTTAAAAATACTGTTAAATTTGTTTATTTTTTTGCATGTGTAAAAATGTATCATTTTTGAAGTTTTAATCATGAGACAATGATTTGCTTTTTTTCTACATACCTTCGCTGATTTCTTTAGGATATTCTCCGTCCATCTTCTGTCCGTTATACCTCCAGTACTTGGAGCCCTTGAAAAAGTAAGTCTTGCCATTCTTGTAAGTGAAAGCGGCGTCAATGTTGCCTGGCAGGCCGGGCCATGCGCGGGAGATCAGTTTCGGGTAGCCTGACGCTACTCCGTCCTCCGTTAGCCTCCAATAGTGTTCTCCTAGAAAGTTGTAAGTATATTTAATATGCCATATTGTCACAGATTTTCGAAATGAATTTAAATAAATTGCTCTATGACGAGACTTGAGCTTGTGACTTTTTGGTCACCGGACCTTCTGGTTTACAAAGTGACAACCACGTCATAGTACCTACGGTCATAGTAGACATTCTGGTTATACTAGAATAGTTGTTTGTTTTTTAGGAATTGTGTCCGTATGCGAATATCAACCGTTTTTTATCTCAATATTATAGAGATGATCTCATTTCCATTTGTTAACAATAATATCAACTTAGATGACACCAAATCAACTTTTGAAGTTACAAAACCAACCAGATCTAAGTCATGGTAATAAAGAAGTGAGTTTGATCTGGATTGTTAAGCTAGGTTTTATCTCGTGGCTAAACTCAGGGCTCAGGGGCTCTATTTTTGAACCAAATGTACCATTTCGAGCGATTTAAATACCTCTATTTCTACTGATTTTCGTTCGATTTCTGCAATTTTTCTATGTGAATCGCACGACCGCAACGAGTGGTATCAATATCAACCACTCGCTGCAGGAGACAGACATCGAACGAAAGTCGCAGATATCGAATTATTTAAATCGACTGAAGTGCAACGAGCGATTCAAAAAGAGGCTCCATCCAGGGCTCAGGGCTAACTCGTGGCTAATCTTTAGGATTCTCACCTTTGAATACGAAGGTTCCTCCGTCAGCAGAGTTGAAGATAGTGTCGATTCTAGGATCGGCGCAGAGAGCGGGGTCCTCCGCAGAGGGTGATGTGGTGGTGCCGCGGGGTACTGAGGGCACTGGCGCCGCGCTGCCGCCGCCGATGTCCGTCTGAGTCTTGTGCCCGTACAGAGCCTAGAATACATGACAACGGATGCCTATGTAGTATTACAACTCTAGTAGATAAAATATTAATGTACTTTTGTTTGTGCGAATTTGCATTCGTGGGATTTCCGCAAATGTGACGTCTCGTATCAAATCGACGGTCTCTGTCTAGCCGTTAATCAGAAAACACAGTGACGTTCGCGTTGGTAGATTCAATTTATACCTTGTAAATATAAGTTTTTTGATCTATACAAGCTTCATGAACTCCGTCCAAACATTTTGCTGTGTTTAATTTTTGTCAGAAACGTTGCATTTTTGTAATTAATGTGCGAACCACTCATGTTGTTGAAAACATGATAAGGCGCATTTCTCGTTGGAATTTCCAAAATTGACCTTTGTTTGATTCAATGTTAAGTAATCATAAACTAAGTTTTTTGGTCCGATAAAAATATATGTCTAAGTTTAAAAAGCCTTATGAGGAAACATTTGGTTAAAACACGATATAAGCAACTTAGCTCGATAAAAAAATCTGACAAAACTGACAATTTTTTTTTGTATTTTTCGTCTGTATTCAGAGAATATTGTACTTTTATTTATAAAAAAAAGTTAAATTGTAGGTATTAACATTTATAAGGGATGTGTTTGGCTAACAATTCTAAAATATAAAATATGTTTAACAATTTGACGATATAGGTATAGTATATCAAATATTCTCGCATACTGCTTTCTGGCGGCAAAGGAATTTTACTCGATACTGCAACAGGCTCTTATGGAGTAACAAATCTTGAAAAAAAGTAACTTACTTGTATTCCTTGTACATCATCTTGGTCGAGCTGGAAAGCGGGATCGTATCCTCGGTAGAAGGGAGCCATAAGAGCAGAACGCACGTCGCTGTGGGACAGACCTAGAGAGTGACCGAACTCGTGAGCAGCCACCTACAACAAACATCAAAGTTAAGTAAGTAACATTTACTCTCATAATTATAAAATATTATTTACACATGACTAAGTTATGTGACGTTTGTCTCTGTCTGTCAACTTTGAAACTTCATTTGACAGTAAAAGACAAACAATGCATAGTAATGCAGCGCATTATAATTAGCTTTTATAAATAAGGGGGTTAATAATTCATAGGTGAGTAAGCAAAGTAAAGAAGACATTGTAGTAACATTGTACACTTAAGGATGATTTCGATATTTAAGCTGATTAGGGACAATAACTTCATTAAAATATACGAGATGAATAAAGAAATATTTTACTGAGTAATTTAAATAAATACTCAGTAAAAAATATAAAGTATTTTTTTTAATAGGTATCAAAATAAAACTAGAACTAATTTTGTTTGCACATAACATTTGTTCCAAAAAGATTACACTTATAGAAAAATGGATAGCAAGTTTTGTATGCTACTGTAATACTGTCTTGTTGTCTACTCTGGAATTTAATCTCTTTGCAAATCCACAACCCCTTACATACCCGAAATAATACAAAGTTAAGTGTAATAACAAAGGTACATACATTATACAACAAGAAAAATAACAATGAGTAGAACAAATTCAATGTATTAATTTGTCATTGGGGAAAAAAGATTTACCTACGTTCATAATGTGAACTAAAATATCTCTATAGGTACTTAGTAGAGGAAACATCTCGAGTAAGTAAGTAATCGTGAATCATTCATTACGAACGTCAATGATTTATTTGTTAGAAGTCGATTCAACGCTGGCAATAAACTCTCGAGGACTTAATTGCTAATTAATTGTTGACAAATTTACTCATTGTATTTGTAATTACATACCTGGAAGAGATTGGTGCCGCGACGCGAGTTGATTGACCATGTTTCGGCATCATCGAAGTGGGCGTCCCCACCATATACCTGTTATAAAACCAAGTTAACATTTTCAAGTTCAAGTTTGGTAAAGTATCATTTATCTCTAGTTGACTGTAGTTAGACAGCGATGATAAATAAAGGATAAATGCATTTTCCTGAATACATTTTCACAGTATACTTCTACTACCGGTATACCCACGTATACTTAGTATAATGCATAGCGGTGTTGGTTCAGTTAGTGGTAAATACCCCGAATTTCATTCCGAGAGTCGTGGGTTCGCGGTTATTAGCGTAGTTTTGTGCTAACTTCGCTCTTACGGTGAAGGAAAACATCGTGAGGAAACCGACATGTCCTAGAACTCACCAAGGTCCAAAGACATGGGACATTCGCTAATCCGAAGTAGGCTCCCGTTGCATCTTAATGCCTAACCCCCATAAGAGAAAGGCCCTTACCCTGCAGTGGGACCAAATTAACGAGCTGATGTGTTAGTATTATGCCTACAAACAAAACCATCATTTACCAATACCTAAGTACTTAGTCAAAATAACGTGACAGACTGTTGAACTATTGAGATTTAAAAGCCATAATTTTAACGCTGTAACAAATCCACAAAGCGAAATTGTATCTACCATTTCATCCGTAGTAAAATGCACGATTATCGCGTTACCAGCTCTACTTTCTCTATTTACTTGACAATACTTTACATCCGTTGGTTTTGAATAAATATTTAAAATAATATAATTCCATTGTCAAAAGTTTTATTCTATGAGTTACGTAAATGTTTATATTTCGTTATGTAAGAATACAGTTTGTATATACTAAATCAACTAAATTGATAATTGTGATTGTAATATTTATTTGAGTAGGTAGGTAGGTAGGTTATCTACCTATCTTACTCACTCTACAGTAAATTTATAACTTTTAAATGTGTTAATGTATCCACATTTTGAAGTCTAGTCTAAAACACAACTTTTTTGCATTCTAAAGTACAAATTTAGTAATTTAGTAAACTAATTTAGTAAGCATTTATTGTATTGTCTCTTGACTACGTACTTTTAATAATAAAATTTAAGAAAAATAGGGAAGGGCTCAAGGAATTCATTAATGTTCAATTTTATGAACACAGTGATATTTAGTACCGTTAAATAACTTACCGGGAAGTAGGCGTGTGCTAGGGTGCCACCGGGTCCGTCGAATGGATCTCCGTCTCCATGTTCTCCCTTTTCAAACCTATTAAATTTAATGTCATAGTTAAACTATTGTTCTTAGACTTAGACTAAGTAAAAATCTTCCAAAATTATTTTGAAACAAGTACTAACCCTTCTCACATTCAAGCCAAAGAAATCAAACCATTTCAAATAATAATTGTAATGTTTTATAATTGATTTATCTAAGTTCTGTTTTCAATCAGTTTCATCATGAAAGTATTTCTTAAATGGAATCTTTAAGAATGTCCACGCAAATCTCAATAACTTTATCCCTAAGTATTATAATAACGTTTTGTTATAATTTTGGCAGCAAAATATCTCTGATAAACTATCATGTAGATCAAGTTCAAACTCATGTAACAACAACTAAAAACGTTCAATGACAAACATTTGGTTACACAAGCAATTACCAGTGAATTGTGACGAAAATACTATTGTTGATCATTGGTCATTATTTTATACAAAATTTTTGATGTCGAGGCAGTCAGACTAATAAAATATTATGTTGAAACAAGTAGTAAAATCATATTATTTAAATTTATTTAATATATAACCTTATGTAAGCACCTAACAGATTTCTATCAAAAAGTATTTAACGTAGAAGTCGGTCCAGTGCTTAAAAGGATTAATTTCACAGAATTTAGAAACATAATAAGATTATACCTATGCTAGATTTAGCATGGAGAGTCTTAATGATCACGTTGCTAATTATTTATTTACCAGCTATTAGTTTGCTTACCTGATCTCAATGTGGACTTGCCCAGTCCTCTTTTGCGTGAAAGTAAGGTCTGTGTAATCGCTCCACACTGAGAAAGCTTTGGCAAGTTCGGCATCAACTTCAGCTCGATTCAGCTTGGACGGATACTTAGAGATCTTATACGTAAGGTTCTTGACACGCCATCTTGAACCTAACAAGTGCACAAAGGGTTGAAACTTGGCTTAACAATAAAGAATAATAATCACTAATTTGATTGTTATTAATCACGGTTCTTTGATTAAGAAAATTTAAAGTTATTACGTAATTATAATTCTATTTAAAGCATAGCAAAATAAAATTACTTTAACATAAATCAAACGTGTAATAGAAAACTTTAGTGGCTATATAGCGCGATAACGTAAGTTGCGAGTTTCAAACACGCTACCTAGAGATATTCTAAACTTTTCTTGGAATAAATTATTAAAGTGAGTTTAACCTTAAAATACAAGGACTTAGGACATAAGGACAGGGGTCTTACATTTAAAATGGAAAACAAAGATTGTATGGAACCTTACCTTGTAGAGCATATCTTTTGGCACGACTCTCTCCGAATCCTACTTTATCTCTAACACCACATCTCGGCAGTGACATAACACTTGCTGTTTCTTCATCTAATTCGCCTGCAATACAAACAATAACCATGTAAAAAGAGTGAGGAATATCCCTTGATAGAACTGATTAATACGTAAATAGTTTAAAACAGTAAAGTTTCGAATGATACTACGCATTTTTTATGCAACTAACTACTAACGAGGAAGTAATTACACAAAACACATTGACCAAAACCGCACGCGGAAAACTTTGAATAAACAGGAACAATGGTTATCGATTGATCGACGCCATTGATCAACGATCGGTTACGGTTCATTAACTATGACACGCATAGATTTCAAAGTCTAAAGGTGCTCCTATACCGGGAGCATTCACGTTTCAATACCGCATACCGCCTTCTTGGTATGATCGGTTTTCTTCCCTCACTTATGTAATGCACGAATCTGTAATCTTACATTACACGCGAATGTTCCTGGAAAGGAAGCACCTTAAATTGATAATTGTTACAAAGAGGATTTTTGTTCTTTGTCATGAAACTGTAGTTTGTGATGGTGTATACATTTTAATAGTTGTGGGATGACGAGGAAAAATGACGATCAAAGTTTACAGAACTATATAGATACTATATAGAATCTTTTGTTAATTTTTCCACTCAACTTATCAGTATCCAACCTGCAATCACGGTCTTACGTGAGATAAATTTAAGTACTGTTAATTTGATCGTAAATGTCTCAATCAAGTCATAACAATGGTATTGGACTGGGACTGAACTGAACTCGTGCAGTGACCGACAATGAATTATTTAGTATACGTAGCGATGCGTTATTTGCTTACATAATAGCATCGGCTTCAGTCACTGTAGAGTCCAATAAACTACTTCTCGTGTCAAGGCACGTACTAGTACATACAGAGACGATACCAACTCTGCCCACATAATTCTACGGTGTACGAATCGTTTACCGTGATCGTGTATATATAAATTGCTTTGTCGATGTGTGCTTCATAATAGCCATGATGAGAAGTAGCAAGGTTACTGAATTGCAGAGCGTGTAAGTACGGCTAGCTAACTATTGGTCACTGGGTCGATATATAATATATTGACTCAGTAGGTAATTACGTATCCATATTATCTTCGTGGTATTTTATTGATGAAGTGATTGAGTCAATTACTTCAGTACCGGATATACTAGTAGTAGATAAATAGAAAAACATTCAGCGACCGGATGTAGATTTAATTTCAAGTAATTTTGTCGGAAATGACAGATAAATAATAATTCATGTACCTAATCAGTAGCTTACTACTCTATTATCAGATACAAGCACCAATGTGAAATTGTAGATTATTCGAATGATGTAATAGATATTTTCGAAAACAAAGAAAATTAAAACGTGTAAATACTTGTGTACGCAAAAGAATCACAACAGTCAATTAAGGTTATATACTAAGTTATACGAGTCTAACCTTTACCTATATAATCTTGGTATTACGATATCAAAAGCTAGTAGTTAAGCATAAAGTACAAGGATATTACGACCGGATAGCACAAACGTAACATCAATTACATCAACATCTGTAATTCTAGAAATGCATCATAATGTGCATGCTGTAGTCATCGACATATTTCTCTTAGTATGATATTGTAGGTAACGATCAATTATATTTATTGAAAGATCTCAGTAAGATGTGATGTTACGACGACACCTATGACTAGAATAAAAAAATGATTTGGTTTTGAAAATTACATTTCTTTATCTTCCAGAAAAATTAAATTCTCACTTTGGCGGGTGCACTCCATATGTTCCTTTGGCTCGCATATAATTGGTAGTTAGGTAGTATTTAAGAAATCTTAAGCAAATTAGGAAAATTAATTAATGAATTTCTGCTTATACTGTGATACTGTGAAAAAGACATTATGTAATGGGACCTAGAATTACGAAACATAAAATCGATCACGAAGCAAATAGTTTATTTAACTTTCACTGGTCATGATTGAATTACTGTAACAATATTTTCATTGTGTGCTATACGGCCTTATTTTTAAATAACAAATATCAACTCTCAATATTAGCTTTACCTAATATTGTACTTTTTAATTACTAATTTACTTACATATTTTGTTTACTAAATACAGATCGACATCATCAGTTTAAAAAAAAATCTAATGCCTAAATAAGAAACAGGCATTCGTAACACATAAACTGAAGATTTTTGTGAACTAACGTGTTTTTGATACAAGATGTTTTTTTTATAATTTTGACATGACGAGAAAATTTATAAATTTCCCTTAGTCGCGGTTAGCTTCACTTTATCCCGTAATCAATATCAATGGTATACGATGGCTGTATCAATGGTATAATATGGAGTTATTTAGGTATACATACGAGTACATCTTAAGCCATATTCAATAATAATTGTAGATCAATCCATCTATAAAGACACCTACAATTAAAATAATTTCGTAGGTTAATTACTACGTATAACAGTACCCACGTCGCAACTGGAAATACATTAATAACGAATGTTTATAGTTACTAACCTGTAGCATTCAAACCCGCGAAGCTTTGGAACTCAGCGATGGCTCTCTTCCAAGAGCTCTCGTCCATGATGTGTCCGCTGGAGGGGTTCCGGACCGAAGGACTTAGATACCCGTACTGGGCTAAGTACATCTGTAAATATGCACCGTCATTAGCCTGGCGATTCAAGTTTTTCGCATCCCACTTCCCACTAGTATTATAAATGCGGAAGATTTTATAAGCGATTGCGATGGAACTTAGCTTTATAAGTTGATTTATAGTTTTCATGTTGTTTGCCGGCTACTGTATGCAGATTGCAGGAGATTTGGATTAATATTTACGCTACTTTTTATCCCGATATTCGCGCAGAATCGGGACTTATTACAAGGGTGAAACGGCGGAGCGCTACTAGTAAGGATTAAACTTAACACTGACTATAAATCAACTTATAAAGCAATATTTTTTTCACAATTTAACTAATATCATTAAATAAGTCAGTCTAAAATATAACATTTTTATCAAAGAGGCCTTAGATATTATTTCTTCTAATATTAGGGGTTAAAGTATGAAATTGCCGATTTGTACTGAAAATCTTAATTGTTTATTTTTTAAATTTTTAATAAATTTATTTAATCAAAATAGTTGCCATTATTATCTATACATTGCTGCCATCTAATGGGAAGGTTATTAATGCCTTTGCGATAGAACTCCGACGATCTAGACTGCACAAACTGAGTGAAAGCATTTTGTACTGCCTCCTGGGAAGAAAACTTCTTGTCACGTAGATAATTGTCCAAATCACGAAAAAAATGGAGCAAGGTCTGGTGAATACGGAGGATGACGAATGGTTTCTAAGTGCAGTTCCTGAAGGGTCAAAATGGTTTCTCGTGCTGTGTGAGGTCTCGCGTTGTCGTGGAGCAATAATGGTGAAGATCGATTCATGAGTCGGGGCTGTTTTACTGCTAGTTTTGTCAACATGGTTCGGAGTTCGGCACAATAGACATCTGCCGTAATTGCTTGACCAGATCGAAGAAAACTATAGTGAATAACACCATGCTGAGACCACCAAACAGTTACCATTACCTTTTTATTGGTAAGTTTTGCTTTAGGACACTGTTGTGGCATTTGACCTGGGGTCAGCCATTGCATTTTTCTTTTCCGGTTATCATAAAGAATCCACTTTTCATCACATGTTACAATTCGATCCAATATTCCTTCATTTCTGTACCGGTTCAACAAGGCAACACAAGTTTCAACACGCGATTCTTTCTGCAGATCAGTCAAATCATGAGGTACTCATTTTTCGTATTTTTTTATTTTATTGATTTGACGCAAGTGAGTCAATAAAGTGGGTAAGGTAACGTTAAACCATGTCGCTAATTCCTGGGTAGTTTGACTAGGATCGGCTTCCACTATCTCTCTTAATTCATCGTTATTCACCTGTGTGGGCGGTCTTCCTCGTGGCTCGTTCTTTAAGTCGAAATTTCCATCACGAAAGCGTTTAAACCAAAATCGCACGGTGCGTTCATTAGTAGACCCCTCTCCAAACGCAACATTGATATTGCGGGCTGTTTCTGCCGCGTTAGTTCCGCGTCGGAACTCGTATTCAAAAATCACTCGAATTTTCGCAGTATCCATCTTTCTTGTCTAAATTGAATAACAAAAACAATTGAAAGTCGATATTCAAATGTTTCACATTTTTTTAAAAAAGAACATCACAGAAACCATTTGAAAAAAGTTTCATTCGAAAATCTCAAACCATGAAGATTCTATGTCAATTCAAAGAACCTATTGCAATAAAACGGCAATTTCATACTTTAACCCCTATTAATAAAATCTTATCCGTCTATTCATTGGTTATTAACATTATATATATGTACTCATCTGCCATCACATCATGCTTGGTATCTGTTGAGATGGAGTTATGTATTTGTGTAAAAGTTAACTAATATTGGAAAATTATTAATCCATAATAACACAGATAATTTGAGGTACCGTTAAGGGTGATTATACCTACAGAGTGAGAGATGTCGTTTATCTCATCTAAGCCAGGTAATACTATCTCGCATCACTGCAAGGTTACCTGCCCATTGTTTATTGTCGACGTACTTACCACATGATAAGGATAACATGGAACACGTTGTCGACACGATGTGAAAATTCTTATCGATGACAATTTCATTAAAAAATATATAAAGAAACAGGGCAAAACATGATTTTATGTTTAGCATGCTATACGTACTCTGCCATTACCTATAAAATTCATAACTTTCGTTTTTCTCGATATAATTTTTTAATTTTATTTTTCCCCATATCTATAATGAGGTAGCAATACGCCCACGACTGGTCGGACACCCATTTCTTTACATATTGTTTAATTGAAAAGAAATAAAACTAAATCTATAAAGGAGAGATTAAACTAACAAACTCTTTTGATTAATGGTTATTGATTATAAAATTTTTTCTTTCCTCGAAGACTAAACGACCTTGGGTGGTGTGCAGGCAGCTTAGAGCGTTAGGGTGCGTGCTTAACATTTCAAAGTGCAAGCGCAAATCTTTGATTGACACCTACCCAAACCATGCAACTTAAACCATTGTTTCCTCTTTAAGAATGGCACAATAAGTCAACGACATTTCGTTGCAGTCAATATACCCTACATCTACGTCTCACATGTTTACAGAATACTAAACACATTTTTCTAAAATTCAACATTTGCTGAACATAAACAATAATATGTCAGTTGAAGATACCATCAGACCTAAGCTATTGCCCTCTGTTCAAATAAGTTTTGTCATTAAACGGACGTGATGTGCGTGCGTATTTGATTCTTGCCCTTTTTATTTTTATATTTTCTCCAAAGTCACTAAAGGCTTAACTTTAAGGCCTAAAATATTTTTTCAAATTTCGAATGCCGATTACGTACTTATGCATGTCGATGAAATATTACCTTACGGAATACAAATGATATGGGCTTAGAATATGGGTTATTCATACCGTAAGAAAATCGTTCAGTATGAACATTTAAGGCGTGTCTCAATCCAGAGTCTCAGTCTCAGTCATTATCTGTAGACACCTTCCAGCACAGTGTGTCAGCCAATTACTTAAGAAATCGTATAAAACTTTAAAACAAACTTGTATTTGACTTCTTGGAAAACGCACTGTGCCGAGTAAAGTTACGAGCAAATAAATAACAGGGGTGGCAAACCTTATGTAGTTGCCTTGTAGACGAACTGTGTTCATAGGAGATTTGTAAGAAAGTTAATTATTGTAGTGGGCGGTAATAAATTTGTATAAGTGAATCGGGGTCACTGTGAGTACCTATAACGGGCTGCTGTCAGAGCATGTCCGCAGGCTGCGATGCTGTCGATCTACAGACCTACTTACTTTATGCAAATATTATCGCCTCGGGGGACTTCGAACGGTACGAATTATCACGCACCATTGCTGAGAAACAATGCTAATAGCCAAAATACTTTTTTTAACCCACGTAGACTGTTGGTTGGCTCGTACGCGTTAAAGACTAGCCAATGTAAACGCTACCTTTTATTGTTACGTAGGCATAGGTGGTCCAGGCCACCGTTTGACCACTATCACACCTGCTGAAGTGTGGTAGAGTCTAAGATAAACCACGCTGAATTAGAAAGTGACTGTTCAATTATGATTTAAAAAAAACCCTAAATTGTAGGCACTTGCCAGAAAATACTTTAAAATTGAGTTAATGTTAAAAGAGGTTATTTTAGATTCAGACAACTGTACGTAATCTTCTATCTATACTTATAATAAATCTGTAGAGAGGTCAATTCTGTACATGGAATATATTTTCAAAATAACTATCGGGGGGGTGTTTAGTTATCGATACTGATGTCAAAAATGCATTCAGTAATTTTTTTTTCTGTCTGTCTGTCTGTCTGTCTGTCTGTATATTCGTTATAGAAACAAAAACTACTGAACGGATTTTAACAAAACTTGGTACAATAATACTTTATACTCCTGGGCAGGTTATAGAATACTTTTCATCATGCTACGATAGATAGGAACGGAGCAGTAAAGAGAAAAGTTTCAAAAACGGGAAAATTTACTCCATTTTTTAAGCTTCCGTCGCGCGTGTGCAGCCTGAATGGTTTAAGTTACACAGAAATCATGTATGACGGATTTGTTCCGCTAAACATGCCATAAAATAATAAATATGTAAATAAAAAAATTAAAAATTAAAAAACCGACTTCAAAAAGAAACAAAAAATAATTTAAAAACAAACAAAAAAAAAAGAATTGATAAAAATGACCAAAATAACCTCTACATAGGTACAGTGCCACCGACTAATTAATCTGTTTTATCATCTGAAGTCGGGCAGCCAAACTAAGTACAATATGGAACCAATCAATAAAACTGCCCGACTTTTTGTTTCTTTTTGAAGTCGGTTTTTTTATTTTTAAATTATTTTTTTATTTTACCCTTTTTAGTATACCTACCTACCTAAAAATCAACAATATTGTTACCGTAATTTTAATTATTGAGGAGTTTGCTGATGAGAAGGTGGTTTCAGGTGCCCCATCAATCTGTACTTAGTTCTTTAGGGGTCAATTCTTTTTGGTAAAAGTCCAAAAATGAGTAATTTATTGAATTCTGGGATGCTATCCTGTCCAACATTCCGAAGATACTCATCAGATTCTTAACAAACTTTCATGGGACCACCTCGCAGCTTCCACCTTTCCATTAAAAAAGAATCATCTCAATCGGTCAAGCCATCTTTGAGTAATCGATAAACAACTGGATTGATTAATGCGTTTTGAGGAGCATTTCCGTTCATCACTCCGAAGACCCTCATCAGATCCACATCAAATTTTTATGGGACCATCTTGGAGCTTCCACCTATCCATTAAAAAAAGAATCATCTTAATCGGTCAAGCCGTCTTCGAGTAATCGGTGAACATACAAAAAAAAAAATTATACATACAGACGAATTGATAACCTCCTCCTTTTTTTTGAAGTCGGTTAAAAATATCCTGCGACAGCATGTCTATCTTTTATGGTTGACTCACAATCAATCAATTAATCAATCTATATCTTCTATACTTATAATAAAATCGTAACTTAGCGGTGTCTATTTTTAAAAGATATTATGAAAAAACTATTTATAGGGGTATGTACTAACGTAACAGACCATTTCCGTGTTTAACTTTTTGTCTGTTTGTCTGTGCGTTTGTGCGCGCTAATTTCTTAAAAGGCTAGACCGATTTGAATGAAATTAAGTATGCAGATAGCTTAAGATTTCGATTGACATATAGGCTACTTTTTTCCGGATATCAAGTCTGGATATCCGGATAAAAAATAGAAATTGCGTAATTTTGTTATTTTTTAACCATCGTCATCTATCGTCATTGATCATCATCCATCGTCATCGATCGTCATCCATCGTCATGAACAAATTTTGCCTTACTTCACCTACCTACCGCAATGCAAAAATCCACACTTAAACGGACGACCAGGGAAGTACTGATGATGCCAGGCGCGGTAGCGCCTGGCTCCATCAGTACTTCAATGGGCGACCGTTTAAGTGTGGATTTTTGCATTGCGATAGGTTGGTGTAAGAACAACGCGAGATCGCAACTTGCGCGGGTGAAACCGCGGGCGCAGCTAGTTGCTAATATAATCTAATCTTTATAGCGGTTGAACAATTAAACAAATACATAAAATATAATGTGGTTTAAAAGCGTCTATATTAAAACCACACGGAGACAAAATGAGTCACTTGACTGACACATCAATGAGACATATGATTTCGGAATACAACTTCGGATGACCCACATTTTACTTATTTCTGAAGATAGAGATTTGTTCTTATTTCAGCCCTTTTTCTTTTAAAAGTATTTGGAATAGCATATTATCAATATACGATTTAAACTTACATGGTTATTTTCACTATGAATATTATTCAGTAAATTCGACGACCAGCTTGCGTCGAATTTACTGGCGAAATATCGAGCTCCGCGTAAATAAAAATAAACATGGTAAATACCTCGTTATCTAATAATATTCATAGCATTTATCATTCTAGTCTTTTGTTCTAAATAGATTTCAGTCCATAATCTTCCTCTTTTGCCGCTAACGTATCTAGTATTTTTCAGTAACCTATGATCGACTTTACGGTATCTTGATCAATTTTTAAAATAAAATATTTTAAACGATTCGTATAGGATAAATACATCTGAACTTATTTATCAACTAAACAAAAAAACTAGGCTTAGTTCGTGGCAAGCCTCCTTTGTTTGTTCAATGCGTAAGTAAACGTATGTAGGTACATACGGAATCAATCCATACCTTGCACTTATCACGTCGTACTAACGGTTAGGTACCTGTCAATGACCCACCCATTGTCTTTTCAGGGCCAAATATTATTGATTCATACTTTTAGAGCTTTACACTACGTACATATAGGTATGAACTTTTAATACAAAATGAAGAAAATCTTTGAAAATGGGGACACAAAACGTCGTAAAATACATTAGTAGGTATAATTACATGTCTTCTTCAGTTTAGAAACAAATATTCTAAATAAGCAAATTTTTCAACTTATTGGCTCTCTAGCAGCGCCCCGCGGTTTTTCCCGCGTAACTCCCGATCCCGCGGGAAAATTAGGATGTGTTATACATCTATTATCTGTAATACATCTATCACTCTATCTATTAAAAAACAGCATGAAAATTGATTGCTTAGTTTAAAGATTTAAGCATACATACAACCATCCAGATAGGGAAGCGACTTTTTTATATACTTTTAACCGACTTCAAAAAAGGAGGAGGTTCTCAATTCGTCGCGTATGTATTTTTTTTTTCTGAAATAACGTTGTACGTACATATTAGCTGTTTCCACGACAAATAATTAAAAAGTACAATTTTGTTACCGATAAAAATCAATATTATAATATATGAAAGTAATCAATCAAAATGTCATATATTATAGGTAGGTTAAAATGCTTTAATATTAAAATTACTCTAGTATACTTCTTCGAAGGGCAAACCCACATTATTACAATCACAAAATATTGCCTTTTTTTGAGCCTTGCACCAATTTATAATAATTAATAGACTTTTAGACATAAAGTAATGTTCACCTTTTTCGAAAATAAATTGTTGATAGAAATTAAAAATCAGAGTTATTATTGAAATAATAATCATTTTTAACTCT
This sequence comes from Idaea dimidiata, assembly GCA_949358125.1. Classification (NCBI taxonomy): domain Eukaryota; kingdom Metazoa; phylum Arthropoda; class Insecta; order Lepidoptera; family Geometridae; genus Idaea; species Idaea dimidiata. The sequence continues at coordinate 8,501,798 of OX442338.1, forward strand.
TATACGTAAAGTTTAGGAAACTGTATTTAATAAAGGTTTATTTTTAATCATTTGTGATCACACTTGTTTGATAACTTTGATTTAATTAATAATTAGACCATTAGTAGTAGACCAGGCAATACATATTACTCACCTTTAGGTTCACATATTAAAACCGCCTCGATCAATTTATTTAAGATTTTACGTAGGTATTGTCTGGATGACTCGTAAAGAATCGTATGTATAACAATCACCGGTATTATTCCGATTTAAATATAACTAACAATCGAACATTAATCTTAACTTGATGACGTTAAATCTATCATTTTGCATACCACAATAATTGTGTTACATAATAAGCCGTACAGCCTTCGTTTCGCAATGCTATTTGTTATTCATCCACGCGTTGCAAAAAAGACGCAATAAGTTCACATGTGCACGATATTATGATGGGACGATTATCGGTGGTTTAGCCAGATCATGCGAGCTATGCGGGCACCTGTACTATATTTTAATGATAGCTTGATAGCTTCAAATGTACCTAACCATTATTGCGTTCATAGCTCATATTGTTATTGACTTATTGCGGAGCTATGAGTAACATTGAACCGATAGTCTACATACGCGTCTAAATTGTAGTTAATAAACTTTTTAAATGTAACATAGTTACATTTAACCGGGTCTTAATCGCGTATTAATTTAAATTTTCTTTCCTCGACGTTTCGATCGTGTGACAATCTTGGTCACGAGGGGTCTTAGGGGCGAGAGTCCCATCGCGACTAAGCTCATTGGAACATGATCGAAGCGTCGATGTGAGAAAACAAAAATAATAAGCGATTAAGACCCGGTAAAATGTAACTATGTTAAATTATACCTAAAGTACAGATCTCCAGTGATTGATCAAGACGATTAGGTATACGATTAGTGATAATGAAATATATCCTATATAATAGTAGTTTATGCACCGAGGTACTAAAGTCCTGTCTTATATAGCGGGCGTTATATTGAATCCATAGCGTACGAAGGACTCTAGAAGGTTAACTCCCGAGCGCAGCGAGGGTGTTAAAAACTTAACTTCTGAGCGAAGCGAAGGAGTTATGTACCTAGAGTCCTGAGTGAAGCGTGGGATTCAAGCGCCCAAGATAAAGACAGACTTTAGTATCGAGGTGAATACTCTACTTTACACATCTACTGCGAGACAATAAAAGGGCTACAAAAATAAGCATTTAACTAACAACAAAAAAATAGATTAATGCAACATATATGAAATATATTGACAGCTCTATATTAATTAAAGTTTACAAAGTTACATCAAAATGACGAAACCACACATCGGCCTTAGCTGATGAAAAAAAAAAAGTTGAGGCTTTATACTAACCAAAACTTTTTGCTTTACCCTTCCATCCGTGAAAATAGAAAAAATTAGCCCAGTTTTTATTTTTTTTATGTGTTTTGTCTAGGTGGCCAGTTCGAAATGGCCGTATGCTACCAGAACCTTAGTTCCAAAATTAAATTCCTTTATACCCTAGGGTTATAATAAGCACCTATGCACCTAGGGAATAAAGACTCGGTTTACGTTGACCTTTTTGGTCAAATAAAGTAACTTTGTAGAGCAGTAGGTGTGTAAATTATTTTTATTTGATTTTTAAGTAATTTATTAGTAATTTAACCGATATTCAATTACGCTTATGGATTTTCTTAATAGGTACAATTTTACAGATAAGCGCGTGTGTCATACATGAATAGAAACAACCTGGCAAATCTTTTTATGACTGCTGTAAAAATAGCTGGGTCAGATAATAAACACATTTCTTTTTTAATTACCTACCTTAGGTATGCAAATTATGTTTTTGAGCTATTTTTACCTACTAAATTGCATTGACCATGTTAGTTAAAAACCACGAATAATTTTCAACAGTTGTCTTGTGACTAGTTTATTAGAAACTCATCACGCACTTTTCTAAAATAATTCGAATGTTTTCGACAGGTTAACAATGATGCTGATAAAATATCCACACCAAGGTACTCATTTTATAACATTGACAATACATCTTCTATTTATCTATAACTCCACAGAGAATAACAGTGCTAACCACGTCGATAAGTGTCACGCAACCATCAACCAATTCCAGGAAATGGCATTTGTTCTAGTAGTCGATCTTGCCGATAGGGACTACTCAGAACAATGCCACGTGTAAATATTCTAAACAAATCCAAATTAATGCAGATTTCTCGTCTTGAACAGGTTTTGTTCATATTTACGAATGTCACAAATTTGTGCTTTAGATTGATTAGATTCAAAAGTAAATAAGTAAGATTGGTAGCTTGATGACGTAATTAAAAGATGCATCTAAATGATGTGCAAAACTGTTAGATATGTAAACAAAGACATGATAAAGATCTTAATGAACTGTAATAAATCATAGATAGATCAATTTAGTTACGATGCTAATGACCCACTGGTTCTACTCTACATACACGCAAACATCATTCCTGATCCTTTATCACTAGTATTGTTATGTATTATCAAGGCATATTATTATGTCAATCTGTATTTATCTCGTATTTTATTATATTGTAAAGATTAATTGGTTTTAATAACAGGATCGACACGCAAATATCAAGAAGAATGTCAATTTAGTATTAAAGCTTTAGAAACTAAGCTAAAATATCTTGCTTGCTTCTGTTTGTTGTTGTTTATTTAAATGCGTACTTATCACGCAATTGCAAATACCCTAGAAATTATTGACACGTTCTAGATAATACGTAATAAATATTAGGTACGTAGGTAGTTAAATACCAATGGGATGACTGAAGACCTATTTACTTACAATAGCTCATGGAAAATAAAGTAGCTCGTGGACTTGATTACATTTTAACAAGTGTTTGCTTAGTTTAATTAGATCATATGTAAGTAATCGAGTTATTTATTTACATTATTTACGATTTATGGCGAGGGAGTCGTGTATAGAACTGCGTATGAAATTATATTAATAATAATTATTCATTGAACGTGGTTGGTGGTCGTCTCATTTACTTTAGTTTTTTTAAATTGCGCAATTAAATATTATGTAAAAAAATAATGCACATATTTTAAAGTATTTAAATAAAATTTTGCCTTACATTGCATTCTCCTGCACTTTATGTATTATTTTTTATGGTTTTTCTACATTATCATAAGACTTATGTAGCCGTCATTCCCCAGTCGTCGCCATGCTAATTACACCTATGTACTTCTTACGTGTTTATCAAAACGTGAGATGTTTCAGGAATGCGATATGGCGCAAGATAAACAATCATCAATGCAATTTTTGCTATTAATATAGGTACTTAACTGCGCAATTATCTTTGTTGGTCTTAAAAATGTATTATTGAGTATTTATTTATAGTGGAATCATAACTTTAATGTATACTTCATTTATTTTGAATGACTTATAAAATAGACAATGCAAAGCCCTAAACTTCTGATTATGCACAAGAGTAGAGACTTCATATGTAACACAAGCTTTTTTTACGTCGAACAAGAATGCTATGAGAGGACTTTTAGAACTTGAATTATTTGATTGTGTAAAGAACGATGGATTTTCTCTTTTTTAACCGTTTATCCGAAAAGCAACGCAATTGAAACCGAAAAATAAATTTTATTTCAAATCACTTTTGCGAAAACCGACCGAAAAATATTCAATATGGAAACAAAAAATCCAAGACCAACAATATTCTTACTTAAAGACCAGTTTCGATGAGTAACTACGAAAACAGAAGTAGATATTTTTTGCAACATTCATTTTATAACTTTTCTTCTTGCATATTTTATTTTAAACGCTTTGCAGACGGATATAAGTACTTTAATCTATATAAGCTTTTAATCCTAATTACTGACATGGACCGTTACTCATCCGTCTTAGCTCTGGGATAATTGTCACTAATTGCGTTGTGATTGTCAAAAGATTAAAATAGACTATATCGCGTGTGAATCCCCACTTTTCCATCATAGAATGTTAGAAAAGGTTTTTTACACCCGCTGTGGTCGGCCCTTTGTCCGGGCGTCACGTTTGTCACGTGGCGGACAGCACATTGTTTCAACTTTCATATTATAATCGACTTTGACCTGATGATTGCTTGACAATCATCAGCTGGATCAACACGTGTATTTTGCAGATCTTTGATTATTGTTTATTTGTATTGTATTGACTTGACTGCTTTAAGATTCGTAGACGACGTGTTTAGTACCCAAAGTTTTAGAAATTCTAATTTTAACTAAGATGTATTTATCCTTTTTTTAGAATTCTTAATTCATTCTTCGTATATTCGAAACTCTAACGTCCAAGTTGGTGATTTTTTTGTTATCTTTTTCAAACATAGACAGACCTTCGTTTGCCTTCGGATAAACAGACTTGAACATCTGACTCATTTGACTACAAATAGAAATAATTGTGTTTAAATATTATTATCACCTTAATTACAACAATTTTACGAAAATCGGAAGCTTGTTTATAACATTACCATTTTTTCAAGCACATATTTTCTCCTACCACGATCGTTGTTCGTTGTTTTATCGTCCTTTTAAAAAATAAAAAGATTTTTAAATATAACATACCTCCACCACTTTTTATGAAGTTGATTTATTTTTATTTTTTTTAACTTTTTTTTTAGCTGAACAAGTTAGGTTCGATTTAAGTCCTGCAATAAGAAGATCATAGTAATGGCCATTTATGTCTAGGGTAATCATAACCGATTCTGGACTTCGACATATCCACAGAGAGGTAAATATCTGCCTCCTAGCGACAGATATGAAAGTCTTAACCTAGCTATCTAGGCTTTCCTCCACATAAAAAAACTTCTTTTTTAATATCGGACATTGTTGCTATATTGTCCAGTAGCATATATATAACATTATTTCGCATACAAAGTGAAGTGATGAGCAATGTGATCAGGTGTGACAATAAGCATTGATATCGGCGGAGGCATAGCTAGAGGCGGCCGTGGCGCGCGTGCTGAAGGCCGCCGACCGCTTCCTGCGTGCGTGACACGCATGCGCCAAACAACCACCAACACAACAACGACAATCTCAAACAAATATCTATAAAGTTACAATTTTTTTCTTCATAAAGAAATAAAAAAATGTAACCGAACTTCAAGTTTTTTACTCTAAAGATATACGGGTTTGTTTATTGTAAACATGAAACGCTACCCGCCTGCTCATCTTCGTCAATGTTCCACGAAATTCTCAAAAAATAACCATTTACTTATTATGTTGAACCGCGAATCGTGACCAGGGTTAAAGACTTAAACGGCCGGTGGCATTGTTCTCTAAAATATTTTGTTTTTATCATTTCTCAGGCTTCGCAAACGACCTGAGCAGATTTAGATATCTCCAAAACGTGGAATCTCAAGAAAAACGAACTTACTTTATTTAAAGCAGGTACGAAATAACAAGTGTTTTTCCTATGCCTGTATGATATTGATATGTCATATCTTAAACATTTTATTGATGTGTAATTCCGACAACGTCACGTGTAAATATTAACCTTAGATAATGGTTTCATCCCAGAAATTCGAGTCGAGTTGAATACACCTAAGCTCAGTCCGTCAGTTCATTGTGCCTTCCTAAACAGAGGAAATTTTATGTGAGATGTCCGCACGATTGACAGGACATGAGTCGAATTTTTATTTCGCATTAAAGAATCAAGCAAAAGTGATGGAAACAAAGAGCTTCTTGGTGCTTTCTGGCTAGGCTATTGTTCTCCGTTTGAATATTTGTGAGGAGAATGACCCCCCATATAAGGGAACGTTAAATCATAACAGTGGTTGTTTGAAATGCAGAAAACCGCCTGGGCCAGGACAATGTGAATTGACATGTTTATCACGTGACTAGTATGTTGCAGGCAATGTGAGTAGTCAGGTGTATTGACCTACAAACAAGCCCTAGAAATAATTTATTTATTATTTATTTAAATCTTTGTCAACTGATTTTGACGTATACATATTATTTGTGTGTGTGTGTTTGGGTGTGTACATATAGTGCGGTCTGTGGTGCGGTATGATTGCAAAAAAGATTCAGGTTTACGATTCTTAAATCTTGTTGAACTAAGTAGTTAACATTTACAGGGTTTAACGTTTGGAATTCATTCTAATTTAGGATTTATTTTATTTCTATAGGTATATACTTAGAAAATATTGTACTAGGAGAAATGCATAATTAAAAATGCTCCCGTGACGGGATCCGAACCCGTGCCCCTCGTTTACCAGGCGAGTGCGCTAACTATTGCGCCACACGGAAATCCACGTGACACGGTGAATAAATGATTATGCATCTCCCTTGAAATATTAAGAATGTATGTCATTTTTAAATGGTAATTTACGTAAGTATCTACTGGAGATATCGTGACGGAAACCAATGTTCCACCCACAATGTCGTCTGCATCGAACCGTAACTTAGCAACGATTTCAGCATTTCAATACTAAAATCATAGCTATTTATTGCACTACAAGCTTTTACCTAAATGAAAACTTTGATGTACTACTGAAAATGCTTTTTAAAAATTAACCCCCTTACTTATAAACGCTGGTTAACAGCTGCATAACTATGTATCGTTTGTCTTTTACTTCATTTATTAAAGTTGACAAACGTTAACATAACGTGATTATCTGTTATTAATACACAAAACACACAAACACAAAATACACGAGATAATTTTGTAATACCTCAGGATCTTTATTTTAACGTTAACGTTGCGTTATTGTAGGCAGCGCCATTTTGTCATTAAAAACTTGACCCCTTACCTATAAACGCTGGTTAACTAGCTGCATAACTATGTATTATTTTTCTTTTACTGTAAATAAAATTTCAAAGTTAACAGACAGAGATAAAAGTCACATAACTTGGTCATCTGTTAATCATCGTTTATAAGTAAGGGGGTAAATGTTTATTTATCTAATTATCCGTTAATTAACATGTATCTGTGGGTACCTACATTCATTGACAACTATAAAAGTGCTATTTTAAGTACCTAGTAAATCTTCGACAGTATCTGCAACGTATAGTCTATCAATTAAGTCACCGTTTCCTAATGATAGCCTTGTAACCGGTCGCGCTTGGTAATCCCGTAACAAGTTTTTATAAACATACAAGTTTTTTTATCCGACAAGCCGACAACAATTAAAGTCCAATCAACACGGCTCTAAGTTTACCCAGAGACGTGTTCCTGTTAGGAAAACGAATTTGTTTCATTAATTTATGGAATAATTCAACTGGAACAAGGCATCTTATCCTTGAATTGATCTAAACTAGCACAAAACGGATTAGGCATTATTCTGTTTTAACTCTAATTAACTCTCCTTCTGACTTACTCTGCATAGGTATATTTTTAACAGGTAACGGCGCGGCGGTGGCTCTCGTATTCTATTAACATTAATAGAATACCGCGGTTCCCGCGTAAATCCCGATCCCGCTGCAATATCGGGATTTAAAGTAATTTATGTCCTTCTCCACGGTCTCATTCTCCAAAATTCATCAAAATCGATTCAGCATTTTTTTTCAGACAATAGCATACACAACAAAAAAAAAATAGTGAAATCGGTTTAGCCATTCAAGCATTTTGCCGTGATCGAGGGATTTTTTTTATTTAATAGAATATAAATAGATAAATATAATATAAATAGATAGATTAAGTTGATATTATATATTATTGTTTAAATTGCAGTTACACTGGGAGATATCGGTTAAGTTCGCCGTGCCTCTCGCGCTGGCCGGTGCTCTATGACCTAGAACTTGGCGAGCGACCTAACTGGTTTTATGATTCACTCTCAAATTCCGAGAACCATTTACATTTTATATCTACAGCTTCCTATCGAGACCCTCATCAGGAACGATATGTGGGAGGTTCGATTGTGACTCATGTTGTAAAAGTAACTGTACAAAAATTTCGACCAGTTTATTTATTCTTTACTTCGTATCGCGCCGTGCCAATCGATTGACTTGATTACTGCATGTCAAATTGCTTGTTCGCAATTCGCGAATCAAGCAATTAAGTTACTTAGATCTGTTAATGAAATCACGTTATCCACGTGGATTTTTAATGGGGAAGAACCTACGTAGCGATCTTTACAATTACACAGAAAATATCCAATTAAATAAATAAGAATAACAATAATATTAAATCAAAATGTGTTCGAAAGATATCTACTCTCAATGACGCAATTCCCATTGAGCAAAGCTAGACTGATATTTTACCTGGTTTAATATCAAAGTGCTCGTAAAGTGATGTTGACTCGATGACTCATACATTACGTAAACAATATGAGAATGCAAACAAAATGTTCTCGTATAGTTGCGAAAAACTGGTAACTTATCTTGGTTGGATATGAGTCGCGTTTATGAATGAGTGTGTCACCTACGAGTGGTTACTACGGCTACTATGGGTACGATAGGTTCTGCCAGCCCGATGATCGGTTCTTAGAAACATTGACTTATCATATCTATATGGGCTACACCAGTAGGTTTAAAGCATTTCCAATCACCGAAGTCATCTAGAATGCAAGATAAACGGTTCCATATTGGACACACCAAAATAAATTGACAATTGAAATAAATTTGAAACTAAACAAACCAATGTTGGAATAGAGTTTCAAGACGATTGAGGTTGCATTTTAAAATGATAATACTTTTATAGGTATAATATTAATTGTTATTATTTTATAATAAAATTAGGTTTTAAATTCAAAACATGGTTGAATAATAAAAACATAAAAATAAAAATCTCAATTTAGACTAGGTACTTGTTTCAGTCAAATGCATCTATCTTGCCGTTGATTTTATAAAAATACTTGAATACCGCAGATATTAAAACAGTGTATATAAAGTAGGTAAATGATTCATTTATTAATCAACTACCTACTTACCGAAGTCAAAAAGGGTAATCTTACACAAATACATAACATCGCATACGAGTACATAATAGGTGTATCATTGTAATTTACAACCGTATTTTTAGCTCTATCTCAGAAGCAGTAACTAGTTAGGTTAGTCATAGAGTTACCCTATTATTACTATGTAAAAAATGTTTGTAGATAAAAGTAGAGACTCACCATTGCTTTATCCGTGCCTCCGAAGGTCGGTGCTGCACTACTCTTGCTCAACAGAACAAGCATCGCCGTCGTTGTCCAAACTATCCTCAAAGTACTTCTTAAACTGAGCGCCATACTTCTTGATGTAATACTATGTCTTATCTTAACTAAGCTCATTTATGGTCCTAAATATTTATTTTGATATATTCTCAGGACTATCCTCATTCCTATGACTAAAGTCTTTTGAGCGACGTATATATTCTACGTTTCAATTCTTCTAAATTGGTAAAATATATGTAATTGTAATGAACATTTATTTCGTTTTGTTCGAAGCACAACCAGCGACGATATGTTTGATCTGAAACAAAAATAGTAATATTCTGTGTTTATTAGGTTTCAGTTATCTTTATTTTGTTGCTGTGCACTGGTCTAAGAATGCAGGTGTTTATTTAAAGTGACATCAAGAAATTTTACAACAAGGTATATTTAGACACACGAATCAAAATCAGTCAATAGTGCGTCCTTTGAAGAAGGGGTCATTTAGGAACACGTCAGTCGGTAGATCCGCCACTTGTATATCATTTGTTTTGATGATTCACCAAATCTGGTTTACACATTTTAGCTTCTTAATGATATAACTTCCTGTTCAATATGTTAATTAAATTATTCATTGGTAGTTTGGAAATTTAATTCAGCTTGTGCGTATAGTCCCACATTTTACGAAACTTGATTGCTTATCTACCTACCTCATTCATTTAAACAAAAAAACCAAACCAGATGAACAAGTCATTGGGAAACGCCCCAGAACCAGACAATCTAAAACATCAAGCATAACGAAAAATCAGCAGTGAAGTCTATTCCTTTTTTGTTGTATCCATGAGAGATATAGCTTAGGTACTAGGCTACTAACTAAGTACATACTACTGAATCGCTTTCCTACAACCGCGACAGCAAAATTATACATTTACATGATAATACATTTCATCGATTTCGTCCAAAGGCACTTTTCACATTTTCTTGAACCTCTACTTACATCACACCTATGACAATTAAAATAATCGATAGTCAATTCTGTTATCGTGGTCTTAGAAAGATATTATCTTTCTTTTATAAGTCGATGCTCAATAACTACAATAGGTACACTGACCTGATTTTTTAAGTGTGACCGAGTTTGCTGCAGACGCTATCATTTGAAATGATAAATTGTGTCTAGTCTAGCTAGTGCTAGTGCACACTTGACATATGGAAGCGTGTGCTGATAGAGCACGTGCTTCGGACGCCCATGTGTGGCTGCTCGATTGCCCAACTACTCCTTGTTATTGATTTGTTTAACAATATTTAGATATTGTAATCGCCATCAGTAATTAATTGACAAACAATAAGACCCGTGCAAAGTGATTGAAATTGAAATCGCAAGTCAAATAAATAAATTGGTAGATTTAACGCTCAATGAAGCGTATCGGGTGATTAAGCCAATGTTATTAGTGCGATGGCAGTTTGGGATTTTGAAACACCTTTACATCTGCAGATACTTACGTGCCTCTTACAGGTGTTTTTTTAATCTATTATCTAATAATGATGATGATTATCGTGTCCTCCACTACTTATCCACCGACGGCGAATCTTGCTAATTTTATCTACTTGCTGATGGTACCTATAAGTGGTTAGTTTTTGTGGTGGTTATCATGTTTTTATAAGATAATTTTTATTTTAACACAAGATATCCTTATGCTCTTTCTCAGTAACATAAAACAATAGCGTATCTTAAGATGCAGACGGACCTCTTCCATAGGTAAGTACTTATGCCCTTAAACTTGACTGCTGACATCATAAGCCCATTGTAAATGCCGCAGTATTGTGCGTGAGGGCACATGATTCTGCGACGCATCTTAATGAGCCGTCTGCTCTCGCGAGAGTTACGTGCGGTTGCCATTCTGCCTGACCCTGGATATTTCCTGCTTCCGGATCCCCGTGGGCAATACTAATAACTTACAATTATCAACTTATCTATCGAGCTACCACGATGACATATTCTATCTAACACATAATAACATGTGTATTGTTAAATGGTATTATAATGTCGGAAGGTGCCATGACTCTCGCCTTTGTCTTAAGGTCAATTTAATAAGAAGTCTTCAAATAATAACAATGAAAAAACAAGTTCGAAATTAAGTTGAATCTTAATATTTTTATAAAAACTCAGGTCTCGATCGCGTTTATGCACTTTGAACAGAAACAAAGTTCACTAATGAACAGAAATCGTGTGAGTTTAAAAAGTGTGAATCTTAATAGTTTATTTTTAAATATTTAATTAAAATCAAACTTAGTTCGTTTGCTATTAAACTTTAAATAGTACACCGGATTTGAAGGCTTTCATTCATTTTATGATTGTTTGATAAAGTAAATAGTTGAATACGTTAAGCATATTCTATACAGACATCGTCACGGCAACAATAAAGTAATTCAGTTGTGTTTGTAAATAATAAACCTATTTAGATATTATATATCTACTAACATTTACCTAATGTGTTGTTTGGTAGATAATATGTGTATGTAAAATTTTGTCAAATATTTCATTTAGATTGTGTTATATCTAAGGTAAAACCACGGTCATCCTTGTTTTTAAAGATCATTGACGCCTCAATGGATATGGGAAAATACATTGTTTAGCACACAAAGAACTAAAATAGATATATATAATATATAGTGAAGGGACTCAGTATGCTTGACAGCTTACCTAATAAAAATTATTGCTATAAGTTACTTAACAAACAAAAAACTACATCAAAATAACTTCATCGGTTCGTGAGCTATGATACCACAGGCAGATACACAGAATCACAGAATCCTGAAAAGTAATTTATTCCTTTTTTCCCTCGAGGGTAAAAGAGAAGCCAAACATGTAATGTTAAATAAATGACTTACCCCTGAGACATATTCAGCTCCTTCCATACCTAAACCAATATTATTATGGTACATATTATCCGGAAGATAGAATTGAGTAGTTTTAACTTTCGTGCATAGTGTTTTTAAAAGGTTTTTACTGAGCGGATTATACCTTATCCAACGCGTTTCAACTTATCTTTGTCACAAGGTGTAGCTCTTTGGGTAAACACATATGGCCCTTCATATACTTTTTGTTGATTATGGTCTATCATAAACACTCCTACTTCAAGTTTATTGACATTACACTAAAGGGAGAGCCCTATTTCGACAGCCGATTGTGCAAAGATAAAGCAATTGTTAAAATGAAAGAATTCATAAAGAATGAGTTCACTTGGATCATTTGTTATCAGTATCACTTTGATAACGTTTCTATCGTTATCCGACTATTTTATCTGATAACCGACTAGGTGTGATATATGCGTTTACGTTCCATTTACTAAAACATAGTTAATTTATTAGTAAATGGGTATTGAATTTGCACTATTATCCTACCTATAAAAGAAAAGAGAATGATTGCTTAAAAGTCTTGAACGTTCTGCACCGATTTTGTTAAAGCTTAAGAGCACTTAATTTTGGATATATGTATCATACTTAGGCTATTTTTCATCCTGATACTCATCGGGACTATTTGGGACTTAACTGAAATTTAACAGCAAAGCGCTGATGGTCTACAGCTAATGTAATACAATCATAGTAAGCAAAATTAGTGTACCGTAGCGGGTTACGACAATGTCAGAAAACTTATGACCCTGACACGGTACCGACAATAATTGAATCTCACTGATTTCGATTTCATTGCACAGATTTCAACTGTATTCTGGTTAATGGTTAATTTTCTCTGGATATTATTTTGTGCAACGTTGGAGGACAAATAGACAATGAAATGTGCATTTCTCAACTATTAATCAGACTCAGCTCGGTGGATAGTTAATTAAGTTCCTATAGATGTTTCACTGTCCACAACTATTATTATCCAGTATCGAGTAGGAAATTATGTGTAATTATAACTACTTTATCAACACACCTACCTACGTAGAAAGGAAAATCTTTGTTTAAGAACATTGTTAATGGCTTCTGATTATAAGTATCTTAAAAGTTATTCTATAATATACTTAGGTAACTACTTGACATACATTATTGGTACCTACGTAACATTTTAATAATTTAGAATTAATAATTTATAGTTTTCAAAATTATCATAAAATGTGGAAAACAATACAAAAACAAGAATATTTTTAAGGTTTCAGCTATTTACGTCACTTATACGTTAGGGTTATAGTATATAGGTATTTTTTTGTATTTTCTTAATAAATATCCACTTACCAAATATTTAGTTCCAGAAATCAGTGCCAGCAATCCTCACCACTTGAAACGAAAAGTTATCGTTTCACTAGTGCGATCACGTCGAAGCTCTAAGCTATCGAATTTTACATTAAAAAATATCGATAAAAATAGAGTGTAGTGTATAAAAAATCACAGGGTCACTATAAGTCACCGTTCGTCCAACGTTTCACTTATTTCTTTGCATTTACACGAAATTTCAAAGAAAAATGTGTTGTTTCGCGTGGCGGGACTTTGCGATCGTGGCGCCCCGGTTGGCGCGACCTATCGCAGTACGCGGGTTCGGTTGGAGTGTGCGGCGCGGCGCCGAGTAGCGCTTATAACGCGTTCCCCCCCACGCGACGGCACGCGCCGTGATGCCTCCGCCCGCCCAAACAAACGCACGCACTTACAGGAAAACTTGGGCTTTCGCTGAACTAACCGCAACCGCATCGTGAAATTTTGTATATATGTGCGTAGGTATATGACTCGGGACTTTGGGAAGTACGGGAAGTATTACTACTACCTAACTGATATATATTGCCCAGAATATATCGTTTGCGATTCAACAGGGTAATGCCGCCAGTGTGATGGGCACTTTTGGACTCAATCAATGGTCATTCACCTTAGATTATTTATATTGTTTATTTTATTTATCTTTGTAGTATTTATTTCTTGTGTAAGTATTTTTAGATAGATATTTAAAAGAAGTCTACCTAACTGATTATTCAGTAACACAAGTTAAAACAAAACTTTGCGGTACGAAAATAAATAATATTAGACGATTATGACCAGAAAAATGTAACAAAGTTAAAACAAATATATTTTTTTACTACATACTATCTTTAAAGTTTCCTTAGTAAATCTCGTATCTCGTAGTCTAGCGTAGGCTTGGGTACCTATATAGTATACTAGCTGCACCCCGCGGTCTCACCCGCGTAAGTCCCGTTCCCGCGGGAACATCGGGATAAAAAGTAGCCTATGTGTTAATCCAGGTCCCCAGCTACCTATATTCCAATTCCTATCATCGCAATCGGTTCAGTAGTTTTTGTGTGAAAGAGTAACAACCACACATACATACATTCAAACATACTTACATGCATACTTACATACAAACTTTCGCGTTAATAATATTAGTAAGATTATATAGAAGCGTTCAAGTTTGATTAGTACCTAAATGACTATCCTTTTTCGTAAAACTTTTAAAGCTTTCAGAAGTCAAGTTGAAATATGCGTATGAATTTACATAAAAAGTTAACAATATACTTGGGTACTTTTTGATTTCTTAAGCCCGTCATACAAACAGAAATGAATACCAAAAGAAGAATACTGATGAATTTTTATGAATAGCTTCAGTATAAAACCCCAACAAAAGATTAATGGCATGTCCTTTGATCTTTTGTACTGTTTGGAATTTTGGATTTTGCCCTATTGACCTTACATAGGTAAATTCCAGAAATGTAAATACCACTCATGAGTTTATTTTTGTTATTTTGTTACAGAATACGTTTGCGGAAAATGCATACGGTCGATGCTAATGGTACATAAGCTATACCTACTTATAGCTACATTCGTATGTATGTACATGCTTTGTCTACAGAAGCGCAGAATTCTGTTCCATGGAAAATATGATGGATACGTACGTCAGTATACCTAGCACTTGGTATAATTGGCTTAAATTACCATATTGTAATTGGTTTCTTAAAAATCGCTATTAAATGTAAGAATATTGCAGTATTATCGGGAACGTTACCTGTTTGTATTACCGGCATATAACCACATGTTCTAATAGATTATAGGTATTCTATTACTCATCTACTGTATGATGATATACAGTAATCTATTCGTGAAGCAAAACACATATCGAAACTGTAAGAACTCCATAGTTATAGAGACCACGTCCCAGCTTATTGCACTGTTTATGACTACGGACAGATGCAGCTTCGTATGTCAATTCACCTGCAGTTGTCTCGTGCCGTCGCCGGCCAACTTGAACTTTAATGTATTTTCATCTAGTTTGCGTTAGTAGTTTGCCCTATTTACGTAAATAAGAAGACTTCATTAATTAGTTTTAGAAAAACAACTCATAATTACGTGTTACTATGCACATCAACACCGTCTATGAATAAGTATTTATTATTCACCTGTACTATATTTACATTATTTATGTATTTGGTTGACGACCTCTGTGGCGCGTCGGGCGAACGCTTGGCTGCAATACAGAAGGTTGCGGGTTCGATTCCCGCTGGGTGCAAATATTTATGCTTAAAAATAAATATTTGTATCTGGTCTGGGCGTATTTCTATGTATAATATGTATGTATTTACAAAAGAAAAATAAATATAAGTAGTATATCCGTTGTCTAGCCACCGTAACACAAGCTTAGCAGCTTACCACGGGGCTAGATGGCGCTGTGTGTTCGTCACAGGATTTATTTATTTATTTATTTAACTGCAACCCATCAAAAATTAATTTAATTTACTTGCAATCTCTCAATCAGCAGATGACGAGCAGTTTTGTTTATTTTACATCTCAGTTTGCGTACTTATAAAACAATGGCTTCGTAAAAAGTTCGTAGAAACAAGGTGTACAAAGCTATTGTGTGACTTGGTGACTAAAGGAAGGCTTCCCTGCAACGGTGGTGGCGCGGTGACCTCACCACCAGGTCGAGGTCAACATTGTATTATGCTTATGAGTCGTCTGCCCTTCGCGATGCGGGTAGGTACTACGACACTTGAAGGCATGCCAAGTTTCTGTACGTACTACTGCCTGGTATCCACGTGTTACTTAGATGGACTTATTTGATACTACCTATATGAATAATTATGTTACTTGCCATACATGCATTACCATAGGCCCTATAAATACATCAGGAAGTGGGTGTACCTTTTGGAAAAAATCATAATTATTATGTATTATGATTTATTCCAAACGTTTGACAAACAAACCAAGAATTGCGAAATGTAGTGTTGGATGACCATCTACTCGGTAGACCGACCACATTGTAGCGGTTGCGGAGAGTTGTTGGATGGAAGTAGCCCGCGATCACTATTTATGGCATCGTATGGGGCCTATGTTCAGCAGTAGACGGATAAAGGCTGAGACAACGATGATGACTAAGGATTCCTTGTCACATTTTCACTCATTAATTTATTAAATTAGGTAGGTAGGCATTACAACACAATTCGAAACAAAAACAACATCGTATCGGCCGATTTCTTGAAATTCTACGGTAGTTAACGTGATTGATATCAGGATTCTATTGAACTAATAAGGTTCAAGGTATAGGAATGTTATGTATCGGTGAAAAGAGTAGGTTTAGTATTTTTTCTCTGAAACCATAGCATTAGTGTTGTGGGGCGGATCGACTCGCCGCCCTGTAGGTGAAGGTCGGTGACTCAATTCACCTTAACTCACCCCCTATTAAGTACACCCATTGAATCACAAACGTAATAAATTATTGTAAACAAACAAATATTTAATAAAATGTCAGTATAGGTATCTAGCAGAATAACGTAGTCCATTACCGTAACAAAACCTTGCAAATTTCTGTTCTTATTTCAGTACATACCCGCGGGGCTTAAAGGAATTCAAATAAAATTCATATCAAATTTCTTAAAAGACTTTTAATAATTTATTATTAATTCTTGTATAATTGAACATCAGCGACGTATTTCCTACAATACTTACTATAATACATTTTTTATACTCTACAGGTCTTGACGAAAGAAGCGGAAAACTTAGAAATGCACAAATAATCACTCCTGTCACAGCAGGAAGCAGGTGATCTCGAGTGAAAGCCATTGCTAATATGACATCCTGATGCAATTATTTTATATTTTAATCGATAAAACAACAATAACGTTAGTTACAAATCAATGACAAATCGCTAGGAACCCATCACAGGAATCACTAGAAGACAGACTGACACCTTCGAATGTCCGCTCTCTCACAAGCATTTCACAAGCAATCAAGTTAATTGTTGAAGTATAATGTAGTCGATATTGAATTAAAACACATAATAACTAGTCTCTGTTTTATAAAGAACTAGCTGCGCCCCGCGGTTTCACCCGCGTAAGTGCCGTTCCTGCTAAAATATCGTGATAAAAAGTAACCTTTGTGTTATACCCGGTATCCTGCTATCTATATTCAAAATTTCATCGCAATCGGTTTAGTAGTTTTTGCCTGAAAGAGTAACAAAGCCACATACATACATTCATGCTTACAAACTTTCGCGTTTAGAATATTAGTAAGAGATAAGTTAGGTTCTGCCCGCGGCTTCGCTCACATGTCTTTTAGGAAACAAAGAATTAGGATTAAACTGTATGATTATCAGTTATCATGTCTATCGTAAAAAGGTTAATATAAAATTGGATCCCGTCCCCTTTCCGGGAGGTTGCCTTTTCTTAAACAGGAAACCGAACCCGGAACCGGAGGTTTGAACTCGCGTCCCTGGATCAGTACCCCAGTGCCTTAACGGCTCGGCCACGCAAGTTCGCATCTCAAGCAGCGAAGTGTACTAATCCAGGGACGCGAGTTCAAATCTCGCCGCGAGTGAATTTTAGAAGATGAATTTTTCCTTTAAAATATTTTAGTAAAATATGCCTTAAGCAATAAAAACAAATTACAAAATATTTAAACTATGCCTACTAGAATCTATCAACGGATAAAGGTATAGAAAAGAAGTAGGGAATTGTATATACTTTCGAAATGAAATATACAATTACCTCATTTATTTTTTGTTTGTAATAAAGTTTTCAAGGGTCTTGGACTCTATAGATTGCAGATAAACTCAAAATTAGATTCAAGAAGATTACAGTAAGAAATGGACACTATATATAGAATATCGTACTTATTCACTTGCTTAGATGCAGGTCATGTGTGTGTACCTATGTACCTGTAATACCTACCTACTATGACAAGATGAGGAAACAATAAGCCTCGATAAATAACACTTTTACACGTGCTGTGGAAAAATATACTTAGGTACCTAAGTAGAAACGATTATTCAATTCAATTCAGTTCTATTAATGCATATAGGTATGCATCTTAGTGTGTTCATCCAACTTCTACAGAATAAATAAATAATCAATAAAATAAATAAATTCTGTGACCAACACTCAGTGCCATCTAGTCCCATGGTAAGCTGCTAAGCTTGTGTTACGGTGACTAGACAACGGGTATAAGTACTACTCATATATTTTTTTGTAAATACATAGATATTATACATAGAAATACACCCAGACCAGATACAAATATGTATTTTTAAATGATAGTTAAGCATAAATGTTTGCACCCGGCGCGGGGAATCGGAACATTATCGTGCCACAGAGGCTGTCTCGAAGAATGATGTAAGTAATCTATTAATTTACCATTAAACTATGATTATCATAATATATATACCTAATATCTGTCTCACATGAGCAATATTCCCGGTAGCGTCCGTTAAAACCTCAAAATTATTTGCGGTTCGCACAGTAAGTAACTCCTGACCGTAGCTAACTGCAAATAGAATTTGCAATGTTTTTACAGACAGCCGCCAGCCTAACACTAACCCTCTCACGGCTAACGCGCACCGCACGGGGAGAACTCCAGTGGGTCGATTCTGTAAAAACATAGCATGCGGAATGCCGGCGAACTGAAGGCGACGTGCAGAAGATGTGCGTTAATTCGTATTCTGTAAATGTTATTTTACTTAATTACTACTTAATTAGTTAAGTAGCCTTCAAAATTAAGGGCTACTTAATTATTTAAAGAGCTCCCCTTGTTAATTAGCCAATCAGTATATAAAGAAATTATAGAATAGCTATTATTTTTACTCCTGCAACAAATCGACTTCTGCAATGCTCATGCATCCCGCCTGTTTGTCGCATGCTATGTTGTTACAGAATCGACCCACAGGTTAGCTTGTTACTCCTAGATTCCTTAGTCACCTTTTACCTACGGAAAGAGATGCGGTAGCCGGAGGTAGCTGTTTTATTTCGGAACTTCAAGATGAATATGATTATCATATACATTATACTTGCATATATACTTACACAAGTCATAGGTAGGTATAGACATAATTTCATCTTTCATTAAATAAAAAACTTTCGATTCGGGATTCGAACGCGAGGTTTCGGCTAGTCACCTCTATATGCATGGATATATGCAACCTACCTTAAAATAAAACGTTGCAGCAAGTAAATGTGTTAAGGTATTAAATGCATGACAAGGACGATTAGAATTCGTGTCGTCGTCGTTCGTTTTATGGCAGGCAACTGCTCACAAATCCACCTTCTTGCGGCAAACTTACCTACTGAATTACGTACACATTTTATACATTCGATATTGCTGGAATGTTTGTTGAAAACGTGATAATTTTGCGAAAAATATAACATGGGAACTTTACTCTTCTTGTACCTGTCTAATGTAGATAGCTACCTAGCCTACCTAGGTATACAATTGGTTACAATATTAATTATGGTTGCGATTTCGTTTTTTTATTAACTTAAAATATTTTAATCAATTAATAATTTGTTTGGCCGATATAGGTACATATTTCTTTCATTTTACTGTAAATTAATTGACTTAAGTTATTTATTTTTATCTTTTTTACTCTTTTATATTTAAGACTTGCTATTTGTAAAATGTGATAAGGCTAATAAATGATTGTGATTATTGCACAAAAGTATTCGTTTAATTTGTAGAATTGATTAACTTCAAAAAAAACTTTTATCTTTTAAATCTTGTTCCTTTTACTTGGTCATATCCAATAATTCTTAAATGTTTTAATTTGTTTCTAATTATAAGTGATAATTTTAGTTTGTATTGTCAGCCATTTTCGCCTGAGATACAGGATTTGCCTAGTTAAGGCATATGAGTTACTTAGATTTATAATTTGATATTTAGACTTTAAGAAACTTTGTATATACAATATTTTTGAAAATTACTTATTTATTTATTATTTATTTATATTTTGTAGATTTTATTTCCGTTATACCTACAGTTATGTAATTTATTGGTCATATGTATTTTCATATGTCCTCCTTGTTTCTCTACTTTTGCTAACCTAACCCGGGGCTGCTATAGTTTTTTTCTTTTGTCGTAAGTTACATTGATACTTCATAATCTGCAGTGTTATTTTTTCACTCCGAAGAATAGCCACCGCAGAAATATGAATAGGTATGTAAGTAATTTATTAAAATATTATGAACTGGGTTGGTATTACCAATTACTATAGGAACCTATACTGCAGCTACCACTGTTATTAATTACGCAATAGGTAGGCTTTTATATAAACAATTAAATAACCTACACACTTTACCCAAATAAAAGTTTTTCAAACCAACTCGATGATGATTTGTTTGCCTTTTCATGGAACTCTCTAAATATAGATACAACAAAATTACTTTATAACCTTATAAGGACTTATGTATCCAGAAAGAAATAATTCTGTACTTTGTACCCCTGAATAAATGTGATGGGATTCCCCTGTAATGTACCGTTACTTATGGGTAACGGAAACCATGATCTTCCAAAATTCAATGTGCTATTCATTAACGATGAATCGCTCAATCGAAGTAAATTAGTGATCTAGGAATTCGACGTCATTAATACTTTTTACGACTAGCTGTTACCCGCGACTTCGTCTTAGAAATAGTGCAGAGCCGACTGTTTTGTTCATTACTTGGGTTCTACTAATTGGATTTCGATGTAAAGTATACCACGACGTTTCACAAAAAAAATAGAACTTTCCAACCCAAGTTTCAATCGGATTAGTAGGTAGTTTTTAATTGTTTAAGGAACAAACAGATTTTTTTAATTTACTTCCAAGTACAGACTTTTTGTCCTCTCTTTCTTTATTATAAGTAGGCATAGGTTGCCTATTATCCAAGATAATACATGTGGCAAATATCGACCTATCTGCCGTACTCAGAGACGTTTAATGATTAGGTACTTAAACTTTCACAAAGTAAAGATTTTCTTTTTTAAGAATTTACTTTGTGATAGTTTAAAAAAGTAACCATTAATCATCCCTGAAAGCTACGATAAACTATATGAACTATTTTCCCTACAGTTAGAGTCTCCGTAGGCTGACGTAGCGGTACTTAGATCATCACTTATAATTTGGTAAGATTGTGGTCAAAACTTTAACGAAACTTAAATAAAACAAAATTAAAATAATTTTGTAAACAACACACAGCGCCATCTATAGCCCCATAGTAAGCTACTAAGCTTGTGCTACGGTGACTAGTCAAGGGATATAATACTTATTATTATTTTTATTTTGTAAAACATATTACACAATGAATAGCACCCAGACCAGATACAAATATTTATTTTTAAGCATAAACATTTGCAACCGACGAGAATCGAACCCACAACCTTCTGCGCCACAGAGGTCGTCAAACTTAAAATAAGTTTAGTATTTAAGTACCTAGCTATTTAGAATTTTTGCGTATTTATAAAATGTATAGGAAGCTTTATCTATACGTACTTACTTTACTTGATTGTGTAGAATGTTAGAGTAACAAATTGTAACCCGAAGGTAAATAATCTATTTATTAATCTACCTAATATGTTACATTTGAATTCAACATTGTTGCATTAACGCATTAAGCGCCGATTGAAAACTTAATCATTTTCAATTTACGTAATTGTAAACGGAGTAAATATTATTTTACGTAGGTATTTACACAACTATCTATGTAGGAACTTCCTTTAATAGGTTTGTGGGATGTTGTACGTCATTAAGCCTTTCGTCATAGACTTATGTTTTTACGGACTTTTGACGTAGAGTAAAATTCTTCCCTGTTGTTTGAAATAGGAAAGCACAGAGGGGAAAAGACTCGTCTATAAAAAACGCATCTTGTGATGACGTAGCTTCGACTTTAAAGAAGGAAAGGAAATTCCAAAGTCTTTTTGCAAAAGTCACATTGTGCCGCTACGTTCATCTTGTGTTCGCAGTGTTCTTCTTTATTTAGTCGACAGTAGGTATTTACATAAAATTTATATATTTTATTGATATTACTTAGTTAATCAAATATAGGTAATCTTGCCTACTTCTTCTTGAGATATAACTATAGTGGTGTGGTTGACATTGTGTTAGGTTTTTAGGTCGCCTTAAAAGCCTCTAATTTACCCTTACGACGGCTATCAGAAATAAAAACCATCGTTCCTGCCGAAACACGGAAAAGCTCCAGAAAATGATTGATTGTCTAAGTTGGCGGTGATAAAAAAAATCTTATCATATAGCTAGCACTAGCAGTGTTCCGCGGTTTCACTCGCGTAAATCCTGGTCCCGCGGGGATATCGGCGTAAACGTCTATGTTACTCCTCGATTATGTAGCTTTTTATTGGTGAAAGAACTTTTGAAATCGGTCCAGTAGATTCGTTACAAACATGGAAACAATATAAATCTTTCATCTTTATGATAAAAGTATTGATTTGGCTTGTTGTTCCTTTGCGAGAAAATGCACACTGTTCTAGATTAGACAATAATTATACCTACGTATATTTATTATCTTGATATTCCCAAGACAAGCGCGTGAAGTCGTGGAGAGCAGCTAGTCAAATATTTCATTGCAGCGATGTTTCCGGTTGCCCTCTGTGAAACCACAAATCATTTGGAGTCAGAATAGAATGAACCTAAGTTATCGTTTATAAAAAAACAACAGAAAGAATTTTGTAGCGCAATTCTTGCTCCTTAATCCGAGAGAGTCATCTAATTCTGCCTAAGATGAGTCACCGCCATTCTTCTTGTCGTTTCATCTAACTGCCTGTTCCCAGAGCGCCGAATTAAATTGACAGATGGCGTCCGTTCACTTATTGATAAGAACAAGTTTATTCATTGCACTTCTTTTAAGAATATTTGCCTTAGTCCTTGCTTAAAGCTGTGAATGTTTTAGTCGGATTTAACGCGTGTAATGAGTTTTACTGGCTCCTCAGTTACCCACCTACTTAATAGTATTATTTATAATAATTAAATTAGTATTTACTAATTACTAACTTTTCATATTCGATCAGATTATCTCAGAAACTTGCTGAAATGCGCTTACTTATATTCAAATCATTTATTGGTAATAAATTATTACTCTTCCCAACATAATACCCCTCATACTGATGATACTTATTTATTGTGATACTATGGCGCCAGATGTCGAGACATTTAAACTGCATTATAAAAACGAAAACATATTTACAAATCAATAAAACCTAATTACAAATATTAGCAGTCCCCACAAACTGAATCTAATACTAGTGAATATCAATGAAGGTAAATTATAATAACTTGTATTGTAATAATAGATCTTTTAATAGTAGGCAGTTTATGCACCGAGGTAGGTACTAAAGCCCTGTCTTATATAGCAGGCGTTATATTGAATCCAAAGCGTACGAAGGACTCGAGAGAGTTAACTCCCGAGCGCAGCGAGGGTGTTAAAAACCTAGAGTCCTGAGTGGACCGTAGGATTCAAGCGCCCAAGATAAAAACAAGCTTTATTACCGAGGTATGAATACTCTACTTTGCACATCTACTGCGGGACAATAAAAGGGCTACAAAAATAAGCATTTAAATAAAGACAAATTTACAGCTCTATATTAATAATTTAACAATGTAACATTAAAATGACAAAACCACACATCGGCCTTAGCTGATGAAAAACAAAAGTTGGGGCTTTATATTAACTAAAACTTTTTGCCTTACCCTCTACCCTTCCATCGAAATAAAATAGAAGAAAAATAGCGCAGTTTTAATTTTTTCTTATGAGTTATGTCTAAGTGGCCAGTTCGAAAAGGCCGTATGCTACCAGAACCTTAGTTCCAAATTTAAATTACTTTAGTGTTTGCATCTCGTACCTTTGAAACTTTCGCTTCACTCAGGATTCAATATCCTAGACTCCTTCGTTTGGTCAGGTTTCAATCCAAGTACTCGCACCAAACATAAACTTAGCAGCCTTGATAATAACAATAAATAACTATTACACGATAGTCGATGTTCCCATAGATTTGGAACACCAGAAAAACTTGGCATTTAGATACTTACACCAAAGCAAGTAAGTAATTGATTTGATATTTCAATGTCGAGTCATTGTCCGATAAATAAATAAATAAAATAGAGAGCATCATTACATGCCCACTACAAGTAGTAAATACCTAAGTACCCAGTTATTGCGGTTTCCTTTAAGCAGAAATCTCAATGACGGTTTAATTTGTAGGTCAAATATCACCCACATGGTAGCCATAGTGTTTATTATTGTATTTTACCATACATAAGTGCGTCAATACAAAAATAAAAAAAACTATACGACATGAATCACGACTGGTTATTATGATTGATGAATCATTTTAACCTAAATGTATAATACCAAAATCTCGAATCGCTCTCCCGATGCCCGTATTGGAATAGTAGTCAAAATTTTATTTCAAAATCATTGCAATTGCGTTTCAATTGCAAAAAATCTACGATCAAAATTTCAGTATTCCCTATAAAATTTTCAGTTAGTAACTAAAATGCAATTTAAACTACTGTGGAGAAACTTATTTTGTGAAGTTGACATATAACTTTCACGACACTACTCTCGTAGTGAAAACACGGCTTTAATGATATTTTATGCGGACTTTTGTTTTTTACGCGTTAGTGAAATGTCGTCCTGAATTTTCATTTTTACAAAAACATTGTTTTATTGCGTTTAAATTGTTTAATTTCGGCGGCAAGTTAATAATTTAGTTACGCGAAGTTCAACGAGTTAAGTGAAAATAAAAATACCAGTGCCAAACACGAAATTAGCACGTTACAAACAAATTGTTCCATAGGGTTGGAGAAAAATCGTCGCCATTTTTTCTACAGTCTTCACGAATTTTCAAACGATTACAGTACAATAGTGGTAGTTCGCTATTCGTACGAGAAATTGGCTAAATTGTCCTATATTGCTGACAGAAGCCATAACTAAGAAAAAGAAAGATTTTTTATGCAATTCAACGACATCGGATTCAAGAATCGGATTTGCACCTGTAGTGGAAGTCTACACAAACTAACGCGTTGTTAACGTTAGGGTAAACTATGGGAGATATTTCCATTAGGTAAGATAGTGGTCAAGCGTTTACCTATCAACTTAAAAAAAAAAAAAGATACAGAGAAACTGCATTATGAAACATCAAATCTTTTTATACTCACTTTCATTAATAAAATAAACATTGTGGTAAAAATGTTTATTTATTTTATTAAATATGCAGTTAGGTCATTGACAGAGAACACCTGCCAATTTAACCAAGTTTAGGTACTTAATTATGCATTTAATTGATCACCAAATAAGACTATCATCCTACCATAATTATCTTGCTTTATGTTCCATACTTAAAGCCTTATTTTTATATTAATTTTAGTGACTAATACTTTTTTGGATAGGGAGTTATAGGTATGTTCATAATACCTACCTACTTACGATGTTTGGAAAATCAAAACTTAGAAGATTCACCTACAGCCAAAGACGACCGTCTACGAGTGAGGAAGTGGTTTAATAATATATATTTGATGCTTTGTAGGTTATCCGAACCATTGATTCTAGTCTAGACTACCTATACCTCGTACCTTCCAAATTCAAATTCGTTTTATGATTTTCGAATTTTCGAATAGGTTATATAAAGATTTATTTGTTTGTTTGTAATGAATAATACTCACAAACTACTGGACCGATTTTCAAATTTCACCAAGAGTCTAATATTTTCACGGAATCGGAACTTATTCGTGTGAATTCGCGGGGCGCTGCTAGTGTTAGCTATATATATATGATATATATATATATGATTTTCCGATTCCCGTAGTCCCGACATGAGGGCGAGTGAGGAACCGGTGGAGTTTTAGTGGGTAAACCTCTGGTCGCCCACCACCCTCAGGCCAGCAGGGAGCCCCACATAATGTCGCTGCTCCTCTCCCGAGGAGCGGCGGGATGATGGATAAGGCACATTTCTCCACCTAAAAAAAATAAAATAAAAATAAAGTGTTAGCTATATAGTGTTTTAATGCAGTTTTAAATAATTATAAGGGTTTTATTTTTTTCGATACAAGTTTCGAACTAGAAAAAGCCTAAATAAAGATTGGGAAAAGCATTGGAAAACACATCGATGTATCGATGTATATGTAAGTATGTGTAGGTATTAGGTAGGTACATTTAACTGCAGCAAGGGAATATTAACCCTCAGATGAGGGTACAGTTAGTACTGCACCCTTGTTTTACCCGTATGTAAAGTCCACTGCTATCTACATAGTTTCATTGCAATCTCAGAATGTAACTGATTGGTAAGTATTAGGGGTTAAAGTATTTGTACTGAAAATCTTAATTGTTTATTTTTTAAATTTTTAACAAATTTATTTAATCAAAATAGTTGCCATTATTATCTATACATTGCTGCCATCTAATGGGAAGGTTATTAATGCCTTTGCGATAGAACTCCGACGATCTAGACTGCACAAACTGTGTGAAAGCATTTTGTACTGCCTCCTGGGAAGAAAACTTCTTGTCACGTAGATAATTGTCCAAATCACGAAAAAAATGGAGCAAGGTCTGGTGAATACGGAGGATGACGAATGGTTTCTAAGTGCAGTTCCTGAAGGGTCAAAATGGTTTCTCGTGCTGTGTGAGGTCTCGCGTTGTCGTGGAGCAATAATGGTGAAGATCGATTCATGAGTCGGGGCTGTTTTACTGCTAGTTTTGTCAACATGGTTCGGAGTTCGGCACAATAGACATCTGCCGTAATTGCTTGACCAGATCGAAGAAAACTATAGTGAATAACACCATGCTGAGACCACCAAACAGTTACCATTACCTTTTTATTGGTAAGTTTTGCTTTAAGACACTGTTGTGGCATTTGACCTGGGGTCAGCCATTGCATTTTTCTTTTCCGGTTATCATAAAGAATCCACCTTTCATCACATGTTACAATTCGATCCAATATTCCTTCATTTCTGTACCGGTTCAACAAGGCAACACAAGTTTCAACACGCGTTTCTTTCTGCAGATCAGTCAAATCATGAGGCACCCATTTTCGTATTTTTTTATTTTATTGATTTGACGCAAGTGAGTCAATAAAGTGGGTAAGGTAACGTTAAACCATGCCGCTAATTCCTGGGTAGTTTGACTAGGATCGGCTTCCACTATCTCTCTTAATTCATCGTTATTCACCTGTGTGGGCGGTCTTCCTCGTGGCTCGTTCTTTAAGTCGAAATTTCCATCACGAAAGCGTTTAAAACAAAATCGCACGATGCGTTCATTAGTAGACCCCTCTCCAAACGCAGCATTGATATTGTGGGCTGTTTCTGCCGCGTTAGTTCCGCGTCGGAACTCGTATTCAAAAATCACTTGAATTTTCGCAGTATCCATCTTTCTTGTCTAAATTGAATAACAAAAACAATTGAAAGTCGATATTCAAATGTTTCACATTTTTTAAAAAAAGAACATCGCAGAAACCATTTGAAAAAAGTTTCATTCGAAAACCTCAAACCATGAAGATTCTATGTCAATTCAAAGAACCTATTGCAATAAAACGGCAATTTCATACTTTAACCCCTATTATATAAGATAGGTAATATAAGTATTTATCAACGCAGCCACATTAATCTATCGATTTGTTTATTATTGCTGGACCGCAGCCAGTTGGGAAAGGTACCTTTGATAGGCACACATCCAGCGCTTCCTAGTACACTGACTGCATTATACTCAAGTATTCACTGGATACCTAGTGCCACAGTACAGTAACGGAGCAGGTACCAACTTGCGATTATGCACGCGCATTGTTGCACTATTCCACGAAACACCAAAGGCAATGAACTCTTATTCGGAAGAGTTTGAAATAATATTGGTAAGGCCACACGGAAAACGGGTTCAACTCTCATCGACACAATTTTAATTAGGCTTCTGTAAGGGCACATAACAAAAACACTACTACTTAAACATTTGAGTTTTATTTTGACAATTAGTCTGCTGTCAATTTCATAAATTCCCTAATCACTAACATAAAATTTAGAAGCTGCTTAAATATTTAAGTACTACTTGCGCCCCGCGGTTTTACCCGCGTAAGTCCCGTTCCCGCAGGAATATCGGGATAAAATGTAGCCTATGTGTTATTCCAGGTCCCCAGTTTTCCAAATTCCAAATTTCATTCAAATCCGTTCAGCCGTTTTTGAGTGATTGAGTAACAAACACACATACTCACAAACTTTCAGCTTTATAATATTAGGATATCCCTCAAATTTTAAGTGGCGATTCTGTATTACGCTGTTAGTAGGTTCTATTCTGGATAAGCGTCGCTAAACAAATATGCGACAATTGAAATAGGTTCTTAAAACGTGAGGGAAATATAAAAGTCGGACCACATTAGTCTTAAAATTCATGAACTGCGTATCTTTGGTCGACAAACGAGTTATACAAAGAAGTAGGAAGTTGTTGCCGACGGTGCTGTGAGACACGTGTTACATAAAAAGTATAAAACGGATGACTACTCACAGGTTGCACCTCTATACGATGTTCCGTTGAAGTCAATGCACTTGTCAAAACGAGTTTCAAATAAATAAATAACGTTAAACTTACGTCTACTACTACGAAGGAAAGTTCGTATTTGCGTTGAAAGCTATAAAAATAACCAATCAAATACATAATTTTCTCTTAGCAGCCAGGTAAAATAAATCGCAATGAAAAAAAAAACGCTTTTCATACTTATTTTTTTCAAGTTATCTTGGCTTGGGTCAACATCACGTTTTTAAACAATACATGTTAATGAGTCCAACCTTCCAAGCCTGGTAAATTGTCCCGTATTTGGTGCCTAATACTTATATAATATTAAAAAAGATAAATAATTATTCTCAGTTTTAACCCATAGGCACTATGGATTTCGTGGCTATGGGCACCTATTTATTTTGTTTTCGAAACTGGTTCAACATTTTTCGGGAACTTTGTAGGGTTTTTCTAAAGCTTTGACGGCCTCTGCCTGTGGCGCGGCGGGCGAAAACCCGACTGCAATGCAGAAGGTTGCGGGTTCGATTCCCGCCGGGTGCAAATATTTATGTTTAAAATAAATATTTATATCTGGTCTAGGTGTATTCTACGTATAATAATTATGTATTTGGATGGTTTTACAAAAGAAAAATACATATAAGTAGGTAGTATATCCGTTGACTAGTCACCATAACGCAAGCTCACATAGCAGCTTACCATGGGACTAGATGACGCTGTGTGTTAGTTACAGAATTTATTTATTTTGAAATGCTAGTTTCTAACAACATGATCAACAAACGTTGAACCGATTTCCAAAAATAAAAACAGAGCAGACGCATAGAAGAGGAATAGAATTATCATTTATCATTATCATTATCATTTATTTATTGCTTCATGACAGTTAACTTAATGACTAGGTCTTAAAATTAGGTATAACGTCATGAACCCGGTAGGGCACTGCAACAATTTTGTACAATTAGGTAATTTTAATTTCTATTTATAATAAAATCTATTCTTATTATATGAATGGTCTTCGAAGAAGTTTTCTAAGTTGTAGTATGCTTTGTTTTTAAGGTATGTATATAACAATGTTTTAAATTTATTTATTCTATTTTCTTTTTTTATGTGTTCAGGAATTTTATTATATATTTTGATACACATTACATATGGGCCAGAAGAGTGTATGGTCAGGTTTGAGTTGGGTAAGGCTAGTTGGTCATTATGCCTTAAATTACGGGAAACAGTGAATTTGTCTTTTGATTCATTAAAAAATGATGAATAATTTTTGACAAAGAGTGACGTTTCATATATGTATAAGCAAGGTAGGGTAAGTATATTTAATTCTATAAAGTGAGGTTTACATGTATCTGTATTTTGTATATTCGTTACAATTCTAATGCATTTCTTTTGTAACTTAAAAATTTTTTCGGCTTCTGTGCTATTTCCCCAAAGTATTATACCATATCGTATCCACGAATGGGCATAGGAATGATATGTGGCTAATGTGGTTTTGGTGTCAGTTGATTTCTTTGATTCTAGTAAAGCGTAAGTGAATCTAGATAGTTTGCTACTAAGCTCATTAATGTGGGATTTCCAATGTATATTTGTGTCTATATTTAGTCCTAATAGTTTGAAGCTACTTACACACTCTATAGTAGTGCCCTGAAAGGTAAAATTTAAATTTAACGGTACTTTCTGGTATGGATGGAATTGCATGAATTTAGTTTTTTTAAGGTTAAGTTGTAAATTATGATCTTCTAGCCATTTCACTACTTTATTCAAAGTACTGTTTAGTTTTGAGTTTAAGTTTAAGGAGTTTTTACAAGGTAAGACTATTGATATATCATCAGCATAAAGGATGCTTTCGGCGTCTATAATTTTAGGGAGATCGTTTATATATATGAGAAATAAAATACAGCCTAGTACGCTACCTTGTGGGATTGATTTGTATACGTTAATTTTATTGGATCTGACTTGCGATATCTCGCCAGTTTGAAAATTGTGATATTGTATATCTACAACTTGTTCACGCGACTCTAGGTATGATGTGAACCATTTATGAACAGATCCTCTCACCCCGATGCCATACAGTTTGTCTAGTAAAATTTTATAAGACACTCTATCATAAGCCTTGCTCATGTCGAGAAGGATGCCTATTGCGTATTCTTTATTATTTATAATATTTAGGATATGGTTAATGTATTTATAGACAGCTAATGATGTGGATTTGTGCTTGCGAAATCCATTTTGACTTTCATGTAAAATTTTATATTTTTCGCAATAATTGTAGAGTCTTGATGACATGGCATTTTCTAAAATTTTCGAAAAGGTTGACAATAGTGCTATGGGTCGGTAATTATTGCAATTTGTTAGGTCACCTGTCTTATGGATTGGTTTGGTTACAGCTATTTTCAAGGGATGAGGTACTTCACCTTCCAAGAAGGATTGATTAATTAGAAAGACTAGGGGGAGTGTTAGCTCTTCAGTACATTTTTTTACTAATAGTGGAGGAATTTCGTTATGCCCAAAACTATTTTTATTTTTCATTTTCTTTAAGATTTGTTGAACTTCACGAGGGCTAACTGGATTTAAATAAAAGGAATTTTCAGAAGGATCCATTACAGGAAGCCTGAATGAGTTTCTTGCTGTTATCTCTTTTCCTATTGATACAAAATATTCATTAAATGTGTTAGCTACTATATTGGGATTATCGACTTTACTGTTATTAATATTTAATTTTATATTTTTCCGTGTTTTATTTACTGTTTTATTTGTACGTTCTTTTACAATACGCCACATCGTTTTAGTAGTATTATCAGATTTTTTCATCTCACTTATATATTGATTTTTTTTACTCCTAGTCACTATTTGTTTCAGTAGTTTCTCATACTGCTTATAGTATTTATTCAGAACTGGGCTATCAGTTTTAGTTAATAAGAGCTTTAACAATCTTTTGTGTTTACATGATAATTTAATTCCAGTAGTTAGCCAGGTTTTTTTAGTTTTATTTTTAATTTTAATTTTGATTTTAGGTATGTATTTATTTAGGAATGTTTGAAGTGTGTCACTAAATGCTTGATAGTTAGAGTTTATATCGTTATGAGAAGGTAATAAGGCCTGCCAATCTATATTCTGTAATTCCGTTTTGAAGTTTTGTACATTTTGCTCATTAAATATACGTTTATACATATACCAAGTATCTCTGTGACATTGATGTGTATTAGGGACACTAATTAAGATACCTTGATGGTCTGATATTCCCAATTCTTTTGTAATAGGTGTAATAGGTGTAATAGGTGTATATTGTAATAGGAATAGGTGGCCAGTTGATCAAACAAACCCTCTCGTAATCGGGTAAAAAACAAGACGCCATATTCAAGAAATCAAATGTCTTGCAAGTTGTACGAGTAAAGCTCAGGAGTATATTGTAGGTCTGACAGTTGCGCAGCATCTCGGATGTCGCGCTAATTCCGCGCACTCGCATGGAATCATTAATCAATCGCCAGCAACAACACCCCATCATCAGTATTCCGGCGGCACCCGCTACATGTCAGCAAAAAGATAAAAATACAAGAACGACAAAGCCACATCATGGCCAATATGACCTTACCTCAATCACATAAAATGGTGTTAATCATTCAAGTGTTCACTTCCTGAAGGAGCTGTTTTCGTGCTGTTGTCCAATCGCGAATATACAGACGACTGATGCAAAAGAAGATAGGCTAGACTCGTATGCAAATACAAATGTATATACATATTGTCAAAGATCGCTAGAACACTCTTATTTTATTAATCAGATCAATAAAACTTAAACTTAATAAGTAAGTCATTGACTTACTTATGTTCATTGCAAAACTGTTATCAATAAGAAGGTGAAATAATAAAACGGAATTATTAAATTCTTAGTTATTTATTTGGCGAACTACATTTGCTGACTTCATTTTCATTTTTATTAATGTCTTGTAAGTATAAATAATAAGATGATATATAGGTATCTTTCTAATAGGAAGACATTTATTTGATCTTAGGTACATTGCCTACGACATAGGTAGGTATAGGTACACTTATCTAAACGTTAAGATGTAGGTATACTTACTTGTGATTATTGTCAAACATTTCTCTATCTTAATTAGGTATATCTAAGTATTGCTATTTATACAAATGCACACTAGGTAGGTATTAAATTCTACCACATACAAAAGCTAAGTCTTTCTATTATTTAGCATAATATAAATAGGCATTATTCAGTTCAATTTCCAAAAGACCCTGCCTTTAAGTCTGGGTATACCTACTAAATTAGTTGATTCGAGATTCATTTTCCTGTTACATCTAAAGACAGTGTTTTAGGAATATAGGTCTAGGTAGAGTGAATAGGCATCTTTTAGACAAGCATTGTTACACCGTCGACCTCATCTTCGCTTCTCAGCAGGTGATATGTGGTCAAATGCTAGCCTATCTCATGTAAAAATATATGTAAGTAGGTACCTATGTTAATGCAACTAGTAAACACAATTCATCCTTAGTATTTTTGTCTATTGAATCAATTAAAATATAATTCTTACTAATATATAATTACTAAATAGTACATTAAACAAGCCCATTATAACCCACGGGATCTTAATTCAAATCGCTTAAATCTAGACCCCACGATCTTCAAGGCTTCAAGAAGCTCAGGGGCGCTTTTGGGCGAACAGAATTTACTGTTCGGTCTTCATAATTTTGTACTCACAAAAACGGTTTGATCTTTTAAAACTTAAAATACCGAACTAACAATTTATATTAACGAATCCCGGGATGTCTATGAAACCTCGTTGGAAGACCTCTACGTCAGAATTTACGCGCAATTTCTCAGATAACGACTTCTCTTGGGCTAAGGGATGCCATGCGCCGAGAGTGCAAGCCGTGTCGTCCCTAGGTACGTAGTAGTGACAACGGCGTGATGCACGCGATGATGGCACGTACTCTAGGACACGAACGTGCTTACACCGGTGTAAGGAGAACCATATGCCTGAAATAGATTATTTTATCACCAATAAATTCATCACCCACCGGCATAAATAGTAAGTATCTATCATCACGGGGGCCCGACCGTGTTCCATAGCGTAGGCCGGTATTATTTGAACTCATTCCATTGTCATCTTTCATCGATAACCCTCTTTTCAAGTCACTAGCAAATAGGTATCTTCAAAATAATAGTGTTACTTCTTAGTAGGTATCGTCTACTGGTAAGATAGTGGTAAAATAACGCTCACAATTAATGTATAAAAACTTATGTTAAGATGCCCCATTGTGTCAATTGAGTTAGAATAAATAATTAAGTACGTGTTTCTAAATAAATCAAACATCTGTTTAGTAGTTTTTGCAATAAAAAATAGCAGAAATACTACTTATCTTACTTACTTACCTACTTATAAATAAACCTCTTTCTACATGATTCAAACAAATTCACGTTTGATTCTCTAACTGAAATCTTTTTACAATACCAAACTACTAACTTACCTAAGAAGCCAGAAGATGGAGGGTTTCTCCGAAGTCGATAGAGAGATGTATCTTGAAGGACAGACCATAGATCCCACAAAACTCGCGGATCCAAGAGATGTACGTCCGATCCAGGCCTCAACTCCAGAAGCCTAGAGAAATGTTCATGATAACAATTAAGCAGCAAGTACTACTTTCACGTATAAATTGATGTTTTGTTACCTTTTATAAACTGGAAACAATGGATAATCTGGATGATAATACCACTCCTCCAAAGTAGAGCTAAAGTTTGAAGGATCCCATATTAAAATCGAGATGTCTTTGTATAGAGGATCTTGTATGAACTTGAACTCTGGTTTCGTTACAACCTAAAACAAGAGTTTTAATGTAATTGGAGGCTGCATCATATATTTGCTTACATAGCTGCATATGTAAACCTTGTCTATTTTGTAGTATTATGCACTTTAGGGTCGTAATTATACTTTGTGTTAGTTTTTTCTTTTCGTTTCGTCATGCACTAGAAGTGGATTGGATATCCGTAGAGAACTAAATCAACTTTTTTTAATTCACACGATTTGTTAACATATAAATTTACATTTTGCCGGGTCTTTTGTAACATGATCGAAACGTCGAGGTAAGAAAATAAAAAATAGTACGCGATTAAGATCCGGCAAAATGCTTTTTTCGACACTAATTCTTCTAAAAACGGTTTACTTTTAAAACTCTACAGTAAATATCCACATTTGTTGGCAACTGAACGTACCTGTATTACTAATATTTAAAATTGAATGAAATATATTACAATGAACGACAATAAACTCACCTGGGAGTTAAGAATCCTGAATGTGGTTTTCGATCCCACGTCATCTGTGTAGTTTTCAGTGGGCGCATTGTTGAATCTCAGCACCATGTCGTGGGAATCTGCATATTGTTGATAATTGGAGTAAACAAAATCAATTAAGGTTTTAATACGTAGCGCATGCGATTAATACGTGCCATAAAACGAATTGTTATTTAAGATAAGTAAATAGATACTTTTAATAAGTAAGTACGTCACACAATTTTTATTTATATGTAACCACAAGAGAAAAAACCTTTTTATTTTAATATTATGTAGCCTCCGCACCTGTGTGAAATTACTCAAAACTTTTTAATCGGACTCGGTTACAGTTACAAAGCTTCATAATACCTATCCGGAATGAATACCCCATACAGTAAGTTGCTCCTCTTAGTTAAAAGTTTAAGAAACGAGAGCGAGCACCTTTCGTCAACACACCGAGCCTACAACAAATAAATGTAACTTAACCGCGTTCGGTCGTGCATGACATTCATTTTCTACACACTAAACTGTTGTTCTTAATTTACGGAGTTCTAATTCTTGATTCTTTATTACGGTACTACGGCCTTAGAATTCAGAGCTATTGCAACGTAATTTTAATTGAATATTGACCTTCAAATTCTTAAGGTTCTGCTTCATTATCATAATTTGGAAATCACCTAATTTATCTACTAGTTATACAGGCAAAAGATACGACAGCATTGTTGCGACACTAATCTTCCAATCATATTTTTAAACAAGTTTTAAAGAACTGAGGTTATTTTAACCAAATAGTACTATTGTAGTAAATAGATAGGTATAAGTTTTATATGCACAACCCACAATAAATCGATTAATAATAAGCAATAAGACACATCAAAAACTCTAAAAAGGCTACTTATAAAACGTTGCGCAAATGAATGAAAAAACACAACCCTTCTTTGGCAGTCGTATAAAATGGATAGGTTTCCTTCGTTATGTTACGACTAGCTGCGCCCTGCGGTTTTACCCGCGTAAGTCCCGTTTCCGCGGGAACATCGGGATAAAAAATAGCCTATGTGTTATTCCAGGTCTCTAGCTACCTATATTCCAAGTTTCATCGCAATCGATTCAGTAGTTTTTGCGTGAAAGAGTAACAAACATACACACACATACATACAAACTTTCGCGTTTATAATATTAGTAAGATTTGACATCGTGTACCGAAAAATTACATTTTAAGTGTAATACAAAGTTGATTTTATATGTTCATTTCGTAGTTGGAAATCAGGTGTTAATGTAATAACAATTTATTATACAATTTATTAAGCCATCAGTAGAACAGAGATAAGTAGGTAATCTTCCGCACGACACTCTTATAACAATGCGGAACAATAGAACAACTTGATTATAGTTAAAAGACTAGTTAATTAAGTATAATCATCTCATTTTTAAGCGATTAATACTTAGTTGACAATAATTTAGGCTAACTATGTATAAAATATTGATTTTAATCTGCTTGTTTTGTTCCTGTGTAGGTATCGTGAATCCAAATATTTATGCCCCTGTAGGGCCTGATTATACACATCTGTCCAGTGTCCTGTACCATAAATGCATGCGCTAGAGATGCGTCATTTAGTATGAAATTACTTAGGTACGTCACTTCATACAGGATAACAGATGTAGTCAACCTGTGATGTTTTTGACCCAAGTATAGGATCTTAGCCGGTGTGAAGCGGTTAAGCTGAATAGGTTTACATACGAAACGCTACTTTGTGCTCTAAAAAGTTGAAGGTATAGCTGACGACGCGAATTAAGAATCATTCAACCTTTGTGGGATGATTCTCAATTTTAGGCAAATGCCGAAAACGATCGGCGTGATAATGCAGCGCGGTTTTACAGTATTATCTATTACTCACAATAAATTAAGAGAGGACAAAAAGTAAATTAAAAAAAAAAGTACTAGAACAAAAGTATATAATTTTTAATTATAACTATAGGTCGATCCGACCTACTATTTGCTATAATACCGAGCGAGACGGATACTTGTTTTAGACTGAACCCACAAACAAACATTAATAAAAAGGTCTGGAAGCCTGTCTTTTCAAACGATCTTATCTTATTTGTGATCGATCGTTTTTTTTTTATAAATCGTTGTTACTTAGCCATTCAAACTATATAGTTAAGTAGGTACCGGTCGAATACAGAAATGCTACTCAGAATTTGAGTTCTACTTAATTAAGATATAAAGGGGTTAATTAACCAACTCTCAAACTCAAAACCTTCCATACCAATTTTTATAAGTTTTAAATGTTGCTAGTTTGTGGATTGATGAAAATAAAGATGTATTTTTTTTTATTATGAATATTTTTTAATTTAGAAGATGCTCAATTTTTAAGTAGACCTTAAATTTTACGTAGCGTTTCTGTATTCGGTCATTGTTGCTAAAGCGATGTTTGGAATTACTTTAAAAAAATACTTAGTAGAGCACATCACGCTTACAGAGTTCCCAAGGCAATAACTAAAGCACTGTGATGGTAAATAAAACTGTTAAATAATGTATGTGAGCTATAATGGTGCTAAAGTTAAGTAAAGTCTATTGTTTACAAATTGTAGGCATACGACGATTTAGGTGGGTACAAACAGAATATCGTTACAGTCTACATTTTAATAAGTCTCTTGTACTTCTCAGGGCACATTCCAAAATCATGGCTAGTTTTTACATGTGCAAGCGATTTGTGTGAAACAACTTTTTAATTTTTTTAATTCATTGACATTGGGTGTCTTTCTATGTATAATATGTATGCATTTACGAAAAAAAGTATAATATGTAGTATATCCTATGTCTAGTATTCATAATACAAGCCTAGTGCTTAGTTTGGGGCTAGATTGCGCTGTTTGCAATGTCGTGCAATATGTATTACTAAGTATTTAGGGGAGAGTGAGGTAATATGATCCCTGGAGGTTAAATGATCCCCCGTCATAAATCAGAGACCACTAGTGCCATCTATCCAAATACGTGTGAAACATGTACCCCGCGTTCCCGCCAGTTGCCTTTTCAAGTGTCATGGCGGTGTGAGTGCTTGGCGTAATTTTATTAAGAAATTATCAAAAAGTGTGGTTCTGATCTAAAGTACGCCTGATTTTGGGCATTCAAAACTTTATATATGTTCGTGGTGATTGAAATGTTGTTTTATTTGCGGGTTTCAATAATGTTAAACTAATATTTAAGCAATGTTCGATCACCGCACGCGGTATTTAAATGTAATATTTTGATCGTTATTTTTGAATTTGGTGTTTGGGGCAAAATTATCCCCTTCTGTGTGTCTAAAATGATCCCTGGAATCATTTTACCCCGTTAGTGATTATTTTATAGAAATCATGCCGAAAATTTATAAACGCAAAACTAGTTGACAAAATTGGACTGAAGAACAAATATCATTCGATGCCGTCAAAGATGGTATGCATTTCAAAATCGCAAGCAAAGAGTTTAAGGTCCTGGTGATGGCATTAAAAAGAAGACCCAAAGGTAAAAATAAAATAGTACGACCAAAACCAAAGATAGTTGGAAAAATAGCAAGTGCAAGACGAATAAGAGAAGATAAATCAGTACTGACCAGCACACCCTACACAAATTATCTTGAAGAGGAAGCCAAATCTAATAATCTATTTGATGGAAAAGAAAATAAATTTATGGCTACAGGTCAAATTCTAAGTTCCAGATTAGAAAAATATAATTTTTTAAACGAAGAGTTGATTATTTGTGTTTTTTTTTTAGAAGAAGAGAATTTGTTCACTTATTGCTTAACTAGGTAACTTAGTTGTTCATTTTGCTCACTTTTGTAAAAAATGTTGCAATGTTTCATATTTAGTTTTGTTGAAAAAAGATCTCATACAAATCTAAAATACTGCAAAAGTATTGTGCTACTTGTTTATATGCTTAAATTGTACATACGATTAAAATAAACAGGTCGTTGTTTTATTTCACTGATATTTATTGATTTATGGTATAAAATGATCCCTGGGATTATTTTACCCCTACCCCAGGGATCATTTTATACATAGGTGTGTATAAAATGATCCTTTACTAAACTTTAACAAAAATCTTGAAAACTAAAAAACTACACACTTATAATAAAAAATAAGTATGCAGTTACATAGATAAATAAATTCACTACTTCCAACAATAGAAGTCATGCGGTTATGCCTTCAATTTTAGCCACAGTGAAGTTTTTTCCTTAAGGGGATCATTATACCTCACCTTCCCCTACTTATTTTCTTAGATGATATCTAAAAAGGTATTGGTAACTCGCCGTATACCTATTTTAATCTGCATTTTTTCCTCCAAATTGTATATTTAACTTCTGAAAAATGAACCTACGTACTTAGTACCTGGAACTGGGAAATAAACTCGCCATGTTTTACAAAATTACCAATAGCGTGACATGTCTGAGTGTTCATAAGTACAAATATTTGGTCGGTATACGTTATGTTCGAGCATTGTACAAGCTGTCCGAATACGCACAATGGTCCATGAATTATGCACGGGACCCTTAGAAGCCGGTTGTTGACTCTGGGCTCTCGCAGCGTGCGAGCTGCGCCTGCACACAACAATAGGTACCTACACTCCAGCACAGCCTTCTTACAATACGCATAAATAGGTAGATACGTATTTGTTAATAAATATTTATTTTGTCCACACACCTGACTTAAATCTGCCACCTAGGTGGATAGGTAGGTACCTACCACGTAGGTATTTACATATATCTTTGGAGACGACACGTGTGAAAATTTCGATATCGTTATTTTTTTAACAGTTATTTTAGGGACCGAGAAACATGTCTTAGATTAACATTAATTATAGATGATTTATAATGATTTAAGAATATGGTAATGTACTAAATATAAAAATAGACAAAGATGACCGTTAAAGAATAAGAAATGAACTAAAAGCACACAAAAATAAGTTGACATGCAAAAATACTAACTAAAACAATAAATAGTATGTCTTGTAGTAACATCGCAGTACATAGGTGTATACCAATGTATGTATAACACGTGTTCATTAAACCTAATTACTAAGCAACTACATAAGTTCCTACTCAGGGAACCTTTGGTCTGCCTGTAGAAACAGTTAAGTAGGTGAAAAACTACTACCTAAGCAGCGTCAAGTTTAGGAAAAAAAAACAATAAGTAACATGATGGTAACATGTAAGTTTCCTTCCAAGTAACAGTGTCGCAGTCGGAAACATGTGTCATTGTCTGTCCCACGTCTGTGCTATAAACTTATCAACTTTTCGAGAAAGGACAAAGACATGTCCTGTGGTTACAATGACTAATACATAGGCTGTTATAAAAGTAATTCGAAATTACTAATTTATTTCGACGCTGCCTGATTCATCCTTAGTTACACCTTTACCTACTACCTACAGACATCTAGGTTTCGTGTGCGATATATATTTATAACTATTTAATATCGGTATACAATGCAACTGAACCTATTGTAAATTTGAATAACTACACGTGGCATGCACACTCAATTACATTTAGGAGCATCTTGCCATTGCGACAAACTCGCAAAACTACAAGATACTCCTACAAACCCATAAAATACTACAAAATACATGAATGGCTGTACAAACATGGATTTAATTACACATATCAGTAAATGTGTTGTTGAGCTACAGATAAGGTTTTTATTCAACTTTTCGCATAGGTAAGCGTATTTTCCGGCGCGCACGCACGCGTGATGCGTACTGAGTAGGTAGGTAAATTCGATCTTTAGTAGGAAATGTTAAAAAATGAACAACCAAATTTTACTGACTTGCTGCCTTACTTATAAAATATTATTTACACATGACTAAAGTTATGTGACGTTTGTCTCTGTCTGGCAACTTTGAAACTTCATGTGATAGTAAAAGACAAGCGATGCATAGTTATGCAGCGCATTAATTAGCGTTTATAAGTAAAGGGATTAGTTGTTTTACGACCATTATCTAGCGAGCTCCGCTAAAATTAACAATCCTAATATGAATATTATTTAAAAACACCTTCCTATGTCTAAAGTATGAACTTTAGACATAGGTGCTCGATACCTACCGGACTAAAGTAGGTTAAATACATAAAGGTATAAAAACCTGAATCATAAAGACATGGTTTTAATTGGGAAGTATTTATACTTATCTAGGTAACGTTTATTATTATTAGTAAATTCCAATATACCCAATTCAGTAAATAATGACAGTGAATGAAGTAAAAAGGCCACGTCATAATAATTCGTACGATTTTCATACGATTTGGTTCGTCGAAGTAGTGGGCCCGTGCATGCAAATGTGTTGCACAAAGCGGAGATCCGTTGCGATAACCACCACAATACACGGTCGATCACCTACCTTCCTATAAAGAATATATAATAATAAATATATATCTAAGTAAATAAAAAAACTTGTCGTTTGTACTGTAGCTACAACTAAGCAATTTTTATAGTCAGGACAAACGATTTTATAACGATGCAAGTACTTATAGATAATCGGGATTCGTATGCGGAATTTAACAGTATACATAGTTATTGATCAACTCCTAATAAGGATCTTAGGGAAGTTACTCATTCTGCCCTGACTAATATTTGTAGATGCAAACAGCTACAAATGATAGCTTAAAACAATGACTGAACTGATAGTGGCAGGTAGATACAAGGCAAAAGGCATCGCAACTGGCACTCTGAGGCAGGGATTTAGTTTATAGTTTATGGAATTTACGTATGATAACTAAAGCCATATAAAGCAGTATTAAGTAATCAAAAGTCTCTGACCCTCGTATTCATAGACTATGTTATATTGTTCGCCATTGTGACTCTTAGCATTAGGTTAG
Organism: Idaea dimidiata; assembly: GCA_949358125.1. NCBI lineage: Eukaryota > Metazoa > Arthropoda > Insecta > Lepidoptera > Geometridae > Idaea > Idaea dimidiata. The sequence goes on from OX442338.1 coordinate 8,543,723, forward strand.
CCACGATAATATTTGGAATTAACTATAAATACGAATGTAAATAGTTGGTGTTAAACTTTAAAAGAAACAATCTAGTAATCTTAAAAGAGAACTACTTTCGCCCACTTACGCTGACTTAGTCCAAGATGTAGGTAACGCGCTAATTGACGGTTGTTGATCTATGACTCGAAACTAAACGTTCAAATATAAATAATAAAGCTAGAACCAATAGCACATTTAGGTCATTAACTGTAAAAGTTATGTGGTAGGTACTTAGTTTCAGAGAACACTTTATGTTGAATGCCAGCTCATTTATGCAATGTGATTCACAAACCATCTATCTACGTACCTACAAGTAGTTAGATACATGCACTGTTAGCATAACAAAGTAACAAGTTAGTGTTTTGAATGGAAGATAATAAAAAGTACTTCCATTTGTAACGATTTGTAGCAAATAAATTACTTACCGATAAAATCTCCCAACCGCGAACCGAGTAACGTCCCTGCACTTGTGACTACTGCACAAGTATTATATGCTTTCGTTTCCTGAAGAGGAGCTTTGGGAATCTTGAAATCAAACGTCTTAAAAGGCTCATCTGTAGGTGTCACTGTTTTTACAGCTACTCCTTTCAAAGCACACATTATTTCTTCTTTTGTCGAAAACTTTCTTACTCCTTCGTATTTTACATCATAAATGTTTTGAGAGTCTAAGCCTGACGTAAAGACTTTTCCCTCGCCCATCAATACACGATGGAACTCCTTAAGCAGCAGGTTCTTGAACTCTTTTGTCTTCTCTTCACAATCCGAGGCCGAAGGTTCGTCGCAAACATATTTATCGCTATCAAATTCTAAGAGAGGTTTATGAATGTTCGGGAATCTCGGACTACCATGGATTTTTCTTATTACTGCATTAGTGGACGGATGTTGGGAACCCTTACCATTCAGTGCTAACACGTTGCTGCTCCATATAGCCCCGACAGCTGACCTCCGGTTCTTACTGACGAACACAGACGAATTGAACGGAGGCTTCGAATACTTATCCGTATATTTATCATAGAACTGTAGCGATGATGTCTTACGTGGCGTTTCAGGGGAATTATTGAACAGTCTCTGTTTTTCTATGTACATCCAATATTGTGACCATATCAGGTATAGATAACCACACATGCCGAAAAACAGTAGGTTTATAAAAACCCAAACGGACATAGCTGCAGCCTTCATCTTGTTTTGTTACACTTATTTTAGTAGGAGAAATTTTAAGCGTATTGTTTAAAGTCACAACCTGTGTAAATATCTTTTGCGTAAGCAATGGAGGGCGTGGAACAATCAGCTGTAGTTACATCGGTAGAGCGCTTGCGTGAAAGATGCTGCAATGGACCAAGCCCCTCGAAAACTCTGAATGAAAACCTCTGCAACGCGTTATCGTTTATCATTGTAGGTATTGTAGAGGGAGGGTGTGAGAATAAATGGTCAATTGTCGCGCCCATATTAGCATCGCTGCTGCTTTTATATTTACCTGCGTAAACTTAATATCATAAGTTAATAACTTTGAGTTTATTTCGTAAATTTGTTTTTATTGCTCAAGGCATATTTACTAGAAATATCCAGGGACGCGAGTTCAAATCTCGCCGCAAGTGAATTTTTGAAGATGATTTTTTTCCTTTTAAAAAAACTTTGAGTGTAATCATGTTAAATAAAACCCGGTAAATCTTTTTTGTTCTAGGTACATAGAAATAAATAAATAAACACGCATTGATACATATCTTTTATAATATTTATTTTTGTTTAAAAATATTAAGTACATTCGGTTTCTAGATTAGGAATTTCACAACCAGGTAAAGGTTTTTACAAGTATACTCTAGGCCTCTAGGCATAGGAGGAACCACTGTGTAGGAGACCATTGCAAATAATATTATATTTGCGGTGTTAAAGGCGGAGTGTTTTAGGGCGTAAGTAAATTTATCCACGATGTTTCTCTATATGTCTCTATATGTATGTTTTCTCTGGTTTACTCGTGAATAAACGCGATGATTCTCCATACCATTTACCCTGTTTTATTCCTGCATAAATTATTATTGCCTCCAGAGCAATTTTTAAAAATAAAGTTTGCTGTATGTACACAATTACGCATGATGGACCAGTTGGCGTTTTTGTTTCTATGGACACTCCAAATTTTGCGAACACATTAATACTTAGTATTTATAAAAAAAAGGCCTGTTGGCCTATTCACGTAATAAAATAAACTAAAATATAATATCCTAGTTTTTTTCTGAAGAATACCGCTTCCCATACAATTATGTGTCTCCGTTGAAACGATTGCACTTGTTGATTGTTGCAATTCCGTATATAGTAGAATTTGACAGTTACAGTCTCTACTCGCTAGTTTGAATTGCAATGGCAATTTGTTTACTACTAACGAATGACGTACAAAATGATGTGAATACAACAATTTCAACTGTTTCAATCGAAATTAATTCGCAACAGAGTTACTCCTAACAGTTGTAAGCTACAGTTACATTTTGAGTGTATTGTTTGTAATTGCAATGATGTTGAAATAAATTTTGGCCGATTAATTACAGGAATAGCCCTCTGGAAGCAAAACTCAGGAAGAAAACAGTTGATTGCATTGGTATGGGGAAGCCCACAAAAGCAAATGTTCTTAACAACCTTGGGTACAAAATATGCTTTCAACTTCCTCAACCATTTACCCCCTTACCTATAAACGATGATTAACAGATGACTATGTTATGTAACGTTTGTCTCTGTCTGTCAACCTTAAAATACAAACGTTACATAGTTTATGCAGCTGTTAATCAGCGTTTGTAAGGGTAAGTGTTAGTCTCTATACGTGCGAATAATTAATAGACTTAGAAATTCAAAAAACCCTCGTTTTGAAATGTCCTAAATGAGTATAATAACCCTGCAGGGCCAAACGAGGGGCGTATCAAAAGTGTAGGCCTGCACATTTTACTTAGGTGATTTTATTGGCATGCATAGCATACATAGGTTTTGAGTGTAAATCGTTAAGATGCGCCCCAACGTTTTGAGTGGGCCCTCGATATTTCTTATCGCAGGGTTATTTTACTCTTTTTAGGACTTTAACGACTTTAGATTTTTTAAATCTATTAATATTATTATTTAATTTTTTGCATTGTCATCTGGTTCTGAACTATTCCCAAAGTTTCAGCCCGCTAGCTAGTCGGGAAGTGCCTTAAATTGAAATTGCAAAATTCCGCCCCGACCGACAAATAAAAACATAAAGAGTATAAAAACGCGGGAATAATGTCAATGATTTCTAGACTCCACTTTATACACCCAGGTACGTAATGTAATTAATTGTATAAAATATTGCTTATATTCTATTTGGTCAAAGGTACTTAGTACTTAAAGGATATGAATATAATTATTATTGCCTATTCTAATCAGTTATTTCAGATATCTAAGACTACCCATTCTCCATTTTATCAACTACTGCGCTCCGCGGTTTCACCCGCGTAAATCCCGATCCCGCGGAATTTCGGGTTAAAAGTAGCCTGTGTGTTACTCCAGTAGGAGTATCCAGAGAGCTTCGGTCCGAATCCGATGTCGGAAATGATATCTTCACCTCATTTCATTTTCTTAGTTATGGCTTCTGTCAGCAATACAGGACAATAGCCAGTTTCACGCACTAATAGTGTACTACCACTATTATACTGTAATCGTTTGAAATAATTTTCAATGCGTGAAGGCTGCAGAAAAAATGCGACGATTTTACTCCAACCCCATGGAACATTTGTTTGTAACGTGCTAATTTCGTGTTTGGCACTGGTATTTTTATTTTCACTACGCTCGTTGAACTTCGCGTAACTAAATTGATAACATGCCGCCGAAATTAAACAACTTACACGCCATAAAACTAGGTTTTGCAAAAAAAAAAATCAGGACAACGTTTCACTAACGCGTCAAAAACAAAAGTCCTATCTCCATCTCGGTCAGCGCGATTCAATAAGACAGTGACAGGCATGTCAAGTCGATCTTCGGTTTTGAACCGAAGCCACAGTACATAGAGGGAGCAGTATGGAAACTAAACACACGTGCACACACGTCGTACCGCGGCACTCTGTACTGACATCTACGCGAAACCGCCTTAGGCGCTCGTCGACGAGCATTTTTGTGTGAGTGAGCCGTTTTCGAGCATTTGTAGTTAGTTTCCATACTGCTGTGCCCCAGGCCCCATCATTTCTATGTACTGTGCCGAAGCTTTCTGAATACCCATACAGTCCCCAGATTATATGACAAGCACTATACAGTACATTGCTACTTTGACGTAACGTGGTTATTACCGGTGATTACCTTAAAGCAGCAATGTACTGCATAGTGCCTGTCATTTTCCACTGTTGTCAGACATCCCCTGAATAGATAATATGGGTGCAGGTCTCTGGCTATCTACGTACCAAGTTTCATCACACAAGGTTCGGTGGTTTTGTGCGTGAAATACGCAACAAACAAACAAACATATAAACAAACTTTCACCTATATGATATTAGTAAAAATTCATATTTCTACTTACATTATAATGATCCTAATACACATATATTTTCGTCTTTACCTAAGATCTACATGACTAGAAAAGTATCGCCATTTAACTACACCATTACCATACTCAAACAGAAACGGTCTTAAGGGAAAATGTTTTATCTCGCTCTTGCTAGTGACTTTCAACTTCAGTTAACATGAGACAAAGCATTACTTAGTTACATTTTACCGGGTAATAATCGCGTGTTATTATTTATTGTCTTACCTCGACGTTTCATCTGTTTTATTTTAACTTTAATTATTTGAATTTTAATTCATATTTCTATGGTCTTGATCGTGAGGCGACTCGAATAATACGCGATTAGACTCAGTAAAATGTAAACCACAATAGTGTACATTTAAAAAAGTTTGAAGCATTCCTTAGATAAGGTTTCTTTTCGGAAAGTTATCTATTATAAAGTTATCTACCTTCAATAATAATAGTTTCTCACTTACAGGATATTTGTAAGTTTTTCACTCGTTGCACACATCGGGCCATAAAACGTGGGAGAGGTAGGCGGTTGGTGTACACAGTACTGCGCATTATTGCTATCAATAAGCCGCATCAATATTGCAATATATTTTAATGGCCGGTGTATAACGAGAAAATAAATTACTATAGCTATTAAATAAATAATTAATAATAGAAAACAAACAGGAGGAAAACGCATAATCATTAATTCACCGTGTCCCATGGTTTACCACACACTCGCTCGACATGAAAGAGTTACGTACAAAAGAGTACGAGTCCTATCACGGGAGGTTTTGTGATTTGATTTTTTCAAAAGCATAAAAATGAAATACCTACATTTCTGCTTGTGAAATGTTTCTAAACACCACCCCGCCGAAGCTTGAACCAAGAAACGTTTTTGCCCGCCTTTTGAAGAATACCGTAGCCATATTACTATTTACATATTTTAGACTCGGTCTGCAAGTTTTTCTCGCGCTTCAGACTACAGACCATTCGATTTAATTGCGCAGTTTTATCTGTACAGATCAATTTTGACTATCATTAATCAATAAGGGTCTTATCGCGTGCGGTAAGTCCAGCGAGTGTAGGGCGTGTTCGTTCGGACGATGATGATGACGATTGTAATTGTTTACGGGCTCGTTTTCCGCAAATAGACCGCTTTAGATTTGGGTCCTTTTTGTGTGATGATGATGACGATGATGAGTTACATCTAAAGGTATGTAGCCTGACTTTAAGATCGTTATCATCCGAGCGACATATTTTGGAGTAGTGTGGCTATGGCTAGGAATAAGGGTCTCATCGGTTGCGGTCCGTCCAGCGAGTGTAGGGCATGTTGGCTCGGATGATGATGATGGGTTAAATCTAAAGGTATGTAGCCTGACCTTTAGATTTAAATCATCATCGTTATCATCAGACCGACATATCTTGGAGTAGTATGGCTATAGCTAGGACTAACATAAGGGTCTCATCGGTTGCGGTCTGGCCAGTGAGTGTAGGGCATGTTGGCTCGGATGATGATGATGAGTTAAATCTAAAGGTATGTAGCCTGACCTTTAGATTTAAATCATCATCGTCATCATCAGACCGACATATCTTGGAGTAGTGTGGCTAGGTCTATGACTAACATAAGGGTCTCATCGGTTGCGGTCTGTCCAGCGAGTGTAGAGCATGTTGGCTCGGATGATGATGCTTAGTTAAATCTAAAGGTATGTAGCCTGACCTTTAGATTTAAATCATCATCGTCATCATCAGACCGACATATCTTGGAGTAGTGTGGCTAGGTCTAGGACTAACATAATGGTCTCATCGGTTGCGGTCCATCCAGCGAGTGTAGGGCGTGTGCGGCGTGTCGGGGTCGGCGCGGGTGTCGCGGTCGCGGTCGCGGCGGGTGAGCAGCGTGGAGTAGTGCAGCAGCGGTAACATCGCGCCGCCGAGCACCAGCGCGCCGTACGCCGGCTTGTGGACCAACCTGACACAATATTAGTACCAGTTAAGGCTACAGACCATTCCATTCTCATAAAGGAGAGTAGCCTCGTGCCCAAGGACACTACCAGTCTAGCATTGGGGACTAGATCCGTCTTAAACTCGATCCCTGACGTCGCTCTTAGGGGTGTACGCTCGGGTACAGCAGCCCCTGCTGATATACCGAAATGTGGGACGGTGGGGACGCTATAACATATATAAATAGATTTCGAGAAGGACAGGAGACCATTTCATTCAACTGTGCCGTTTTCCCTGCACAATTTTTCCAATAGTATTTTGAACTCTACAGTTCTTAGTTTTGCCAACGCGAAACGCGATCAAGACCCGAATTTCTAATAATAATAATAATAATGTACCTACGTCATAATAGTCGCATATTATTATTGCTAATGTCATCAGTGCGGTTCGATCGCGCATCGTGCATAAAATCGCGTCCAGTCAAATAAATGTTCAGTTTCGCGTTACGCGTACGATTTTACTGGACAGTTCGAGTGTAAAGTCAAAACTGCGCAGTTAAATCTAATGTTCTGTAGCCGGTTTAACAGACAATCGGACCGCACCGCACTGCGAATGACATTAGCAAAAATAATATGCGACTATTATGAATTTATGACGTACATTTATTATTATTAGAAATTCGGGTCTAGATCGCGTTTCGCGTCAATCTTTAGTAATAGAAAGTGTATTATGACGTATTCGTATTACGTAACAACTTCGGCCGAAACTTCGGAACCGATCAATCGTCAGTAGGTAGTTAGTTATTATTAGTTCTGGACCATCACACATAAAGGTTAGTGATTACAATATAGGTTATAATAGCGTAACATGTTCATCTAGAAAAAGGAATACAGATACAATCCGGCATCCTTTGTGGCTGCACCAGCCATTACGCATTTGATTGGTTAACATGAAACAAGTAGCTCTGATAAACGAAATATTTTAAAGTGAATTTAGTTCTGAACTATAATGCGTTTCAATTACAATGCAACTGACAGGACTTGAACCTGCAATCTTTACAAAGTAAACTGTAGGTTTAAAAAAAAAACTGTAACAGACTCACCAAGGTATAGATATGACCAGTAACGTATACGAGAACGCTAGCACTAGATTGATCCATGCTCTTGAGCACCTTCTCAGACTACTTGATATCCATTGTAATTGGAGAACTGGAAATCAAATTTTAATTAGCTTAGTTACATTCTTCTTTTTGCATTTATCTCTATTACTAGCTGCGCCCCGCGGTTTCACCCGCGTAAGTCCCGTTCCCGCGGGAATATAGGGATAAAAAGTAGCCTAGTGTTAATCCAGGTCCCCAGCTACCTATATTCCAAGTTTCATCGCAATCGGTTCAGTAGTTTTTGTGTGAAAGAGTAACAACCTCACATACGTACATACATACATACATACTTACATGCAAACTTTCGCGTTTATAATATTAGTAAGATTTGAAGTCTGTACAGTAGTTTTTTACTTCAAACTAATTTGGTAATATTTTTAAGGCCCTTATGGCATGAACTCTCCTTAGAACCCATCGGTAGTTTACCAGCCAACCCGCGAGAACTTTAGTTTTATTGATCCTCCAATTCCTAAGTCGTTTTTACGACAACTATAGGTAGATATCCTGTATATTTAGTGCCGGGCCGGGCTAAACGACTAAGTTTAGTTATTATGTATAAGCGTAAATTCCGTGCTTTGGAAGGCACGTGAAGCAGTTGGTCCCGTTATCTCTGATAGCAGTCGTTAGGTCAAGTTAGAGCCCTTGGGGCCACCTGAAAACTAACACTGGGTGAGTCACACCACTACACGAAAAGAAGAAGCATAATATTGCTATGGATACAACAGGATCGAATATAAGGCTAACTAGACAATTTGTGAATGGTGGTAGACGGATAGGGTATGTCCTATTCTTTATACGATTTTAAACTAACATGGTTATTTTCACTACTAAAATTACTACAGTTCTCACAGGAGTAACAGACGAGGTCGCTAAAATCTTGGATAAGTATGCCGTAAAGACCATTTTTACTCCTTTTAAGAAGATTGGACAAATGCTGCGCACGTCCAAGGATACTTTTCCCTTGGAAAATCCCGGAGTGTATAAAATTGATTGTAGTTGTGGAAAGGCCTATATTGGACAGACAAAACGAACGGTGGCCTATCGGATTAAGAAACATATAAAGGCGGTGAAAAACAATGATATCCAGAAGTCGGCTATAGCTGAACACCTTTTAGATGCCGGACTAAACTATTAGATTGAGTTTCACAAGCCGCAGGTACTTTCGGCACAACGCCATTACACACCCCGTATGGTACGTGAAGCCATTGAAATTACTAAGTATAGTAATTTCAACAGGGAAGATGGGTTTCAATTGTCGAAAGCCTGGAATCCGGTAGTTAAATTATGCAAACCCATGAAGGACACTACAAAAAGATACCGTGAGTGTGGTCTGTCGAATGCAGGACCGAGTAAATAATGAAGTTAGTGACAATAGTAGGGGACCGATAACCAGACGCTCAACTCGTGTCAGAAAGCAGGTAGTCCGATATGGACGCCTCTAACTGTCATCACCTACCCGCATTCTCCAGTCTTGTGAACAAGCGAAATATCGAGCTCCGCGAATAAATTATTAAACATGGTAAATACCCCGTTAATAAGTAATTTTAGTGTCCTATTCTTTTACGAAATATGTAAAACACGTACAACGTCCACGTACAAAAACACGTAAAATCGAAAATAAATATAACTAAATCATACAATTAATATTGATTCAATTGCAGAAATCGATCCCTAAACCTTCTGCGTCGTCCATCGCCCAATAAAGTGCAACGAAAATGAAGAATATAATTTATGACCAATCAAAGCTAAAGCATCTTTACTTACATATCGTCACCCAATCAGGATGCAGCGTCATAGCCGACGCGAACACTTGCACGAATCCTAGAAGCCTGTATTTCCAAGTATGCACATTGGCGTCGCGTTTCTCCAAATCGTACAATTGTTTGAGACTGTACGACCCTTTACGGAAGAGAGACAGAGGGTCGGCGGCGGGGAAGTTCTCAGGGCCATACGGCTGCAGCGTGCCACTCTCCACTACACCTACTGCTGTGTACTGGAAGAGAAAAAAGATATTTTGAACTCACATGGTTAATAACTCGGTTTTGATACCGGCTGATAGACTAAATTTGTTACCACAGATAAATGCGTATTAGATTTGACATGACTGCGCCTAAGCGACGCCGTAAAGTCCTCGCGCTTAGAATTGTATCTACTAATATAAACGCGAAAGTTTGCATCAATGTATGTAGGTATATGACTTTGATACTCTTTCATGCAAAAAGTACTGAACTGACTGCGATGAAACTTGGAAGATGGAGACGTTGAATAACACATAGGCTACTTTTATCTCGATGCTTCCAGGGGAACGGGACTTAAGCGGCATGGTTAAACGGGCGCCGCTGGTAGAATATAAAGTAGAATGAAAAATAAAAGCGTATCACATTGATTGACGAAACTGTTGTTATGCAAATTAATGAAATAAGCGGACATTGCAACATTCTATATCAATTCATCATCATCATCTATCTATCTACGAGCTATCGCGATGTTCCCAGTTACATCCCTCTCAGAAGCCCACCGCCCGCTTTTCTACTTTTCACCACTTCGCACGACCTTCGGCGTCCAGTGTTGTGAGGCTATTTGCACGCATTCAATAGTAATTATTACATAACATTATGTGTATTAGGTCTTCCAATTATTTACTAAGGTTCCTCTTACTTACAATATCATCTTCTCGCCCTGCATATGAAAAGTGTATCCTCAGATCTCCGATCTCATGCTGCAGCGCACTTTCGCCGTGGTAATAGAAGCCGGAATGCAGCTTTATGTCGTTACGTTCTGGCCTAGAGTCTGACCATATTTCGTAGTAGTCATTCACTTTACGCTTTACATCTAATCCTGTAAAGAAAAGTACAAGAGTTGTCACTGTGGCCAAATCAGTTGAACGTAAATGGTGGAGCATTGGGCACATGCCCGACTGCAATGCAGAATTGCTGCTTCGATTCCCTCCGGGTGCAGTACAGTATGTTAAAAAATAAATAATTGTGTCAGGTTTGGGTGTAATATCTATGTTTGATATTATGTAAGTATTTCCAAAAAAGTTTTAAAAAAGTATGATATGTATGTACATACTTTTTTCTCTTGTACTAAGGGTACTATACTAGCCCATAATAATACAAGCCTTGGTTTGGGGCTAGATTGAGCTGTTTATAATGTTGCGCAATATTTATTTATTTAATTGTAAGGGCTAAACTTACCTAAATACAACCATCCGATCTTGACATTGTCGGCAATGTGTGTTTCACTGAACATTGGCATTGACGTCGGGTTGTGATGCCCCGGCCTAATGTAGAACAAGGACGACTCCACCACATAGTCCCGCCAGTCTTTGTGGTACCAGTATGTCTTTTGATTCTCCTCTCCTGGTTCACTTAAGAAATTTTCTTGATCACTGTAAACATTATATAGATTTTTTTTTAAAGTAAAGCTTTTATAAATCTTTTATGATGTTAAAAGATCATTCCATTAAATTGCTTACTAAAAACAAATGTCTCTTCCTCTTCCAAAATTGTACTGTAAATTCTAATTGGTACTCTACATATAGTCAGATCAGAAAAGTTGTAGCCTCCCCTATGTAAGGCCGGATACAAAATGTACCAATTGCTAAACCAAAATACTTTGTACATATAAAATTAATTCGCACCAACCAGCAAATGCAATAATTAAGTAAGAAATGAAAATATTTGTTAACTTAGAATGTATGTATTGCTAAACCACAATACTTTGTACAAAATGCTAATTTGTACCAACCCCGCCACTCCCCAAAATTCTATGGGCAAAGGGACCACCATTTAGTAGAACATTATGCAACTAGTATAATATACATATTACAAAGACACTTACGTAGTCTCTTCAATCCACTGGTACATTTGAACTCTCTTTCTCAACTTGACTGCTTGTACCTGTATGTTGTAATCTGGTTCAGATATAGGCTCCAGTATTCGTAGGGGGCCTACAATGTGAATGACTCGACCTTCATAACGAGCCGCCTCATCCCCTGTATGTACATCAACACTAATTGCAGCTGAAACTAGTTCTTCTAGCATTAGATTGCTTTGGATTGTCCTGCCCTATAATAGATTGAATAAAAAGCAAATATGTTTATTGCCAGAAAACTTAGTTTAGCATACTTTTGACAAGATTTTAAACTGCAACACAGAAAGTTACAGGTTCAACTGCCACTAGGGACAAGTATAATGTTTATTTCTGCTTCTGGGTGTTTCTTTTCTAGGTGTTACTTATTGTAAACGTAAATGTGCATGTGATGAGCAACATCATCCAACATAATTATTAAGTAGCTGCAACTTATGCTGAGACAGATCCTCATTAGCAGCACATGGCTTGTGACATACCTAACTGTATTTACGTTTTTTTTTCTAAAGTAAAACTCAACGGAGGAGGTTCTCAATTTTTTTTTTCTTAAGTCTCTAAAGTATTTTTTTAACCAAAAGTAAAACTTAAAACAAGACTTATAATTAAAAAAATTAAAAACCCGACTGCCGTTAAAACTGAAAAGTAAAAAACAAGAAGATACCTAAAGGTAAAGAAACCTTAAAAATCGTTCGACGCATCTAGGAGCCTTAAACAATTGTGGACGAATGTGCAAGAATATATATACCTGGGAAAACAAATCACATTCAGAACTAGTAGAAACACTGAAGAAATAAGTAGACGTATAAATATTTCCTGGAAAAAATATTGGCGTCAAAAAGAAACATTCAAGTCAAACCTTCCTGTAAAACTTAAAAGCAAAGTTTTAGACACTTGTATACTGCCCTCTCTTACTTATGGGTGCCAGACTTGGATCTATAACCGAGATTCTAGAAATAAAATACAAGTATGTCAAAGGAGCATGGAACGTAGTATGCTAAAACTGAAACTGAAAGACAAATTAAGAAGTACCGAGGTCAGGGAGAGGACTGGAGTAAGGGATGTACTTGCACACACCACTGGCCTGAAGTGGAGGTGGGCGGGACACCTGGCTCGAACAGATGATGAAAGATGGACCCGGGCAACAACAAAATGGTCTGGACCACTCGGATCAAGAAGACAGGGTCGGCCACATGAGAGGTGGGCAGACGACCTAGTTGCGGTGGCGGGACACAGATGGATGGACGTGGCGCAGGATAGGGACAAATGGAAGGAGTTGGAGGAGGCCTATACCCTGTCAAAAGGGGCCCTTCTATCACAACAAATTTAAATATTTAAATATAAATATAAATAAAATGTATAATACTAATTAATATATAATAATTAATATAATGAAAATTAACATAATCTATAATAGTTACTTATAAATATAATATATAGAAATGTAAAATTCTTTTTAGAAGGGATAAATAAAGGCTATTTTTTTTTTTATTTTTTTTTTTATCTTCTTGTTTTTTACTTTTCAGTTTTAACGGCATCGGGTTTTTTTTTTTTTTTATTTATTTTTTTATTTAATGCTTTTTAGTCTTTAGAGATTAGATACAATTACACCAGAGAAACTCATTAACTCTGGATGTGTATACTCCAGTAGCGAGGACTCGAAATCGGTTAAAGATAGGCTATCTAAAAGCCTTCAATATTATAATAGCTATTCTTTTTGAGTTTTGCTGAGATGGCTATGAAGTAGGCAGGTATTCATCTTAAAATATAATTACCAAATCCGAAAACTTCGTTGCGACTGGTGATACAAAGGCTGGCGGTTTCTTGTCCTAGCGGATTAGCCTTGCTATCCATTATCCATAGCGCGACATTTAAAATTTTTAGTTAATTACTTATTGTAAACATAGTAATTGTTATTTATGTTATCTCTGACAAACTGACAAATCAAACATTCAAATTCCTTCAAAAGTTGAAACTCGGTGTCAAATCGAAAAGTTTTTAAGGAACGTTCCGTTGTCTTTGCTCGGTTTTTATGGTCAAGACAAGTCTTGCTTTATAGCGTTTTAAATCTTTATTTTTATTTATTTATTATTTTAATGTACCCTATGTCACTCTCACGGTCATGACGAATCTAACGACGTATCGTTTATCTAAATCGGCCCAGCCGTTTAGGCCCTACGACGGCACAAAAATAGGTCACATACATACATACATACATACACTCACGGCAAAAACATAACACTTCCTTTGGCAGTCGTGTATAAAGAAAATAAGTCAATTCGCAAAGCAGAGCTAATCTAGGTATAAAGATAAAGATAGAAGTTTAATTTACTTACTTCAGCCCACATTAAAAAATAGGTAACTCCTGAAAAAAGAACCAAGCTCAAGAGAGTCGTTAACCAAGTTTGTTTAAATTGATTTCTCACCGCCGACCAGTCCATCTGAAACACAGTTTTTATTCATACAATTCCCTGTGTTATTCAACTATTCATGAAAGGGATTTCATGCATAGTTGATAAACGTATTAGGTTCAAAAAGGGCCTGAACTACAGGTTGCTTTTAGGTTATGTAGACTTAGAAGAACAAAAAATAACTCACTTTGTTCGTAAATTTAAAAGATTTTTCAGTACTTGTACTGTTTTAATCAGTTCTCACTAATATTAACCAAACCAGAACAAAGAAATTGGACAAATCAATTTCAAAACACCGCCCGCCCAAGAAAGAAGACAATATTCCCACGGGCGTCATGTCCTGACGGGTCCCAGGGTTTTCTTTGACGTTTGACAGTGACCGCAAGTTGCTACTGACTGTGACAAGATAGATTTAAAAAGTTCTAGAGACTACGCGTTATGTTATGATTTTCATATTGTCTTATGTATTGACGACTCTTGTTGCTTCTAAACCTCCATCAGAGTATCGCGTGACTGTTTGTTTTGTAAACAACACTTGACAGTGCCTATTTCTTGACCCTAATTTCTTAAGAATATAAAAAAAATGCTAGCAGTCACGTTAATGTCATATTGTTGTCAAAGTCAGTGTCAAAAACCTTATATTGTTTCTAGAGTCTTGGCGGAGTCTTGGCGGGAACTCCTTGAGGAGATGTGGTGCTAAATTTTCATTTTTGTGAAACCTAGTTCATATTCGTGCAAATTGTTTAATTTCGGGGGCATATTAATCAATTTAGTTTCGTGAAGGTGTACAAGTTGAATGAAAGTGAAAATCGATGCAAAACATTGACTTAGTGTTGTCTCCAAGGCTCCGTGAAGATTGTTTGTAAATGGCCGCCGTGTTTACAAATGATTCCCTAGACTTGACTTTAACTATGACGACTTGACTGTTTCGATGCAAATAACTTGCATAATAAATTAGAATACATGACACTGGCTAATTTCCTAATGGCCATAATCGGTTCACAACCGATAAGAAATAGAAATAGAGTCTTGGCGGGAACTCTTTGAGGAGATGTGGTGCTAAATTTTCATTTTTGTGAAACCTAGTTCATATGCGTGCGAATTGTTTAATTTCGGGGGCATATTAATCAATTTAGTTTCGTGAAGGTGTACAAGTGGAATGAAAGTGAAAATCGGTGCAAAACATTGACTTAGTGTTGTCTCCAAGGCTCCGTGAAGATTGTTTGTAAATGGCCGCCGTGTTTACAAATGATTCCCTAGACTTGACTTTAACTATGACGACTTGACTGTTTCGATGCAAATAACTTGCATAATATATTAAAATACATGACACTGGCTAATTTCCTAATGGCCATAATCGGTTCACAACCGATAAGAAATAATAAATAATATTGTTTCTATTTGCGATTATTAAGTTTTTTGTTCTTATTTCTGGATTTTCACAACAATGGGCCTCTTTAACAAAGGTTTTTTGGTATTACAAAATGGTGGAATCTATTCAACACTATTTACAGCGTACAGGAATTGCCACAATCATCGTTTACCGATTTTGGAGTTCTACCACCAAACAACAGGTTATTTCCTGGTTATTTGTATATTTTAATTATTTTCATGGGATTCAGTCAAAGATCTAACTCTAAGGTCAAATCCTAAGCGTTATTTTAATCCGAAAACCTACCCTAAATTGCAGAAATAGTGTTTCAATGTGTCAATTTATTTTCAGGTCAACAAATTCCCGAAGAAGAATTTCCTTTACTACGAAAAAAACATCCAAACATTGAAAAGCTAACAAATGACCGAATACAAATAATTCTCCAAATCTTAGATAAGTTTGAAATCTCGCCATCAGATGCATGTAACAATTTACATCTGTTTAGCATGCATCCAATATCAACAGATAACTATGGCGAAATATTAAAGGAATGTGGATTTGTGATTATTAGACCACAACACATTATTAAGTAAGTCACATTCTCTCTAATGACAAACATTAACATACCTACAGTTCAATCTAAAGTGCAGTAGCAGTAAGTAAAAAATATTCTACAAATGAGTTTAATGTTGCTACAATAAATATAATATGCATATAAGCACATATAATATGCTTTATTGAAATTATTTGTATCAGTGTATAAAACGTAATTATAATCTCTTTGTCAGTGTGATTCTTATTTTTAACAAGTCAGCTATGTATCTAGTTAGTAGAGTGGTTTGGAGCTGTTCGCCTGCGATTCCAACCAGTAGTGTGGGTTGATAGCCAATTGTTATAATAATATATGTTAAAAAAAGAAAGCAATAATACTTAGTTAGATTCAAACTCCCAGTCATTGCAACAACAAAGGTATAATTTTATATTTAAAACCGACTTGTATACCACTGAGCTATCGAGTTACTTGAAAAGAATTCGAAAATTATAGGTTTCAACTTCTTTTTACCTGGCTGCGAGGAAAGGGTTTATTCTATAGCTCGACACTTGATTCACCCGAATCTATAACTGGTAGTAGGTAACTGATCAGATAACTGGATAGTAGTAGTAGATAGAATTTTTTAAATTCTAGTTCATGCGATTATCGCCTTTAAGGTGGATCCATTTGCAAGGAAGACTGTAAATGCCATCATATTTAGACCCAAATCTTTTACTGGCTCTCTGGCATCTATGGCGCCTTGGGAGAATACCCGCCAGAAACGCAGAAGGTGTGCAGGTTCGATTCCCACCGAAGACAAGTAATATTTATAATAAACTGACCCGAAATACCAAATTATCTCATCATTTCAGGTATCACACTATAGTAAAATCAAAAACTATGTCCAGTTTAAAAAAAGACGGTTTGGTGAGACAGGATATTGAATTAGAACAATCATTACTGGATAAGTTCCAAGAATGGCCAGAGACTACAAGAAAAAGAGTAAATTTCTCTGAGACTGATACTGTTTGTAAGTGTTATCTTTTCATCACCTATAAACTTAAATTAATATACCATATTTCATTGTCTTGCATCTTGTGTAATCATGATTTAAATGCAAAATGTTAAAATTTTCACCAATTTTCATAGCTCAATTAAGAGGTAATATTGATAGTTAAAAAATCTAAGTATGTCATTTTAGATATGGAATTCGTTTTAGCATTTTTTACTTACTTACCTCTTATAGTTTAGGATATCTCCCTGAAGGCCCATCGAAATGTTGCATCCTGTATAATACAGTAAGCTGCATTTTCATTTATTTTTATCAAACTTTGTAAAACTATTGCCCAGCTGTAGTATCCTCTAATTAGCATCCACCGCTACTAATGGCTAACTTGTAGTACATTGCTGCTTTGACATAATGTGGTTGTTACCGGTGACTATTTCAAAGCAGCAATGTAGAATACGAAATATGTTTTTTGACAGTAAATATAAACTAGTAGCGGTGGATGCTAATTAGATGATACCAGAGCAGTTTTGTTTATAGAGGATAGTTAACAACATTTGTACTCCAACAACAAATGCATAGAAGTGTTCTGTTTGGACCATAAGATCTAATAATTTAAACTTCAAATCCTGATTTTTACTATCTTAATCTGGCAACACTAATCATTGCAGTAATGATTTTATCTTTCTAGTAAAAATAAGAACAAGTATATTACAAAGATATTTGGAATGGAGATTGAAAGTATCGGAAGAAGACTTTCAAAAATATTGCCGTAATTATTTACCTTTGAGGCACAAACCAATGGCAGACATTCAAGAATCAGTTGACCTAGCCCAGAATGAAATAAAACTCAACACTGATGTAATAAGAAGAAATGGCTTCATTATAGCATCAGATCCAATTAATACAAAATTAATATTAGAAAATGTAGAAATGCTAGCTGGTATGGACATAAGAGAAGTGATAAAAGTTGAACCGGCTATTTTAAAGAATAACTACAATGCCTTGTTACAAATAAGAGATACTTTAGAGGTAATTCTTCATTAGTTAAGGGAATGAAATGACTCGTAAATGTTGATAGCTGTCCAATTGAATTAGTGGACATGTGATTTTATATTATCTGTAGTAAATTTAAATTATGCAAAAAAAAATATACAAGAATCAGATAATTTGTTAAATGGTGGCATAATAGGTTTTTTTTGTTATATGTAAAGTCCTCTTAATGTTTGGTAATACATTGAAATTAGCTAGCTGATTACCAAACTCTGTTGGCCACAAATCTTAATTGAATTAATTGAAATTGTTGTATCACGTTATTCAGTAGGAAACAATTCAAACTAGCGACTGTAATTGGCAAATTGTATACCTATCAAAAACAATTTCAATAGTTTCAGTCGAAATTTTTTAGCACCATAGTTACACAATCAGCTTTCGGGTTTACTGGAATCTCATCGGTTCCAGGATATTTTATCCACAATTAGATAATGATGAGATTTTTTTTCAAAATTATTTAATTTGAGACTAATTTATATTGTTACGTGAAATCTTAACCGATAATTTATCTTTCAGGAGTTCAGGATACCTCAGGACTTCCAACAAAAGTGCCTTAAAGTGTTCTGTATGCGGCCAGACACCGTGCGGGAAAGATTAAAAGAATTAAGCGATTTGAAGGAGTATTCAATACTATCTACCAATCCTAGGGTAATATATCTTTTATGTCCGGAACCCTCAGTGCGTAAATTCGAATCGCACTTGAACGTTTATCCTTTTTGCAGGTACTATCGTTAGTAATACACAAGAAGAAAATGATAAACCGCCTAAATAAAATACAAGCAGCAAGAAAACAATGCTTCTGTTTAAATCATCTTGTTGCATCGACCAAGGTTTTTAATAAGTAAGTAGCAAATACATTTGTTAGGCGTTTTCGTTAATGACTAGCCGTGTCCCACAAAATCATCTGCGCAAATCGCGACCCCGTGACATTCCGCATCAATAAGTCGATTTTCGCGTCCATAAAGTCGCTATACGAATTCACAAAGTCTCTTTTCGTATTCGCAAAGTAGCTATCCGTATTCACAAAGTCTCTTTTCGTATTTACAATGTCGCTATACGCATTCACAAAGTCCCTTTCCGTATTCAAAAAGTCGCTATACATATTCACAAAATATCTTTTCGTATTCACAAAGTCGCTATACGCATACACAAAGTCTCTTTTCGTTTTCACATAGTGGCTATACGCATTCACAAAGTCTCTTTCCGTATTCACAAGTCGCTATACGCAATTACAAAATCTCTTTTCGTATTCACAAAGTCGCTATACGCATTCACAAAGTCTCTTTACGTATTCACAAAGTCGCTATACGCATTGACACAGTCTCTTTTCATTAATTGGAAACCTTCTCGAAATGCACGGGTTTCAATGCAGCTTTTCAACCATTTAGAGTTTTTTCCCGAAAGGTTCATATGTATAAGATAAACACGTGAAAGGTCGAGGAGGGTCGATAGTATTATATCGTCTAGTTAGACAAGACTTATTATTTCCAGTTACATCAGCAGTTTTGGTAGTAAAGTGAACGGGCGCGATGTGGCAATACTAATCAACACGCAACTCAGAATGGAAAATGGTCCGGCGACAGATAAAACTGTCCTCAATAAACTTAAGAGACAAAAGTACTGGATGCACGTGTCTTTGGCTATAATAGATGACAATATACAGTATTTAAAGCAGAGTTTTGACAAGGAAACTATTTACAGTAATTGTCAGATCCTTTTGTATCCTGCGTAAGTAAAACTTATACTTATATATAACTAGCTGCGCCCCGCGGGTACACCCGCGTGAGTCCCGTTCCCGCGGGAATGTCGCGATAAAAAGTAGCTTTTGTGTTAATCCAGGTCCCCCAGCTACCTATTTCAAAGTTTCATCGCAATCGGTTCAGTAGTTTTTGTGTCAAAGAGTAACAACCTCACATTCATACATACATACTTACATACAAACTTTCGCGTTTATAATATTAGTAAGATATGTTATTCTCCATCTTAAACTATCCCTGTGTAGGTTTTCATCCTAATCGGTCCATACAATCTTACTTAATATTATAAATGCGAAAGTTTGTATGTATGTATGTGAGTTTGTTACTCTTTCACGCAAAAACTATTGAACCGATTGCGATGAAACTTTAGAAAACTTGAGAATTTTATAATATTATTTGTACTAATATTATAAACTAGCTGCATCCCTCGGTTTCATCCGCGTAACTACCGATCCCGTGTAAATATCGGGATCAAAAGTAGCCTATATTATTCCTCGATAATGTATTGCTTTCTAATGGTGAAAGATTTTTTTAAATCGGTTTTGTGGTTTTGGAGGCAATTCATTACAAACAAACAAAACTAATAAATCTTTCCTCTTCATAATATTTATTATTAATGGACATTATTTTAAAATACATCTACATTAATAACTCCTTCACGTAAAAACTACTGAACCGATTGCGATGAACTTAGTATGCAGATAGCTGGAGATCTAAATTAACACATATACTACTTTGATTCCGATATTCCCGCGAAATCGATACTTACGCGGGTGAAAGCCACGGGCGCAGCTAGTAAATTTATATTTCTTTTTAGCGCCGACATAAAGTACTACATAGAAATGTTCCTGAAAGTTAGAACCAAAACGGAATCTACATCAAAACTAAACTTAGACGCGACATACAACACGGTGAAGCAAGACCAACTCACAGACAAACAGATTCTTAGTCTCGTCTTATATGAGATTGAGAAGAAATACCATTTCAGCATGGATGGTATTTGGAACGAAGGAACCAAAATCGATGTACAAAACAGTTAAGGTAGCACTACTAAAATTACTTAATAACAGGATGTTTACCAGAGATATGTTTTTTTTTTGTGGGACCTAGTGGGCCTACGTCTACCCGCGGTGGGGTAGCCCGCGAAACTGCTACGTCCCTATTTCTTTTTTCCCTCTGCTATTACAGAGTCCTTTGTCATCTTTATTTATTATTATCTTGTACATTATTACAATTAGTTTTCTACATGTCCTTAATTTACAATACAATATAATTAATACAATTCAAATACAACGTTCAGTTACAATTATAGTAAAGTCTAATTACAATTCAACAAATAAACATTTTTAATTAAATGATACATAGCCCACAATAACATTCATTACATAATATAAATAGCATAATACAATTTTGGTCAACATAATAATTCTCACAGAAATAGCACAAAAGTTACACATTGCACCAACAATAATAATTATTAACTCACAACAATAATACAATTAATAATTCAGTCAATTTAAATGTCAATAAAATAATTATAATTAATAATACATTCAATTTAAAACAATATAATTCATAAATTTAAATAATTTCAAAAAGACAATAAGTAATTTATACAGTTTGTGTGTGCGTGTGTGTGTGGGTGTGTTGTGTCTGTGTGTTTTTGGAGCTCTGCGGGTCCTTCTCTATCAGCCTTTGTTCTTAACTCTGAATTCCTCAAGAATTCGTAGCAAGAACCCTACTCCGATTTCTGCGTATAGCAGCCTTTGCTACTTCCACGCAGAACTCCAAAAACGCACTCCTCTTCCGGTCACACATTAATTTTGGTGCGTTTTCTGCAGTCAGTTCGGCGTTAAGTTTCATTTCTGCTTCGAAACGCTTATGTCCAAATATAGGGCAGTAGAAAATAAGGTGGGGGACGAACTCCGGTGTTCCTGGTTCACAGGCGCACGATGGGTCCTCCTTACACTTGAACCTACTCAAGTATTCGGAGAACCCACCGTGCCCTGTCAGTATCTGTGTAGTTATGCCAGTAGGGTCCAGTTCCCTCACTATTTTGAACGCCTTCCCGGCATCCGGCAGAAACATCTTCGTAATCGCAGCTGTGTTTCCGGCGCGGTATCTAAGGTTCCACTCTTCTACCGATTCCCTTCGCATCTCTCTTTTCTCGTACGATATGGGACACCGGCCGTAGTCTGGTCTGGTCTCCGACCTGAGCGCTGCCTCCTTGGCCAGCTCGTCGGCTCTTTCGTTGCCCGGCAGTCCTGCATGACCCTTCACCCAAAACAAAGACACATCTTTGCCCTGTGTGAAAGCCAGACCCAGGTTGCTGCGGGCCCCGATAGCCAGTGGGTGGTGCGCCCAATTGTTGATAACTGCCTCCAGTGCCGATCGTGAGTCACTGTAGACACCGAAGCTTCGCTCAGAAGAGCGGACGATCTCCTCAGTGGCCCTACGGATGGCCAGCAACTCCGCCTGGTACCCCGTGCAGTACGTGGACAAACTGAGCTTGACTGTCGAGATCTCGGCGACGCCGTCTCAAATTGACAGCGCCGCTCCGACCCGACCCTCAATCCCACTCCCATCCGTGAAGATTCTCACCTGCTGGGAGCTATGGTTGGCCACGTCTGCCGGCTTCTCCAGGTTGGTGAAGCTGATGTCCATCCGCTGAGCCGGATGATGTCGATGATGATGATGATGTCGAGAGGAAGTATCCCGGTCAGCACCAATGCTGAGTTCAGGGAGACGGTGCGGTAGGATTTGCACATCTTCTGAGCGAAGCCCCGTTGCACAGCGTTGAAGTGCTTCTGCGTGCAGATCTTCTTTGCTGCCGGAGCCCAGGCACTTGCAGCGTACGTTATGGTAGGCTCCACGGCTGCCGTTTAGATAGTGCGGATGACTTCCTGGTTTAGCCCCCAGCTTATTTTAGCCGCCCTGGCCAGCTGCTTGTACCTGTCCAAAGCCTTCCTGCAGATGTTTGCGACGTGAGAGTTGAAGGTCAGCTTCCTATCAATGGTCAACCCAAGCAGCTTGATCTCTTCCGACATAGGAATGTCGACCCTGCCCATGCTCAGGCGTGGGGTATCATAATTCAAGCTGTTCGTGATTTTGTGACACCATTGCGCTCGTTTTGTGTGCTGCAAACTTAAGCTTGTTTCTGACTCACTCCTGGACACGGGCGAGGACGGCACTCGCACGTTCTTCTATCTCACGCCCAGTGTTCCCCTCCACTACCAGCACAACGTCGTCAGCAAACGCCTGACAGTAGTGGCCGCTCCTCTCCAGATCCTGAAGTAGTTGGTCCAGGAGAAGATTCCACAGGATCGGTCCACCTATGGATCCCTGGACGCAGCCCTTCTCAGTGGTCCTCCCAAGTTCCACTCCCGCGTACCTCACGGCTACTCTTCGCTCCCGCAAGTAACTGTCGAGTAGCAGCCTAATATTAATCGGAACCTTTTCCTCCGCCAGTCGGATCCTGATAGCTGGCCACCAGGCGCTG
The DNA here is from genome assembly GCA_949358125.1 of Idaea dimidiata. NCBI lineage: Eukaryota > Metazoa > Arthropoda > Insecta > Lepidoptera > Geometridae > Idaea > Idaea dimidiata. The sequence continues at coordinate 8,566,827 of OX442338.1, forward strand.
TCGAAGGCTCCCTCTATATCCAGTAATATTAGTGTTACAAGTTTTCGCATCTTTATTTTAGTTGAGATGTGCTGCACTAGGGTATAGTCCTCGGTGCTCCTCTGGGGCATGAATCCGTACTAGCGAGTACTCATCCTCGGTATTAGGTGCCACTTCATTCTCCCTACCATCATCTTCTCCAGAATCTTTCCCAGTACTGGCAATAGTCCAATCGGCCTGTAGGACTTTGGGTTGGTGTCGTCCTTGCCCGGTTTTCTTCCAGCGCTTCTCAATTTGCCCATTCTTCTCTACATATTATTATAATGGTCCGAAATAATCAGTTCCCGTGTAAGTGAATGGTGCTGATATGTTCACTCGTTCTTTCGGTAATGGGGGTATCGGAGATTTCTTATATGGTCCACCTCCATACTTGCGGCATTCCTTGCAGTATCTTATTACCTCCTGAACTTGCTATCTACCATGTGGAATCTAGAAATTTAATCGTACATTAGCTAGAGTTTGATTAACCCCAACATGGTACAGCTTTCTGTCAGTTTCTTCTATTATATTTCGTGTATAGTCATTATCCTTTGGTAATAAGATAGGGTACTTTTGGTTTTCTGGCCAATCAGTCATTTTAAATCTGCCTCGGCATCTCAGAATGCCTTCATCCTTGAACAGGCCCAGGTTTCTCCATAAGTCCGTTACCTTCTCTGCAGTATCTGCCGGGAAACACTGTTTCTGAAGTTTTTTGATGGTTTAAATTTCTTTGTCATCGATCCTCGTCATCAAAGAATGTTCCAGTACAACTTCTGAGGGCCACGAAGTCTTGTTCTTTTGCAAATATTTGGGTCCTTCAGACCAGAGTTTGTGGGTCTCGAGGTTCTTGCATGGCCTTGTGGCAAGATCAGCAGGATTTTGGTCTGTGGGGACGTACTTGAATTCCACATCTCTAAATTTATTTATCTCCCTTATTCTGGCGCTAACAAATGGAGGCAAAACCCTCGTTGATTTGATCCATTGTATCACTATTTGACTATCCGTCCAAAGGTAAGTGTTTGCAATAGTAAAAGGTAAATGTGCCTTCACAAATTTAATAAGCCTGCATCCAATGAGTACACCTAATAATTCCAACCTTGGAATAATGCATGTTGGTCTGGCTTTAATTGGAGTCAAGCGAGTTCTTGATATCACCAAGCTTAATCTCGTACTGTGGGTGTCGGTCACCTTCAGATAAATTGCGGCGGCATATGCATGTATTGACGCATCAGTAAAACAATGAATTTCCACTAAACTATCATTTAGGGGTTTGTCGATTCCATACCATCTTCGTACTTTAACATTGTTTATTTGTTTAAGTTGCGCATCCATCGCACTCCATTCTTTCTGTAAATCTAGTGGAAGAGTAACATCCCAATCCAATTTTCTAACCCAGAGAGTCTGCAGAAAAATCTTTGGTTGGAGTAGCAGTGGTGCACAATAACCACACGGGTCGAATACGGTTGCGATTTGTGACAAAATCTTCCTCTAGTGATCACAGCAGCGTTAGTAGGTGGTTCTGATATTTCTTGGGAAAGGTAATCTCTTAGCATATTCCAGTTGATTCCCAAGATAGCTACGTTATCACTATTGGTACGATCTTTATTAGCCTCTTTCATCAAAGATTTTTATTAGAATTCCACTCTCTCATGTTCATCGAGATGGAGTCAAATGCAGACTGTTTCTTTGAAAATCTCGATACAATTTAATGTAGAGTCTGCTCCGGAAACAAGATTATCTACATATATTTCCTGTTTTATCTTTCGACACATTGGAGTGCATAAGGTCTGCAGGTGATGTTTGATTGTAATAGCCAGTAAGAATGGGCTGCACACAATTCCAAAAGGAACCCGACAAAATCGAAGATGCAACAGGTTATCCTTAGTCATTAAACATCCGTTTTCATCCTCATACAAAGAACAGAGTTATGGGATTCACTTTTGCAATGATAGCATTTCTTTTTTCTTTTGCATTTGCTGGTTTGATGGTCCTTAGATAATCATTTATAACATCTACCTGTTAAAAGTGTTCTTTCTTCTATTGTTGTACTGCATTAATCTTTGAAATGGTTTCCAGAACAAAAAAAGCATGGATCAATCTTCATTTTCTTCTCAGGCTGTGTAGAAAGTGACAACATACTTCTCTGAGTAGTAGATATAAACTTTCTCTTTATAGGCTTCCTATCATTTCGTTTTGGTATGGTTCGACGATTTTCATTCACATGCAACGTTTCGATGGTAACAAAATCGTTTTCAGAAGGCTCATGGTCAGGCAATCTTGCAGTTATTATGTGTTCTAGTCGCTTTCGGATATTGTCCACACTTTCTTCTTCTGGTTTGACCTTGGATTTTAGCTCATACATGAGATCATCAGGAAACTTACTTAATATTATGGTAAGTATGGTTGACATTCTCTCCCATACTCTTTAGTATTCTAAGGTGTCTTCCAATTTCATTGTAAGTATCCAAATATTCCTTTGGTGTTGACGATGCACGTTTAAGGTTGGTCAAAGCTTTATAGTGAGCGTCAAGGACAAGTCCGGGTTTGCCATAACGGTCCTTTAATAGTTGAAGAGCAATGGGATAGTTACCATTTGTGGAGTTGAGTCCTTGTATTGTAGCTTGAGCTTCTCCAGCTAGGGAAGCCTGAAGTTAAGAGAGTTTGTCTGCATCTCGCAGGTTGCGACTATCAACACTTGCACTAAAACGGTCCCAAAACTCAGACCATTTCAGAATGTTTCCTGAAAATTTGAAAAGCTCTAATTTCGGGAGTTTACTGTACACTGGGATATTTTCCACATCTGGGCGGTGGGATAAGGGAGACGGAGACGACAACAATTAAGCCTCCATTCGCTTGTTTGTATAGAAGGTTATGTCATCTTCGCTGAGCTTTTCAATATAAATATGGGTTTCTTTAATAAAACGTTCATTGAGGATGTGCAGCTTACGTATACCGTCCCTGTCATTGGTCTGCTTACAGTCCTCTAAAGCAGTTGTCACTTCTTCATTTAGGAGTGTAAGTCGCTGCTTCCAAGCACGAATCGGAGGAGCTGCCTTTCCTGGAATTGTTAACATCTTGACCTCAGTAATATTATGTAATAACTTCATATAAATTATTGACAGTCAATATTCTCAATTAAAGCTTTCTTTCTTGCAAGTAAAACTGAACACGATAGAGTAGGTATTCATTATGGATCCTTTATTCTGAGTTGAATTATGTGTTCACACCACATACCATTTAACTACACATAATCACCTCTTTAAATGTGAGTCCTTTCAACACAGGTAGCACACTCGCCACTAGCAAGTTTACCCAACTCTTTTCTACTATTCCTTCTTAACAATAATTTTAAGTCTACATGAGTGATTCAACAAATTGTTCCATTTATTTAGGACAGTAGCTATGACTTTTATTTCTAACCATGTGACCAGTCCTTAGTATTGTTATCGTTTCTACAGGTAAGTTACCAAAGCTATCTACAAAACATATGTCGACTCACCTCTTGGCATTTTAATATATGAAAGCAAACTTCTTTGGATAGAATAAATCACAGCGACATCTTTTCTCCTAGTTGCGCTTTTTGGTCTGAATGTAAGGGAAAGGAGACTTCGTCCTTAAGCCTCTGTCTGTAATTGTAGTACAATAACATCTTTTCACAAAACCATACTATGACTCTTACGTTCCATGGTTGGTGGGATGTGTTTATACATCCCGTTTCTATGGAACCCAACAAGGACCTTCTTTGTTCTAAAGCTCCGCTAAGAATTAATGCTGTTCATATTAACATTTCGAGACCAATGTGTAATGTAAACATACGCTTTTCTTACTTAGGTACTTATACCGCACGCCGACATAATTTATGATTCGGCCACGTTTACTACGTTCTGTTTATTGTTTTTATAGTTGTAACTCACTTATATATATATTTCCTTTAAACAGGTAATCGTAAACGTATCCTAGTAAAACATTTCCATACAAACTCAGCGGTTTCTCGTGAACATTTCGAGTCTTCAAAACTAATTCAAATGAAAAACGCTAGGTCCTACCCGCCATACTTCTAGTCAAGTTGTTCTCAAGATTACACGTAAAACAAGCATAAACTACTTGTTTTCGATGTGTAATCCTCAAGAAACTCCTGTCCCATTGAATTTATTTTGTTCTATCAAATCCTCTTGTTAAACACACATAATCACAGAAAAAGAAAAATTTTATATTAACAAACCGCACTGAACTGCCAACATCTTTCCAATCAGTTCTGTTATGTCAAACGAAGTTTGGGCGGATGTGCCGTAGAAATCGCGGGAAATGTAACATGGCGGAATAATATTGCCCTAAACTTTTTACTCTGTCTCGCGCGTGAGTTTCCGTTTATTGCTATCTCCCTTTCTAGAGGGCGCGAGCGCCTTCGGTGCGAGAGAACACGGGGTAGGACTGGGCCATGAATAACAATCGACAACAGTTCCGTCGTACTGTTATTTCACATATTCGTTCGGTATAGTGTTGTTTCATTTCCTGGTCATTTTAGTCACCTGAGAAGACCGAAACTATCACTCCTTTGTGCTAGTCGGTCTCTAAATCGGAAAGTTATGCAATCGATACAGGTATTCCTATTGGCTATTCTTTTAGCCATAGCGGTCCTTGCAAGCGACGACCACTAAGAATACTCTTTCATGGTTATCTTTCACATTCTATATATATAACCACTTTCCTTCGTGACTATCTTTCAACATTCTATAGTCACCTTTTGCTTCGCAGCTATCTTTCAACATTGTATAGCCGCCTTTCAACCCTTCGCAGCTATCTTTCAACATTCTATAGCCGCCTTTCAACCATTCCTTCGCAGCTATCTTTCAATATTCTATAGCTACCTTTCAACCATCCTTACGTGTTGTCTGATAATATCCGCAACTGCGATATTTATCGATAACGGTAACGGTTTCATCAAAACTCGTTCCAAGACTTCTTTGTCTCTGGAATGGCCTCCCCATCCGCCTCATATAGCCATTCCCATCACCGCTTTGCCGTTCCTGTAGGCTGTCATTCATGGATTATTATGTTTAAACACTTACCGATATTGCTTCTAGCACTTATTCATGGCTGTCTTACCGAACGATGTCTCTAACCAGAGCTTCCTCCCGTTGTCCTTCTTTTTCTTACACAAAACACCATCACCTCTCCCCGCCGTCTTGTCACTGTTCCATTTTTAATCCGCCCCCCCCCCCCCCGCCCTTCTCCGCGTCCCTTCTGCATTCCGTTTTACATAGTATTTGTTTCGCGTTCGCGACACATGGTTCGCATTTTTACTGTATATAACTATTTTAACTCAAAACCTTAGCATCATCATAAGAAGATGGTTCAGTGACATCGTGAGCAATAAGATAAGAAATATCATAATCTTCATACCTTTCTGGTATTTCTAACTGGCCTTTGCACAGGCTCTCCCTGCGCGTCATGATCTAGCTCGCTGCTTGATTCTGAGTCCGCGACGTCACGCCACTCAGACTCAGCACTAGAGTCATTGCCGGGCGAAGAATGTGGCGAGTTCGTGCAGCTCGCGGACCGCTCACGCGCCTCTGTCGATGACTTGATGCAGCTAGCAGGCTGCCCTTGTGCCTCTGATGGATAACTCTCACCGAGTGCCTCACGTGCAGTGGTGTCATCAACTGATGTTAATTCCAGGCACTGATGTGCCTGGAATTAAAATAGGATGGCATTTTAGTATGCTTCCCCTGAATGCAGGGTATGCATTCTTGAAAATTATTTTTACATTTAAAAATACCTTGTGACCTTTCCAAAATGTTCATGCCACTGTGACTTAAATGTCCGAGTCACCTGTGCCACAACTCAGTATCATTTGATACTGTTAGAGCTCTTGCTACCTCACGCTAGCCTTTACCTATAGATACTTGTGAAACAGACTGATTAGGAACAACACAAGGAAAAATCAATCGATAAATACCTGCTACTGCATGTGTGTTATATAACAGATTATTCTCATAGAATACGTCGCATGAACCACCTTGGAAATTAACTTTATAATCATCAATAGCTAGAGCTGACACTGAAATCAGGTTTGTTGAAAGTTTTGGAACATAAAGTTCATTAAATAAATGTATTACCTTATTATTGGCTAATTTTAACATAATTTGACCTTTGTCAAAACATTTCAACTTCTCATTATTAGCAATAGCAACGGTAACTGTACTGTTTGTAACTTTGTCTAAAAACTGAAAATAAGATTTCTCACAACACATGTGACTAATGCATCCACTATCAATGATAAAGTCTTTATTTGTATACACAGCAAAGGCCGACGCTAGAAGTGTGTGAGTATCGTTGGAATTTTCCTTTCGCTTGTCATTCTTCAATTTGAAACATCTCGCTCTTCGGTGAACGGCTTTTTTGCAATAATCACATATTATTAATGTTTTCTTCTTCTTCTTGTTTGCAATAAAAGCGGTATCGCTGCTACTACCGTCACTCGTGACAGGATTTCCATTTAAAGCTCGACGATTTTCTTCTTGTAACAAACGTGTACGAACCACCTCTGAAGATAAGTTACCCGTGAGATTCGCTGTCTCCAATCCAGACATCAACGCGTCGAATTCGGCAGGTAAACCGCTGAGTAGAATCTCTGCAGTCTCAGAATCTTCTATAATGCGTCCTATATCTGCCAATTGATGTGAAAGTTTAAGAACTCCGTCTATATATTCACTCATTGTGTTGTAGTTGTCATAGCTCGCTTAATGTAAGTTTCGTAAGAGAAGTACTCGACGAAACAACCCTTTGTTTTCAAAAGTTTCTTGTAATTTAAGCCAGGCCTCCTTGGCCGTTTTGCAATCGCGCAAGTATTGAATAATGTGAGGTTTTACCGACAAACATATACGTGCCATTGCACGTTCATCGTGTAATTCCGATGTCGGCTCCCGTACAACGCACGACCACAATCCTTCCAAGGATAATGCTTGTTTCATCATAAATTTCCAAGTATAATAGTTTTGGATTCCATCTAACCTTTCAATGATGGCGGCGCCCGCGCCGTTTCCAGTGTAAGACGAAGACGACGATTGTGCCTGAGGCCTTTGCACATTCTCGTCCGTCATATTTTCTTTCACTTGCAGAATTTACTGTAGATATATGCGTTGAATATGCCAGTCAACCCCAACAACAAATACTGGGCCCATAACCTGTTTCGAAGCAAAATCAAACAAACTTTTGATCTAACAACTTGCTTCAAATTTATTCTTCGATAATGGTACACTCTATAATTGTATACTTAATTGATGAAATACGATATCTTAATTTATGAGAACAATTTAACAATGGTTTTATTTAATGGAGGTGTTTTGCGGTAAGTAACACCGACGTAAGAGAGAGAAGAAAGATACAGCATTTAAAATATGACTGTTCAAACACAATGTTGCCTGCATAGAATAACCATTAATCATAGATTATAGTATCGCATTACGCCCTGTGTACACGTACACTTGAAGAGTATTATATTTATAGCATAGTTTGTGCCGCTTTTCCATAATGATTTGTTCCTTAGTGGCGTCTGTATAACCTATAATAGACTCATTGGTGTTTACCATGTTTAATAAACACCCCGTTATTAAGTAATTTTAGTAGTGAAAACAACCATGTTAGTTTAAAACAGTTGAAGGTAATGTAGTAGATAGTGTAATAAATTATTAGAAATTTATATTTGTGTTTAGATTCAGCCTAAATTTGTAGGTAGGTACCTACCTAAAACTAAACGTGGAGTAAAGTCGGAGTAATTTTAACACTTTTTGTTACTGTCTTTGAAATTACTTATCACAAGAAAAGACAAAGCATGTTCTTACTACTCCGACCTTATATACTTCACGTTTATTAATAAGACTATATAGATAGACTAGCTGTGCCCCGCGGTTTCACCCGCATAAATTCCTATCCCGTAACGTAAGTGACGCATCACGTATGTCATACCAAGCGTTGCTCAACCCGTATGATTATTCAAACCTATTTCTAATCTCAACCACTACACTATCCCTGTACCAAATTTCATTCTAATTGTTGCGATCGTTCCTGTTGACCTATCACGTATGTGTCACGCCAAGCGTTGCTTAACCCGTACGATCATTAAAAGTACCCTATATCGTATTTATACCCATAAACTAACCCTTTACCAAATTTTATTCTAATTGGTGCGATCGTTCTTGTTGACCCATCACGTATGTGTCACGCCAAGCGTTGCTTAACCCGTACGATCATTTAAAGTACCCTATATTTTATTAAAACCCCTATACTAACCCTGTACCAAATTTCATTCCTATCGGTTCCGCCGTTCTTGAGATATAAATAGTGTAACTAACACGACTTTCGTTTTTATAGCGGTGTCCCGCGGGATTTACCCTCGTAAGTCCCGACCCCGTACCAATAACGGGATCAAAAGTAGCCTATAACCTTCATGGATAAATGGACTATCAAACACAGAATTTTTCAAATCGGACCAACAGTTCCTGAGATTAGCGCGTTAAACAAACAAACAATCAAACAAACTCTTCAGCTTTATAATATTAGTATAGATAGTTAATACTTTATTTGATCAACAACAAATGATTAATATAACAATACTAGCTGCGCTTCGTGGTTTTTCCCGCGTAAGTTCCGGGATAAAAGTAAAAGTAGCCTATAACCTGCGATTACCTCGATAAATGGACTATCAAACACAAAAATAATTTTTCAAATCGGACCAGCAGTTCCTGAGACTAGCGCGTTCAAACAAACAATCGAAACTCTTCAGCTTTACACTATTAGTATAGATTTAAAACGGTATAATAATATGTACCGTGTCATAGTTTTTTTTTTGCAGATCACTTGAAGTGAATAGGCCAGTATTTTTTACAGTGTACAGGACAGGCTCAGTCTCACCTGTTAGTAAGTGTTGATGGGGTCTAAGATGAAGCACACTGACCTGAAAGCTCTGACCTGCTCACTCGCGATTTGAAGATCATTATTAGCCAGCTGATTCCAATCTCTCGCAGTGCGAAGTAGGTAAGTAAGACGAAACGAAATGCTTAGTTGGTCTACTCTACATTAGAAGAAATAAATAAATACTACACGACATTACACACAGCGCTATCTAGCCCCAAGCTAAGCACTAGGCTTGTAATAGTACCCATAGGGGTACTAGACAACGGATATACTACATATTATACTTTTTTTTGTAAATACATACATAGTATACATAGATAGGTAGACATTCTTGAAAAACATTGTCTTCCGAATGGGATGATGAGCGAGACGGCACGTTGGTACACAAACAGGTGAGAAAGGGTAGCGAATAGCACAAGCAGACGAACATCTTATATGGAATACTAAAGACATCTTAGGGATGATTAATATTAGACCGTCACGAGCGCGAGTCGTAGCTTTTTTGTATGAGAAAAGCATGAACGCGGCACATCCGTCGCGTTTTCTTCAAACAAAATTATTATCCGCAAAAAAATAGCCTATGTGTTATTCCAGGTTTCCAGCTACCTATATTCCAAGTGTCATCGCAATCGGTTCAGTAGTTTTGCGTGAAAGAGTAACAAAGTCATAAACTCTAGGTTGCATTGCAAAAGCATTTCAAATAAAATTCAAAAGGATAAATTTAAGCACATTCTGTTTTATTCCTTTCACAATCATTATATGTACGAAACATCTGGCGTGTATTGCTTTTAAAACTTAACGTAAATCATTAACTCTAACGTAAACGTGCAATAAAAATATTAAAAAATATAAACTCCTACCTACCTAGGCACAATAACTACTCTTAAGCTGAAATCTATAGTTCGTACTTTGACTTTGCTGAAAAAAACTTTAACTCAAGACAATTTTTGGTAATATTAAGCGATTTTCGCAACTATTCAAAGTTTTTGCTTAGTAAAGTACGTTAGGGTCTGAGGTAAAGTCGAAATTTTTTCAATTTAGAATGTAAACCAATCAAAAATAATGATAAGGTCATTATTTTTGATTGGTTTACATTCTAAATTTGAAAAGTTTGGCTTCTCTGTTATGACTATGAAGTTCTTTTTATCTTATTCGTATAAGTTCGTTCGTTTATTTTATTTTATTCTATTGTTAGTATGTATTGATAGCTGTTGGTTTCCCTAAATTGTAAAAATAAAATAAAGAAATAAATAAATAATACAAAATGAATTTCGACTATAAATTCCAATTCAAAGTTTATGCTTAGTTTTGCTAAGCGCAGTCTGAGCAAAGTCAAAGTACGCACTAGTATAGATTTCAACCTCAGTTGAACAAAATAGACAATACAAGATTATGTAATTTGAAGAAAAGATAAAGTAAGTGAAGTGAAGAGCTTAAATATACCCTTATACAAACAAACACTTCGAAAGTTCAAATTTAAGTAGGCAAGTGGGCATTTTCTGGGGAAACGTAAGTTGTTCCCTCTTCAAGGGCAAACGATTCGACCGATTTGGATGAAAAAGTTAAAGTGCTGGAGACTTACATACACACATACTTTTGATCCCGATAATCCTGCGGGATCGGGACTTACGCGGGTGAAACCGCGGGGCGCAGCTAGTAGTAAACAAATTAGGTAATAAAATGGCAGGCACGTTTTGATATCCCCAACCATTCTGTTTTGCCTATAACTGGCTACAAAAAGAGAACTTATTTAATCAGCTTATTTATCTACAATTTTGGCACATAACATTCACATTTGAAATAGATATATTTACAAAATAAAAATTTTTATATGTTTAATTTACTTAAATTCATTAATATTCTTTGGTATTTAGCCGTATGTTCATAATCCTAACTTATGGTTATTAAAATGTTTATTTATAATCTATATTTAGGTTATCGAAATCAGAACAAACCAGAAGCCGCGGTCCGATTTATTTTAATGCATTGCAGTGTGTCCAAAACTAAGCGTACGTCCCGCGCCTAACCCCACTTCCCACCCGCGTAATGTTGCTAAATCGGGAGAACTCCCACTTTTTGGGGTAAAATAGTCTTGAAGATGAACTAGTGGCCCGATTCTGTAAAAACATAGCATGCGACAAGCAGGCGGGATACACGAGCATTGCATAAGTCGATTTGTTACATGAGTAAAAATAAAAGCTATTCTATAATTTTCTTTAATACTGATTGGCTGAGAAACAAGGGGAGCTATTTAAATAATTAAGTAGCCCTTAAATTTGAAGGCTACTTTAATAATTAATTAGTAATAAAATTAAATAACATTTACAGAATAGAAGCCAAAGACTAACTAGTAACTTTAATAGAGTTCTCCACCGGTACCGTGTAGTTTTTGTTTCTTCATCAGTTTGTAAAGCGCGTGCGGATTCTGGTTTGTTCTGAGTTCGATGATTTAGGTAAATAAGGCACAAGGAATGCACGAGAAGCAAAAATCTCAACTTACAAAGTCTTAACTTACTTTCATCTAACTAAGGCAACCGTAGATAAATTATATCCCATAGTCCTTACAATTATGAATTCAACATTAAATGCAAACGTATTATTAAACCTAATGGATAAGTATCTTAAAGTATAATAAAGATACTCAGAGATGTTTTTAAGGAAGGCCTTAATTTAAGAAATGTTTTGTATCTCTCTTGTCCTGGATTATTGCATCACATAGAATACTTTTTATTCCGATATTCTCGTGACATTGGGGCTTACGCGGGTGAAACCGCGAGACGCTGATGGTAGGTAAAATTATTTAGGTATATATGGGCTATATTATTGATAGAGAACATACATGAAGTTATCGATAGTATTTTGGATATAAACTACGCGTCGGTCGTTCATGCCGACGTCGCCTAAATTAGTGCGTCACGCCGACGTAACGCACTAATTTAGTTTCAGAAGGGGCGCAGGCGCTTCATTCGAGACACCACAATAAAATTCCAATTTATAAGGAAAATCATTGCGAGTGGTATATTTGAGTTCAGCGCAGTTTTTACGGACCAAGTGACTCGTCTCTTTGTATATGACAAGCACGTTCATGACGTTCGTTCTCGATGTGACATTTTCTTTTCATCAGTATGCATGAGTGCATTTAAGACCTGCTAAAATGACACAAAAATCCTTATCTAACGCCTTCCTTAGAATCGACTCTGAGTACGGCCGTTACATATGTATTCTATTATTTACAAATTATTGCAAAAAAAATTGATATAGGTATCTTCTTCACTTCAACTAAACCGTCGCGGAAGTTTTCTGAAGACTCGTGAGGTCTTAAGTTTACGTTTTCATTGTTTATTTCTAGTAAGTTGAAAACAAAGTTCTTTTCGTAACGATAACTAATTCATACTCCTTTTCGAAATTACCTCGCTATGGAAATTTCGAAAAGGAGTATTTCAATTCAAAAAAGGAGGCAATGTAGTATATGCCTGTGCCGTTGTGGGCTCCATTTTGACGACGACCGGCTGAGTTATGTCGCCGTGCCGTTCCATATCGTAATGTTTCTCGTGGGGCACCATACCGCATTTCTCGTAATCCTCAGGGGGCGCTGAATACCGCGGAGGTTCCTCTTGCAATGCACACGCTGCGTATTTCTCTTCGTGCTCGTGTGATCTGTACTCTATCTTGTCATCATGCCCGTGAGGCTCCATCTGCGGCGAATGAGCAGCCATCATTGGATAATCTCTCACGCCTAGAGGAGGCGGACTGTTCTCGCCGTATTCGTAGGAATGTCGAGGGGCAAACATCTGTCCATCGTGCCCGTTTAACACAGTCGTGTACGAATACGCCGGTTGCGTATTAAACCCTGGATAACCACTTGCGCTGCTAGATGAGAGCAAATGATGCGATGACAACTCGTACGAGTGTTGGTACGACCAAGAGTCGGATGGTGCCGGTAGACCGTTCTGAGGGAACGTGGGCAGGTTGCCACCGATGCTGGAGAAACCCCCACCTAAAGTAGTCGAACTCGGGGAACTTGAACCGATGTACCCTGTTTTCCTTGGAGGTTCACGTTTACGCCATTTCGCTCTTCTGTTTTGAAACCACACCTGCCAAAAAGATGTTTGGATAAGAAACTTTTAAATCTATACTAATATTATAAAGAGGTGACGTTGGTAACATATGAATGTATGTATATTGGGGGTAATCTCCGAATAACTAGACCGATTAAAAAAAAACCAATAGAAAGCTACATTATCGAGGAGTAACATAGACTACTTTTGATCCGAAAATTCCCACGGAGAGTTAAGCGGGTGAAACTGCGGGACGCAGTTAGTCAAAAGTAAATAGATTAATGAATCCTATACCATACAAATAATATAAATAAATGAAAATTTGGGTGTTACTATGACTATCCTTCAATAACTCCTTCGAAAACTACTTAACTCATTACAAGTAAAATATCTATTTTTTCATCGGAATAAAATCATTAGCCAGTAATAAAGCTCAGCTAGATAGTAATGATTGTGTCCGTACCTGTACCCGTGATTCTGACAAATTAAGTTTCAGAGCTAGTTCTTCTCTTGCAAAAACATCCGGATAAGGAGCACGTTCGAACGCTCTCTCTAACTCTTCCAGTTGATAAGCCGTAAATGTCGTCCTGGTGAAAACAAAACAAACACTTTAAAATGTATTCACTTATATATTATTTATGCTAAAATAAACAAATATTCAAACAATATAAAGCTACTTTTATCAGATGCGCGTGCGCATCTACCATCTGACGCGTGCAATATGGCTGCGGGTGCACGCGCTGAATTTGATTGAGCGTGAAACTAAATTCACCCCCGTTGCGCTCCACCACCTCTAATTGCCTGCCAATCAACCCGCAACTATAATGCTATATTGTAATTGTTTTACCGCAACTATTTATTTTTATCATATTATCCTATAAACATATTTTATTAGATTACCTAAGATTAATTAAGCAGCGCTTATTCCTAAGGTCGGCCTTAAATGTAGAGCTATATATACCTAAACGGACTATCTTGTTTTCTGATACATAGGCCGGTGCAGCGAAAAGACTGCACTCTTCCTATCTTTTAGTCTGTTACAATATTAATATGCTAACCTGTTACAGATAGACAACTTCCTAACTTCACCATCTGTGATGTGGAAAAAGATCGTATCTTTTCTACATCTATTACAAAAAGGGTAGGTACCTATATTTGCGTAGCTGTAGGAATTTTCCAAATATTTAAACATGTTGTTGATCTAAATCATCTTATTCCTCGATAAATGTTCATCATGCGACTAGATGTCACGATAAGTGCCCGCTTCTTCCTGCTCTGGTCATCACGCGAAGATCTAACGATAAAGCAATTGACTCCCCGCGGTCATACGGGTAATTACACGGAACGTTTTGATCACGCCTTCTTTAGGGTAGGAAGAAAGAGGTGCCTGCATCAAGTGTAATGTTTCCAGGGCCCTGAAGTTGGAAAAAATGTCGTTGGCTTCTATAAGATTTTATCTCGGGACCGCTAGAAAAGTGTAGGATTAATCTTGAGTTCGTATCATGACGCCATCGTCAGGGTAAAAAGAAAGTATTGATCCCTAGAAGAGTTGTTTGAAAAGTAAACAATATTTTGGAGATTTTATCTTGTGCACGTTAAAAAAATATTAAAATACCCTTTGATGTATTTTTTAAAGTGTTTTCTACACTTGAATTACCATTTTAAAGAAATGCTTTCCAAAAATTTTACCCTGCATCTCTAATATTCCGAGACCACGTTTTATCGAATTTGGCCACAGGTGCCAAGTATTAAAATTATTACCCGTTCTAATTAAGAGGTTTATACGAGTTAAACTCAAAATCCCTGTCGATCATTGAACATTGCTGATTATTTTATTACGGTATATATTGTTGTTTTTTTTTACGTATGGATCCTTACGGATGTGCATTTTAGTCCTGTATGGATCCTGTACATGATGGATGGTATAGATGTACATTTTGGTGTAGTTTAAAGATAAAAACTTCTTGTTACTTCAAATCCTATTCTCTTTTTTGACAGAAAATAGATTTACAAACACCACATTACAAAAATAACAAAAAAAGAACTAATAAAAGCAAAATATTATTCAAAATCGCGAAAACCGTAGAAGAAATTAAAAAAAGAACTGTTAAATTAAAATACTGTTGTGGCTAAAATATGGATAGGCAAACAAACCAAGAAGTGTTTTTGTATAAACAAAATAAATGGTTAAAGATTTCGGTAAACGTTTTCTGTACGTGGCCTCATCATTATACACGAGTTTTTTTAAAGAAGCTAGTTTCTTACGATATGTTCCTTCATCTAAATCATAGATAAACTATTAGATTAATGGTCTTTGATCTAAATTAAAGCGAGATGCTTGGTTAGTTATCAATTAAATATCAGTGTAATGGGCACTTTTGGACGCAATGGTCATTCGCCTTAGTTATAAGGCGTGAAACTTATTGTAACTTGTAGGTAATTAGTACTAGTATTTGATAAATGTTTAGTAAGATTCATTTTAATAAATAGTACACAGATGTTGTATAGAAAGCGTAAGAAGTAGTGTAATATATATTCAACAATCTGTTTCAAGCGAGATGTTTAAAGAGAGACACATTGGAGCCGGGATTACAAACCATGACCGGAATAAAAGTCGGGGTATCTACCATGAGACCGCTTTTTGTTTTATAATGGTTCTATACTTATGTAAGAAGATAGAGATCTCTCATTAGTATAAAACTAAATAATAACAATATTTTTGAAATATTTTAAAGTGTTTCCAACACTTAGATGACTATACTTAAAGAAATCCGCATCTTATGCATCCGTGGCCAAATTGGAAAAAGGCGCTGGGACGGATCCCCAGAGATGCAGGTTCAAGTCCTGTCGGGTGCGAAATTTTTGGAAAGCATTTCTTTAAGTATAATAATAATAATATGTAAAATAATAAACAGTCTTTAAATCTGTATTTTTGTAATAAATATAATTTTACTAGCGTTGATAAAATTATTTAATATTATTTTCAATACCTACTTCAGTTGTCTTACATAGGTAAATAAAACCAAATAAACCGTCATTAATAAGTACTAAAATTATCACTTTAAAACAAATCATTCATATATTTAAGTGTAAACAATAATATTCAGTCATCCATATGTCGTGATACAATTGAGACCGTCATCGTATTAGTTATGCAACGTTTAAACAGGGGTTGTTACATTCCTGCAGTGACGCGGAGGGTGCGCGCATGGCCCCTATACAACACCTGTGATACGATGACACGTGCCAATTTAATACTCGGATAATTATAGCTACTTCATAGAAATGCTGTATTATTTGTTGATCACGTATTTAGATTTTATTCGTAAACGGTGAAAGTAGGTACTGAAGTAGATTTTTGATTAATTGACCGAACGAGCGAAGCGAGTGAGGTCCAGTGTAGACGGGCCTGGCGCTTATATCTTTGTATGTTTGTTCGACGATAACTTGAGTATCGTAGCTCCGATCTTCATGAATTTTGGTATGCGTGTAGTTTAGGTTAATAAAATTTCTGAGTTCGAAGATGAGCCTGATCGGTACGGGGGTTGGGGAGATAGGGGGGTCGTGAGGTCTCATTAATTAATTTCAGATATATAGGAATTAAATATTGTAGAAATAAATACATACGTTGTAAATAATATCGGACGTTAATATTTACTCAGTTATTCATTCAGTTTTAACATTTTAATTAAGGTAATAATTATATACCTAGGTGTTAGTTTGTGCTAAGGGTACGCTAACCTAACCCAACACTTCCATAAGATCGTTTCTGCCTATTCAGCGGCCCTAGCCAACATTAGTGACGTACCTGCGGCCCTAGCCAACATTCTTATCGAATAACGAAATCGCCAATCGACAGATTTATTTGTATGAAATTGACATAAGCTCGCGAAATATCAAGCGTGACCTTATGTCAATTTCATACAAAATAATCTGTCGATTGGCGATTTTGTTATTCGATAAGAATGTTGGCTAGGGCCGCAGGTACGTCACTAATTTACTCATTAACCACCTTACTTATAAACCATGATGACCAAGTTAGTGACGTTTGTCACTGTCTGTCAACTTTGATTTTGAAACTTTATGTCACAGTAAAAGACAAACGATACATAGTTATGCAGGTGTTAACCAGCGTTTATAAGTAAGGAGGTAAATGTTTTGCCTAAATGGTGTTTACTCAAATTGGTTTTACTCTTAAAATCAATTGCTTTTATTAGCAACCTGTAACGCTCTACGAAAGGGCCCGCTGCCGCTACGTAGCTACGCTACGAAGACGTTCTACGTAGAAACCGCTACGATCTTTGTAGTCGTCTACGATGTTTTAATGAAAATTGGATTCAAAGGGTAATACGCATCGTTGATACAATTTCAATTATTGCAAACTCAATGTTTTAGTATTCTAATAATTAGATATTACTACACTTAGGCCCGTGCAGCCACAAGAAGGCTGGTCAGAATTCATCTCACTGTCAATCTATCTCATCAAGCACGTCACTTGAACTTTTTAATTTCCACGATTGTTCAACATAGTTACATTTTAGGACCCCTCGCGACTAAGACCATTGTAACATGGTTCAAATGTCGAGGTAAGAAAACAAATAATAATAGTACGCGATTAAAGGCCCGGTAAAATGAAACCACGTCAATTAAATTAGTAATTGGTGAGTTAGTAGATATACAATAGATATAAAACCTTTTGCAACACTGTTTTAAACTAACCCGAAAGGTAGAGATTCATTTTACTGTATTTTCTGTATATTTATAATAATCTTTTCGAAAATGTCGCTAAGTACAAACCTAGTTTTCTTCTTCTTGATACCGTTGTTATCGCCTTTCTTCTTTTCACTTTTCTTGGTGGTGGTAGTGGTAGTGGTGGTAGTAGCTGGTGGGGGTGGGGGTGGATGTGAAGCATCGGGAGCTGGCGCTTGGAGCATCAGGGATTCCTTGCCATCTGGTCGTTTAGGGTCTGGTGGCGGCGGCGGGAACATGTCCTCGCGGTACTGAAGTTCACCACCAGCTCCAACCACTAGTTGCACGTGTCTTTCCTTCCCGAACTCCGCGAACATGTGGTCCTCGAAGGGCGGATGCTCCATGCTGCCGTGCTGTTGAGGCTCGAAGGCGCACTCGTACCTACTCCCTTCATGCACGTACATGTAATCCGCGGCGGGAAGCGGGCGCGGGCCCGCTACCTCCGCGCCACACTCGCTCGCCTCCGTCTCGACTGCTGCACCTGCTTTCCCACCGTACCACCGCACCGCTCGACAATCTCGTACTCGCACACGATTTATCCACTTAGCTATTAATTTGACTTCGTTTAGTCGGCCCTCGGGATCGACGAACGTTCGCGCCCGTACGTATCCTCGTCTTCGTACCCGTTAAATGGCTTTAATCAGCTTTAACGAACTAACAACGTTGCTCTACGGTTGGTCAATTTATATTACCATAATACGACTACTGAAGTCTGCTTTGGGCCAATGAGTGGCGCGGGTGAGGACGACGGCTGTTTAGTTGTCAGTGGGAATTTGGGTCGTATGCGGCGGGCATAGAGGGGAGATTCGATGTGTCGTGCGGGGCGCTTAGTACTGTAAAGCTTTGAGGAGTGTTAGCCAATAGTGAGGCGGCAGCGGTGCGCCCCCCGCGCATGCTGTCACCCTCCGTGACCCGCTGGGGTGCAACTCTGCCATGTCCACGGACCATCATGCGGGATTCCCACAAACTCTCCCGATATTTGTTTGTCTCTATGGTATTGTATGGCTCGAACGCCCACATCATTATTGTGAAAGTCCATAACGCTTTATTGTAAATCCGTATCAACACCACTCATATGTCTGCTCATGATTTATAGTCGTGGGAATTTGTTTTTACAAACTTTGAAAACTTCAAAACACTATTTGGCATCACATTTCACTTCTTGAATTCTTGAAAACCGTATTAGACATACAATAGTTATTTCTTCACTCTTGTCACCATAGAATAAAGATTTACCCTCTTACTTTCTTTAGCACCGTAATATATTTAAAACCTAACACTACGACACCACGTTGAAACGTATCTATATTCCATTATAAATATAAGCTAAATACAAAGACAAAATAAAATAAAACAACCATATCGAGATCATAATATAAAGGACAGCAAGTGGCCGTAGCAGCTGCGCTCGCGATGCCGCACTGATTCTCTCGATCGTCGGAACGATCACTTAATTTATTAATTAACTGTTATTGCCAGGGATTATCAATAAAACATTCGCCCAGACTATTGGCACTTAGATTAGCGTCGAGGGAGTAATGGCGCATTTCAACAATTTCGGTTGTTATTTAATTGAAGTCAATTTAGATGATCAGAGTCTATTTAGGTTGGTGCTGGCGCTCGCCAGCGGGATCTCTGCTTCATTGGGCTTATTGGTGACTTTCAGACAGCACGAATTGCACTCTCTGATGCATTTCTCGTCGCATTTGCAGTTCACGGTTCTATATAAAGTCTACAACTAATTCTATATTGGAGGAGTGGATCATGTGTCTGTGATAAAAGTGTTCTGTGAAGCAATACCAATAATAGTGTGAAATAGCTGGTCAGGCTGGAAGTGATCGTAAAACCCAGTGTTTAGTTCTGTGCTCGTGGGTGTAATGCGTGCGTAGATATATTTCGTGAAGCGACAGCTTCTAGCGAGCTTATGACGTAGGTACCTACTCCTCTCTACCTACAGATATATGTATGTATGTATACGAGTACATATACATTGAATAGAATTATAAATTGTCATTGTATATGGACGCGTTTTATTGCCTGTGACATTTGTATTGTAATAAAAAAGATTTAAGTTCTAACTCTACAGAGAAGATAAAACAGATTATGTTCTGAAAGTTAGTTGGTACAAAGTAGCTCAGCTTGTGTTTCGATTTGGTCACACTTTTGGTACATATGTTTCTGTATCTAACTACTTAACACTTATTCAATAATGTTTATTAAACCTATTTTAGTAAAACATACCATATCCCTTTTGTATACTCTTTCGTATACTTTTGTAAATTAATAAAGTCGACAATAGAGTATAAAAAGTTCTGTTCTTAGCCGCAAATTAAAAAAAATAGTCTAGGTTACTTGTGGTAGGCAATAAGAATTAATATTGATAGCTTTGTTTTAAAGGAAAATCGTACTGTGCTTCATATCGAAATCCAACAAGTAGAACTCGAGTTATCTACGTAAGATGGAGCCAGCCATCTTACGTTGATTGCTCCTTCTGATGAAGCTTCAGAGTTTTCCACTAGATCATGCATGGCTAACGTGGATGAAACCGCAAGGTGCAGCTAGTTTTTAGTGAGGTTTTAATAAACTTTGACGAATATGCGGTTGGTTACAATTTTCTTTAGAGCCTTACTCGTTCGAATGAATAAAAACGTAACAGAGAAACGATTTTTATGAGAATTGTAGTGTTTTCTATTCTCATTTAGAAATTTGAACTCATTAATTGTTATCATATTTTGTATTTCTTGTACTTATTTCGTAAAGACTTCAAATAAAACTCATTTTGCAGTATTAATCGCGTTGTTTTTATTATAAGTATTGTTGGCAAGCAGTTCCAACATATCGGAGCCTTTACACCTTAGACAAGGTAACAAGAGAAAAATCTAAATAAGATTTCTTTTAAAATTACCGGTTATTTGCACCGTAAGTGCCTACTTTAATTTCTGTTTTTAGGATTCTGTACCCAAAGGTTAATAAAAACGTGACCCTTTTACTACGACTCCACTATCCGTTTGTCGGTCACGTCAATATGTAGTATGTACATATATCCGTTGTTTAGTACCTATAGTACAAGCCTCGTGCTTAGTTCGGGGCTAAATTGCGCTGTGTGTAATGTCGGCTTTTTTATGTTACTGTTTATTATTAACTATTTTTATAAATTACAAGCAAACTCACCCATGTAACTAACTGTAAAAACGTCGAAATTGTGTTTTTGTGTTAATTATTTGTAATCAATTAAGTTTGTATTGCACTTACTGTTTGTTTTCTAAATAAATAACAAAACCCAAACATTGATATAATTACAGTCCGGTTTCAAAAGTCGTTTCGACATAGAATTTTTAAAATAACCATTAATCAGATTAATTTGAACTAAACTTTTAAATTCAGTTTAGCCTAAAATCTTGTTACTTATTCAAGACATTATTTCCATTTTATAACATAAAACGTTGCATAAAAGAAAATTCATATTAGCAATTTAAAAAAAATCTACATTGGGCACCTTTTAAACCCGGACTGTACGTACAATGTGACACCATATGTTGTGATAATTTATTACATATAAACACTTGAAGAAATAACACTATTTCTTCTGAACAACTTTTTTGTTTTGTCTTTAAATGTCAAAAATGAAAATATATTTCCGACGTAAAATAATCATCTTAATTATTCTCTCAAAACTAAGGCCGGCTTGCATAACGGTTCCTAAACATGTTTAAGCTGTTAATCGTATTTAAAATCTGTCAAACTGTCAATGTGTAGCAACATATTATCAATCGTCCACTTAATGAAATAGAGTCCAATGTTCGATTTCCCATAAATTATTTTTAAATTGATTTAGATAAATATGTTTTTAAATAGTGTTATGCAAGTCGCCCTTAAACATGTTTAAGCTGTTAAACGTGTTTAAAATCTGTCAGAATTTCAAGAACTGTCAATGTGTGGCAACATATTATCAATCGTCCACTTAATGAAATAGAGTCCAATGTTCGATTTCCCATAAATTATTTTAAAATTGATTTAGTTAATTATATTTTTAAATTGTTTTATGCAAGTCGCCCTAAATAATTTAATCACACCTAATGGTGGCAAAAGACTGTTAGTATGCTAATAATGTACAAACAAAACTGGATATATTCATCGTAGAATTTTAAACCAAAGGAGTACTATCAGAATGTCAACTCAAGTAAGACATGTAGGTACTGTGGAACACTTTAGCTGGCTACTGTACATACAATGTACATGAATTTGTTTCCTATGTAAATTCAGTTAGGCAACACAGCAGTGAGTATATAGTGGGTAGAAACAGGATGAGTCATGTGACAGCCCGCGTAGGCGCTTCACATAAAATCTCACTGGCGACGGCACAGCGACGCAGAATCTGCCGCCCGTTCAATTGAACTCAATTGGCTTTAATTGAATTCAATTGAAATGACCTCGCGCACCGGCTCATACTCCCGCTACTAGCATGACACTTTTACATCCATCTTTTTTGGAGCTGACATAAAAGCTAAGATAAATATCATTGCTCTCAATAAAACTGCCCACTGTTGTTTGGGTAATCTTGTCTATAATGCGACACTATAAATTTCAATTTAAGTAGTACATGACTAGTATGTAATAATGAAATCCACAGCCAAATATTAATAGGTACTACATAATATTAAGGACGCGACTCATGTGAAATCCCTTCCGATTGAATAGTTTTCTTCATAGCCGGTATCAAATAGATCTTTGAACAATGTATTATGTTATTGTACATGATACAAGAAGTGTCCCCTTCATTTCAAAAACAATAAAAAATAACTATAAATACCACTATTATACCGGCAAAGTTACCCCTGTTTTATAAAATAAATCAGTTTTTCTTCTAAATCCTTAACCGCTATATTTTCTTATAGGCATCATAATATTAGAAAATACAATACCTAGAACCCCTTCATCGTGTTTTATAAAAATACTAGCTGCGCCCCGCGGTTTCACCCGCGCAAGTCGCGATCCCGCGTTGTTCGAACACCTACCTACCGCAATGCAATAATCCACACTTAAACGGTCGCCCATTGAAGTACTGTTGAAGCCAGGCGCTACCGCGCCTGGCATCATCAGTACTTCCCTGGTCGTCCGTTTAAGTGTGGATTTTTGCACTGCGGTAGGTAGGTGAAGTAAGTTAAAGTTTGTATTTCGTCAGTAAGTGACGATGACGATGACGAAGGAAGACGATGATGATGCCACTCTACATCACTTATCCTACCCCTGTGTCGATTTTCATTCATTGAATGGTTATCACCCGCGTAAGTCCCGATCCTGTGGGATTTTCGGGATCAAAAGTATCCTATGTTACTCTCCATCATTTAAACTATCCCTATGCCAATTTTCATCCAATAAATATTATCACCCACGTAAGTCCCGATCCCGCGGGATTTTCGGGATCAAAAGTATCCTATGTTACTCTCTATCACTTAAACTATCACTATGCAAATTTTCATCTAATAAATAGTTATCACCTGCGTAAGTCCCGATCCCGCGGGATTTTCGGGATCAAAAGTATCCTATGATACTCTCCATCATTTAAACTATCCCTATGCAAATTTTCATCCATTAATATTATCACCCGCTTAAGTCCCGATCCCACGGGATTTTCGGGATCAAAAGTATCCTATGTTACTCTCTATCACTTAAACTATCCCTATGCAAATTTTCATCTAAGAAATAGTTATCACCTGAGTAACTGGGAAGGGTGGACGTACCCAGTGACCTATTAGTCCACCTGCGTTGGTCCTGCGCAGCGGTGCCGCTACGGTGGGAAGACGGGATCCTGGAGAGCTGAGCCGAGCGTTTGCTGGGGTGTAATGCAGCGTTAGGCAATACGCTTTCTTTGGCCCTTATTTCCAACAGGACGGCAGCCCTGGGATGTAGCCGATTCCAAGGTAATGGACATTGTGGGCTCGCTTAGGCGGACCACAGGCGAGATTTGTGGAGTCTGTGGAGGTAGTCTCGACTACCAAAACAGTGGTGAAAGGCCATGCTGACGGCGCGCGTACTGGTGGACTAAGCTACGGGACGTACTGACCTGGTACGAACCTGTGGCCCACCATGCACGTGCCCGATGTCGCGCAACTAGCCAACTCTGCGGATCTATACTTCTTCCGGTAGTCCTAACGTCCGAACCCTTTTATACGGTTCGAGTAGACGTTCCCAGGTGCGGGCTCCGTGGAGGGTGGGAAGCCGGAGAAGTGAATGTTTTTTCTTTTTGCAAATATGGAACACAGGTCCAATAACCCCCATCAGGTTAGCAATAACCTAAATGCAGGTTTGACCAGTAACGGACAACCGTCTCTGGTTAAACCCTCAGCTAATAATGCTTTGCCCGGACGCGCATTGGAGAAATCTCCAATGGGCGACGGGGTTTTGCAGGTGCAGCAGCTGCAGAACTGGACGACGGTAGCCCGGAAGGTCAAGCAACCCAGTAATGGGAAGCCTGACCAGGCGGGTCCGGCAGCCAGGTCCGTGGCCCCTAAGCAGACGGCAGTGCAGCTGCCGTCTAAGAGGAAGAAGAAGAGCAGGAGTCAGCGCGAGGCCGGCCGCCGTCATAGGGCCGCTGAGGCTCTAGCGACTGCAGCCTTGGCCGCTAGTGTTGATCCCATTGCATCGGATACGGTTGCCAGTTCTGGGACCAGTGCAAGGGGGGGTGGGCTGGGAGAGGAGACAGGGACATCCCTGGCACCGACTCCGGCTTGCTCAACCATAGAAACTGGCCCCCAGGCTCTGGCAACCTGCTCCGACACCCTAGCTGTGTCATCGGCGACAGCTGCTGGGCCAGACACCAGTGCAAGGGGGACCAAACTGGGGACTGAGAAGGGGAAATCCCGACCTCCGGCCCTGGGGAAGTCTACCAAAGAAACTGGACGTCTGGCTCCAGCGGCCAAGCCGAAGACCAAGGGTCTGGCGGGCAAAAAGGGGAAAGGGAAGGGGATATTGCCAGCCAGTTCCAAGGTCCTTGGGGCGGGCGGCGCGAGGTCCATCAAGTCCAGTGGCGCTGCGGGGACGGGGACCCCTAGATCTGCGGCGCCTGCTGGAAGAGCTGGTCGCTTCAAACCGCCGGCCTCCGTCGGCAAAGGTAAGCCAGGCCCGGCCAAACGCACTCGCCTCGACGACACCATATCGCCGAGGGGTGAGCGCAAACGGCAGAGACTGGACGGCCAGCGCCGGCAAGGCACATCTTATTCAGCGGCTGCCTCATCTGACCTGAATGTCGCCATTTCGGACGAGCATACGGGTCACATCACTCGGCAGCTAGCGGATCAGCTGCTCATCGGTATATATGACTGCCTGCTGAAGGAGTGCATGCTGCCATATGAGCAAACCGGCGCTATTGGCCCCGCGTTTGTCGGTAAGCCGGTCTACCGGGACGGACATTTGCATCTGAATGCAGAGAGCTCGTCTACGGTGGAGTGGCTGAGACGGTTCGTGGCTACGGCGCCGGCTCCCTCAAACATCAAGCTGGTGATGAAACGCCAGTGTGATGTCCCAGGTAGGGTGATCTGCGGGATCTTCATCCCAAATGAACATAGCTGGTGGAAGAGCACCGACCACCTAGGGCGGATGCTCGGCTACCAGAACCGCTGGGCCCAGACGGAGAGATGGATCCTCACCGCCATCGAGAAACGGCAGGACAGCTGGTGGATACGTCTTGCTATCCCGGAGGATCTCGTCCCGACGTTCCAGGAGAGGGACCGCCGCCTCTCTTGTCTGGCTGGTTCAGTGTACCTGAACTACCGCCAGTCGGGTGGGGGGTTCGGTCCCGAACCACCATCGCCCCGAAGTTGCTCCCAACAAACGTCCGCCATGGACGTTGAGGGACCTATGCAGCCATCGGCGGAAAAGGCAGGGAGGAGCGCGGAGGGCCTCAGTGAAGAGGAGCTGCTGAGGTCCCCTGTCCGGACGGCTACCGAACCGTCGGAGGGGGCGAAGGGTGAACAGCCACCTGGAGTGCCTTCCGTTGGGGAAGAGCTCTCGGGACGGATGGCGTTCGGGCTCTGCTTGGAGGAGGAGGAGGGGGATCACCATGATGCTCCCTTCAACGCCCCCCGCCTTTAGGGTCATCGCGGCCAACCTCCACCACAGCTCCACCGCGACGGCTCAAGCGAGACGGTGGATGGCTGGCCAACCTACAGCGGCTGCGCTGATCCAAGAGCCGTGGATCAGAGGCGGCCAAATCTGCGGGCTATCGAATACAGGAGGTAAGTTATTTTACTTCGCGGATTGCCATGCTCCTAGAGCATGCATCCTAGTATCTAAGAATGTAGACGCACAGCCACTATCAGAGTTCTGCTCTAGAGATCTGTATGCTGTGCGTATACAAGCCCAAAAAGGATCAGATTGTAGTAAGGTCGTTCTGGCATCGGTTTACATGCACCAGGATGACGAACCTCCACCTCACGGTATGTACAATCTGATAAATTTCTGCGAGAGAGTCGGAATGGAGGTGATAGTGTGCACCGACTCCAACGCACACCACCCGCTGTGGGGGATGGCTAAATGCAACCCTAGAGGTGAGAAGCTAGTAGATTACTTGTTAACTACTAATCTAAGCATAGTGAACAAAGGCTCGGAACCGACCTTCATCACATCAAAATGCAAAACGATCATAGACTTAACTCTAGCCACTGACAAGGCTGCCGAGCTCATACAGGGCTGGCATGTCTCGAAAGAGGCCTCCTGCTCCGACCACAGATGGATCAGGTTTGACTTGAATATGACGTTTCCGGCTGCTACTCCTAAGAGGTACCCGCGTAAAACGGATAAGGCCAAGTACGTAAAACTACTCGCTGAGCGTTTAGAGTCTCATCATTGCCCGGAGTACCTTGAAGGGATTGAAGTAGTAGAACAGCAGGTAACCACTATGACTAAAATTATAGTAGATAGTTACCACGATGCATGCCCTATCAAACCCAACGTGAAGACCAATTTAAGGGGCCAACCATGGTGGGGTCCAGACCTGGAAAGATGTCGCACCAGAGTCAGGACAAAACTTAATAGGGCAATGAACACAGGTAATCTGCAAGACTGGGACGAATACAGAAATGTAAAATCCCAATACAAAAAGCTTCTAAGGTACAAAAAATCCATAGGTTGGAGGAGCTTTAGCGACAGCATTGTGACCTTAGACAAGGCAAATCGGGTAAGGAAAATTCTTGCCATGCAGTCATCTGCTGAGCTTGGATCACTCCGTAAGCCCGATGGTACGTATACAACAACCTCCGAGGAGACCCAAAGGGTTCTTCTGGAGTCACATTTTCCTGGCTGCAGGCTAATGAGGACATCAGTTGCTCGTGAGGAAGATATTGCTACCCATGAAGACGGTCTGTCCGTAACGGGTAAAATTATTACGGCTGAGAAGCTCAAATGGGCCATAAGCGGTTTTCAGCCTTTTAAAGCTGCTGGGCCAGATGAGATCTTCCCCGCCTTGCTTCAATGGGGACTTGGCTCCCTATCCAGCGTGCTGGTTAAGGTAATGAGGTCATGTCTCTTCTACGGGTACATTCCCCGGAAGTGGAGAGAGGTGAACGTGGTATTCATTCCTAAACCAGGTAAGAGCGACTACTCCAACCCTAAGTCATTCAGGCCGATCAGTCTCACCTCTTTTCTACTAAAGACCATGGAGAAACTGTGCGACAGGGAACTAAGGGACGGACCACTGCGGGATATACCCATGCACTGGAATCAACACGCGTACAGTGCAGGTAAATCAACAGAATCAGCACTTCACACGGTGGTAAGCTGTATTGAAGAAGCTATTGGGCAAAAGGGAATTTGTCTCGGCACCTTTATTGATATAGAGGGAGCCTTCGATAAGACTCACTTCTCTAGCATCAGGGCTGCACTGGGCAAGCATGGTGTCGATCCAACTATTATAGGCTGGATCGACAACATGCTGAACAAGCGCATAGTGCATTTTGCAGGTGAGTCTGATTCAGTGGCGGCGGCGGTTGTGAGAGGGTGTCCCCAAGGGGGAGTGCTATCGCCGCTGCTATGGAATCTGGTCATTAATGATCTTATCACCAAGCTGAACAACAACCGGTACTTCACTGTGGGGTATGCTGATGATCTGGTCATTTTAGTCTCGGGCAAATTCGCCAGTACAGTATGCGACCTAACTAGAACCGCTCTAAAAATGGTAGAGCGTTGGTGCGACGAGTATGACCTGTCAGTGAACCCCACAAAGACGGAACTGGTAATGTTCACTAATAAGCGAGTACTGGGAGAATATAGACTGCCGAAACTCTTCCAGACAGAACTCAGATTGGCAACAGAGGTAAAATATCTTGGTATTACCCTGGACAGCAAACTTAACTGGAGCAGCCACCTAAATAGCAGACTCGACAAGGCCAGTATTGTCTTCTGGCATTGTAGGAGAATGCTGGGTAAGAAATGGGGCCTCTCTCCCAAACTAACCCTCTGGCTTTACAAAACAGTCATTCGACCAACTCTTTGCTACGGAGCGCTGGTATGGTGGCCAAGAACCAAGCTGGCTACTGTGGAGGCGCAACTAGCAAAATTTCAGCGGTTAGCTTGCATGGCAACCACAGGTGGCTTGAGGACTACACCGACAGCTGCCATGGAAGTCATGCTTGACTTGCCACCACTGCATCTCCATATACGGCAGGAAGCTGCCGTAGCTGCGGTAAGGTTAAAAACACTGAACCTATGGAGAGATGGCACGGGACCCCACTCCCTGGCGCTCAGGGAGGCCTACGAGGATCTTCCAATCCTGGCATTAGGCAACGACAGGATCCCGAAAAGGTTTGTATTTGACAAAAAATACAAAATTCAGCTGCATGAGGACGACAACTGTGAGGGCCTTAATTCCAGAGAACTAAGGATCTTCACGGACGGATCCAAAACAGAAGCAGGTACAGGCTCTGGGGTATTCTCAGAAGACCTGAATATCTATATTTCTGCGTCGCTAGATACCCACAATACGGTGTTTCAAGCGGAATGCCTGGGAATCATTAAAGCGGCGCAAGCCGTTACAGTCAGAAAGGTAAGAGGACTTTCCATCCGCATACTCTCCGACAGTAAATCGGTACTGCAAGCCCTGGACAGTCACACAATAAACTCAGGGCTCATTCACGAATGTCATATGCAGCTTATGATGATAGGCTCTTGCAACCAATTGACGCTGCAGTGGATCAAGGGACACAGCGGTTCAAGAGGTAATGATGCAGCTGATGAGCTTGCGCGAAGAGGGTCGGACGGAAACGCTAGGCCCGCTTTCGACATACCGATACCCTTTGGTAAGGTAAGCTCACTGATTAATGAACGGACCAGGGCTCAACATGGTACCTACTGGGCGAACTGTGAGGGTTGTAGGCAGGCAAAAGAAGCTATGCCCACGATCAACCCCAAACTGACCAGGACTCTACTGAAGCTGAAGAGACCCCAACTTCGGATGATAACAGGAGTTCTGACAGGTCACGGTTCTTTTGGCAAACACCTATTTACTTTAGGTGTTACAGACAGCCCCCTCTGCCGCGGATGCATGGAGGAGGAGGAGACGGCCGCGCACGTGCTCCTGGAGTGCACCAGCGTGGCCCTTTGCAGGGCAACTCACCTCGGCTCTCCGAGGTCTCTTCCCGAGGTAACAAAGAACATTAAGGGTCTTTTGGCTTTCCTCGGGGAGTTGGGTTGGCTCGATTGAGCACAAATCCCACCCGGACGCAAAATAGGCGCTCAGACGTCGACTTGCGGAAACCAGCCCGACAAACAAATACAAATACAAAATACAAATCACCTGAGTAAGTCCCGATCCCGCGGGATTTTCGGGATCAAATGTATCCTATGTTACTCTCCATCATTTAAACTATCCCTATGCAAATTTTCATCCAAATCGGTCGAGCCGTTTGACCGTGAAGAGGGAACAAACAAACAAACAAACAAACAGATTTTCGGATTTATAATATTAGTAGGATTATTTTAATCTTCGTTAATTATTGATTTTACGAGAAATTGTAGATTTTTTCACGCAATTCCATCTCGCTCATTTATATGCAATCGGACAAGGACCGTTGATTATCATCTATCGCCGCCTTAAAGCTCTTGGTAGTTTTCTTACGGTAAAGGAAAACATCACGTTGAACCGCATAGCTAAGTTGGCTTCAGTCGTATTTCTCAGTTCTTTTTCTTTAATCGATTGACCAATCTGACAAACGGCATAAAATTTCCTTAAACCACTTAGATCAATAATACTATATAGAGCGGTGTTGGTCTAGTGGTAGATACCCCGACTTTCATTCCGAAGGTCGTGGATTCAAATCCCTGCCGCGCACCAATGTCTTTTTTTTAAGAAAAAATTATGTGCACTATTAACATCGATCGCTCTTACGGTCAAGGAAACATCGTGAGGAAACCCACGGCTTTAAATCACGCACAAAGGCCCAATAGTAGGACTAATTGCGGAAACACACAGTTAAAACTTTAACTTTAACTATATAGTAAACAACTAACTAAGTACTACTTTAATTTTAATTCGTCTTAGCTTTATAGTATATTATTATAAGTATAGATTTTGTACTTTCATACTTTTTTCTAGAAGTAAATTTTAATCCGAAATTCTTGTTAATTACCTAACTACATCAAACAAAATGATTGACTCCTACACACTTGAAGCTTTGTGTTAAACATTCTTAAGTAAATAAAAAACAATGATCTAAATAGCAATTTATTCTGATTGAAATTGTACACAATGACGGTATAGCTGTAAAAAGAAACGACACATTTTGGCACGTGTCCTATCCGGTGTTCAATTGATCTTAATTAGGAAATAGCGACGCGGTGCGGGGAACCTGCTGCTCTCATTTAGATTACAATCACTAAAATAAACTGTCATAATTTGGTAACTTAGTTTAATCACAATGTAAAGTATTTAACGCGTGCTCTTATGTGGTTTCTTGGCTTTGCCTTTTCCACCCCAAAAACGTGATTCGTTAGTGTTGTCAAGCGCCGCAATGAACTTTTGCTTTCCCATCATTGTGTCTAAGAATTTACCGTGTCTTCCAGACGATTTAGTATTATCATAGGTATTATCAACTTCCTCGTCATCCTCGTCTACTTCTGCTATACTTGCTGGTATCATAGTAGCGGTATCTTCGAACCTCAAACGTTTCTTAATGATGCCCGATGGTCCTGCCTGTGGAGCCAGGACCGTCGTAGGATCAATTAGTGGTGATCGCTCCATTTTAGGCACCTTTTCAGATTTAATTTTAGATGGTCCCGATTCCTCCGCTTGGAATCGATTGTAATCAATATTTGTTATCTCTTCGCTAACTCTGTCCACATTGAAGGAAACGTCTTCTACAGTTCCTGCTCGTGCTTTATTAGACTCTGAGAGCAAGGAGTTCCGAGAACTCTTAAGAAATTTGAGCATTCCCAGTTCATCTTTATAATCTTCGGGCAGAGGTTCTTCTAACGTGAGAATGGAATCTATCGATTTCATTATAGGAATGGACGGTGGTGATACTTGTCTACTAGTTTTCTTTTTACTTAGAGTCTTAAGTTCTAAATAATTTTCTGCTTGATTCGACGCCATTTTCTGTTCTATAATTTTTTGTATTTCTAACTGTGTGAAAGAATACTTTTTTTTTGGATCGTAATCGTCAAAGTTTCCTGTTTCAATAGTATTTAATTGTTTTTCTGTAACACTCTTTTGTATAGTAATCCAACAAGAAAGACATGGCATAAATCTTTTCCACCAGTTCGGCTTTGTTTCTTCTCTGATGTCGTGAACGTCATCGTCGCCAAACATGCTAGGGTGGTAGAACGTTCTGGACCCTACTTCGTCGTCATGTGGTGATCTCATTACAGGTTCTAAGAATAAGCTGTACCTAAAATTAATCAGTAGGTATGAATTTCGTTTTTTTTCCTACTACAAGATTTAAGATTTAAGAGGCGTTTTAAAGTCTTTAGATAAAAATACGAACACATTATCAGTGCCATTGGTGTATATAAAGAACGCGTCTGCTACTTTAGGAACACATCTCTTCAACCAGTATTGAACCATGTAGAGTAATGTCAGCAGAACAGCTAGGAATGTGAAGGCAGCTATGAACACGTTGTGCTGCAAACCTTCCGATACGCCGCACATTAACCGATCTTCATCGTATATACCTGGAACATATAAATTTACTAGAATTTTTCGCTACTGGAAAACAATTGAACAGCTAGTAGCTGTTAAACCCGCGTGACTCAAAAATTCCCATAGGTAGGTGTACGTCTACTAACTTTGAATTTAGAAGCATCTCAATTACTTAACTAGCCATCAAATTGTAAATGAGGTTTCAACAAGTTTAGTTTTAAAAAACGTGTAAACTATACATATTTTCTTTATTTTTTATAATTATTTATTGAAAAAATAAGCTTTTGTATGGAAAAGTACGAGCCTCATCACCTATCACATTTTATTTAATAATTTCTTTCAAGCTCTAAAACAATTACTAGGTCCCGCTTCGCGGTTTCACCTGCATAAATCCCGATTACAAGGAAATATCTGAATCAAAAGCAACCTATGTTACTTCTAGATAATCCGCACTACCATGATCGTTTGTCGTTGCTATGTCGTCCTTTTGTCGTTTAAATATTTTAAATAAAAAATACCCCGTCTACTTTAAAAACCACAGACAATTAAAAGAAAATGTTTTTCTTTTTTTTAAATTATTAAATAGAATATAATATGTATGTATTTATTAAGACAAGCACACGGCAACAAATACAAAACAGAACGAAACAAAAAAAAACAATATTACAATATTAGATACTCACAAACTAGGAAGCCATGTGCGAGCCCTAAATGGGCCGGCCTCAGCAAAAAGCTGCAGCCACTGCTGCAGCGGCTGCCGCTGCTGCTAAATGTGTTTTTAGTTTCTTTTAGTTAAACGACAACGCGACGACTTATAAGACATCATGGTAGGGCCCAATGTAGATTTCTATTGGTGAAATAATTATTGAAATACGCTATAATAAATACTAGCTTCATTAAAAAAAACTTTCCTCTTTATTAGGTACATTAGTAGGTATAGATAAAGTACTTTTTGGCCTTTTTCTGATAGTTTGTTTACATACTATAAGATCCACAATTGGGCACGCCATCGCAGGCCGCCGTGTCGTCTATACAGGCCCTAGCTCCAGCCACTTGGCATTCTATGGTGTTCTCGGGGCACTCTGTCTCACCAACCAACGCATGGGCGGTAGTCAAGAACATGGTCAAACTAGCAAAGTTCTGGAAACAAACTTATCGTAAAGGAATTGACTATACAGCACAATAATATATTTAAAAAAAAAACAATTTAAGAAGGTTTGAACTCGCGCATTTTCGTCTCCCAGCCGGTTGCATGCACTGTGCCATAGACCCCAATAATCCTACAAATATTATAAAGAGCCGAAAATTTGTATGAATGTGTGTATGTTTGTTACTGAATCACGTAAAAACCGCTGAACCGATCGAGATAAAACTTGGAATTTAGATAGAATTTATACCCTGGAATAACACATTTCTACTTTTTATCCCGATGATCCCGCGGGAACGGACTTGCGCGGGTAAAACCGTTGGACTTACTCGGGGAAAACCACGGGGCCCCGCGAGTCCAGTATAAATTTCAACATGCTAAGTTCACCCGTTCCTGAAAAAAAAATTGGTGCTGAATAACAGACAAACGGACAAGTAGTAAAATGATTTTATAGGGTTACTTTTTTACCTTTCGAGGCACGCCACCCTAAAACAGCTCTTTTTAGAGGTAAACGCAAAGTTCAGAATAGACGTCGAAACTAAATTATAAATCCTAAAAGTTAAACTCTAAAAAAACAGCTAATTTTAAATTTTAAGATAGTAAAATAATTATATTTTTGCTGGAACTGCCCCATTTCGACTAGTATTAAGAGTCATATAAAAAGTGTTCCTTCGCTGATTTTTTCCAAGAACTTACAGTAAAGTTGTTGATAGCTATAACAATCTTTGACGTGTTAAACATATGTACATGATGCATTTTCGTGCTGAGGTCGAAATCACAGATGTTGTAGAGCACAGGGCCCACGTATTGCCGTAGCAGTTGTAGCGATACACGACCGTAGAGCTAAAAGGTAAAAGTTTGTAAAAATAAACTTTTTAAATTCACACGATTTGTGACCATAGATACATTTATAATATAAAATAATATACGCGATTAAGACCCGGTAAAATGTGACTAAGTTTGTAAAAGCTTGCAGACTGCAGGTTACTATATAAGTATAAGACAAACTCGAGCAAAGTTTAAGTTCAAAGCCTGCTTCCCGCCCATGGAAACTTTTTAATTTTGCACTGGATGACTAACGCGGGTAAAACCGCACGCACCGCAAGAAATAATAATAAGGGATTAAGACTTAGTAAAATGTAACTAGGTATATACTATAGCCACACTAAAATCTTAAGATTAAAAACGTATCCAAGTGATCATGTACATTTGTATTGTACAAGCATCCTATGGAAACACAAAATTTGATTTTGATGAATTTGAACCAGATGATGGATTTCGACCATGGCGACCGCATTCTACTACTATTACGAATGTCGGTCATGTGCTTGCATGTGGCTGATAAAGACCATCTTCTTGATGAAGACCCGTGGGCACAATAGTCTAGACTACAGAAACTATTATTTCCTAGAAATATTTTTAAAGGAAAAATTCATCTTCAACCTACCGCTCGGCCACGCAAGTTCCCGGGAACTTGCGTGGCCGAGCGGTATAGGCACTGGAATATTGATCCAGGGACGCGAGTTCAAATCTCGCCGCAAGTGAATTTTTGAAGATGAATTTTTCCTTTAAAAATATTTCTAGTAAATATGCCTTGAGCAATAAAAACAAATTTACGAAATATTAACTATTATTTCTTTAGATTTACATCGTCGTCCTGAAGTTCGATCAAACGCGAGAACTCTTGCTTTTCTGCTATTCCAAAGCTTTTCTTTGCAGTTGTTGAAATACGACTTTGTGTTGTGATGTTGCGTGGATTTGCATTCTCACCATTCCCTATTTCGATGGCATAGATTTCTTTTTTCCTTCTCCTTAATCTATAAACAATCAAAAGATCATTTTAGAACATCAAAACTAAAGGACCATTGACACGTTTGCCGATTAGTTATAGCCATTATGTGGTGCCAGTAAAAAAACATCGTACTATTAAAGTGACATTTCTATTAGAGGCTTTACAGTCTGTTAGATTTGAATCCATTTTGTATTCTATAATTGACTTTAGGAGAATGGCTCGGCCGTCGCCAACGTGGGTATGGTTCATGGTGGTATTTTCCTAGGCCATAACATAGGTAACAAACATACATATGTACTACTTAACAACATTACTAAGTACCACCTTGTATAAAACTAACCCCAAACTTTTGTGAGCTATTCTATTATTAGTTACAACATTGTGTTTTTTTATAACTTCCTTTGTTATATTTAATAGAACTGCCATGTCTTGAGCTGATTGCACTACGTTTTCCCATGATTTGTGATCTACTAATAGTTTGTCTGAGTTTTGAGATCTTAAACCAAATAAATAGAAGCATTAGAGACATACCTTGTTTCTAGAGGCAGAATCAATTTAAATAACTTCCCTTCTACTGAGAGGAAAGGAGATACGGTCGATAAGAAACTACAACGTAAAAATATATCTAAGTCGTTGATAACTGACTACGATACGTCGAAACACAAATTAACTGCATGCATTGTGCCTATCAAACTGATTTAACATCGAGTTAGACAATACAGTACCATTAGTGTGAGTTTTTTCGTAAAAAAAGCGAACGTCATGGTTTAGTTAACGCGTATTTTGTATGGAAACTGGTAACTTCGATATCGCCCGCTAGGGGCGGTTTTTGAGTTTCCATACAAAATACGCGTTAACTCAACCATAACGTTCGCGTTTTTTTTTTTACGAAAAAATTCACACTAATGGATCAGGTGTTGTTTTAAAAGATATGTTATTGGTAGTAACTATTTGGTTCTTACCGAATTATTCAAAAACTTACGTAATAGACTTGTAGTAAGTTCCTTTAGATACTGAAATAACAAGAAAAGTCAGTCATCACCACCACTGTGAATATAGAACTCGAAGCCTGGCACATGTTACAAAAAAGAACTTTTAAAGTCGTGCTTTTGTTAAATACAATCTGTTATCAAAGCAATTGTAAGACTTGTCTTAAGCTAATGATTCTCCGCCAATTAAACTAAGTTTAGCTAAGCTAAGCTAAGTTGAGTTAGTTTGCTAGCTTTTGAAACAAGGTAGCAAACAAACTCAACTTGTGTGAAAACACAAACACGGTACTTGTGTGAAAACACAAACACGGTACTTGTGTGAAAACACAAACACGGTACTTGTGTGAAAACACAAACACGGTACTTGTGTGAAAACACAAACACGGTACTTGTGTGAAAACACAAACACGGTACTTGTGTGAAAACACAAACACTTGTGTGAAAAACTGGTTTGACTACGCGGAGCTAAGCTGATCTAACTTAGTTTAGTCGGCGAACGTTGGACGTTCGCCTTCGAACCGATCACAAACTACGTTAGTTAAGCTCACTTGTTTTAACAAAATATGGTGAACTAAGCTAAAGTAACTTAGTTTTTATGGTAACGTCTTTCGATATCTTTCTTCCTTTACTAGTTGCGTTATGTAAATCAGGCTATTTAATAACGAAACTGGTGGGAATATTATAGAGTAAATTTCACAAAAGCAGTCTCGCTGCACTTACTAGAAGCAGTTTTATCAAATAAATAAATAAAATAAATATTGCACGTCATTGTACACATCGCAATCTAGCCCCAAAATAAGCACTAGGTTAAAAAAAGTAACGCTGTGTAAATTTAGTAATTTGCATTTTCTTTGTAAACATGACCATAAATTGCTTGCTACTAGTTTCGTCATGTAAATCCCGCTTTAAATATAATATAAATAAGTAACGCTTATGATGATACACACTTCTTAAACTCACACAATTTCTGTTAATTTACTATATTTATAAAAACTCGGGTCTCGATCGCGGGAAGACACGCCATCACGGCCGGTGTAAAACGTCGGGGTACTTATAAATTTATATTTAAATTTATAAAAAGTGCATAAACGCGAACGAACCCCGAGTTTTTATAAAAATAGCTTATAATATGATGATGTCGTAAGTCCCTTAAGATAATAATTTTCATATATTTTACTCGGAACATTGTCGATACCGAGTTCCTTCAACGGAGAGTGAATAACAGATGTTGAAGTTCGTGTTGTTAACTTGACTAATGTACTTGTAACTTTATTTATTTTTTCCTTTTTTGTAGAGTAGTCTTTTAACGTCTTAGTAGTAGTAAGAGTTCTTTTTAATTTTGTTGTAGGGAAATTGGTTTTCTTCCTGAAATTAAACAAACTTAAGTTGTGTACTACTCTGCGCCGCGGTTTCACCCGCATAAGTCCCGATCCCGCAGGATTATCGGGATGAAAAGTATCTTAGGATACTCTCCATCACTTAAACTATCTCTATGCAAATTTTCATCCAAATCGGTCCAAAAAATATGAATAGGTAGCCTCCAAACACCTGCAGCCCTAGACAACATTCTTATCGATTAACGAAATCGCCAATCGACACATTTTTTTGTACGAAATTGACATAAGTTCTCCAAAAGTCATGTGACTTTTTCGATTCTTATCGAATAGCGATTTCGTTATTCGATAAGAATGTTGTCTAGGGCCTGCTGGACCGATTTCAAAAATGCTTACGTCAATATATAGAAAGCTACATTATCGAGCAGTAATATAGGCTAATTTTGATTCCGATATTCCCACGTTAACGGGACGTTACGGGACGTACGTAGGTGAAAACGGGAGACAGAGCTAGATGATTTTCAAAAATAAATTGTACGCACACTGTTGTAGAAGCCCTTGACTTAGACGAATCGTACTGTAATAGGTCCGACACCCGATAAACTGAAATAAATAATACGATTACAAAGAAGGTACAGTGCTTACTGCTTATCAAATCTAAATTATTATAAATCATATGCTTAACACTTTAATAAAATTTTGAATCAAATAAGACTTAGAAGAGTAATATTATTGATTTCTATGTTGTTATTATAAATAAAATATATGCAAACAAAAGAGTTCTACGAGTTTGCTCTTGGTAAGTCTATGTATAAGTTGGTAGACGGCATGCGATTAATAAGGGATGATTTATATTAGAACGTCACCCGGCCGAGCTTTGTTATCCATTGCTCGGCGAGCAGTCGATCGGTCTGTTACAACCGAGTGGCGGCCGAGCAAGCAGACAACGAAGCTCGGACCCGGCACGGCCAGGAAATGGTCTAATATAAATTTGTCGGGCATTCATAAGTTTTACACTATTCGATACCGGGTACCTATTTTATTTCTGTTGTCGACTATTGTTCTCCACGTTGGGTGGTAGTAATAATAATAATAATAATTGGCCTTTTCAATCCAATCTTTTCTAATTTTAGATGATATATACAGCGCAAGCAACTTTTAATCCATGCTATTTTATGGCGCTGTAGTGCCCGGGACTTGTTAGGTGGAGTAGGCTTGCCCACCTATACCACCCTCCCAGCCTAGTCAGCCATACCCAGAGGAAAGAACTGGTCAATACGTCTGGGGCTAACTAATCCGTGGTAGTAACACGGGAGAAAAACTAACTCCGTGGTAAAATCTATACTTCTTCAAGCATGAAAGATATGTATATTTGTTTTTGTATTCTCATCCATGTATTTTATAGCTGTTGGATTTCTAAATAAATAAATAAATGGCCTCACCTGTGATGTCTCTAGAGCCAGCGGTTGTAGCTGTGATTTGATATAATCTTCAGTGTGGATGGTACTATATTATGTAGGTATTTATGTCTTGATTAATAATATAAAGAGGAAAGATTTATTTCTCGGTTCTGGACCGATTTCAGAAAATCTTTCACCAATAGAAAGCTACATTATCGAGGAGTAACATAGACTACTCTTGATCCCGATATTCCCACTGGATCGGGACTTACACGGGTGAAACCGCGGGACGCAACTAGTGTGATATCTATAGACAATTTACCCACTACTAAAGTTGTGATTCATGTCCGATATATCCTCTAAGATCTTATGCTTCATAACTGACAGTTTTTTATCTACACCTTTCTGAAGAGAATCCGTTATGTTCATTTGGTCTATTAATTCTTCTATAGTTTTCCATGTATACACTCTTGAAGCGTTTTGTGAAGGTTTCGATGTTCTCCACGTTGGAAATACGTAGTTTGTATATTTGCGTGATGTAAAACGATGAGTTTGTAGTTTACTGAAAGTTATGCGTAGGTATGTTAGCAGTTTAATTATATGGCTCGGAGTCGGCACTACGGAAAAAAATAAGTGGATCAAAACCAAATATATACCATATACTCGTATATGTAGGTACTAGGTGGTAGGTACCTTAATATTTATTTTTATTTACCTTTCCCCGTGACCGGTGCACCTATTCTAGAACTAAAATCGAACGTTGCGATTAGTTAAACAAGCTAAAATTGACTACGCCTCAGGTCTGTTCAATTATTTACGAACTTTATGTGGATGCCGTTGTGTCAAATGTTCATTCACTGAGTTAACACAGCATCGGGTAATGTAAGATGTTAGTTCTATACTTACAATATAAGTTAACTATATCTAATGTAGGGACGAGCAATATAAATTATTTATTGTTTTCTTAATTATGTTTAGTACTTATGTAAAAGTTTTAATAAAAAAATATTTATTATTTTTATTTAATGTGTTTTTCTCACCCTTTAGTACTGTATTTCCTAAAATATTGATGCCTACGTTTGGTCGTAGTTTTCGGAAGCAATTTTCTATATTTCAGCCCTGTTACGTATTTGAGATTTGGTGTTGTTAATCTGTAAAAAAATTAGAGATGCGCCGGGTAACCGAATACCGAATATTACTCGATTTAATATTTGCCGAGTCGAGTACTCGACCGAATTACTCGGCTCCTTACAAATCCTGACCGCGAAAACAAATTGTGACATGCTGCTTGCAAGCGTCCCGCGGGCCCTTCCGTGAGGGCTACCGTGACTTCGTGAACGCGCAGAAAGCCTTGTAATCCTACATTAAAACTTGCTTTTGTTAAATTAAATATCAATAGTCAAAACTTTGTTTTAAATTGATAGAGATATTTCATTTTCCTACAATTTCTAGTGATATTTTTTTTGATACTTTTTAATAACATCCTTAATTTTATTTTATGTTGTTTCTTATTCTAAGGTTTTATTTCAACCGAATACTCGTCCTATGAACTGAGTACAAAACGAGTACTCGGCGCATCTCTAAAAAAATATATATTTAACTGACTTCAAAGAAAGGAGGGTTATGGCTAAGTTTTAAATTTTGTATTTATGTTATACTAGCTGCGCCCCGCGGTTTCACCCGCGTTACTCCCGTTCCCGTGGGAATATCGGGATAAAAAGTAGCCTATGTGTTAATCCAGGTCCCCAGCTACCTATATTCCAAGTTTCATCGCAATCGGTTCAGTAGTTTTTGTTGTGAAAGAGTTACAACCTCACATACATACATACATACATACTTACATACAAACTTTCGCGTTTATAACTATTAGTAAGATCAATTGATCTATGTAAATAATAGGTACCTAAAGTAGTTTATTATCTTAGTCTTGGAGTAACGTCGGATACCTACAGAAAAGGAAAAGGGTAAAATAAACAGCCAAGGGCTTATACGCTCTATATAACCTGTGATCCGGCGTGTACTTCTCAACGATATCTAAATCGAAACGAGGTTCGACGTTATCTCCTCCCTCCTTTCGCAAGCTTGGGTAGTTTTTTACGGAAAACTGGACAATTGGGACCATTCTTGTCGAATAACTTACGCCTAGTCTGCGAGAAGAAAACTATACAGTAAGTACCTACGTACCTATCTAAATGATCCAATCTCTATGTAGGTATGTAGTTATGAAATCTCAGAATTGCATCTAGAATTGTTTCTAGTGTGTCGTTCATAAAATATAAGAAATGTGTGAAATCATTTAAAGAAGAGTACTTATTATTATTTCTTATCGGTTGTGAACCGATTATGGCCATTAGGAAATTAGCCAGTGTCATGTATTTTAATATATTATGCAAGTTATTTGCATCGAAACAGTCAAGTCGTCATAGTTAAAGTCAAGTCTAGGGAATCATTTGTAAACACGGCGGCCATTTACAAACAATCTTCACGGAGCCTTGGAGACAACATTATGTCAATGTTTTGCACCGATTTTCACTTTCATTCCACTTGTACACCTTCACGAAACTAAATTGATTAATACGCCCCCGAAATTAAACAATTTGCACGCATATGAACTAGGTTTCACAAAAATGAAAATTTAGCACCACATCTCCTCAACGAGTTCCCGCCAAGACTCAGAAGAGTACATAAACCTACTAGAAGTTGTGTAAGTATAAAAGTGAAAAGATAGATCTTCCATCTTCTTCTATCTTCTATACTTATAATAAAGGAAGAGAGGACAAAAAAGTCTGTACGTTAACGTACGTTAAGTCAAGTAAATTAAAAAAAAAGTCGACTGGGGTAGTACTTAGAAAAAGTAGTAGAACAAAATTACTTTTATAATTTAAAAAAATCGTGTTTGTTCCTTTACACAATTAAACACTACTAATCCGATTGAAATCTGGTTTTAATTATTGGATATATCTATTTTCGAGGAACCTCGTGGTATACTTTACATCGAAATCCAATTAGTATAACCCCAGTAATCTCCTCTCCTGAACAATTTGGTTCTTGTCGCTTAGCGCCTATTACCTTTTGAGCGTCGTAATAAATATTGCAGGACGTTGTACAGAGTGCCATCTAGGTAGCATTCAAACTAAGCAGCTAGCCTTGTACTTTGTATAGTTAATAGACAACGGATTACTTATACATTACCTACTACCTACGTACTACCTATCTTTTTTTGTAAAAACATACCTACAAATGATTCTAGACACACTAGTAACCATAATAAATGTTTTTTCAATATGAAGGGTCAGCATAAACACTTGTCCTTAGCGGGAGTCGAAGCTGCAACCATTTACGTTGCAGTCGGAAACCCCGCAATCTGTAGTGGCCGTTACATACTCACTCAGGCGTAACATCATATTTTAAGTCAAACATCGCATCCTCATCTTCTTCGATTTCAGTGTCGTTAAAGGCTGTTAATTTCGCTGAGACATTTACAAGCGGCAGGTCAACACTAATAAAATCGTCGTCTTCTGAGTCTTCGACTAGAACAGGTGCTGTTGTGGTCGTTGTCGTATCCGTTATTGTCATGGGCTCGCTGTAGGTAGGTATATTAATTCTTTATGGTAACACCAAAATCATCATCATCATCAGCCTGTTGCAGTCCACTGCTGGACATAGGTAGGCCTCTCCAATTGCACGCCACCTAGATCTATTTTCGGCTTCTCGCATCCAGTTTGTGCTGGCCGTCTTGCGCAAATCGTCGCTCCAACGTGCCTGAGGACGTCCTACTAATATAACATTACAATAAAATAGAAAAACAAAACAATTTAAGTCTCAGGAATTCCAATACTATTCATTTGAGAGCGGTGTTTCGAGCGGTTCATTCCGAGGGTCGTGGTTTCAAATCCCGGCCGCGTACCAATGTCTTTTTCTTAAGGAAAAATCATGTGCGCTATTAACATCGGTCTTACGATGAAGGAAAACATCGTGAGAAAACCCACGGCTTCAAATCACGCACAAAGACCCAATAGTAGGGCTAATTGCGGAAACACAGTTAAAAACTTTAACTTTTAACAATTCATTTGCCGAAAATAGATCCACTGCAACAGGCTGATGATGATGATAAATAAATAAAAACTAAAAAAAAATGTTTTATTGCAGCAAAACAAACTACATACTAACAATTAACAATCAACGTAAAGTAACTTAAAGGAAATTTCGTTAGAAACTAGTAGTGTTTGCTGGATGAGGGTACTTTTTAATAGTGTTGACGATGGCAACCACCCTAGATTAAATCTGTGCCGTGGATGCCATAAATTGATTAACTAGTAGGATTGTACCGAACTTTGATTATTACTAATAAGTACAGGATTTAGCTACTAAATGAAAACAAAAACTTAGGTGAAAAATTTCACAGTTATGACAACATAATTAATGATGATTCATTTGCCTGAAACTACCTACTAATTATAAGTAAAATAGTAACATAGGTATATTAGATACTAACGGTGGATCTGTTTCCTTCAGACGGTGTGGTGGAGTTTTCAGTGTGTATATTTTAGGTTTATTGGGTTGCTTTTTGAAAA
Source organism: Idaea dimidiata (assembly GCA_949358125.1). Taxonomy (NCBI): domain Eukaryota; kingdom Metazoa; phylum Arthropoda; class Insecta; order Lepidoptera; family Geometridae; genus Idaea; species Idaea dimidiata. The sequence continues at coordinate 8,609,932 of OX442338.1, forward strand.
CATTTTGTCCTAATTGGCCCCAGTAACCGCCGAACGTTTCTCCCATCTCATAGACAATTACCTCAGGAAAGCCAGCCCCACAACGTGCCTTCATATCTACTTTATATCTAACTAAACTCGTTACCAATATTAGGCTGTTGCCTGATTCTGTCCTATAACAAAAAAAAACACAGATCGCCTTGAGTATTTTTTAACTAAGGTGTCTGAACAATAGTATTTATTGCATAGCTACAATTTTCTAAAAAAAAAAAAAATATTTTTGAAAAATTCAATGTTTTGCTAAAGCTTTTGAAATATTAGTAATTTATTGCAAAATTATACCAATATGTGCTGAACCGTTTTCTAGAAAAAAGCTAACGTGATTATTGACACATTTTAGTTACCAAAAGTATAGGTACGTACACACGTGTGTTGTAGTTGTAATTTAATAATTGCTTTCCTTTACACTTACGCAAGATATAATTGTCTACTAACTTAGAACTTGACAAGTGTAGCTTTAGTCTCTTTATAATTACCCTTACGAATACATCGATCGTATATTACGAGGTGATTTAATACTAGAGTGTATCAAAATATTTTATAACAATTACATTAATCAATCACTTATAAAGTTTTCTGACTAGAGGCAATTCCACTAGGTGCTCTATAAATCGGTATTTAGTTCTTTAGGTTCTAATGTTAGAAGTCCAAAAAATAATAATTTGGCCTCTGGGATGATCTATATCACTTATCTTTCCGAGGATTTTCTTTCACCAAAATTTTGGGACCAACTACAGGCTAACACCTTTATAATAGAGAAATCATTACGGTTGGACCACAAGCGGCGGAGATATGTGGTAACATTCACCCAAATACATACTTCCAAATGAATTACCTCTTCCTTTTGGAAGTACCTAGCTAAACTAGCTGCGTCCCCGCAAAAGTAAGTGTTAAATATTGCAGGTCTCCAACTATCTATATTCCAAGTTTCATCGCAATCAGTTCAGGGTTTTTTACGTGATTGAGTTACAAACATACTCACAAGCTTTCAGCTTTATAATATAAATTGAGTAGATTTGTAAAATGACGGTAAACTCTTGCGCCTGCGAATTTTTAATATATTATACTGCTACAAACCTGACGCTTACAGAACAGCTGAAAGGCAGTTCCATTGGCGAGAAATGCATTATATATGCTGGCGCTTTTGAATTCTTAGATATGAATACCGAAGGCAATACTCTACGCTTGCAGTACTCCGACATGTCCTTCTGATAGAATAACTTCTTTTCCGCACTTACGAGTAACTTATACGTTTTTGTTATTAACAACAACACGAATAAAATATTTTGAAAATTCATTTTGTTTTCTTGTGTACCTAAAAACTATGTGGCTATGATTGTTCTTATAATTTAATGATATGATAATGTTGATGCATTGTTTTAGGGATATTTTGGATTTTTTTATTATAGACTACCTGCTCGCGTGGATTAACCCGCATAAGTAGGTAACCGTGTTATAGCAAAATATACCCTATACTTATATACCTATAAAAATAGTTATACCCATTGTTAGAAGAATTGCAACTTCCAGACAAACCGTCACAGGTTTAGGAGAGTGAAGATCAATGTACCAAAATGTAAGTAATATTTGTAACAAATAAATAACAAAATTAGTACCGATACCGGCTAGCATATGTTTTATTCCAGACCGCCAGCTATCTGCATAGCATACCAAGTTTCATCGGAATCGGTTCAGTAGTTTTTGATTCACAAACAAACAAACATCTATACTTTCGCATTTATAGTACCTATTAGTAGAAAAGTAGGATAAACTGTCTGTTCAACTGCATATAGAGTGTTGTGTGTGCCTAAACTTATGGGAGCTTAGGGTGAATATACGTCGCGTCGCCGCTCGTCATAACGATAGGGGTCGCGTGACCCGCAGCTCGACTCGATTCCTTGTTACTAAGTTTTTTTTTTTCAAAACAGTAGGTAGGTACGCAGTTTCGAACTTTTGTTTGAGTGTTCTTCAATTTTTAATACTTATTATAAGTAAATATTTAAATACCAACAAACATAGGTACCTACTAATAATTTTGATCTGACTCATCCAAAAAGATTCGTGTATACACAGGTCGCCGGAAAATAACAAGCAAATTTCGACACCCGAATGTAAAAACATTGTAACTCAGGTTACAATGAAATTAAACTATACATGTAGCGGAATCAGAAAAGAATGCTCTTTATTTCTGTCTAAGAACCGTATTTCTACGACTATTAGGTTTAATTTTAGGCAACAGTAAAATGCATTGTAACTCGAAAAAAATCAATAGTTCACATATAATATCATCGCAAATTAGAATACAATTATGGCAAAATTTGGCACAGAGCCCATTTTAGGTCATAAACAGCGTAAATATCATTGTAACTAGAGTTACAAAGTTTTTAAATTGAAAAAGAAACCGCAAAAAGCAGAAATATATAATTGTAATTGTTTTTACAATGTTCTTATAGCTGAATATTTGAAACTGATTATTTTTTTATTTATTTAATAACGTTGTAAAATAAAATACAGTCAATCTGGCTATCTTTGGCCGACTCTCGCTAAAAAAGTTAAACGAATCATTAATGTAATCTACGCTATACACAAATAAATGCCAACTATCGTGGGTTCGGGAGGTTTTTTTAAGTAAAAATAATAATAACTTGTCTTTTTCAAGAAAATAGTCGCAAAAAATCGATTAAACCTCCGGGTCAAAGTTACCATATGAGTTGGTCTTAGATTGGCCCAAGTCCCACTTGCCTGCTGTTTTTACTTATTTTATGGATTTTAAAGCGCGGGGCTTACATTGGCCTACGTATTTACCTTTAAAATACAACTGAGAACCATAGACATAGTTGGATACTCCTGGTTTTAAATTTTTGGGTATGGGGAAATAAAATGTTACCATTAGAGAATCAACACAACTTTTATTAAATCTAATAATTTTGGTGAAATATTAGGAACTTTTGTTTAAAGCTTGTTTACTGACTCGACATAAAGCTAAAATATTAAAAAAACATTTGCATAATGCACATTTTAACATGAGATCAAACTTCGCAATATTAATCACCCCATTCCATAGCCAGGAAGTCATCTTCTATTGTAAAATGGCCCTTTTCACTTTTGATATGAGAGTCATTTAACACTCTTATGATATCTGTATCGTTCACTGAAGAAATTTCTGGACGCCTAGGCCAAATCCAGCCTTCTTCAAACTTTTGCATTACAGAAACTTTGTAGTTTGGATGTTTAACTTGAACTATTCGTCCAGGAAAAAGTGTTCATTCGTGGTTAATAATACAAAAGCGATCTACAGTCTTTAACGTATGGTTAACCGTCTCAAGTTCCAGTATACCTTCATGTACTTCATATGTCTCTATGGTGGTATACGTTTCTTCAAAAGCTTCGTCTAGTTCAATTTCTTTTTCTTGTGTTATTTCTGATTCCTGTGGCTTTTCTTTACACTCATCAAATGCTTTTCCTGTGTCCAGAGATAATAAATTAGCAACGTTTTGACAATTCTCGACATCATCGTTATCTACTTCATACCTTCTTCCTGATGGTTGTGGATCATCTATTTGATAGGTAGTTTTCTTCTTTTTTGCTTGACCTTTTTTAGAGCCTACAGGACGCCCCCTTTTCTTAGAAGTTTTAGATTTATTCGTAGTTTCTTCTCGTTGCTTAATGTACTTTTGAATTTCTTCTACCGACACACTTTTCCCGGCTACAACAGGTATTTGGAACTTTTGAGTTTGTTTAACTCCCAGGTCATTGTTTCGTACGTCATCTATATATCTTTTGAAACTCTCTCCAACGCTCTCTCTTATTTCTTCTATTGGCTTTCCATAGTCGGGAAGTTTATTTAATGGTACATTGACATCACAAGGGTGTAATCCAGTTGCCTTAAATCCTGCAATTAAGTTTGATCCCGCAGTATCAGCACCCAAATCTAGAGTTTGTTTTAATAAGGCAGCAAAGACATTCTTTGGCAGCATGGTTGCGATTTTTCCACGTTTAGTGTCTCTCCATGCGCTTAAAACAGATCTCCATTTGTTTTTTAAAGAACTAAAATAGGCAACGTCTAGAGACTGCAGTAAATGCGTGGAATTAGGTGTCAAACATATAAATTTTATGTTATTCTCCTCACACAGCTGCAAAGTCTTAACAGAAACATGCGAGCTTAGGTTGTCTCCAATGCTTGCCTTTTTTCCTGGTTTGTTTTTAAGCAATGGTAAAACTAAGGACTGGAACCACTCGTCAAATGTCTCGGCATCGATCCAGCCACTTTTCGTTACAGCCATTCTAGTTCCAGTTGGTGCACCATCGAGCCAGTTTGTCCATTTTTGTTTGGCCTTGTAAATTATGAATGGTGGTAGAAGCTCGCCTACGGCATTTCCACAGAACATCACGGTAAAGCAGGATTTTGTGGCGTTTTTGATAATCTCTGGACTTATGCAACTACGTCTAAATAGAAGCTTCATTTTCTTTGGATTATCGTGAAAACACGTTTCGCCAAAGTTGTACAAATTCTCGGGAGGTACATCCATTAATTCGGTTTTAAGGTGATCAAAAAATGTTTCTATCATCTCTTTATTTATTTGGGCTCTCTTTCTACTAATATTGTGCGCTATTCGCTGTTTAATTTCTGGATGTCGCTTTAAAAAGTTCTTCCCCCATTTCCAGCCTGCCATATTATTTTTGAATGTTTTTATGGTTTTCCCTTCATCGTCTAAATATCTTTTTATTATAAAACGTACGTCATGCATTCCTATCGGGATTCCCAGATCAGCCAAAGCTATAATATGACTGAGAAAAATGTTTTCTTCTGAGTCCGAGAGTGCAATTGGTTTTCCAACAGGTTTCGTATGCTGTCCCTTCAATTTATATTTTAGGGTACTGCGTGGCATTTTATAGAATTTTGCAGCATCCCTTTGAGACATTTTGCAGTTTTTTATTTTATCCTCTAGTTTTTTCTCAGAATAGTTACTTTTGGTGCCATATTTCCTAACTCCTACCGCAGTAGTTTTCTTTCGACCCATGTTACCACTATACTTATACAGTACATGATAGCCTATGACAAAAAAAAACATTATTTTTACCGAAACATACATTTTGCAAACACTTACTAACTTCTTACTTAAAGATCTCAATTAGTTTAAACCAAGTTAGTTTATTTTGTAAGACTGTTAATAATTAATAATGATAAAAGTTAATATTGCTGACAAAAAATATTTTCATTACCATTTTTTCTAAAGTTTATAATTATCTTTACGCATAATATAATTTATTCTAAAAAAAGAAGTCTCATGTCAAAGATGTTATATTTTAAAACTAATTTTATATTTCAGTTACTGTTTTATTAAATGTAGAGATTGTTACCTAGATCTAGATACTCTAAAGTTGTTTCTGAAATGTTTGTCACTGATTTCATTATTAAAATAATTATGATTACAAATACAAGCTAGTTTTTATTTATGTCGGTATTGATTTGATTTATGTTTATGTAAATAAAATAAAATTGAAGCCCATTAAAAAAAAAACATCCTATATTATTGTTACAATCGATGCTGTTGTTGATAACGATTAAATTCTGGAAATCGTGCGGCAACACAAAGGGAAATCAAGAGGTCACTTTTGTAATTTTCTGTATTTTTTCTTTTCCATACCATGTTTTACACACTTAGCTAGCAATTTTAATACCTTAGATTTTTATTGTAACACAGTTTACAATTATGTTCACATTAAGAATATTTTAGTTCCAGCAAACATTTTCATTGTAACCAAAGTTAAGATGTTTTTAAGTTTAAATAAATCTGAAATAATTTCTACAAAACATTGTAACTTTGAATACAATGTTTTTTAATTAATGTTTTTTAAAAAACTAGGTAAATCGTAACTTTAAAATGGCACTTCCGCAAGTTTTAGCTCAATGAGACCCAAACCATTCGAAAGAGCTTTGAAAAATAAGTACAAAGCAGCTTTCATTGATAAAAATATGTAAAAAATTGAGGGAAAAAACTTGAATTGAAGATTATAAAATGTTTAAAATGGCTCTCCTGAAAACCATACCAAATTGAGTTACAATGTTTTTACATTTGGGTGTCGATTTATAAATTTCCTAGGAAATAATTTCTTCTATGGATTTCGCGATTTTGTATAATAAAAGCTTTATTTACCGGGTTTAATCGCGCTTTATTCATTTTTCAAAGTTGACTGAGATGTAATTCGTCTAAACCAAAATGTTCCAGTGTACGCAGACTTTAGACTATTATGAGTTATTGTAATCATTTTGAATTTATATTATAACTAGCTGCGTCCCGCGGTTTCACCCGCGTAAGTCCCGTTAAATATCGGGATAAAAAGTAGCCTATGTGTTATCCTAGCCTATCCAGGTCCCCAGCTACCTATATTCCAAGTTTCATCGCAATCGGTTCAGTAGTTTTTGCGTGAAAGAGTAACAACCTCACATACATACAGACTTTCGCGTTTATAATATTAGTAAGATTATTATTATCCCTAGCTAGCTCGAAAAACTACCATGGCTTCGGAACGCGCCCTCACATGAGAAAAAGCCACGAAGAAACTCATGGGCAGCTCATGGGGATTCTTATAATGCTCGAAAATTTAAAAAAAATTACATCAATCCAAGAATTAACAAATCTAAATAACAAAAATACTAAGTCCTACAAAAATGGCTATAACGGTATCTTGTGGTCTAGCAGCTGTTGTCGGCTAGTGGGCCTGGGACTTAATCAAATGAAGTACAGGGTCGCAGCAGGTGGCACTTTCCAGCCATCATCCCTATTGAAATTATTAGGGAGTTCCTGAATTTCAAAAGCCTCCCGAAACATCCTGGGTACATACCGCTTCTTAGTAGCCAGTACCCGTGCTTTATCGAAGCGAACGAAATGGTTAGACTTGTCCAGGCAGCGTGTGTTCACAAACTGCAGACTTCTGATACCGCCTCCTCCAGGGGTATCTTACACTTGACTGGTCTTAACAATTGTTGGATCTTTCTGTGCGGCTTATAGTAAGTAGTATATTCTAGTCTAGAGTCATAGTTGTAAGAAAATAAACAAACTAGCTTGATCCATAAAATCCTACGGTTATTGTTATTTTCCGGTGACAATATTTTATGTTTAGTATAGTACATTTTGATTTTTATATAACACGGTTCAGTAATTGATAGTAGTTCTGCCACCTTTTTTGAGGTGGATACCTACCACCTCAAAAGCTTTAATGAAAATGAAAAGTTAAAAAACAAATATTTGTCATGTACCTAGATAATGTTATGTGTATCGGTCTCAGCTGCATTCTCTACCTATCTAGGTACATCATGAAATTAGATAATCATGACCAAAGTCGTGTTGAACCACCTAGGTAAGTCCATCCAACCAAGGCCTCCATGCAAGGCCTAGACTACACAGTGGTAGTATAACACTGATAAGAGCAGTCGTTACATCACCCGATGCAGGCTCCCTTTTATGTAACATCGAAAGCAATTCGAATTCTCACCAATATTTATTTTAATGTATGTTTCTACCCGCGCGCTTACAGAGTTTCTACCCGCGCGCTTACAGAGTCGATACGCTCTCGTGAATTTAATTCGCAAATCAGTGGAAAAATTGTGTTTTTCGTACTTGTGACATTCTAAAAGTGTAGATCAGTTGCCCTATTATGTAACTTTTACTGTAAGCGCTTTCAATCTGAAAGCGCTTTCAATCTGAAACATTGCTTGCATAAATTTTGCGATTTTGTAAGTAATGTTATAACCTTGCAGCGCCCTTGCTATCGACATTTACTACAACCCAAACACAACACTAGCCGCAGATAACCCGACTTAATTAAAGAGTCAATTTTGCGGTGCAGCGTCATATATTATGGAGCATATTTAATTTAACAGTGTTTTACATCTGTTTCAAATGTCATTTTCGTTTGACGTTGGCAATTTAGAAATGGGCAAATATCGGTCTAAAAAAAGAAGATCATCTTTTGTTTGAAAACAATGTAATAATAAATGGTTATTTTTACTTAATTTTGAAGCTAAAAGAGTAAAAGTAAGTGCGAATTGTGAACATTTGAGCGTTTTACTAACGTATAGATGATTATTATTCACGTCAAGCTAATTATTAACTTGTTTTTCAGCAAATTGTCTATACGACTAATAAACGAACGAAGACTGGTTTATGCTCTACATTTTTGTTAAAAGACAGTGATATTTCCCTCAATACACAGTCCAAGAGCTCTAGGTCTGCTACGAGCTCATCGCATAGAAGTAGAACCTCGAAAACACCCGAAAACGCTTCCGAAAATCTAAAATGTAAGTTTACCGCACACTTGATATTTTGAAGTTTTAGTCGATATAGTAAAGCAAAACTTCGTTGTAACCCAAGATAGGTGGGATATTTTTGACTAGACAACTTTATTCTCTAGTTTTACATCTCATCTATGACTTCATTGCACAAACTAATTTTAAGAATCCATAAGTTAGGTTATAATAAAAATCTATTATTGCCCTTATACTTACTTGCCTGTAATTGGATGGCCCCATGCATGGTCATCGTAATGGTATAATTTTAAGACCTGCCTGCCAGCGAAATAACTCTGTCTGTCGCAATATGCAATAGCATATTCACACCAAAACTGATTTTGATAAAATTTCATATTGAAATAGTTAGGCAAACGCGAGTGAAACTGTGGGGCGCAGCTAGTGCCTTTTATTTTATGTTTACTATTTTACAAACTAATTGTATTTTTTAGATCACGATGTAAACTTGCTGTGCTGGACCTTGTCCTGGAGGAGTAGAACGCATCATGATGTGAAGGAGTGATCGGTGTGAGATGTTACCGGATTGGGAGCAACCAACATTGAAATCCTGGAGTGATTGCAGCAGCTTGTTGTATAGCAGAATACAGAAAAGCTACTCAAAATTCAATGGTTATTACGGAAAGTAAATATAAAATAAAATTGAGTTTAAAAACTGCTATTTTATTTATGTAGCCCTAGAAAAATTTAATGGTTATTACAAAAAGCAAATATAAAATAAAATTGAGTTTAAAAACTGCTATTTTATTTATGTAGCCCTAGAATTTATATAATAGTAGCTATCTTCATTTATATAACTGTCTCACAGTAATGATTAAATCTCAATTATTAAAATATGTAGTACTTAGTTGTTTTTTTAAATCCAAAATATCAGAGAGATAATAGGTAATTACATATTTATTTATACTTACCTTTTTCAAGTGTAGACACCCTACCTCTCGCCTTTCTTAGCTTCCTTTCCATTCAAAGGTTGCCTGGAAGAGATTGCTTTCAGAGGCCGCCCATTGTGCCTCCTAAATTAAAGCTGTATTTGTTTCTATCTGTGTATATTGTAATTTTATATGGAGTGTACAATAAAGAATTTATTCATTTAGGCAGGTAGTGGTAAATTTAATATTGAAACAATATTCTAATGTAAGGAAAGTATATTGTATATTTTCAATAATGCTTGTTAGGGAATCTCTGCACAGGATGTTCCTGACATCTCAGTAGTGTCTTCATTATGTCACTGTAAAATAAAAATAAATGTATGTTAAGACAAGATAACAGACCATGTAAAAACTTTTAAAATTGCAGACCTCACATTTTTTTAATTCGCAACTGAATAATCACCGACTAAATCCATTAATATAGTTAAACTTAAGAGATGGTCTGCTAAAGTAGGTAACTTTTGTATGCACTGTTGGCACTTACTGTAACTTTTTTATGAATGACAATAAAAATGTGTCCTATGAATGCACTTAATTCTTCCAGACATTCCAGACACTGAAGCATATTGATGCTATAATAGTTATAAATAAACTAAAAAGATTGTTGATATACTAATTTCATTTGTTCTTTAAAATTTAGTCTGTAAAGATGTGTTGAAAAATAATGATGTGAGCGGGGTTCAAACCGACTCAGCATGCTATGGCTAGCTAACCAACTGAACTATAAATAAATAAGATTTGTCAGTGTATGTATAAGTACATAGTCACAATGTAGAGTTGGATAGACTGCGTTCTTTGAGTTCATCTCGTATTTTTGTACTTCATTTGGAAGCTGACAGAAGTGTGATCACAGTGTTTAACATAGCTTACCAAAAGTGGATTTTGTATGGCGGAATCGCACTAAACTCGTTGTGCAGCAGTACCAAAGGGTCGCTAGCATCCCTTATTCTACACAGACAGGCCATGAAGGCCTTCTTTTACTGTCACTTCTTGGTAAAATTCCAAAGAACTGGCGCTTGCCATTATTGCTTCTGAAATTGTTTTTTATTTAACAAATAACTCTTTCTTAGGGTAAAACACAGAGAAGCACGTAAATATTCAATTTCCACACTATTTTTTCCAGGCTTTCAGACTAGAAAAGGCCGAAAACTAAATGTTTCAATGATGAGAAACAGCCTCGGACCTCTTTCAATAACATTGAGAGTTGATAGTGATCCAAGTTGTCACTTTCATTGTAACAACCATACGTGATCGCGTTTTTCATACAATTAGGTTGTATCGATATTGTTTCTCTTTCAATAAGGTTCTTTCAGTAACACAAACTGTCAAATGGTGCGTACACAATCGCAAATGAGTGAAAGATCGTGTGTCAAACTCAAAAATTTGAGTTTGACACATGATCTTTCACTTTGCAATATGTTGCAAAAAGATACGTAAATGGGCCCCAGTGCACAATGTGACTGTGGAGATGTTATCTCGACCCAGTTTTGCGGTTTTCAGCCGTAAAACTACACTGAAACCTAGAAATAAAAACCCAATGAAAATTAAACTACCTTCGCTTTTTTGATAAAAAATAATAGTGACGTGACGTTTGACAGTTAACCAGTGTTGCTAGTGTTTAAAAAATATAAACTACCAAAAAATATTACCAGTTTATAAAATTGTCCCCAAATTTAGGGAAAATGACGGAGGAGTCCTCCCCTGCACCCACAACCCAATCTATATCTAATGAAATCACTCAAAAAAAGACCCAAACAAAACTAACACAACAAATATTTCACCCCAGCCTATTCAACATGGGTAAAAATATACAAAACACAACAAATCCAGATATTGAATCAACAGAATCCCAATGTCAGTCATGGCAAAAAGTGCCATCGCCTTCTGCTAAAAAACGCAAAAGGAACCAAGAATCTGTTTCACCTCAACTCACCCCAACAAGAAATTCATTTGGCATATTGTCTACGGATATCACTGGAGATGAAAATACTGTAAAGAAAACAAGTAGACCCCCACCCTTAGTTCTCTATGGTATCCAAGATATTACAAAATTACAGGAAGCAATAGGTGCTGCCCTCACACCAAATGATTTTACGATCAAAATAGTCACCAAAGATCAACTGAGAGTGAACTGTGCGGCAGTGGACTCCTACAGAAAACTCATGACATTAGTCCGAGAAAAAAACCTAATTGGTCACACTTTCACCATAAAAGAGGAAAGATGCATGCGGATTGTTATCAAAAACCTACACCACACCACCCCACTAAGTGCCATTGTTGAGGAAATTGAAAAATCTGGCAATAAAGTCAGAGGACAAATAATTAACGCCAAAATAGGACCGGAGAAGAGACCCTCCTCCACATTCTTTGTTAATATTGAACCCGGCCCTAACAACAGGGAAGCTAAGAACATTCGGTATATTTACAACACATCGGTCACAATCGAGGATCCTAGAAAGCGCACGCATATTGTACAATGTACCCGTTGCCAACAATATGGTCATACAAAAAACAACTGCTTAAGACCTTACAGGTGTGTAAAATGTGCTGAACCCCACAACACCTCGGAGTGCACCAAAACTGACCGCAGCACCCCAGCTAAATGCGCGCTCTGTCAGGGCAGCCATCCTGCTAACTTCAAAGGATGTGAGGTATATCAAGAAATTCTAAACCGTAAAAAGACTAATAGAAAGTATCCGTTTTACAAGAATCACACCCAACAGCAGCGACATCGAAATCAAGAAATAAATAAAGAGCATCGACGTGATCAGGGTTGTCATGAGTCAAATCAAGAAACAATAACAAATTCCAAACCATTGCACGACTCTCAAACTAGAGTAATGACAAAAGAGCTGAAAGAATCATCACACAACCAGTCACTGGAGGAAGTACCTGCACAGGACAAGATGGCACCCCTGACCGTCACTCAGCTTGAATCACAACACCAAAAACATGCAGTACCACATACATCGTTTCCACCACTAAAAACAAAAAGCCAAAGAAAACAGCAGTCAACTAGCACCGAGAACCCTGCTCCACATAACCAACAAACTAAGCATGCTTCTTACGCTTCTGTCACCAAACTACCAACACTACAAGCTACAGATACTGTAGCAACACAAACTCTACATGATCTACTATCAAAACAAACAGAAAAAATTGATTTTCTACTACAACAAATAAGCTCATTAATGAGACTTATAGAAATTCTGGTACAAAAGTCTTTCAACTAAATTGTTTCAGAATAGTCAGCTGGAACATCGATGGCTTGGCTGCAAAAAATAATGAACTAGAGATGCTAATAAGACTACATGAATGGGACATCATACTGATATCTGAGACACACCTGTCTGAAAAAGACAATGATATTAAAATAAGTAATTTTAACATTTACAACTCCAACCACCCTGATGGAACATCACATGCTGGTTCGGCTATCATTGTTAGGTCTTCAATAAAACATCACCTGCACAGCATCTACCGGACCAAAGATATTCAAGCTGCAACCATTACCATTGAAGACAGAAATGGATCCTTTAATGTCTCTGCCATCTACTGTCCACCGAGGGGTACAATTAAGGCTGATCAGTTTAATGGTTTCCTCCTAACCTTAGAAAATCGTTTCATAGCTGGAGGCGATTGGAATGCTAAGCATGTGCACTGGGGATCCAGACTAACCACCACCAGAGGTAGAGAACTAAAGGTAAGCATGGATCAGCTTCATTTGACCTATTTCTCACCAAAAAGACCCACCCACTGGCCAAGAGATAGGACCAAGAAACCAGACATCATAGACTTCTTTGTGCACAAAGGGCTGGCCAAATTCTCATTCACTATCGACACCTGTCTGGATGGATCTTCAGACCATGATCCGGTAGTCCTCGAAATGAGTAATAACATTCGGATGAAAGACAAACCAATCCCATTGTATAACAGGCATACTGACTGGGACTGCTTTCACGATATAGTTGAGGAAACCCTTAATCTGAAAATCCCACTCAAGAATCCAGACGATATAGACAGTGCCACAATGTATTTTACAAATACAATACAAGAAGCCTGTTGGAAATGTACGCCACCACGGCCAGACGCTGTACCACGACACAAAAATGTGCCCTGGGAGATCCGTAGTAAAATAAAGGAGAAGCGGAGACTCCGACGTGTGTGGCATACAAGCAGATGTGCCAGTGATAAATCTGCCTTGAATAAAGCAATCTCTGAACTAAAATATATGCTACAGCAAGCTAAAGAGGCAGAAATTCATAATAGTATAGAGTCACTGTCTGCTACAAGAGAAACTAATTACTCACTTTGGAAAGCTATAAAAAAGGATTACAAACCAAATAAAATGAAACCGCCTCTAAAATTACCTAATAATGAGTGGGCGAAATCAACCAAAGAAAAAAATCAAGCATTTGCATTACATCTTGAGAAAGTGTTCCAGCCAAATGATTCCTATACTTATAGTGACGACATTGTAGAAACACTAAATCAAGACTTTCAGTTAGATCTGCCTCTCAAATTGGTAACTCCACGGGAGATACAAACTGAAATAAAACATTTGGGAAACAAGAAAACCCCAGGCTTCGACCTAATTACAAAAGAAGTGCTTCAAAATCTGCCCAGAAAGGGCCTTGTTTACCTTACAATACTATTCAATAGTATACTCAGGGTCCAACACTATCCAGCACTATGGAAGGTTTCACAAATTGTAATGATGCACAAGGAGGGAAAACCGGATCATGAAGTAACATCTTACCGACCTATCAGCCTACTTCCAGTGGTATCAAAATTGTTTGAGAGAGTTTTGCTTAAGAGAATGCTCCCCGTGCTGGCAAACCGAAAAATACTACCTAACCACCAATTCGGTTTCCAAAAGAAACATGCTACAACTGAGCAGATACATAGAGTATACAACACAATAAGAAAAGCTCTCGAAAACAGGGAATACTGCGCCGCTGCATTCCTGGATATTCAGCAAGCGTTCGATAAAGTGTGGCATGATGGCCTACTTTACAAAATAAAAAAGCTTCTCCCTCATCCATTCTATCTCATTTTGGAATCATATCTCAAGGGAAGAATATTTCAAATTAAAGATGGTGAAGAAACTTCTGATTTCTATCCTATATCAGCTGGAGTGCCCCAGGGTTCTGTCTTGGGACCTGTTCTCTATACAATATTCACTGCTGACCTCCCTGCACGCCAGGATATAACAATAGCGACATACGCTGATGACACAGCTATTTTAGCAACAAACAAAGACCAAGACAGAGCCTCTGAGATTCTACAAGCTAGCCTAAATGAAGTCCATGATTGGCTAAGACAATGGCGTATAAGGGCCAGTGCCTCGAAATCAGTGCAGGTGACATTTACTCTTAAAAAAGGCGACTGTCCAACTGTTAAACTGGGTGACCACCCACTGCCTCATAGTGAGTCTGTTAAGTATCTAGGCATGCATTTGGATCGCGGATTGACATGGAGAAAGCATCTCGAAGCTAAAAGAGATCAGTTAAATATAAAATTCAGAGGGCTCTACTGGCTGCTAGATAGAAATTCTAAATTATCAATAGATAACAAACTGCTTGTTTACAAGAGTGTGCTGAAACCGATTTGGACCTATGGTGTTGAACTGTGGGGATCCGCTTGCACATCAAATATAAACATCATACAACGCTGCCAGAGCGGTATTTTAAAAACTATCAGCAATGCCCCATGGTTTATACGAAACACAGAACTGTACAATATCCTCAAAATCCACACTGTGCAAGAAGAAATAAAAATATGTGCTAAACTATATAGAGAGAGACTAAATTGTCACCCAAATTTTCTGGCAAGCCAACTTGTTGACCCTAAAATTAAAAAAAGGCTTCGGAGAAAGCACATCATGCAATTGGCTGATATTTAATGAAGAGGATCTTCTTTGGTGAAGGGAGACCACTCTACCCGTCATTCCCTACACAACATCTGATCATAGTCCAAAGACTGATAGCAGATTAAAGGAGAAAAAGAAAAAAAAAAAAAAAAATGTATGTTGTAAATGCATGCAGGGTGGTGTAACGACCGTCGCGTCGTCGTCCTCGTAACGTCGTATACCTTGAAAACTTGCCTAAATTATAATATATTATAGCAGAAAGTTTGAAGCCAAAAAGATTTAAAAAAAAAAAGCAGCACCTCAACTTTGGCTATATACGCAGGTCGTGCAATATCATAAATTATACAAAAAAAAACACGATCAGGTTGGGCTGAATGGGCACAAAGCCATCTGCTTGACCCTAGAAGAGCTCTTTGAAAACTGCCTAAAATCAGCTGATTTATTTTATGAAAATCAAATGAAAATGCTTAGTGTTTAGAGGTTATGTTATGTATGTAGTTGGAAATAAATATTGAATAATTATGACTATCGCCGAATATGTGGCATCTTTATCAGCAAACCCTTATTTCGGAGCTGGATTCGGTTTGTTTGGAGTGGGCGCTGGTGCAGCTATACTTAGAAAAGGCTTCCAAACATCTATGCTATTATTTCGACGACATTGTATGATTACCCTCGAAGTTCCTTGCCGGGATAAGTCATACCAATGGTTACTTCAATGGATCACACAGAAAGGTGCGAAGTCAACACAGCATCTCAGTGTAGAGACATCATTTCACCAGAAAGATACTGGTCAAATAAAAACAAAGTATGATTTCATACCTAGTGTTGGACAGCATTTCTTCAGGTCAGTTTCAATGACAATCGATAAATTAGTAGGCAAGTGAAACTTACTTCACCTTACTCATTATATGGCTTATTATCAGGTATAATGGTAGTTGGATAAGAGTTGACAGAACAAGAGAACAACAAACGCTTGACTTGCACATGGGCATTCCTTGGGAGACTGTCGTATTAACTTCTTTTGGACGGGATAAACAACTGTACTATGATATTCTAGAAGAAGGTAAGTATTTTATTCATCTGTGTACAACAGTCCACCTATTACCTTGTCCCAGACCTATATAAAAATATTTTCCATTCCAGACCCTGTTTGTGGAAATGGCAGTTAATTTTTTATGTCAGTGTTTCCTACACTTGTTGACTATTTGGCCTGTGGCCAAATTGGAAAATGCACTGGGCTGGAACCCCAGAGATGCAGGTTCAAGTCCTGTTGGATGTGAATTTATGGAAAACACATTTTCTTTAAAAATAATTTAGGCAATTCACAATAAGTAAATGCAGTGTGAAAAGTCCGATTAGGTAACATCCTACTAATATTATAAATGTTAAAGTGTGTGTGGTTGGATGCTTATTACTCAATCACACAAAAACTACTGAACCAATTGCGATGAAACTTGGAATATAGGTAGCTGGATACAGGGAATAACATAGAGGCTTAAGGGAACGGGACTTACGCCGGTGAAACCGCGGGGCGCAGCTATATTAAATAAAACTCTTATATACTTACAAAATTGCAGAGGTGCTCACTCCCATTTTCCCTATGTGGCTGATTGATTGAAATTATTTTCTCAATATCTTATTAAATTTCTCATGAAAATTGAGGACACTATATTCTTCTACTTGGAGGTACTGATTGCGCACAAGATTTTAAACTTAGAAGAGGCGCTTTAAAGTTACTTGAAATTCTTTACAGCTAGAACAATGGCTCTGAAAAAGCATGAAGGTATGACAGTAATGTACACAGCAATGGGATCAGAGTGGCGACCCTTTGGGCATCCGAGGAAACGGCGTCCTCTACGCAGTGTCGTTCTACGTGCTGGCTTAGCAGAGAAGATCCTTGCAGACTGTGATGATTTCATTAACAGTTCACACTGGTACACAGAAAGGGGAATACCTTACAGACGAGGTACTACCACATTAGTCCTAATACTATAGTCCTTTATAGAAAATGTAAAAACAGAAGGGCCAACATAAGTCCTACTTCATCATATAAACAAAAAGCACCGAGTTCTTAGTCATTTCTTTTTGTTACAGGATACTTATTATATGGACCTCCAGGCTGTGGTAAATCTTCATTTATTATGGCTCTTGCTGGAGAATTAGAATACAATATCTGTGTTTTGAATTTGTCAGAAAGAGGACTCACTGATGATAGACTTAACCATTTGCTCAGGTAACTAGTTACATGTATAAAAAAATCCTGCTGATCTAATGTACTGTTAAAATTCTGAAATCCAATTCGAACTACCTGTTAAGATCAAGTGACTTAAAAAAATATAGGCTAATGAAGATAGATACTACCATTCATATTTATATTTCATTTAAAAAAGGTAAATAGATATCTATTTCATGAAAGAAATCAAATTGATTGCATCATAAAAAATGTAAAGAGTTTTGTATTCATGTATGGTTGTAAACAACCAACATTCCATATTATAATTTTCTAATGCTTGTTACAGTATTGCGCCAGAACAATCAATAATATTGTTAGAGGACATAGACGCGGCATTTGCCTCTAGGGAAGAAACGGCTAAACAAAAATCTGCATTTGAGGGTCTCAATAGAGTAACTTTTAGTGGATTACTGAACTGCTTAGATGGTGTTGCGTCAACAGAAGCCAGAATAGTATTTATGACAACAAATTACTTAGAAAGGTAATATTAACTAAATGTTTTTAGCACCGTGGGACAAAGCTAAGAACTTTATTAAGCCCCAGTTCCATTGGGCAAATCTTGCATGCATTATGCGCGAAAATGTCGCACACAATTGCCATACAAAGTACATACCAGTTATACAAGTTAAATCTGCATGCATGTTGGATATTCAACTTGTCCTCAACAGCAACTTGAACGGTAAGTTTGACGTATTTCCGCATAAGAAGAGACGAGACTTGAATGATGGACACTGCTAAATTAGCAAGCGATAAGCGTAGGTAACTGACCCAACTTTATTTTTAGAAATATAGGTCGAGATCGAATTTGTAGATCATTTTAAATTTACATTATTTAGGTATCTGGATGATTTAACGCGCGTGGTCGCGTGCACACTTGAAGTAATTTAAATTTTAAATTATCTACAAACGCGATCTAGAACTATTAGAGTTCTACTAAAAAATAATGGACAGAAATCATGTAAGTTAAAAATGTGTAACCCAACCGAACTTTGTTTATTACGTTTCAGGCTAGATCCAGCGTTAATCAGGCCAGGACGCGTAGACATGAAGGAATATGTTGGGCACTGTGATCAAGAACAAATCGAACTGATGTTCCTTAGATTCTACAAAGGTGAAAGAGCAGGGGAACTTTCAAGAGATTTTGCTACAAAGTATGTATTTAAACATATTAAATTCACACGATTTGTTAGTAAAATTTTGCCGGGTCTTAATCACGTATTATTTTTAATTTTTTTCCCTTGACGTTTCGATGTTACAATGATCTTGGTGTACCTATGTATGTATGTAACTTAAGTATGTGGGTAGTAGTTTATAATATTTAAAATATAGAAAATCTAGTAAAATTAAAAAAATCATTAAGTTTGTAACTAATGTTATGTGCACCGTAATGTAATAATAATGTCATGGAAAAACATGTGGCAAAGTTTTAAATCTTTTCCACATATTGAATATCACAGTATTCAACAGTGTATCTGTTGAATACTGTGACACCTAGTTACGACACAGAAGATAGCGGGTTCGATTCCCGTCGTGAACCATAAAATTTGTTTCTACAGATATAAACTAGTTCTGTGTCTAAGTCTGTAAATATAATATTTCTTTTTGTTTATATTGCTCAAGGCATTTTAAACTTAGAAATATTTTTATTTTTAGCAAGGAAATATATTTCCAAAAAATCCCCATGACAGGATTCGAACCTGCGTCCTTTCGCTAACCAGGCTAAATATTAAATTGGAGTGAAAGCGCATCTCATGTTGGGTATGTTTACTGTAAAGTGAACCACCCGAGTCAGACAATAAGCTGCAAAGCTTGACCGGCAGATGGCGCTGAAACCAAGCCTTAGTTGGTAAACAATTAGCAAGGAGAGATATGGCCGAAAAATTATAACATGACACGTGATTCCTGTGTAGCTCAGTGGTTAGAGCAGTCGCCTGCTGTGGTATCATCTAATTAACATTCACCGCTACTAGTTGCTATTAACTGTCAATAAACATATTTCGTATTCTACATTGCTGCTTTGAAGTAATCACCGGTAACAACCACGTTACGCCAAAGCAGCAATGTACTGCAAGTTAGCAACTACTAGCGGTGGATGGTAATTATATGATACCACAGCTGGTTAGCGAAAGGAAGCAGGTTCGAATCCTGTTATGGGGATTTTTTGGAAATATATTTCCTTGCTAAAAATAAAAATATTTCTAAGCTTGTAAATATAGTTAATAATTATGATCTATTGTCTTGTACCCATCAAAGAATTTATATTACTGGAACTAAAATGTGAACGAATAGCTAAAAAGTGGTCGCGGGAAAGGGACAGAGGTACCTGCATTAGGAAGAATTAGAAGGGACAGAGCTCCCCAGCTTGATCATGTTGTTCCTTTCTAATTACACTATTAGAAACAGAATTTTTCATCGGATCGATTTTTCTGTGATTTTTCGTGCGCATTCCAGTAATAAAACTTTCTTGGTACCCTTATCACAAGCTTAGACGCTTGTCACAAGATGGCGCTGTGCGTACGAACCTGTAATATTCATATTTTCTTTCCAGGGTCTTAGAAAAGAGGAAAGTCGTCAGCCCCGCCCAAATTCAAGGCTATTTCATGTTCCATAAACATTCATCCCCAGAGGAAGTGTTACTAGACACCGAAAAAATATGGACCCTTGGATAAACAAAATGTTTTAATAATATATTTATACTTACTAGAATAAAGTAGATCTCAAATAAGTCTACATTTTATTACAATGTTTAAATATCCATAAGGTCTGGTATTTTCTAATGTATATCATCAGTCATGCACAAATTGACATTAATATTCGAATCTGCCTTATTTATTTGAAACAGGTTTATATCAAAATCTATACAACACATACATGGTTATTGTAAAATAGTGAGCATCTAGTTAAGAGGTTGGTCTACAAGTCTAGTCGTACAACTTTTGTTCTACGACTTTTGATAGCAAAATCTTTTTTTTATAAGAGGGCAACACTAAATGTTCTTAGAATCGGCCACTTGTAACAATATCTATACTTATAATAAAATCGTAACTTAGCGGTGACTGTTTTTGAAAGATATTTTGAAATAACTATTTTTAGGGGTATGTACTACAGAACCCATTTCCGTGTTTAACTTTTTGTCTGTTTGTCTGTGCGTTTGTGCGCGCTAATCTCGGAAACGGCTGGACCGATTTCAATGAAATTTGGTATACGTAGCTTAAGACTACAGGTACTTTTTATTCGAAATTGCGTAATTTCGTTGTTCTTTAACCATCGTCATCGATCGTCATTCATCGTCATCAACAAATTTTGCCTTACTTCACCTACCTACCGCAATGCAAAAATCCACACTTAAATGGAAGACCAGAGAAGTACTGATGATGCCAGGTGCGGCAGCGCCTGGCTTCAACAGTACTTCAATGGGCGACCGTTTAAGTGTGGATTTTTGCATTGCGGTAGGTAGGTGTAAGAACAACGCGGGATCGCGACTTGCGCGGGTGAAACCGCGGGGCGCAGCTAACCAAATACTAGTTTTTTATTATAAAACATAATAAAAAACTAGTATTTGGTTTTTTAAAAACTTTCAGTGTCACCCTCGTAAAACTCGAAAACAGCTAGATTTTTGAGTGTTTCCCACACTTTAATGACGCATTTTTTAAGAAATGCTCTCTAAAAATAGCACCAGACAGGACTTGAACCTGCACCTGGAAGTACCTACCTGTGGCGCCTACAAGACTTTGTTTATGAACAAATTTCCAAAAGTCGTAGAACAAAATTTGTTCCCCTAGACCGTGAGATTTATGTCATATAGCTTTTGCCAGCGGCTTCGCTCGCGTTAAGTATTATCTTTGATCCCCTATTTCATCCTTGGGGGTACAATTTATTAAAGTCCTTTCTTAGCGGATGCCTACGTCATAACATCTACCTGCATGCCAAATTTCAGCCCGATCCGTCCAGTGGTTTGGGCTGTGTGTTGATAGATCACTATGTCAGTCAGTCAATCACCTTTGAGTTATATTTATTTAGATTATTAGACATATGTTGAAAAAACATGGCGTATTCTATGAATATTAGAGAATAATGTCAATGTTTTTTTTTGACATATTTCTAATATGACATAAATCTTACGGGCGAGAACCACCACCCTGTCTTTCAGTTTCCTACGATGAAAAGAGAATACACGAGAATACGACACATTTACGTTGCATTCACGTACGCACGCTGCGCGTTTGGTGCCTTTTGTTAGTGTATTATGTGCGACTGTTTATAACAAACTTAAAAGTAAAAATTCGTTACCTATCTATATATCTATTTAAATAACAAAGGAAGACCGAATTATTAATCTGTACCTACATGATTAATAGATTTTAACAAACACAGAAAGCTGTTTACATATTCTAATGTTTCTTGGCCTATTTTTGTAGCTGAGTCTAACATTCTCTTTTCAACTTCACCCTTGTAAATTTTAAGTATTTCCCATTGCCAATTGGCGGATATTTTACCCATGTTAACGTCGCCTTGTAAAGGCCTCTTAACTTTCAAACAAAATACATTGTGATTGCAATGTAACGACAGGCAAAGAATGAGATCTTTACAGTTATCTTGGTTGAAACGTACCTTAAATCTAATTAGACAGTGAAATCCTGGGGGTAAATGTGCTTCTGGATCTAAAAGAATAATGTTGTGCATCTGCAGTAAATTTTTGAAGTATTTAAATGGAGAATTCGTTTTTGTATGGGGTAGTTCCACAGTATCTAGTATCACATAGTCAGAAGCGTTATTTGGCGCTTTAACAACATTGCCAGTGGCACTTACTATAGTATTAGCGAATGGTGACATGGACGTGATGTTTGACGTAGAAATATTATTAGATATGGACATGATATTTGCAGGTATTATGTAAATATTGGAGACAGCTTGTGGTGCATTTTCCATTACTGGTTGGGTATGGCTCACATTGACTCTAGGATTAGGATCAAACATAAGATCGAGAGATTCCTTTGACATAAGTTCACTTACAGGCTTCACTTTAATTCTAGGGGCATCTGGAATTGGCTTTTCAATTTCAGCTAGTGATGTTGTATGGGTGATGATGGGCATGCATATTTCAGGTTCAGATGGAGGACTAATTTTTGAATTAATTTTCTCAATTATAGCACATTTTTTAGGAAGTTGCTTCGGATTTGCAACAGGATTTTCATTAAGAAGTTTTTTGGTATCGTTCATTAACAAGGCGCATAACACTGCTGAATCTGACATGTCTGTTACATTAATTTCATCAGGTTGTTCATTTAAATTTGAATTGTTCTCCAAAATTGGCACCGCAGTTACCGCCGCTCTGGTATCACAACCGACACAACTTTCTTCATAACTAAATTTTATATCTTCTTTAGTCTCACTGTGACGAACCCAATTTGAATCACTTTTATCTTTGTCAGTATCGTTTTTCTTTTTGGTCTGGATTTTGACAAAATTTGATTCATTTGCACTATGAATTGCTGATTTCGGCACCCAAACAATATCTAAATTTTTATGTTGTAAAAACTTTACAAGTACATTGGAATTAAAACCTTTTGAATTAATGATTTTTCTACCCAAACTTAAGATCTTTCTTTTCATTTGCGTACCATTGTCAGACTTTATCCACCCATTACAATCAGACTGTTGCTTCTCATATTTAGTACAGCACATTGCAATAATTTTGCCAATTGTACCATCTTTATGAGTTTCTTTAGCAATTTTACTCAAAATCATGTCTTTACTAATGGCAATTGTCTCGTCATCAGAATCATGAATAGGTTTTCCTGGTTGGTGCTTGGTTTCTTCATTTTTGTCATCCAGAACAACAGTTTCATTAGAACTAGAAGAACAAATCCGTCTCCTTTTAGGTTTTTTATAAGTAATAACAAGATCATCATTATTACTATCAGAACCGCCACACTGACTTTCGGTTTTTGGATAAGAATTCCTTTCATCATGTTCATCTCTTTTTGAATACACTATATAGAGGTCGTTATTTCTACTTTCAATTATTTTGTTCTTATTGTAGACAACTCTTTTGTCAGACTTAGTAAGATTGGTTAATCCATCAACTCTAGACAGTTGTACTTTACAATATTTTTTAAATACATCTTTGTGTTTACTTTTTAAAGCTCTATGTTTTGCTAAGTGAACTTTAAAGTATTTTTTGCTAGAATAACTTGAAAAGCAAAACTGGCAATAGAACTTCTTTTTGTACTCTTTCTTCCATGATGATTGTTCTGAATTTTCTCCTGAGTCTGATTTTGGACCTGATGGAGTACGTGTAGCAATTCTGCTTGGTCTTTTCTTAACAATATTGTCTTCAATGTGATTGTTAACTTTAGGTGTGTTAGGTCTGGAAGTGTTTGCTAGTGGCGGTACCGTTACGGTTTTAGATTCTGCAATTGTTTTTACTTCTGGAACTGATGCTGGTTTTCCAACTTCGTTTACTGATGGTACAGTTTCCTGAAAAAAGTTAAATATGAGTTTTCTCCAGCAGATACCTATCTGGCTGGATTGATTCTTTATTTACCACACAAAAACAAAAAATACAATTCATGGAAATGACATTATCGATTTGATTAATGCCATGGTTTATTCAACGTTTACCTAAGACAGGATCCTGTTTGGGTCGTTGTCGACCGAAGCCAGGATCCTGCGTGTGATTTCTTAATATTAATTTTTATATAATGGGTATTTTGGTGTGAATATGGTTTCACTGCCGGCAGGTTGAAAAACTTTACGAAAATAAATCATCAGCCAAAACAAAAAGTTGTCAGTATCATCCAAATTGCCACTCTAAAGTTCACGATTTGAAAAATCATTTTCCGGCCATTTTATTTTTCATGTCCGTTGTCTACTTAAGACAGGATCCTGTGTTGATGTTTCAGGGGACTATAACCATTAAATATAATATTATATAAGGTTTTTTATGTGTGAATACAGTTTTTTTTCCGGTTGCCGATTACTATTTACGAAATAACGTGCGGGTGGAGTTGTGATAAATAATGGTCAATAAAATAAAAACTATACCATAGTTATTCTACACATTCCTGTAAATAGGTTCTTTAGTTATCAATCTTTCCGAAAAATCTTAGTTTCTTGTGTGATGAATAGGCAGTATTTCAACCGAAACGCCGGAAAGGCGCGCGTGACCTTGAATGACCTCGAAACTGCTGGTAGACAAGGGATACACCTTTGGGCACCCTCTTGGTAATACAACTTTAATTTCTTTTAACAACTTAAAGTGAAAGTTTTTGTGTAAGTTAACGTGTATGTTTGTTGTTCCTTCACGCAAAAACTAGGTAATGAACCAATTGCGATGAAATTTGGTTTGCAGGTGTCTCACATCAAATTTAAATTTTTCCTTTAAAATATTTCTATTTCTTCTAGTGCAGGCTTATTGCACTTGAAATAAAAAAAAAGGAAATTATTGCTTGCGAAATGAGTTGTTTGGAAAATTATTATTATTTTACTAGTAATTATTTTACAATAAGAAATGCATCATTAAAAATTTTACCATGACAGGAATCGAACCTGCGACCCTCGCTTTCCGTGTGAGTGCTTTAACCATTGCGCCCCATTTTCCCGTATTGCCCAACAGTAGTGAGCGCACTCGCCTGGCAAGCGAGGCGAGTCACGGGTAGATTTTTGATGATACATTTCTCCTGCTGGTGCGAGGAGTATGAACTATCAATAAACCCCACAAAGACGGAACAGGTAATGTTCACTAACAAGCGAGTAGGGAGACTACAGACTGCCGAAATTCTTCCAGACAAAATTCAGTTTAGCAACAGAGGTAAAATATCTTGATATTACCCTGGATAGGGACAACACAAACCGTATCCCGATTCAGAAGGGTGGTGTTCGTCAATGGGATGTCAATATCCCCAAAACTTATTAACAATGCAATAGAGATATTTTTAAGACACTCGACTGGGACGGGAAGGGAGTCAACGTTAATGGCACGTTCTTAAACCACCTCCGCTACGTTGTCGATATAGTGCTTATTTCTGAGTCAGCAGCTGAACTGAACATTATGGTAACGTAACTCTATTACAAGGCAAAGGTGATGGGCACTGCCGATTTTATACCGAACTCCATTTCGTTGGATGACCACGAGCTTGAGCAGGTAAAGGAGTATGTATACTTAGGACAGCGGATTACTCTTGGGAGGGACTAAAGGCGGAAATCAGTCGAAGAAAACAACTGGCTTGGGCGGCCTTCGGGAAACTCAGTTTGGTTTTCAAATTGAAAAAACTACCACAGTCGCTTAAAACCCGAGTTTTCAACCAATGTGTACTTCCGGTCATTTGGACGAACGCTTGTGAAGCCTGGCCGTTAACCATCAAATTAATCCGCAAACTAAAAGTTACAGAGAGCTATGGAACACATCATGCTCGGAATCTCCCTTTGCGACAGAGTTCGAAATACCATGATTCGAAAGCGCACCAAAGTGGTAGACGTTGGGTTTCAAGTCGCTAACCTAAAGTGGGCGTGGGCCGAACATGTGTACCGAAGGGAGGATAGCAGGTGAAGCAGATCTGTACTTGAATGGAGACCTCGGATTGGGAAAAGAAGCGTGGGCAGACCACCAGCCAGATGGTTCGACGATATCAAGGCACATGCCGGGGCAACCTGGTCCAAAAAGACCTGTGATAGGAAGATGTGGAGAGACATGGAAGAGGCATAATATGCCCTGCAGTGGGCCAATACATGCTGTTGAAGAAGAAGAAGACCCTGGACAGCAAACTCAACTGGAGCAGCCACCTAAATAGCAGACTCGACAATGCTAGTATTGTCTTCTAGCACTGTCGGAGAATGCTGGGTAAGAAAATGGGGCTTCTCTTCCAAATTAACCCTCTGGCTTTACAAAACAGTCATTCGACTTACTCTTTGCTACAGAGCGCTTGGTATGGTGGCCAAGAACCAAGCTGGCTGCCATGTAAGTCATGCTCGACTTGCCACCATTGCATCTCCAAATACGGCAGGTAGCTGCCGTAGCTGCGGTAAGGTTAAAAACACTGAACCTATGGAGACAGCACGGATCCCCACTACCTGGCGCTCAGGGAGGCCTACGAGGATCTTCCGGTCCTGGAGGTAGGCAACGACAGGAACCCGAAAAGGTTTGTATTTGATAAGAAATACAAAATTTAGCTGCATAAGAACGATAACTGCGAAAGCCTTTATTCCAGAGAACTAAGGATCTTCACGGACTCTGGCTGGGGTATTTTCAGAAGACCTGAATATCTATATAACTAACTGCCTGGGAACCATAAAAGCGGCGCAAGCCGTTACAGTCAGTAAGGTAAGAGGACTCTCCATCCGCATACTCTCCAACAGTAAATCGGTACGAGTACTGCAAGCCCTAACAGTCTCACAATGAACTCAGGGCTAATTCACATAAGCAACTTATGATGATAGGCTCTTGCAACCAATGGATGCTGCAGTGGATCAAGGGACATAGCGGTTCAAGAGGTAACGATGCAGCTGATGAGCTTGCGCGAAAAGGGTCGGACGCAAACGCGAGGCCCGTTTTCGACATACACACCTATTTAGTTTAGGTGTTACCGACAGTCTCCTCTGCCGCGGATGCATGGAGGAGACGGCCGCGCACGTGCTCCTGAAGTGCACCAGCGTGGCCCTTAGCAGGGCAACTCACCTCGGCTCTCCGAGGTTTTTGGCTTTCCTTGGGGTGTTCGGTTTGCTCGATTGAGCTTAAATCCCACCCGGACGACGCAAAATAGGCGCTCAGACGTCGACTTGCAAAAATCAGCCCGACTAACAGATGCATAAAATTTTAATAAAACGCCTTGAGCAAAAAAGCGCCTAAGAAATAAATACATAACTGGTTTTTATCCGGCTGCAAGGAAAGAGTTATGTTTTTTTTTAAATATATAGGGTAAAAAACCATTTCGATGGGCTTTCAGGGGAATATCCTAAACTATAAACGATAGCCAATAATGCTGGTTTTGATAAGAAAAAAATAAGAAAACAGCCAAAAATTTCCTAGATTTGATCTTTATCAGCAGCACTATACATCGGCACTATTGTACCGATCTATAGTGCTGCTATATAGGGTGTTTATTTTTTTGCACAAAGATACGTTTCGATTCCTGGTTAGAGTGATAATAATAAATTTTTCAAAAATCTAACAATGCCAATTTAGTTTTTGGCAAAAATGGGGACGCAACTCCTTTCAGCACTTTTGACTATCTTACTAATATTATAAACGCAAAAGTTTGTATGTATGTATGTGAGGTTGTAACTCTTTCACGCAAAAACTACTGAACCGATTGCGATGAAACTTGGAATATAGGTAGCTGGGGACCTGGATTAACACATAGGCTACTTTTTATCCCGATATTCCCGCGGGAACGGGACTTACGCGGGTGAAACCGCGAGGCGCAGCTAGCCTCTTATAATTTAGAATATCCCCCTAAAATGATGAAGCATTGCTGTATAAAATATGTAGGTACCGATGATAGTGATAAAATTAAAACAGAAACGACCTTAGCAACTTTCGCAATTAAGCAGAACTTATGTTATCTTTTATGACATTGTTACAGTATTGGAGGCATTTAGAGCGGTTTTGGTCTAGTGGTAATAGATACCTTGACTTTCAATTCCAGTTGTCTGCGTACCAATGCACCTCAGATCGCCCGCAAAGAGAGATAATAAATAATCAAACCCTGTGATAGGGCCAATGCATCACCTATCTATATTTAACACTGTGTGACTTTAACATTTGTGAATACTGTGTGACCTTAACATTTGTGATGTGATTGGCTGTTCTTGAACGAGAGTGCTACTAAAAATACGTACCAATTTCGTGAGGGGGACTACTTACTGAAACTACTACTTAATACAACTGGTTTTATTGTCTTTGTGTGTAAGACTGATGTTTCACTTTTGAGTTTTAAGGTAATCGAAAAGTGATGAAACCATATTAAAGTCGCGTACAATCAATGGCCCAATTATGACGGTAATTGCTAAATACAGAAACGTCACTTAAAATTGGTTGCGTACTCTCAGTGCGTATTTAAATAATTGAGCAGCTTCTCAATTTAAAATGAATATGGGATTTTTTAAGTTCCAAAGTTGCTTAATTCTTTTAGTAGAACTCAAATTTTGCGTAGTATTTCTGTATGTTAGTATGGAACACGCATAGCAATAAGTACCTTTAACTTACTTTTTTCCGTACAAACATAGTCGGTAGAAACAAAGTCTAATTAAAATAGAAAGTAGTCTTCATAATAATTTAAATAAAAAAACCTAAACCTAAAAAGTTTTATGGCATAAACATTTTATTCTATGACTATGTTTGTATAAAGAAAGAGTAGTTCCTTTAACCTATTATTGGTAGCAGTATCATAATCAAAGCATTTTATATCATTTACTTCGCAAACATGGGTTACAATAAGTCTCAAGACTTGAGACCTATTGTAAGTAAGTATAATATACTGTACGCGGAAATATCGGGATAAAATGTATCCATGTACTAGGTAGGTACAGTGTACTATGACGGTCATAGAAGTAAATTGTATAATATAATATACATTGTAAATAGTAAATTGTATGTATAATATACAATTTACTTCTATGACCGTAATAGTACGTAATAGTATATTCCCGCGAGTGAAACCGCGGGGTGCAGCTTGTTTATAATAAATAACACACGGGTCGGAATTTCAGCCAGAGCCGAAGGCGAGGCCGTAATAGAGCCGAGTTTGTTTAATACGCACGTATATCGTACGACGTTTTTCACCCTCTTATGCTTTATAAATATTAGTGTAGGTAGATATTTCAACTGTACAGTTCTTAGTTTTCCCTACAAACATACAATTTAAAACTTCAAAATGTACAGTCAAAACTGCGCAGTTTAAACTAATGGTCTTAAAGTTTTAGAAACATTGATTCAATTATACTTACATTATGCACCGATATCCTAGTTTTTAGTTCTTGTTGTTTTGCAATATAATTTTTCTTAACTTCTGTAAATAGACCTAAATTTTTTTCACAGTTATTGCAAATCAATTGTGACAATCCATCAAATGGTTCAATCTGGAATATAATATAGGAACAAATTAATCAATACAGCAATATATTATTGATTAACATAAACTTGGATAAAGATACTAATTAAGTACCTACAAAATGAAATTAAAAAGTGTGTTTTCTTAAATGATTTAGTTTGTTAGTGTTGTTCTCCATCATGGAATTTAGCCCATAGTTATCCTGCTAATATTATAAAGGTAAAGTTTATGTGTGTGTATGCTTGTCGATATTTGATGCAAAAACAGCTAAACAGATTACGATGAAATGATGTGATATATTTCACATCATAATTGTGACTCTAGGATGGTGCTAAAAAACCAACTTAGTAGGGCGGGCTTTGGTCGCTTACCAGACATTGGTGCCAATTGAACTTGTTTTACTGCCATATTTCTATCTATTATATTATCATGCTAAGCTAATCTTAGACCACATCATTATTTAGTTAATACGAGTAAGACCAGATGCGGGGGTAGACTGTACGACTCAAATATCTCCCAAAATTGGTGATATTTTTATTGTTTGAGACAGTGTTCACAACAGCAATTCAACCTGCGCCAGTCTGTACTAGGTACTCGCTAGTTCCTCCGTCATGGCAGGCGTGCCCTATGCGCCGCTAACCAAAACAATGCATTTTAACATTTATTTTTTAGGTAGTGTCATTTTATTTTGCTTATACAAGGTGTAACGGTTATGCCCTTTTAAAGCCGAAAGGGGGTATTTCTAGACATCAATTTTTTATTAAATTTTGAGATTATTTCACTGAAAAAACAGCTGTTTTTGAAAATAAGGTAATTAAAGTTATGATTGTAGTGGACCAAATTAAATGAAAGGACAACATAAAGTCAATAACCTGATTTTGAAACCTGAAAAGAAACAGCTGATTTTCATTTAAGTGTACACTTTACACTTAAAATTTTCATTAAGTATACTTTGAATTTCAAAGTTGTTTCCCTAGACGTCTAGAACAACCCCTCTTTAGGCTTAAAAGGGCATACCCATAAGACCTTGTATTTTCTAAAGTATAGGTATTTTTACCAATTATCAATTTAGCTCTTTATTTAGAAACTTGAGATATCGTAAACCCTTAAAACCACGCCCAAAATCCATCCCATCTTACTCGTATCATATCACCATATCTTACCATATCATCTGGTGTGATTATTGATCAAAGATTTGGCTATATATTTTGCCATCGGTGATCTGTATGTTGCTCATTTCATGCCCAAATGGCTCATTTGATAATTTTAATGTAAATAATAGTTGTTCGTACAGTTCATTACATGAGCTCAAAGAACCGCTGTACCAACTCAAAAGCAATGGCATTAAATATACATAGAGAAATCTTATGGTGAAATTGTGTATACATAATATAGCGAATATTAAATAATTTCCATACTTACATTGATACCAAAACAGTATGAAATCTGTTCCTTCACTTCTGGAACTATTTGATAGACACCTAAGTCTTCCAAACATAGCCGGCAAGTTACAAACAATGTAGGGTTGACTATTATTTTACTCATATTATTCTGAAACAAACATAACTCGAGTAAATAACTATCTATTATTATAAATATCCAACCATATATGTATTAATTTATTCCGTAACAGGTTAAATTGTAACATTTGGTGTCAAGTTTTCGCGCCATTCTCTACGCTGTATAAAAAACTACCACGATTTTGTGGTCGTTAGGCCTCGCAGATAAATTTATCACACAAAACAAACCACGAACCTGCGGAATAAACAGAATATCTAACCAGCCCATAGACAGAAAGTAGAAAACGAATGTAGAGTTACACGAATGACAACATGGAACTAGTTAGACGACTTTAGAGCTCTGAAAAAACTCCCACAGACTCGGACGAAGAAGACAAATACAATGATCTAATCTATTTTTTACTTACAAAATAACCTCAAAACAATAACAGTAGACTGAAAATTATATATGAGGAACAATACAATAAAATTCTTTCACCTAAAAATTGGCAATAATTTCAAGGTACTGTAGTACACATAAGACAGACTTGGTGATTATGACGAAAGTAGACTAGTACTTTTGTCCAATAACGACCAAACAAGCGAAACGAATTATCCAATAAATAACGACCTCAAGCTTCTCAACCAATTGCTGACATAAAAAGGGAGCGAAAACAACAAAGTTTTTGCCATCCACCAATCAGAAGTAAAACGGTAATGCTCCAAGCGGTTGGAAGCGGAAGTTTTTCAAAATCAATTTTAAGCAGCACCATCTATTTTCGAATAGCGTTTAGTCTCGATCAGCGCCATCTAGACATTTAAAGAAAGATTACCAACTACTTGACCAAGAACGAAGAGGGGAAACATTAAAAAATAGGTTCCGAAGTTTTTATTAGTCGAAACAAAATGGCTGTGTATGTGTGTAATGTGTACTTCGTGTGTTTAATTTTTTTAATCTTTACGTTTCGCTTCCTCTTTCAAAAAAGAAACCACGACATCTAGTAAGTCCAGAGGACCAATGTCCCATTATTTTCCTGTACCAGCTTTCAACCCGCATCGCAGAAGAGGGGTTGTTCTAGACGTCTAGGCGAACAACTTTTGTTCCACGACTTTAAAAAATTTGAATTTTTTTTTTTGAAAATTTGGAAGACAAACAG
Source organism: Idaea dimidiata (assembly GCA_949358125.1). Classification (NCBI taxonomy): domain Eukaryota; kingdom Metazoa; phylum Arthropoda; class Insecta; order Lepidoptera; family Geometridae; genus Idaea; species Idaea dimidiata. The sequence goes on from OX442338.1 coordinate 8,642,019, forward strand.
TTAGGTACAATTAACCCTTTAACCGCCAACGTCGGAAAAATCCGACAAATATTTTCGTGCCCATTCCGACAAGGTATATTTACGACCTATACCAATGCTCCTTTAATCGGATTTTTTTATTTCATGACGCTATATTTTGGTTAAAAGTTCATAGTAGGTAAATAGTTAATCAAACAATCATTTACAATTTTATACACGTTACTATCTTAATTAGTTATCCTAAAAATAATGTCCGAAGTTAGATAAATTGCTGTTTTTATCAAACAATCATTTCCAATTTTATACACTTTACTATCTTAATTAGTTGTCTTAAAAATAATGTCCGAAGTTAGATGAATTGCTGTTTTTATGTTAAGAAAATTGATATGCAACGCCGATGAGACGGTAAAATCCAACAGCAGGGACGGGCCACATATCGATTTTAAAATAAACAAAAATCATCATATTTTCTCTTTCACAAAATTATTTATTTACCGATAAAACAAATACAGCAATATAATAATAAATAACATCAAATATTTTTATTTTATTCCTTTAAAAATAAGATAATTAACAAGTCAAAATGTCAGCGATTCAATTGATGGTTCCCATCCCTAGCCTACAAGTTTAGAAACGAATGTTGTCAGTACGCATAGCGCCACTGTCGGAGAAAGACTACCGCTTTTGACGTCATCAAAGAGTGCTGACTTCTGGAATTTTCTGTTAGTATGTGATGTCATCATGACTACTGCTAAAGCATTAATACGAATTCTAGAAAGTGATGAAGATGAAGAATTTGAATTAGACGAAGAGCCGCACATTGATGAAGAGGTATTTATTTTTTATCGGTTTAATTCACTTTCAATTTATTTAAAAAATACAAATGTTATAAAGGACATCAAATATTTTTGCGGTTAAGTACTTGATATTCTTACGTGAGCACTAAATGTTTTTATAAATTCCCGGATCGGATCGGGATCCACACGAGTCAAAGCTAGTACCTGATAATTTCGTAGGGTAAGTAGTAGGTACTGAGGTAGTTGGTAGTTAGATACTAATTGACCGGTAGACAAAACGCTTGCAATTGCAAATATCAATACCTATTGTAACGGAATATCGACATCAAACACTAAAGTATGGCACAATTTATATTTTTCTTTACTATGCCTGATCCGGGATGCCGAAATCTTAAAATGATCTTTCGGAAGACGTCCTCAGAGTATTAAATAACTATTGTTTCTGGTTTAATGATCTAAAATCTATATTATGTTAATTAAGACATACCGCTGCAGCAGGATCACAAAATTGATACGTTACATTATTTGTTTTCTCAATTCTTTTTACTTGAAATAAACGTTTAACATTTAATGATAACAATAACTAGTAAAATACCAATTCCTTATACGTGAAGTTGCCCCAAAAAATTATAGCGTACCTAAGCCGGGAAGCAATATAAGCTTAGTATACTGATACTAAAGCGTAAGTGTTACCGTTTTTACCCAGACTTATGCACTTACCTGCCGTGCTTACTTAATCAATTGTAGGTATTGACCTACTATTGTTTTAATTTTCCACTAAATTTTTTCGTACGTGTCCAAGCAAGATCATCATAATTTCTTTTATGGTTTTCGCGATTTTGCATAATAAAACACTTTATTTACCGCGTTTAATTGCGTTTTTATTCATGATTTAAACGAACCGAGCTTTCGCCAACTTTACAGTTGGCTTTTTTAATGTCAACCTTGTGTGTTTAAGATCATCATCTATTTGTAGACCCAGAAAACTACATTTTTTGAATTGTGATTCCGTCTTATTTGATTGTAATGTCAGGAATTCTAAGTTTCCTAATTTTAAATGTCATAAGATTCGTCTTAGATAGATTATTTTTTAGATTGTTTGCATTAAGCCAGCTTACTATGTTTCCTAAGGTACTATTTATTTCATGCTCCAGAGCCAGTTTGTTTGTGCCACTGAATATTACAGTAATGTCATCGGCAAATATTGTCATTTTGTTTCCTGTAACTTTGGGTAGGTCATTAATATATATAATAAAAAATATAGGTCCTAAAACGCTACCTTGTGGTCTCCTAACCTAACCGCTCTACAATTGAAAGAATATTTTGTTTTCTTGTTTCCTGTTCATGCAAACCCTTGTGATCTCAGTCGCTTGTTACGATTTTTAAGGTAGGATTAAATAAGTTTAAGTACATTGCCTCTAATACCATAGGCTTCCAGTTTCATGAGAAAAATATTATGATCAACTTCAAAGGCCTAAGGTGTATGTTGTTACTTCTATTAACATACAGTAGGACTGGCATTGTTTGTTGTTTGGGGTTTTGGCGGGAATGCGTTAATGTTGCTGTATTATTTTTCCTTTTTTTTGTATATTATTGTATTTATCTATTATTTTTACCTATCTATGGTTTCCCTTGTACCCCTTTCATCCCTTATTATAATTTATAGGTATCTATGTAAAATGTGGAATCTATCTGTTTATGTTTTATTATCTTGTCTTTAATTTATTCATTGTGAGCACTTATTAAGTTTGTATACTTACTTATTATAGTATAATTTATATTTATACATATGCCTATTTTTTCTTTTAAAGCTATATTTCGCTCATGACTCGAGGAGTCACCAACCATAGGGTTTTGCCGGAAGACCAGCGCTGCGGCGGATTTTGTTCTGCTGCAGTTATTTTTTGCTGAGGCGTAACCTTTTCGGGGGCACACGTCTTCTTAGAAATAATTATTATTTTCTTTAACTTTGTAGTTTCCTGTTATTTATAATAATTTGGTTTTGTTGAGTTCCCAAATTGTTTGTTTGTTTTTTTTTTTAATTTATATTATTTGTTTGGCATTATTTTAATTTTAATTATATTATGATTTATTATGTTGTGTTTATTGTACCTACTGTGTAAGTTGTATGCCTGTCTGTTTTTCTTTTTTCTGTGATTCTCTGCAATCAGTCCTTGGACTATAAGCAGGAGCGTTCTGTGCGTTGATGTCGTGCGAGCGAGATCTCCATCGAGGCTCTCCGCTTATAGTGTGGGAGTCAGTTGTCTGTCAACTCCAGTATATTTTTGCGTTTTAGACGCGGGTTGTATAGTCTATTCATCAACTGCCGAGCTAAACTATTTGGGTGGTTAGCTAGCCGGGCTTGGTATCTCCTCCCAGCCTTTCCTATTTCCGCTTTCACAGTTTCCATAGCTAGGTGTTCGTGGATTTCCGAGTTTTGAACCATGGAGCGTTGGCTATTGTTTTTAATAATAGGGGTTAAAGTATGATATTGCCGTTTTATTGCAATAGGTTCTTTGAATTGACATAGAATCTTCATAGTTTGAGGTTTTCGAATGAAACTTTTTTTAAATGGTTTCTGTGATGTTCTTTTTTTAAAAAATGTGAAACATTTGAATATCGACTTTCAATTGTTTTTGTTATTCAATTTAGACAAGAAAGATGGATACTGCGAAAATTCGAGAGATTTTTGAATACGAGTTCCGACGCGGAACTAACGCGGCAGAAACAGCCCGCAATATCAATGCTGCGTTTGGAGAGGGGTCTACTAATGAACGCACCGTGCGATTTTGGTTTAAACGCTTTCGTGATGGAAATTTCGACTTAAAGAACGAGCCACGAGGAAAACCGCCCACACAGGTGAATAACGATGAATTAAGAGAGACAGTGGAAGCCGATCCTAGTCAAACTACCCAGGAATCAGCGGCATGGTTTAACGTTACCTTACCCACTTTATTGCCTCACTTGCGTCAAATCCATAAAATAAAAAAATACGAAAAATGGGTGCCTCATGATTTGACTGATCTGCAGAAAGAAACGCGTGTTGAAACTTGTGTTGCCTTGTTGAACCGGTACAGAAATGAAGGAATATTGGATCGAATTATAACATGTGATGAAAAGTGGATTCTTTATGATAACCGGAAAAGAAAAATGCAATGGCAGACCCCAGGTCAAATGCCACAACAGTGTCCTAAAGCAAAACTTACCAATAAAAAGGTAATGGTAACTGTTTGGTGGTCTCAGCATGGTGTTATTCACTATAGTTTTCTTCGATCTGATCAAGCAATTACGGCAGATGTCTATTGTGCCGAACTCCGAACCATGTTGACAAAACTAGCAGTAAAACAGCCCCGACTCATGAATCGATCTTCACCATTATTGCTCCACGACAACGCGAGACCTCACACAGCACGAGAAACCATTTTGACCCTTCAGGAACTGCACTTAGAAACCATTCGTCATCCTCCGTATTCACCAGACCTTGCTAACTACTACTACTAAAAACGAACTACCATTTTTTTGTGATTTGGACAATTATCTACGTGACAAGAAGTTTTCTTCCCAGGAGGCAGTACAAAATGCTTTCACACAGCTTGTGCAGTCTAGATCGTCGGAGTTCTATCGCAAAGGCATTAATAACCTTCCCATTAGATGGCAGCAATGTATAGATAATAATGGCAACTATTTTGATTAAATAAATTTGTTAAAAATTTAAAAAATAAACAAATAAGATTTTCAGTACAAATCGGCAATTTCATACTTTAACCTCTAATATTTTATTTTGTCGTCATTGCAGGATTGCAATATTTGTATCGCTGGCAGTGCCCCACAGTTGCATGCCATAGGTCCAGACAGGTTTGATAATAATTTTGTACAATAGGAGTTTATTGTCCAGAGACAGCCTTGAGTTCCTGTCTAGCATTCAATACAAATTTCGGTGCCTGATGGTCATTTCCTCTTTTTTTCTTGGATGTGTTGTTTCCAGGTTAGTTTACGATCTAAGTGTAGACCCAGGTATTTAACACTATCTGCGTGTGGTAGGGTACTGTCGCCAAGTTGAACAGGTGGACAATTTTCCTTCCTTGGTGTGAAGGTAACCTGGACCGACTTGGTGGCACTGGCTTTTATTTTCCATTTATGCAACCAGTTGTGGATTTTGTTTAGTCCATTTTGCAGTTTTCTTGTTGCAACCTCCGGGACCTCATGGCTCGCCAGCATAGCGGTGTCGTCAGCGAATGTTGCTGTGGTGACGTCTTGAGTTAAAGGGAGTTCTGCCGTGTACAGGGTATACAGTATGGGACCGAGTACTGATCCTTGGGGGACTCCAGCACGAATCTCATAGAGAGGTGATCTCGAGTCGCTCTCCTTGACATAATAGTATCTGTCGGTGAGAAAAGACTTCAGCAGCAGGAAATAAGAATGTGGAAGATACCATTTTAGTTTACACAGCAGACCATTGTGCCAGACTTTATCGAAGGCCTGCTGTATGTCGAGGAATGCCGATGAACAACACTCCTTTTGTTCCAGGGTCTTTCTTAGGTGTTCGTAAACTCTGTGAGCTTTCTCGGTTGTATGTACCATGGCGCTCCCTAAATACAAACTGATGATCTGGTATTATGTTGTGCTCTTTTTTTAGCGTAGGCAAAATTCTAGAGAGTATCGCTTTCTCAAAGAGCTTCGACATAGTCAGCAAGAGACTGATTGGTCGATAGGAAGTTTTATCATGAGGTGGCTTTCCGTTTTTGTGAATCATAATGATCTCAGAAACCTTGCACAAACCTGGGAAGTACTGTAATCTTAGCATCGCGTTAATAGGAACCGTCATCATCACGACTGCTTTCCGAGGCAACTCTCTCAGGACTTCCTTGGTGACCAGATCATATCCTGGTGCCTTCCTATTGTCCATGCTTAGGATCAACTTCCGAATCTCCTTTGGTGTTATGGGATCCGGAGGCAAGTCAAGTTGCAGGTCTTCTTTAAGAACTTCTTCGACGTACAGCTCCGACAACCTATCGTCTATATTGTTAGGAGTAAAGACTTTGGATAGGTGTTCGGCAAATACTTCACACTTGGTTTGATTGGTTCTAGCCCATTCTCCATTTTCCATCCTGATAGGTGGTTTGTGTATGCTGGGTCTATTAAGGGATTTAGTGAATTTCCAAAGGGAGTAACCACTATCCTTACTTGGTGATAATGACTCTAGTTTTATCTGAAGTGTCTCATCATTAATACGGCTGATAAGGTTTCTAAGCTCTACGATAAATTTATTAAACGCCGTCTTGTCTCTTGGGTCACGGCTTGCGTGCCATATTCGTCGCAACCGTCTCTTTTCGCGGATCTTACTCTTTACTTCTAGAGTTAAGTTAGGAGAATAGCTAGGTCTATCAGCTGTTGGAGTAGATCGCCAGCATGCTTCTTGTATAGAGTTTGTGAAATGTTGTAATGCAAAGTCCACGTCATCAATAGTTTTAAGTTTCATTTTAAGGTCAATATTAAAATCAAGTAATTCTCTATATGATTCCCAGTCGGTACGTTGGTTGTAGAGCGTGACGGGTCCCTCTACTTCAATCAGCGTTTTACTAGCTGTTAGTATAACAGGAGTATGATCCGAAGGACCATCGAGACAAGATTCTGTTTTGAAGTAGTGACTGTTCACCCCTTTAACAATAAAAAAGTCCAGAAGATCTGGCTTTTTTTTCCTGTCAGTTAGCCAGTTAGTGGGTTCGGATGTGGTCAGAGTCGTCGAGTTATTATCGTCAACGCTTAGTTTCAGCTGTCTCCCGCGTGTCGTTGTCAGCCTTGACCCCCCAGCTTATGTGTTTTGCGTTTCAGTCTCCACCGGCAATGAATCGCGGTCCCAGAATACGAAAAAAGCTATTGAATATTGTGTTTGTGACAGTATGTCTCAGGGGACAGTACACAGCTGCTATAATCAAAGATCCACTATTATCCTCCACTGACACTACAGTTCCCTGTATGTGCCCCGTTTTATAAGGTGGTAGTATGTGGTGTCTTACAGTATTGTGTATTATCAATGCTGCCCCAGCATGTGCAGTGCCATCAGGATAATTAGTCATGTATATCTCCCAACGTGGTATTTTTAGGGAACTTCTGTCTGTGCAGTGCGACTCAGATATTAGCATTATGTCTAGTTTGTGTTCTGTTAGCATTACTTGGACAATGTCCTTGTTGGTTGTTAGTCCATTTATGTTCCAGGTCATTATCCGGAGGGAAGCCATCATTTGGATAATTTTCCCACCAGTGTTGTCAAGAGACCCATTAGGACACTCATTTGTTGTAAGATTATGTCAAATTTTTTGGATTGTTCTAGGAGGATGTTTTCTAGTGCTTTGTTAGGATTTATACAGTCATTTGTATTTCTTGAGTTAGCGGGGGCTACGCTATGCTGGACTGTCGCTGCATATGTTTTATTTTGTTTGAGTCCTGGTGTGTGTTTGGATAGAATCTTGACATCTGAAAGGCCATAGGTGGACTTGGAGTATCTTTCTGCACGCGGTTCGGTTTTAGCTGTTTTCCTGGCAGCAATTTCACGGTATACTTGGCACCCTTTATAGTTGGCCGGATGTGCACCATTACATAGTACACATTGGTATTTCTATCCCGCTTGGGACAATCTGGTGTCTTATGGGGTTCTGTGCACTTAACGCAACGGTAGGGTCGCATACAATAATTTTTAGAGTGTCCATATTGTTGGCATCTCTGACATTGTACCACACTCTTCTTTCGTCTAGGGTCTTCTATGATTACAATTTGATTATGGTCTGCTTTTTTATCTGGACCATATTTGGCGTTAATTATTTTACCATACACCGTATTTCCCGTTTTCTCTATTTCTTCTTTTATTATTTCGTGTGGTGTCGATGGATGGAGATTTCTTATAACAATTCTGTAGTGCCGATCCTGTTTTATGTTAAATGTGTGTCCAATTAATTTGTTATCACGCACAACTGTCTGTTTGTCCGTTTGTCTGTGCGTTTGTGCGCGCTAATCTCGGAAACGGCTTGACCGATTTTCATGAAATTAAGTATGCAGCTTTTAAGATTCCGATTGACATATAGGCTACTTTTTTCCGGATATCAAGTCCGGATATCCGATTTTTAAAAAAATTTGCGTAATTTTGTTATTTTTTAACCATCGTCATCTATCGTCATCGATCATCATCCATCGTCATGAACAAATTTTGCCTTACTTCACATACCTACCGCAATGCAAAAATCCACACTTAAACGGTCGCCCATTGAAGTACTGATGGAGCCAGGCGCTAATAAAATAATTTAAGCAATTCACAGAACATTTGTCAAAATCTTTTTCTGGATCGTCACAATTATAAATGTCAATAAAAGATAGGGAGCCAATGCATTGCCTAACTTTGTCTACATTTTCTTGACAATTGTCTCGTTTTTTGGTATACCAAAATTTCAACACACAGTGAGGTTTTACTGGACACGTATTTATTTGGGCTGTGTGATCTGACAAGGCGAATTCTATGAGTAGTACTCCCTCTTACGTTGTGAATTATGTTATCGAAACATTTAGCTGATATAGCCAAACTTTAAGTTGTAGACTGATATTATTTAAGAACAAGTGTTTGAATTTTTTTTAATTTATAGGTCAATGTTGGGGGCGATCACAACTGGCGTCCGCAGGAGTTACCTACCACAACCCTACACGTGTCCCCTGGGTGGTGCTAAACGAGCTCTATACTGCCGATAGAAATAAGCGAATAATATATAACTCTAAACATTAATGCCGAAGGATCTCCACAACTCTCTACAAATGGCCCTTTTCGGGGCCCCAAGACAAAAGATATCGGACCTTCAGTCCGCATATTGCAGTAAGGCTTAGAGTGACTACTTGCTGAAACTATCGCAGATAAATAAAGTGGACGTTATCAATATTCAGGAAACCCATACTAGCGATGACAATGATTTAAACAGAAGAGGCCTCCTGCCTGGGTACACTCTTTTAAAAGCAGTCCACCGTCCCAAGTATAGCATTGCAACTTACATGAGAATTGGACTACAGGGCGTGAGACTTCTGGATTGAAGCGAAGGAGATTAGATCTACTCCATAACAATGCAACTAGACGATGTCACAATAACCAATGTATACAAGCACCCTAACGTTCAGTGGCCTCAAAACGTATTGCCACAAGTCGCCCACCCCTGCATCTACGCTGGAGACTTCAACAGTCACCACACTAGATGGCGCTCTAGAAATGTTGACAACAACGGAAGCGCTTTGGTAAGTACAGTGGATGGAAATTTGTGACTTGCAACTCGTTTTCGACGCCAAGGACTGGGGATCTTTCCACTCGGCGAGATGGCGCAGAGACTACAACCTTGACCTCACATTTGTGTCTCTTGACCACTTAAACCAACCCCTACCCACTATCAAGACCATCCTCTCAGACTTCCCAAACAGTCAACATCGTCCTATTCTCTTGGAAGTGGGCCTTAAGATCCCCTCGGATAATTCAATACTAGGTGTATTGAATACCCCTAGTATTTAATTAATACCCCTAGTATTGAATTAACCAAGGGGATCTTAAGGCCCACTTCCAAGAGCATAGGACGATGTTGACTGTTTGGGAAGGTGGAATTTTAATAAAAGTAACTGGGAAGGTTTTTCTAAAGACTAAGACTCTGACCTTGCAGCACTAAAACTAGAACCCAAGTCCTCCAACTATGATTCTTTTGATGAACTGGTCATCAAGGCAGCTAAACGTAACATTCCCAGAAAATACAGAAAGGAGTATATTCCGGTTTGGACAGCCAAGAGTAAGGAACTCTTTAAAGAGTTTCAGCGAACTGCAGAACACAGCACTTGAACTGAACTTCTGAAGTCCTTAGATGCTCAAAGAAAGGCGAAAAGGGAATCCACTGTCGAAGGCATGGATTTCAAACGATAACTGCAATATCTTAGAATTAATCTCTACTAAAAATGCGTATACCTTTTAAAAAAAGATGTATAAAATACTTTGTGTAAGTTCTGCAGTTAATTGTATAAAACATGTTTTACGTCGTAAATTAGATATAGGTCAGAAAACTTGGATGTATGTGTGAATCGCAAATGGTCATAATTGTTGTCATAATCCGGGGCCATAAGAAAAAAAAAACAAAGACTTGACTTGAATTATAGTTTTATATTTTATGAAATTGTAATTGGATTTATGGATTTTGCGGATACGTGTTGTCGATTCAAAATCGTTATTTTTTAAGCTTAACAATATATAATTGATTTCAGGTTAGTTTAAGTTTTGGTAAGTATTCCAAATTTAAACCACATTTAAACTCTAGAGTGCAAATGAAATGCAGTACAATTTTCTTTCCCACTTTGTAACAGAGTAATAATGACTATTGTTATTTTCGCTTTTGCTGGCATTAAATGTGACTTTTTTGAGCAAATGGTACGAAAAGTTACTTTATTTGACTAATAAGGTCAACGCAAAGCGAGTCTTTATTCCCTAGGTGTGCATAAAGTGCTCATTATAAACCTAGGGAATAAAGTAAGGAATGAAGGTTCTGGTAGCATACCGCCATTTCGAACTGGCCATCTAGACATACATACCATAAAAATAAAAACCGGGTTTTCTTCATATATTTTTTTTCGATGGAAGGGTAGGGCAAAAAGTTTTAGTTAATAATTAACGCACGTCTCCAATTTTATTTCGTCGTGTTGTTGTTTGATATTTGCTTTCGTCATTTTGATATAACATTGATAAATTTAATTAATAACTATATATTTCACACACGTGGCACTAATCTATTGTTTTGTTGTTAATTTAATGCTTCTTTTTGTACTCTTTTTATTGTCTCGCAGTAAATGTGTAAAGTTGAGTATTCCCCTCGGTAATAAAGCCTGTCTTTATCTTAGGCGCTTGAATCCTACGCTTCACTCAGAGCTCTAGGTACACAACTCCTTCGCTTCGCTCAGAGTTAAGTTTTTGACACCCTCGCTGCGCTCGGGAGTTAACCTCTAGAGTTCGCTTTGCATTAAATATGACACTAGCTATATAAGACAGGGCTTTAGTACCTCGGTGCATAATCAATAATCTACCATCATTTAGTTTCTATCGATGCCGAGTGGCAACGATCAGCAAATGCAATACACCAAGGAAAGTAAACAGCGAGAAGAAGGTCCTTGGAAGAAAGGACAGATTAAGAGGGAGGGTGAAGAAAATTAAAACGAGATTTAAGATAGAATGGAGAGTTAGGTAAAAATAAAATACTATATAGTAGATAAACAATATGAGAATCTCTACGCAGACAAATAGGTTGCCACTTGAGACTCCAGAGGTATTCAGACAAATGATGAAACATACGCAGAATGAAAATAAAGCGAATTGCGAGATTCTGTAGCCGCTTAAGTTTGTCAAAATGGACCACAGTCAGATCAAGGAAGTATTCATCTGCGTAATCGAGAACGGAAAACATTAAGATATTTTCATTTTCAATAGACTCAAAGATATGCCGGTATAACGGGTCTCTACGCACTCTGTTGTAGCGATTGCGAATTTTATGGTACCTACCCTCATTTTCGACACAGAGGTTTCGCTTCAATTTACCCTTGGCTACCGTTGTTTTGTGCATCAATGAACGGATTTCGTCAGTAAGCCAAGGTGTAGAAAGGTGTTTAATCTTGACTGTGAAACGGAGCATGTTGGTCGTAAGCTTGATTATTGCCTTGTTGAAAGCTACTACCTTGTCGTCCAAGTTCGCTAAATTATACCAATCTCTCTGGAGTCTTGCTCTGTGAATCTCCCTTAGGCCTTAGGCTGGGTTAGGTCATTAATTTTATTTGGGCCAAAATAATAATGCCGTGCCGTAGTGTTTAGGGATTTTCGCAGAGTACACGGACGATTCTTACGCTACAAGTACCTAGTCAGAAAGCGATCGACCTCTGTGCTTTCTCAACTCCGTTCCGCTTCCCGCAGTCTCGTAAAAACCGCTGTATCTAGGAGAAACGTTCTTATGATACCATTTTTTAAATTTTATTGAATTAATTCAGTACATGGCAAGAAAATCACTAAAACCTAACCCAGCCTAAGGCCTAAGAGAATCTCCCTTAGGCCTTAGGCTGGGATAGGTCATCAATTATATTTGGGCCAACATAATACGCCGTGCCGTAGTGGTCAGGGATTTTCGCAGAATATAGGGACGATTGTTACGCTAGTACCTAGTCAGAAAGCGATCGACCTCTGTGCTCTCCCGATTCCGTTCCGCCTCCAGTAGTTTCGTGAACGTAGGTATTTGAGCAACAGTGGGACTGTTGAAGCAAGGAGTATTTAGTAATACCATTATGCATAAATACTTTCTGGCAATTTTGACTTAAGTAGAATCTTAGTTTTTTATGTGATTTGAATATAGTGTTCTATGTTGTTGTTGTTTGACAAGAGAAGAAAAATATAATATGTTTTAACGAACATTATTTTATTTTAATTGTAACTATGTTTGGACACTGCGCATTCTACTGATTTCATTAGAATAGACCACAGCACGGCCTATTCTAATAGGTTATGGTCTTATAGCAAGTTCTGTAATGCCGAACATAGGAAGTGGAGACAACAACGTAAGAAACTCGGTCGAGATGGCAAGTATTAGTGGTATAAGCATGCCACCAATGGCGAGACTAGAAGGTAGCTCCAATTACGCTACGTGGAAAGTGCAAATGGAGATGGCACTTGTCTACGAAGATCTTTGAGAGTTCATTAGCACAGAGCCAGACCCGACTGATGTAGCTGCCAAGAAAAGAGACCAGAAGGCAAAAGCCAAGATAGGTATGATGGTTCAACCTGAATGTCTTGTACACATACGGTCTGCAATGACATCAAAGCAAGCGTGGTTTAAGCTGAGTCAGACGTTTGAGGATAAAGGCGTGAATAACCGCTGTCGTCTTTTATCCAGATTAGTCAGTTTGAAATTAGAACAATTTTCAACGGTACGGGCATACGTTACAGGAGTATTAACTATAGCCCAGGAGCTAAGAGACATAGGAAAAGAAGTCGATGATGAGCTATTGGCTGCTCTTCTCCTACAAGGTCTAACGCCAGAGTTCCAACCTTTGAAAATCACGATTGAGAATAGTCAGACTGCACTTACGTCGGATTATGTGAACAACAAATTGTTTCAAATGGAGGATGTTTACGCTGTTTCGAATAGTGGATGTCAGATGACAAAGTCAGCACTACTGACAAAGAATAAAGGACACAGGAATAGTAAGAACAATAGAACTAAGAAAGTATTGAAGTGCTATATCTGTGATGGTCCTCATAAATGTTACCAATGTCCAAACAAGGAAAATGCCAAGAAGGAAGCTCTTCAAGCATTTGCTCTCGGAACTGCATCTGAGCGTGTTACTGGAGAAGATTGGATAATCGACTCTGGTGCCTCTACACACATGACGAAGACGAAAGCCTGGTTGAAGGATTTGAAAAAGATTCCTAAACCTTTGAGAGTTACGTGTGCGGATGGAAACGAGATACTGGGCGAAAGTGTTGGTATGGTTGTGTCTGACAAGATGACGGTAAGCGATGTGACTTATGTACCAAATTTAGCATCTAACTTACTGAGTCAACGCTATAGCTAAAAAGGTTATGTATTAGTGTTTACAGAGAACGAGTGTGACATCTTTAAGAGTAACGGATGTGAGATCTATGGCGAATATGTTGCATCAGGTGTGGAAGATAGAGGTATTTACAAAATCAAGGATTGTTCATACGGTTCTGCACTTGCAACTTCAGAGGGTGAGTCAAATGACCTGGTTTTATGGCACAGACGAATGGGTCATCTGGGCTTAAGAAACCTGAAGTTACTGAGGGATAAGATGGCAACTGGGGTGAGTTTTTCAAATTGTTCTTGTAAATTTGAATGCATTTCTTGCATTAAGGGAAAACAAACTAGACAACCTTTTAGTAAAAATGGTTTGAGGGCTACTGAGGTCCTAGGCTTGGTACACTCGGACGTGTGCGGACCTATGCGTGTTCCCTCTATTGGTAAAAATCTTTATTTTGTTACGTTTATTGACGATTTTTCGCGTATGACTTTCGTATATTTTTTGAAACATAAGAATGAAGTTTTTGAAAAGTTTAAGGAGTTCAAAGTTTATACTGAAAATCAAACGGGCAAGAAGATAAAGATTTTGCGATCGGATAATGGCACCGAGTATGTCAATAAACTGATAGATGACTTCCTAATAGCAAACGGAATTCATCATCAATTGACGGTTGACTACACGCCAGAACAAAATGGAGTTGCGGAAAGGGCAAACCGCACCATTTGTGAAAAGGCGAGAAGTATGTTGCAAGATTCTGGACTACCTCAACGGTTCTGGGCAGAGGCAGTTCATCATGCAGTATACCTTAAAAATAGATCACCAACCATTGCGGTAAGAAGCATGACACCGGAGGAGAAATGGACCGGGAAGAAATGTGATCTAAGCATGTTGAGGATTTTCGGATGCAAAGCTTTTATGCATATTCCAAATCAGAAGCGAACCAAATGGGATGCGAAGAGCATAGAGTTGGTTCACACCGGTTTCTGTGATAATGCGAAAGCCTACCGACTTGTAGATCCTACAACAGGGAGACAGTACAAAGCCAGAAATGTTGTATTTCTTGAAAACAGCAAATACACAGACTCAGAGAATTTAAAGGAGAACCGAGTAGAGTTCATGATATTCTCTGAACCAGAAAGTGAACAACCCCTAAACACTGAGGAGTCTGTGCACACGCCTCCAGAGAGAGTTGTTGGTAATGGAGATCCGAATAGAAATGTGTCTCTGGAACTGATACATTTGAGCGGATCTGAGAGTCCAAGACCTGAAGAGGAGATATTTGAACCAGAAGCTGAAATTCAGGAATCAGAAACTGAAGTTATAGAACCAGAAGCTGAAGTTACAGAACCAGAAACTGAAACATTTGAAGATTGTGAGTCAGTTGATGTTTCTGATAATGTGCAACTAGAAAGTGAAAGGAGATATCCACTCAGGGAAAGAAAGAAAAAGGAGTTTCCTGATCACATACTTTATCATGTCGATACTGAACAAGATCCAGTGACAGTGCGTGAGGCACTATCAAGATCAGACAGCGAGTATTGGAAACAAGCGATTCAGGAGGAGCTTGATGCGCTGAAGAAAAATGGGACATGGGTTCTCGTGAAACCGCAAAAGACGTGTAACATCGTTGACTCGAAGTGGCTCTTCAGAGTCAAAGAAGAGGTGGGGAATAAAAGAAGGTATAAAGCACGTCTTGTTGCTAGAGGGTTCAGTCAACGACAAGGAGTGGATTATGAAGAGACCTTTGCGCCAGTGGTAAGACATAGTTCTTTACGAACTCTGATTGCTCAAGCGGTGAAACAAGGACTCAAGATTGATCAAATGGACGTTACAACGGCATTTTTCAATGGAGAACTTCATGAAAAAGTTTTGATGAAGCAACCAGAGGGCTTCGAAGAGAAAGGAAGGGAAGATTATATTTGTTTATTGAAACGTTCATTATATGGACTGAAGCAAGCCCCAAGAGAGTGGAATACTAAACTCAATAATGAATTGCTGAGATTGGGATTCAGAAGATCTATCAATGAGCCCTGTGTGTACACTAGATCCAAAGGCAACAATGTGATTATACTAGCAGTATATGTTGATGATATGTTGATTTTTTGGAATAATGCTGATGAACTACACAAGGTTAAGCAGGATCTCAAGTCCAAGTTTGAAATGAAAGACTTAGGCAGAGCTGAATTCATACTGATACTAGGAATGCAGATAACTCAGAGTGAGTTAGGGATCAAAGTAGATCAAACTAAGTATATTGACAAAGTTTTGAAGATTTTTGGAATGGAAGACTGCAAGCCAGCAGCAACGCCTGCAGTTATGGGTTTAAATCTTAATAAACCTGGACTGGAGCATAAGCCCGATCCTGACATACCGTATCAAAGTGTGATCGGTTCTTTGATATATCTGTCTGTATGCACAAGACCAGATATAGCATATGCGGTTAACTATCTAAGTCAGTTTAACAGCAACTATAGTGACGAGCATTGGATTGCTGCGAAACGTGTATTAAGATATCTCAAAGGAACTAAAACTTTCGGATTGATGTTTAAGAGAGGAACATCAAATGAAATTCATTGCTATGCAGATGCAAGTCATGCATCCTGTTATGATAAAAGATCTTATTCAGGAGCAGTATTCTTGCATATGGGAGCTGCCATTAGCTGGGAAAGCAAGAAGCAGAAGACCATTGGATTATCTACAGCCGAAGCTGAATATGTGGCAATGTCGGAAGCTTCAAGAGAGGCAATATTTCTGAAAAGGTTTGTGGCTGAAATAACTGGCCAAACTGAGTTGCCAATCAGAATTTATAGTGACAGCCAATCTGCTATTGCAATTGCGCACAACCCTGTTCACCATCAGCGTACAAAAGATATTGCTGTACGCCACCATTTTGTGAGAGAGGCAGTTGAACATGGACACATTGAGTTGGAGTATGTTCAGACAGAGCGTATGGTTGCTGACTCATTAACCAAACCATTGCTGAAAGGAAAGTTTGTGTGGTGTACATTAAGTATGGGAGTTGTATGAAAGTAGTATGGGAGTTGTATGAAAGTTTGTATGAAGTTAAAATTGAGGAGGAGTGTTGAAGCAAGGAGTATTTAGTAATACCATTATGCATAAATACTTTCTGGCAATTTTGACTTAAGTAGAATCTTAGTTTTTTATGTGATTTGAATATAGTGTTCTATGTTGTTGTTGTTTGACAAGAGAAGAAAAATATAATATGTTTTAACGAACATTATTTTATTTTAATTGTAACTATGTTTGGACACTGCGCATTCTACTGATTTCATTAGAATAGACCACAGCACGGCCTATTCTAATAGGGACTCACCGCTACTTCGCTATTTGGGTGACCGGCTGTAATAAATTACACAATTTTAGTGATTTTCTAGCCTACTAAATTGATTCAATAAAATTAAAAAAATGGCCTCTTAAGAACGTTTTCTCCTAGATACAGCGGTTTTCTAGGATCTGTCTGAATCTACAATAATGTAAGTAAGTAAGCAGTACAATTTAGATAAATAGGTAGGTAGATATCTACATACCTAGGTACATCCAGTTTTAATAAAATTTCAGTCAAAATACCACTTTTAATTAAATAAAATAAGGAAATGACTAGCTAAACTTGCTTCTCAAATATCACTGAGTTATTGACGTTGTCTATTACCATTCTATAACAAAAATGTTCTAGAAACTTCTTTGTCAACGTACTAGTAGTGCCATCTACTAGATAAAAGCAGAACCAATTTTCATTCGTTTTACTACTCTTCGTTAGATGGCTCTGTTTGAGTCGTTTACTGTTCACCGTTAGGTGGCTCTGTACATTTTCAATACGTAATTATTCGTCAGATGTCGCTATTTTTTAATTTATTAAATTGAGTAGGTATTATATTTTAGATGCATCACCTTATCCTACTAATATTATGAAGCTGAAAGTTTGTGAGTATGTGTGTTTGTTACTCAATCACGCAAAAATGGCTGAACGGATTGGGATGAAATTTGGAATATAGGTAACTGGGACCTGGAAAAACACGGGAACGGGACTTACGCGGGTGAAACCGCGAGGCGCAGCTAGTTATAATATAAAGTTACTGACAATACTTTTTCATCTCTCCTTTTCGGAAGGATAGATTTTTATGGGTTACCGGGTAGAAAATAGCTTAAAATAGGATGGAATAGTAGATTGTATACCAAGGGAGAAAAGACTATTTTTACGATGAGAGTGTTTTTTGAATCCAGAGTGAAGCGAAGGATCCTAGAGTATTGAGTAGAATCCTGATTGCGAATCGAGGGATTCAAAGTACCTCACTCGAGCTAAAAAATAGTATTTGCTCCTGAGGTAAACATTCTACTTTTCATCGCCCTCTATGAGAAAATGAGTACATTTTATTTGTTAACCCAAATGTTTCAAAGACTATTAATAATTATTTTTCCCGGGTCTTATTCGCGTATTATTATTTATAAATTCTCTTACCTCGACGTTTCGATCATGTTACAATGATTTTGGTCGCGAGGGGACACGCGTGTCCCCGCGGGAAAAATAATTATGAGTTCAAATCGTGTGAGTTTAAAATGTTTTTAAGACTATTATTAGTCTAGTTCAAGACTATTCCTTGTCTATTCCGAGTCTCCTACTCTACTATTAGTCTACTTACATTCTACTCCTGTTCTATTCCTAGTGTATTCCTCATCTGTTTCTATTGGATTGGAACTCTTTGTTGATTGACACTTTTTACAAATATACACGTTGCAAATTATGTTCGTGAACTTAGCAGAGCATTGTCCAGCAGATCAAAAAATAATGTGAGTTCTATTCGCATGCAGCCGAGTTCTATAGTTCCTGATACTTTTTAAAAATAGTTCGGGCGTTTGAGCCTTAGAAAAGTCAATTGAAAAAATGCTCTGCTAACTTCGCGGTTTATTTCAGCAGAGCATAATGTTATTTGATTTCTATATAAATACGGCATAGTTCCACAGTTCCTGATACTTTTTAGAAATAGTTCTGGTCTTTTAAATGAATTAAACTCACATTCAAGTCTCAGCAGAGCATAACATTAGACTACAGGCCCATGTTCAAAAATGGATGGGTCATATGAACCACCAGATGACGTATATAGTAGGATATAAGACCATGCAATAATACGATTCAGCACTATGCCGTCACTTGTAAGGTGTCCAACTGAGTGCTGGTGAAAATTCAAAAGTGCAGGTAGGAGTGAGTAGATTTTGTTCACATATTTTTGTACGGCATTTTTACCATCGTTAGATTTATGAAAAATAATAAGAAAACACGCAGTGCCGTAAAAAAATGGTGCGCCACAAAGTAGGGATTTTTTTTTGATTTTCTGGCATTTTCCAGGGTACATTTGGTCACATTACTCTGTACGGCATCAGTTTCATGCTGTTTCAATACAACTTTTAATCTATTATTCCGCAACCCCGTACAAAAATCGTGCGACAAAGAGAAAAATCAAGGGTTGCAACCCCCTTTCTTTCCGTGCTCCGGGGGGTGATTTGAAACAACATAAAATTAATTTATTTTGAAAGTATTTTATGCATAGATAATATTTTTTTACATGCCGTACATTTTCGTTGGTCCAAAGGTTTGTAGGGGAAAAAAAACTCAAGGAAAAATCCATAGAACGAAATGTAAGACAATTCCATAAACCGAAATGTAAAGTGAAATTTATGACGATTTTTTTTTATACGGCATTTAGATAGTTTATTTGTACTTAATGCAATAATTTATTAAAAGTTAATGCCGTACAAATCTGATAGTTCATATAGATAAAAAAGTAATAAAAATATGAAATAAATATAATTTACATAAAAAGACCATTAAAAGTATTGGAGAAATCTAGGAAGTTCCAGGACGCATTTATTCAAATAGGCCATAGTGCGTTTGTTACAGATCCACTACTCATGGAACAAACTTTCAATGTTCTGCAAGAATATGTATGCGTTTTATACAATATAAAAGCAAGAAAAACGGTCAACGAAGCAAGGTGTATCATATTCGATAGGATTTATACACCGAAAAGCTGTAATGAAGCTTTCAAAAAGAAAGCTATGAAATTGGAAGCAACGTCGTTTCCCCCTTGTTTCCGGGAGTTAAAACAACATATGAAGAGAAGTACCTACATAACACAGATTTGGTGTAATGCCTACAAACAAATACCGTCGACCTTGTTACCAATAAGATATGGATGGATGTTCAATGACGGTCGGTACGATTTCGACTGGTTCCACGGCGAGGAATGCCCCCAAAAAGTCAGTGACATAACGGAACCGGATGAGGAATCAGGCGAAGAAATTGATGACGTCATAGGTGAATAAATATATCTTTACATCTTCAATCTGTACGTAAGACTTTAATTTTGACAAAAACTTATTCATGTTTCAGAAAATGATAGAGAAGATAATTCGGACGTCGATGAAGACGTTGACTCCGATAACAACTCAGCGGCTGATTCCGATACTGATTAATTTAAATAAAAACCTTATTTTGTATTATCATCTTTAAATATATCGAATTTATCTAAAAAATAGTTGTTTCATTTTCATCAGCCTAAAAGATATGGACTGCATTAAAATGTACGGCATCATTTTTTCCTAATTCATTTATTTTAATACTATTTAAAACAAGGGGAGAATGAAGAAAATTGCTATATTTTATTAATATATGAATATTTAAACTTTTGCAATAGTTTAAAAAATTACAGTTTTTATATTTCTCTATAATTTTTTTTTGAACAGTTTCTTTTGAACGGCAATACTATATAACAGTTGTATTTTACAATATCATGTTAAAAAAAAAGTTGCCGTACAGAGTTAAATGATTTTACAGCTTTATAAATCAAGTATACCATGAAATTAAGATAATTATTAATGTACATTCAAATGAACAATAATTATTTGATGGCATTTTTTTTAATAGTACTTTTGAGTGCTAGGTAATGTTTTGGAACCAAAGCCGTACTTTTTCAAATCACCCCCCGGAGCACGGAAAGAAAGGGGGTTGCAACCCTTGATTTTTCTCTTTGTCGCACGATTTTTGTACGGGGTTGCGGAATAATAGATTAAAAGTTGTATTGAAACAGCATGAAACTGATGCCGTACAGAGTAAAGTGACCAAATGTACCCTGGAAAATGCCAGAAAATCAAAAAAAAATCCCTACTTTGTGGCGCACCATTTTTTTACGGCACTGCGTGTTTTCTTATTATTTTTCATAAATCTAACGATGGTAAAAATGCCGGACAAAAATATGTGAACAAAATCTACTCACTCCTACCTGCACTTTTGAATTTTCACCAGCACTCAGTTGGACACCTTACAAGTGACGGCATAGTGCTGAATCGTATTATTGCATGGTCTTATATCCTACTATATACGTCATCTGGTGGTTCATATGACCCGTCCATTTTTGAACATGGGCCTGTAGTCTACATGATGTCATCCAAGTAAACGAAAAAATCTAAAGTCGTCATTTCGAATTCAAAGTATGGGAGAGGCTAGAACTCATTCTTTTTTAGTAGATCTAGCTCAGTTCTACCCCTTACAATTCGATTTGAGTCCAGAACTCACATAAAAGTGTCAGCAGAGCATACCTGAAAATCCAAGTAACGAAAAATTCGTATGTTGTTATTTCAAATTCAAACTATGGAAGAGGCTACAACTCATTGTTTTTGTGTAGATATAGATCAGCACTACCCGTTACAACTTGATTTAAGTTCAGAACTCCCATAAAAGTGTCAGCAGAGCATACCTGAAAATCCAAGTAACGAAAAATTCTAGTGTTTAAATTTCAAATTCAAAGTACGGGAGAGGCCAGAACTCATTGATTTTGTGTAGATCTAGATCAGCACTACCCAATACAACTTGATTTGAGTCCAGAACTCTCATAAAAGTGTCAGCAGAGCATACCTGAAAATCCAACTACCGAAAAATTCTAATGTTGTCAATTTCAATACAAAGTATGGGAGAACCTAGAACTCATTGATTTTGTGTAGATCTAGATCAGCACTACCCATTACAACTTGATTTGAGTCCAGAACTCTCATAAAAGTGTCAGCAGAGCATACCTGAAATTCCAAGTCTCCGCAGAGCATAACATGATGTCATCCAAGTAAACGATAAATTCGAATGTTGCCATTTTAAGTTCAAAGTATGGGAGAGGGTAGAACTCATGCAATCTTAGTAGTTCTAGATCAGTACTACCCGTTAAAACTTGATTTAAGTCCAGAACTCCCATAAAAGTGTCAGCAGAGCATACCTGAAAATCCAACTACCGAAAAATTCTAATGTTGTCAATTTCAATACAAAGTATGGGAGAACCTAGAACTCATTGATTTTCTGTAGATCTAGATTAGCACTACCCATTACAACTTGATTTGAATCCAGAACTCTCATAAAAGTGTCAGCAGAGCATACCTGAAAATCCAAGTAACGAAAAATTCTAGTGTTTTAATTTCAAATTCAAAGTACGGGAGAGGCCAGAACTCATTCAATCTTAGTAGTCCTAGATCAGAACTACCCGTTACAACTTGATTTATGTCCAGAACTCCCATAAAAGTGTCAGCAGAGCATACCTGAAAATCCAACCACCGAAAAATTCTAATGTTGTCAATTTCAATACAAAGTATGGGAGAACCTAGAACTCATTGATTTTGTGTAGATCTAGATCAGCACTACCCACTACAACTTGATTTGAGTCCAGAACTCCCATAAAAGTGTCAGCAGAGCATACCTGAAAATCCAACTACCGAAAAATTCTAATGTTGTCAATTTCAATACAAAGTATGGGAGAACCTAGAACTCGTTGATTTTGTGTAGATCTAGATCAACACTATCCATTACAACTTGATTTGAGTCTAGAACTCTCATAAAAGTGTCAGCAGAGCATACCTGAAAATCCAAGTAACGATAAATTCTAATGTTGTCAATTTCAATACAAAGTATGGGAGAACCTAGAACTCATTGATTTTGTGTAGATCTAGATCAGCACTACCCAATACAACTTGATTTGAGTCCAGAACTCCCATAAAAGTGTCAGCAGAGCATACCTGAAAATCCAACTACCGAAAAATTCTAATGTTGTCAATTTCAATACAAAGTATGGGAGAACCTAGAACTCATTGATTTTCTGTAGATCTAGATTAGCACTACCCATTACAACTTGATTTGAGTCCAGAACTCTCATAAAAGTGTCAGCAGAGCATACCTGAAAATCCAAGTAACGAAAAATTCTAGTGTTTTAATTTCAAATTCAAAGAACGGGAGAGGCCAGAACTCATTTAATCTTAGTAGTTCTAGATCAGAACTACCCGTTACAACTTGATTTATGTCCAGAACTCCCATAAAAGTGTCAGCAGAGCATACCTGAAAATCCAAGTCTCAGAAGAGCATACCATGATGTCATCCAAGTAAGCGAAAAACTCTATTGTTGCCATTTTAAGTTCAAAGTATGGGAGAGGGTAGAACTCATGCAGTCTTAGTAGTTCTAGATCAGTACTACCCGTTAAAAATTGATTTAAGTCCAGAACTCCCATAAAAGTGTCAGCAGAGCATACCTGAAAATCCAACTACCGAAAAATTCTAATGTTGTCAATTTCAATACAAAGTATGGGAGAACCTAGAACTCGTTGATTTTGTGTAGATCTAGATCAACACTACCCATTACAACTTGATTTGAGTCTAGAACTCTCATAAAAGTGTCAGCAGAGCATACCTGAAAATCCAACTACCGAAAAATTCTAATGTTGTCAATTTCAATACAAAGTATGGAAGAACCTAGAACTCATTGATTTTGTGTAGATCTAGATCAGCACTACCCAATACAACTTGATTTGAGTCCAGAACTCTCATAAAAGTGTCAGCAGAGCATACCTGAAAATCCAAGTCTCCGCAGAGTATAACATGATGTCACCCAAGTAAACGAAAAATTCTAATGTTGCCATTTTAAGTTCGAAGTATGGAAGAGGCTAGAACTCATTCAATCTTAGTAGTTCTAGATCAGTACTACCCGTTACAACTTGATTTAAGTCCAGAACTCTCATAAAAGTGTCAGCAGAGCATACCTGAAAATCCAAGTCTCCGCAGAGCATAACATGATGTCATCCAAGTAAACGAAAAATTCTAATGTTGCCATTTTAAGTTCGAAGTATGGAAGAGGCTAGAACTCATTCAATCTTAGTAGTTCTAGATCAGTACTACCCGTTACAACTTGATTTAAGTCCAGAACTCCCATAAAAGTGTCAGCAGAGCATACCTGAAAATCCAACTACCGAAAAATTCTAATGTTGTCAATTTCAATACAAAGTATGGGAGAACCTAGAACTCATTGATTTTATGTAGATCTAGATCAGCACTACCCAATACAACTTGATTTGAGTCCAGAACTCTCATAAAAGTGTCAGCAGAGCATACCTGAAAATCCAAGTCTCCGCAGAGCATAACATGATGTCATCCAAGTAAACGAAAAATTCTAGTGTTGCCATTTTAAGTTCGAAGTATGGAAGAGGCTAGAACTCATTCAATCTTAGTAGTTCTAGATCAGTAATACCCGTTACAACTTGATTTAAGTCCAGAACTCCCATAAAAGTGTCAGCAGAGCATACCTGAAAATCCAACTACCGAAAAATTCTAATGTTGTCAATTTCAATACAAAGTATGGGAGAACCTAGAACTCATTGATTTTGTGTAGATCTAGATCAGCACTACCCAATACAACTTGATTTGAGTCCAGAACTCTCATAAAAGTGTCAGCAGAGCATACCTGAAAATCCAAGTCTCCGCAGAGCATAACATGATGTCATCTAAGTAAACGAAAAATTCTAGTGTTGCCATTTTAAGTTCGAAGTATGGAAGAGGCTAGAACTCATTCAATCTTAGTAGTTCTAGATCAGTAATACCCGTTACAACTTGATTTAAGTCCAGAACTCCCATAAAAGTGTCAGCAGAGCATACCTGAAAATCCAAGTCTCCGCAGAGCATAACATGATGTCATCTAAGTAAACGAAAAATTCTAGTGTTGCCATTTTAAGTTCGAAGTATGGAAGAGGCTAGAACTCATTCAATCTTAGTAGTTCTAGATCAGTAATACCCGTTACAACTTGATTTAAGTCCAGAACTCCCATAAAAGTGTCAGCAGAGCATACCTGAAAATCCAAGTCTCCGCAGAGCATAACATGATGTCATCTAAGTAAACGAAAAATTCTAGTGTTGCCATTTTAAGTTCGAAGTATGGAAGAGGCTAGAACTCATTCAATCTTAGTAGTTCTAGATCAGTAATACCCGTTACAACTTGATTTAAGTCCAGAACTCCCATAAAAGTGTCAGCAGAGCATACCTGAAAATCCAACTACCGAAAAATTCTAATGTTGTCAATTTCAATATAAAGTATGGGAGAACCTAGAACTCATTGATTTTGTGTAGATCTAGATCAGCACTACCCAATACAACTTGATTTGAGTCCAGAACTCTCATAAAAGTGTCAGCAGAGCATACCTGAAAATCCAAGTCTCCGCAGAGCATAACATGATGTCATCCAAGTAAACGAAAAATTCTAGTGTTGCCATTTTAAGTTCGAAGTATGGAAGAGGCTAGAACTCATTCAATCTTAGTAGTTCTAGATCAGTAATACCCGTTACAACTTGATTTAAGTCCAGAACTCCCATAAAAGTGTCAGCAGAGCATACCTGAAAATCCAACTACCGAAAAATTCTAATGTTGTCAATTTCAATACAAAGTATGGGAGAACCTAGAACTCATTGATTTTCTGTAGATCTAGATTAGCACTACCCATTACAACTTGATTTGAGTCCAGAACTCTCATAAAAGTGTCAGCAGAGCATACCTGAAAATCCAAGTAACGAAAAATTCTAGTGTTTTAATTTCAAATTCAAAGAACGGGAGAGGCCAGAACTCATTTAATCTTAGTAGTTCTAGATAAGAACTACCCGTTACAACTTGATTTATGTCCAGAACTCCCATAAAAGTGTCAGCAGAGCATACCTGAAAATCCAAGTCTCAGAAGAGCATACCATGATGTCATCCAAGTAAGCGAAAAACTCTAATGTTGCCATTTTAAGTTCAAAGTATGGGAGAGGGTAGAACTCATGCAGTCTTAGTAGTTCTAGATCAGTACTACCCGTTAAAAATTGATTTAAGTCCAGAACTCCCATAAAAGTGTCAGCAGAGCATACCTGAAAATCCAACTACCGAAAAATTCTAATGTTGTCAATTTCAATACAAAGTATGGGAGAACCTAGAACTCGTTGATTTTGTGTAGATCTAGATCAACACTACCCATTACAACTTGATTTGAGTCTAGAATTCTCATAAAAGTGTCAGCAGAGCATACCTGAAAATCCAAGTAACGATAAATTCTAATGTTGTCAATTTCAATACAAAGTATGGAAGAACCTAGAACTCATTGATTTTGTGTAGATCTAGATCAGCACTACCCAATACAACTTGATTTGAGTCCAGAACTCTCATAAAAGTGTCAGCAGAGCATACCTGAAAATCCAAGTCTCCGCAGAGTATAACATGATGTCACCCAAGTAAACGAAAAATTCTAATGTTGCCATTTTAAGTTCGAAGTATGGAAGAGGCTAGAACTCATTCAATCTTAGTAGTTCTAGATCAGTACTACCCGTTACAACTTGATTTAAGTCCAGAACTCTCATAAAAGTGTCAGCAGAGCATACCTAAAAATCCAAGTTTCCGCAGAGCATAACATGATGTCATCCAAGTAAACGAAAAATTCTAATGTTGCCATTTTAAGTTCGAAGTATGGAAGAGGCTAGAACTCATTCAATCTTAGTAGTTCTAGATCAGTACTACCCGTTACAACTTGATTTAAGTCCAGAACTCCCATAAAAGTGTCAGCAGAGCATACCTGAAAATCCAACTACCGAAAAATTCTAATGTTGTCAATTTCAATACAAAGTATGGGAGAACCTAGAACTCATTGATTTTATGTAGATCTAGATCAGCACTACCCAATACAACTTGATTTGAGTCCAGAACTCTCATAAAAGTGTCAGCAGAGCATACCTGAAAATCCAAGTCTCCGCAGAGCATAACATGATGTCATCCAAGTAAACGAAAAATTCTAGTGTTGCCATTTTAAGTTCGAAGTATGGAAGAGGCTAGAACTCATTCAATCTTAGTAGTTCTAGATCAGTAATACCCGTTACAACTTGATTTAAGTCCAGAATTCCCATAAAAGTGTCAGCAGAGCATACCTAAAAATCCAACTACCGAAAAATTCTAATGTTGTCAATTTCAATACAAAGTATGGGAGAACCTAGAACTCATTGATTTTGTGTAGATCTAGATCAGCACTACCCAATACAACTTGATTTGAGTCCAGAACTCTCATAAAAGTGTTAGCAGAGCATACCTGAAAATCCAAGTCTCCGCAGAGCATAACATGATGTCATCCAAGTAAACGAAAAATTCTAATGTTGCCATTTTAAGTTCGAAGTATGGAAGAGGCTAGAACTCATGCAATTTTAGTAGTTCTAGATCAGTACTACCCGTTACAACTTGATTTAAGTCCAGCACTCCCATAAAAGTGTCAGCAGAGCATACCTGAAAATCCAACTACCTAAAAATTCTAATGTTGTCAATTTCAATACAAAGTATGGGAGAACCTAGAACTCATTGATTTTGTGTATATCTAGATCAGCACTACCCAATACAACTTGATTTGAGTCCAGAACTCTCATAAAAGTGTCAGCAGAGCTTACCTGAAAATCCAACTACCGAAAAATTCTAATGTTGTCAATTTCAATACAAAGTATGGGAGAACCTAGAACTCATTGATTTTCTGTAGATCTAGATTAGCACTACACATTACAACTTGATTTGAGTTCAGAACTCTCATAAAAGTGTCAGCAGAGCATACCTGACAATCCAAGTAACGAAAAATTCTAGTGTTTTAATTTCAAATTCAAAGTACGGGAGAGGCCAGAACTCATTCAATCTTAGTAGTTCTAGATCAGAACTACCCGTTACAACTTGATTTATGTCCAGAACTCCCATAAAAGTGTCAGCAGAGCATACCGGAAAATCCAAATACCGAAAAATTCTAATGTTGTCATTTCAAATTCAAAGTATGGGAGAACCTAGAACTCATTCATTTTGTGTAGACCTAGATGAGCACTACCCATTACAACTTGATTTTAGTCCAGAACTCCCATAAAAGTGTCAGCAGAGTAAATCAAGTTGTAACGGGTAGTACTGATCTAGAACTACTAAGATTGAATGAGTTCTGGCCTTTCCCGTACTTTGAATTTGAAATTATGACACACGAATTTTTCGGTAGTTGGATTTTCAGGTATGCTCTGCTGACACTTTTATGGGAGTTCTGGACTCAAATCAAGTTGTAATGGGTAGTGTTGATTTAGATCTACACAAAATCAACGAGTTCTAGGTTCTCCCATACTTTGTATTGAAATTGACAACATTAGAATTTTTCGGTAGTTGGATTTTCAGGTATGCTCTGCTGACACTTTTATGGGAGTTCTAGACTTAAATCAAGTTGTAACGGGTAGTTCTGATCTAGAGCTACTAAGATTGAATGAGTTCTGGCCTCTCCCGTACTTTGAATTTGAAATTAAAACACTAGAATTTTTCGTTACTTGGATTTTCAGGTATGCTCTGCTGACACTTTTATGAGAGTTCTGGACTCAAATCAAGTTGTAATGGGTAGTGCTAATCTAGATCTACACAAAATCAATGAGTTCTAGGTTCTCCCATACTTTGTATTGAAATTGACAACATTAGAATTTTTCGGTAGTTGGATTTTCAGGTATGCTCTGCTGACACTTTTATGGGAGTTCTGGATTTAAATCAAGTTGTAACGGGTAGTACTGATCTAGAACTACTAAGATTGAATGAGTTCTGGCCTCTCCCGTACTTTGAATTTGAAATTTAAACACTTAGAATTTTTCGTTACTTGGATTTTCAGGTATGCTCTGCTGACACTTTTATGGGAGTTCTGGACTTAAATCAAGTTGTAACGGGTAGTGCTGATCTAGATCTACACAAAAACAATGAGTTCTAGCCTCTCCCATAGTTTGAATTTGAAATAACAACATACGAATTTTTCGTTACTTGGATTTTCAGGTATGCTCTGCTGACACTTTTATGTGAGTTCTGGACTCAAATGGAATTGTAAGGGGTAGAACTGAGCTAGATTTCCTAAAAAAGAATGAGTTCTAGCCTCTCCCATACTTTGAATTCGAAATGACGACTTTAGATTTTTTCGTTTACTTGGATGACATCATGTTATGCTCTGCTGAGACTTGAATGTGAGTTTAATTCATTTAAAAGACCAGAACTATTTCTAAAAAGTATCAGGAACTGTGGAACTATGCCGTATTTATATAGAAATCAAATAATATTATGCTCTGCTGAAATAAACCGCGAAGTTAGCAGAGCATTTTTTCAATTGACTTTTCTAAGGCTTAAACGCCGGAACTATTTTTAAAAAGTATCAGGAACTATAGAACTCGGCTGCATGCGAATAGAACTCACATTATTTTTTGATCTGCTGGACAATGCTCTGCTAAGTTCACGAACATTTCCAAATTCGAATCCCCCCGGCTAATCATTAGCCGAAAAAGTAAAATCTCTGCTAAGAGGGAGGCAAAACGTTTTGCCGGCGAGTTAGCGTGAGCGCCAGCAAAGGGCTAGCTCCAGCCTAGTTTACAGGCATTGGATTAGCTCTTTTCGAATAGATGTGATGAAAAAATACTTTTCATCACATCTATTCGAAAAGAGGTAATCCAATCCTTATTTAAGAATTTTTTCTTATTTATTTCAACGCAGGTTGTACATGTGGTATTAAGACGGCGCGGGCGATAGATGATAATTATCGGTCCTTGTCCGATTGCATAGAAATAAGCGAGATAGAATTGCATGAAAAAATCTATATAATTCTCCTAAAATCAATCATTAACGATCGATGATTAAAACAGTATTTTTTTAAATGCGATGGGGAGGCCCTAGGTATTGTATTTTCTAATATTATGGTGCAAGAAAATATAGCGCTTAGGGGATCTAGAAGAAAAATTGTTTTATTTTGTAAAACAGGTAAGTTTACCCTTAAAATATTATAAAGGTATTTAAAAATATTTTTGTTTGTTTTTGAAATGAAGGGGACACTTCTTGTATAATGTACAATAACATAATATATTGTAGATGTATTTGATACCGGTTTTGAAGAAAAATATTCAATCGGAAGGGATTTCAACACGATTCACATTAGTCGCGTCCTTAGATATCTCAGGTGTATTGGCTAATGGCTGACTTTCACTAATATTGCATCTGAAGACAGTGATGCAGTGATGATCTACTATTGCATCATTGTCTTCTAGTTTTAGGAAGTAAATAAAAACATTAGGTATGGCATTTTCATTAATAATTTTATTAATTACACAACTATCCTCTGTATGAAGATTAACAGTTATCTTAAAAAGTAAGCAAGTAGATCTACAACAGAACTCACGATTACATTTAGACAAGCATTTTATACATTTCGTTACATTTTGTTTTGTCGTAATTCCGTTGCAATAGTTTTTTGACATGTTTTATGTAGCAAATAAAACATCTTTTGTTACATAACTAATCATCATCATATTGATTTTACACAAAAATGCATGTCAATTGTAGAAACTTAACAAATTCATTAATTTAATTGTATTAACATCACAATTTGTCTCTCTGGGCACATATTTTATTATTTATTAAATCATTTACACCAGTGTTCATCACTAAAATTGCAAGTCTGAATAAGGTTACTTCTATCACAGCATTTGAATAAAAACCTGTTTGTCAAATGACAATGTATAAAGCAAAATACACATATCTGTAATTCTAATACACAAAACCCGAGAGCGAACGATGCAACTCTAATCAGAGCGGTCAATTCATAACAAACATAATCATTAATTGTCTTATTTTAAAATCGTCATTAAAACTAGTTAAGTGTATAATTATCTAGTCATCTAGAACTATTACAAGTGAATTATCTGCGATGGCGGCGCTTCTTCTTATTGCGGGAGCCGTTGCCGGTTCCGTTAGGGATCGCGTTACCGGAAGGCGCGGGCGCCGGCGCCGGCGCGGCCGGCGCTTCCTGCACCACCGCGAATCCAGAGAATACTATATTGTCAATTACTTGAATATTATTCGCGTTACGATTCGAGCGATTATTTGTAGATCTCGGCGCATTACCCGAGCCTTGGTTTTGAGATCCAGCGACGTTATTTTGGTTGTCTCTGGTACCGTTCGAATTCTCGTTGGTCCTAGGAGCCGAGCCCACGGTTTGATTACCTCTAGCACCGTTCGGTAGATCGTTAGCCGGTCGAGAGGCGATCGTGGGAGGGGCGTCTGCGGTCGGAGTCTCCCTGAAGGCGTCGCGCAGTCTCTGCCGCATGCGGCGGCGAGCGTTGCGCGATAGCACCTGGTGGGTGGGCTCGGGCTGGCCGTTGGCGAGCGGGGCGGGGGCGGCCGCGGCCGCGGGCTCGGCGGGGACCGCGGCGGGCGCCGGCCGCTCCCCGTCCGTCGCATTCTGTCTGTTGTTCGTATTGTTCCTACTTTCGAATCTCGCTCGCATCTCCGCTTCAGAGCGCACCAAAGCGTTAGCTTCGCGGCCGAGCGTGGCGAACGCGCGGGACAGTCTCGCGACATCGGCTTGAAGATCGTGCAAGAAGGGTTCCAGGTCTTGTACGACGACTTCGTCGCCGACGGCGGCGGCTGCGGTGGCGGCGGCGGTGTTGCTGCGGTTGGCGACGCGCAGCACGGCGCGCGGCTGGGCGAGGTGCGGCAACATCTCGAGCGGGGTGCGCCGCACGCACAGCTTGCCGCTCATGGCGGCGGGCGCCAGCAGCGCGCGCCCGTCCGTGCCGCCCACCGCCAGGCACCGCCCGCGCTTCTTGAGGGAACCCTCGCACGACCGCACCGACCACACCTGTACCACAGACGACGACAATGCACAACACATTCAATACAAATGTAAACTGGGTTTTGGCGGGAATGCGTTAAGGAGATGTGTTGCTAAATTTTCATTTTTGTGAAACTTAGTTCAAATGCGTGTAAAATGTTTAATTTCGGGGGCATATTAATCAATTTAGTTTCGTGAAGGTGTACAAGTGTAAATAAAAGTGAAAACCGGTGCAAAACATGTACTTTAGCTTAGTGTTCTCTCCAAAGCTCCGTGAACAAGCATTGTAAAAAATGGCCCCCTTTTTACAATGATTCCCTCGACTTGACTTTAACTATGACGACTTGACTGTTTTGTTCAATGCAAATAACTTGCAAATATTGATAATACTTGACACTGGCAAATGTCCGAAAGGAAAAGCCATTTATTAAAGAAGAAGAAAAGAAATGTAAACTATTTAGATAGGTATATAACTTTACCAGCTGCGCCCTGCGGTTTCACCCACGAAGTCTCGTTCCCTCAGGATTATCCGGGATAAAAAGTAGCCTATGTCTTATTCCCGGTATCCAGCTACCTATATTCCAAGTTTCATCGCAATCGGTTCTATAGGTTTGCGTGAAAGAGTAACAAAGTCACATACATACATGATACATACAAACTTTCGCGTTTATAATATTAGTAAGATTTGCACAACATTTACATAGGTAACAAAGCAAATACAAAAAGTAAATACCAACTAAAATAAAACCTAAAAATTGAATGGTACAATGAGTGGTTTTATCGCTAAAAGCGATTTTTTTAATTTATGTATTATTCAAGTGTTCAACCTCACACTTCATCGTAAAAGTAAAGGAACACATCGTGAGGAAAGTCACGGTTTAGGTTCATTTCTCTGCACATAGCTGACTAAGAGAGTGGGATATTTGCTAGGCAAAGTTACTGAACCTAATTATGTCCCGGGCACTATAGCGCTATAAATAGCATTAATGAAAAGTTTTTGCCCTGTATAAATCTTCTAAAATTTAAATGAAAAGGCCAATTATTATTATCATCCCCACACTAGAAAAATATTTTAGAAGCCTCTAGACTCTAGAAGCATAGAATGTTGGAACAAAAAGCTCAATATTACATCACTGTTTACTATATTGTTTATTGTGGTACTGTGCTGAAATCATCAGGTAATGATTACAGTTAAAACTTACGCAGTCTGAGAATATAGCCTCCCGATCATTTCCGGACAGGGTTAAAGTGTAGGAAAACTCCTGTGCCACCCACGGGGAAGATGCCATCGATAGCCATGCATTTACAGCTTGATCTGAAACACACACATTTTTTAAAGGTTTTTTATTCCTGAAATTATGGTTTCCTTACAAGCTACAACTATTAAAAGAAAAGTAAACAGAAATTGTGTAAATCAAATGTCATAAAACTCACTGTTGATTTCGATTATTAAAAAGAATATGCCCATGTCAGAAATGCGCACAGCAGTCACGATTCTTCCTGGAGTAGTTGAGAACTGCCAAGCTTGAAGGTATTCACCGTTTTCAGATCGACCCTAGAATTAGAAGAACAATTGACTCAAACTCTTTTGATTATTCTACTACAATGATTTTCTAACAACCAGGATATCTCAAGGGCGCGCTATAAGCGGCACAACAAAACTGAGCTTAAATCAATTCTAACTCTAAGCACATTTTTGTTTCAGTAGCCTCATATTTAAAATTTGAGAGCTACTTAATTATTTAAGTAGGTAGCCCCCAAGTTTTAAGTGGCCTCAAATTTTTATCAATTTTTAATCCACTTCAAATTTGAGGCCATTCAAAATTTGAGAGCTACTTAATTATTTAAGTAGCCCTCAAGCTTTAAGTGGTCACAAATTTTAAATCGCCACTTAAATTTTAAGGCGATTTAAAAATTAAGAGCCACTTAATTTTTAAGTAGCCTTAACAAAGTCTTACACAATGAATTAATGCTAGTGCGACACATGTTTTAAATTCAAACCTCATTGCCGCCCGCTGGCAAATATCTGATCCGTGGCTAATTTCCCTACTTTTGAATTTTGAAATTACCTCAATGAGATCAGGTGCATGGAAGTATCGCAGATGGTTGAGCAACCTAGCTGATGGTAGACGTTCCGGATTGTTCTTGCAGCAGAGGCAGCGGAATAGCCCTCTGCAAGCTCTAGGAGGCTGCACTGAGGTTCGCTATAACAAAAATGGGCCCTGTTTTCAAGCAACAGAATGAAGAATTATTCAAATATTTACATAGATTTAATGATTGAAATTTATTATTACTTATGAAGTATCACGACACGATACCATCAAGAAAATAATTGTTTAAATGTGTCTCTTGGGTCTTTCAATATATTTTTTAACTTTAGTTGTTAAATCTTAAACACATTCTTACATTAAAGCCAAGATCCAGAATGGTTAAAATCAGAAGTGCCCTAACATACTTATAGTCTATGTCTTCTAGTCTTCTATGGTTTTCGCGATTTTGCATAATAAAACACTTAACACACCTACTGCTCTACAAAGTTACTTTATTTGATCAAAAAGTTCAACGTAAAGCGAGTCTTTAATCCCTAGGTGCATAAAGTGCTCAATATACACCTAGGGCATTAAGTAATTTGAATTTGGAACTAAGGTTCTGGTAGCATACGGCCATTTCGAACTGGCCACTTAGACAAAACACATAAAAAAATTGAAAACTAGGCTATTTTTCTTCTATTTTATTTCGACGGAAGGGTAAGGCAAAAAGTTTTAGTTAATATAAAGCCCCAAGTTTTTTTTATTTTTAGATAAGGCCGATGTGTGGTTTCGTAATTTTAATATAACATTGTTAAATTTAAATAATATAGAGCTGTATGTAAATATATTTCATACACATTGCATTAATCTATTGTTTTGTTGTTAGTTAAATGCTTATTTTTGTAGCCCTTTTATTGTCTCGCAGTAGATGTGTAGAGTATTCACCGCGGTAATAAAGCCTGTCTTTATCTTGGGTGCTTAAATCCCACGCTTCACTCAGGACTCTAGGTATATAACTACTTCGCTTCGCTCAGGAGTGAGGTTTTAACACCCTCGCTGCGCTCGGGAGTTAACTCTCTAGAGTCCTTTGTACGCTTTGGATTCAATATGACGCCCGCTATATGTATAAGACAGGGCTTTAGTACCTCGGTGCATAAACTACTATTATTTACCGGGTTTAATCGCGTATCATGAATAAAACCCGAACAAAGTGTTTTATTTTACTTATAGTCAATTCTATATGTATTTTTCTATTTAGTTCTAATACTATAAGGCATAGGTGGCAAGGTGCTTGAATCTTACTTAGCATACATTTCAATGATAATGTGCATTGTCCTTTCAACAGAAAATGGTATAAATAAATAAATAAAATACATATTGATACATACACTTGAAACATCATCATCTTGTTCAACATTGTTGTTCTCAGCGGAATCATTTTCATCAGAAACTGACTCTCTCTGCTCTTCAACTGGAGTTTCTTCAGGTGCGGTACCTGTTGTTACTTTACCACCCAGTTTCTGTAAACAACAATCAATAAAAGGCTTTGTCCTGACTAACTGACTTTTTATTAGATCGTCACGGGTCCAAGCTTCGTTGTCCATTGCTTGGCGAGCAGTTGATTGGTGCAACCAAGTAGCGGCCGAGCATTGGACAACGAAGCTCGGACTTGGCCGGCGCTCGTGACGGTCTAATATAAATCATCCCTAACAAGAATAACAGGTCTAATAGTCCTTTCAAATAGACAGAGTCAGACAACAGAGCAGATTTTAATCATAATTGTGTAGTAAAAGTAGAATGTAACATTATCTAAAACTAAATAAGAGTTTCTCACACTACTTTATTTAGTTTTGGACAATATTATACTCTACTTATCTGTTACTGAAAATGCTAGAGAGATACAATTTAACTTAAATAAGTGACATGCAGCACAATTGTACGAAACTCTATATTAATTGTATCCAAATTCTGCTTTGCTCTCAAAATCCAGTCTTTTGATGGACCTTTAGGAGGCAGACAGAGCACAATACTGAGATATGGTTTTTCCATCAAAAGAAAAAAGTAAGTTGTATTAATGGTGCAGACCAGCAGGGGCTCGATTCGGTAAGGACATAGCATT
The DNA here is from genome assembly GCA_949358125.1 of Idaea dimidiata. NCBI lineage: Eukaryota > Metazoa > Arthropoda > Insecta > Lepidoptera > Geometridae > Idaea > Idaea dimidiata. The sequence continues at coordinate 8,677,480 of OX442338.1, forward strand.
CAGAATGCCAGAGATGACGTTAATTCGTATTCTGTAAATGTTATTTTACTTGATTACTACTTAATTAGTTAAGTAGCCTTCAAAATTAAGGGCTACTTATTTATTTAAATAACCTGCAACAAATCGACTTCTGTTTGTCGCATGCTATTTATTTTAGAGAATCAGGGCCCAAATGTAAAACTAATTATGACCATTTCTCGATTTTTATTGTATCCATAAGTTTAGTGGACTTTACAAAGGACAATTACCAAAAAACCCCAGAGACTATTAAAAAAATATATATACATACTAGTTGATAGCCCTTGAATATAAGATACAAGTGTGAAATAAATTTCACAATAATATATTGAAACCGCTGTCTGCGTGTGCTTAAGTTAACTTGAGACTTCGCTCAAAACAAAATGTTTGTGCTCAGGTCTCAAGTTAATTTAGATCGTTTAGGGTTGGTATAAATAAAATATCTAAATTAACTTGCGACCAACTTGCGCCCTACCTAAATTAATTATACGAATAATTATCAATCTTGCAGATCTATCAAATTTATTGTTTCAATACAATATAGTACTTACAAAAGCACGCAGTTTCCGAACATTTGCAATAAGTTCTTCCATAGCATAGTTACGTGTCCCAAAGAAGAATGCCCTGCACACGGGGCACACATCAAGACGAATTTTGCATCGGCCACAGACATGGTGCCCTTCATTACATTGGAATATCTGGCCTGATGGGATTTCATAGCAGACTGGACACTGGAGCAGGTCATCTAAATCGGGCAAGGCTTCCGCCTAAAACAAAACCAAGCCATTTCAATATTATCAGCATTAATTGCAATATAAAATATGATTGCACTAGGCAACTATATTTTATGTTATTTATTAAATAAAAGTAAGTAGGTAGTAATAGTAGGATTACATTTTTTTTAGGTAGGTATATTAGTTTTTTAAATAAAATAATATAAATTGCAATCTTAGAACTTTGAGAAGTTGTTGTTGAATAATTCCTTCTTGGTGGAATTTGAACCTTTGACTACTATTAATCTAAACCAGCATGATGCCACTTTGCCACTAACTATTTCTTGTGGCGAAGTGGCCTATCGCACTGGTTAAGTTAAACAGTGTTAAGTCAAAGGTATGTTGTGTCGAAATAATTATCTATGGAAAAAGTGGATGAAACAAAAAGTTGTATGTGTATGTAAAGTTGAAACAGTAAGTATGTAGTCAAAACTAAAGTCTTGTTGATTTATATTTTTTCAAAGTTAGTATTGTGGCAAAGTAAACAACTTACCTTATATTTATCACAATCTAGACCATATATTTTTTTAGGCTCTATTATACTGTGAAGGTATTATACTATACTATATTAAAGCTAATATATTTTTAATTGTCTTTGATGTTGTACAACAAAAGGCTTATGAAGGCTAATCCCTTTTTCGCAAATCTTTTTTTTATTTATTGCATAGGGTGAAGTTCGTGCATTGCATATTTGCGAGTTAAGTAGTTAACTTACCTAGTAAGTTTAAAGAATAATTACTATATTACAATATTGGGGCTCTGTCTAGACAAGAAATCAAGTAAAAAAAACTTATTGGTAAAACAAATTAAAAATTCTTAGCAGTTTACAAAATTGTTTAAGAATTCAGGAATTTGTTAGGTTTATGAGCTGAGCTCATTTATGCATAGAAAGACAAATTAATTAAGTAATATCAAAACTAAATAAAAATAAACTAAGTAGGCATAATTATTACTTTTTTTTGCTTCAAGTTAGTAACAGATTTATATCTTAGATGAAGGTATTCTAAAAATACACAAATTTGAATGTGCACCTACTTACTGGTAAAAATTAGAGACAAATTTCACAAAATTGTAACGTTTTTAGGTTTAACTGATTATCTAAACGTAGTTTATTCAGACGTAATTATTATTTAGAGGTCACACACAGAAGACAACATGTGTAAAATATTGGGACATAGTCATGAGAATTACTCAATCAGTTGCTGCATTCATAAGTAATAAGTAAATTATAACAAGGTTCAAAAATTGTGGAGAAGGATACATGTTTTTAAGTATTCATTTCAAGTACAAAGTATTTTGAGTCTCGAGGTCTAGATACAATTTCACGAAACTACCTTCAAGTAAGAGAGTAACGACATTTTTGTAGCTTCCTCATTGCATTTGTTTATGCAGAATATATTTATTGACTCTTTATTGTTAATAAAACAGCCTAGGACTCGAAAAACGAAATAGATATCGATTACGCGAAATATACACAGAACAATGGAAGATTTTATAAATCGTCTTTGATTGAGTTTGGCCTAAACGTAATTATGGAAAACTATATGGTATACCTTGGTGCTGAGATTTTCCGTCATCTAGAACTATTTTTCCTCTATAATTATTATGATTTCGGACAGAATTTTTAAAAATTACTGATTTAACGAACACAACAAACTGGCACAGCTGGCGATAAAACAAATGGCGTCATTTCATTGCGTGCTCGACTTGCTCGAATGCACAGACTCTCGAATGCTCGCTCGCTCGTTGGATTGGAGAATTGGTGTTGCAACATCATAAACTTTATTCAAGAGCTATTTGTTACATTATTCCATGCGATAGAAAAGTAACATGATATATCTAACTTAAAATTGACATTATTTAAATATGTATTTTTTGTAAAATTATACAAAAAAGTTATAAAACTTAAATAATTTTAAATACCCACCTCACCTAAAAATGTTATTTATTGTGATTTTTTTCTTGTAAAGTGGCAATTTTGATGAAAACTGTCTAAAAACCACAAAAAAATTACCCATAATAAAAGAAATATAGTCATGATACTCGTTCATTCTTTCCGCCAGTACTTCACTTGCGCAAAATCTAGAGCTATTTATTTTATTTCTTATCGGTTGTGAACCGATTATGGCTATTAGGAAACTGACCAGTGTCAAGTATTATTAATATATTATGCACGTTATTTGCATCGAAACAGTCAAGTGTCATAGTTAAAGTCAAGCTAGGGAATCATTTGTAAACACGGCGGCCATTGTACAAAGGTTGTTCACGGAGCTTTGGAGACAACACTAAGTCAATGTTTTGCACCGATTTTCACTTTCATTAAACTTGTACACCTTCACGAAACTAAATTGACTAATATGCCCCCGAAATTAAACAATTTGCACGCATCTAAACTAGGTTTCACAAAAATGAAAATTTAGCAGCACATCTTCTCAAACCGTTCCCGCCAAAACTCCATCTAGAGCTACGGAATCACACGCTGTGACACCCCTATTGTCACTGTCATTGTCACTGACTGTGACAGCTGACAATTGCTGTGACTCAACGACTCAAAACGAGAAAATGTTTTTGTACCAAATACAGTAAAATTCTTCTTTTCTGTGCTTTTTCTACTAGTACATAGGATATAATTTAATTAGTTGTGTTAATTTCCATGATTTGCAAATATGAGTAACTGTTACACATATTTATTTCTCAGTTCGTTTATCATTTTTGGATATGCTCGTAAGTAACTCTTCCATATTTATTGTGCTAGATATATCTTTAGAAAATTCACCTTTAGGTACCGATCTTCCTATCTAATTCTAGCTACAACCAGTGAAAGACTTCACGAACAGATATACTCATCAATTGAAGGCGCTGCGGCATGTTTTAGACGGTTAAACGGGACACATCAGACTGGATGTTCTTGTAAGTTATCTAAGATTAAAACCTGTTATATTTTGCCAACTTAGATGCTATTAATTATTTCTTATGTGTTACCATCAGCTAAAATACCTAATATGTTTGTTTCTACAGCATCTGAAAAAGGAGCCGTAGGTGTTGTACAAATGATAAGAGATGTAGGTGATGCTCAGTGGTTAGTTACAAATGCGACGGCAGGCCCTTACGTAGCCATAGTCAGTACGTCAATGTTCTCCAATGTAATTGAGATGTTCATGGCCCAGCCTGACAATGTAGCTGGTGTATTAGTATATGATAATGCTACTGAGAGGTAAATAATAAAATCATTCAATAAAAAACATTTCACTTGGTCATCTTTGAGTAATTAAAACAGTGAACATACATTAAAAAACTTGAATGTATGTGTTTGATTCCGAAAGAAAATGATTAAAACATAGACCAAAAAGTTTTAAAACCAGTTATTATTTTGAACATGTTATATTTGCAGGGCTACTTCATTCACTCAAGATTCTAGATGCCCTAATGAGTACTCATCAGGACCTGGAAGCCAGTGCTCATCTTCACAAACAGGTGGAATTGTATGGAATGAAATGGGAACAGATCTATTGAGACGAGATATACCTTTTCCTATATTCTTTGTGCCCGAATCAAGAGCTGAAGAAATTTTTAAAATACAGGAATGTTATGAAAAGTAAGCATAGATATAAATGTGAACTTTCAGAAATTTATGAAGATGCATTCTTAGTAGGTACTTACATACAATATAATAAATAAGTGAGGATGCTTATTATATGTCTTATGATTAAGTTGTTTCTTCTTTTTTTCAGATTTAATTTAGATAAATCCAATCAAAATGGTGTGCCTCTGTGTTCAGTTCAGTTGAGTTCATTCATGTATGCTGCTGTTAATAGTGAAGTTTGTATGAGAAGGTCAGTTTTTTTATTTTATATATTATAAAGAGTAATAATAATTATCAAAAATCTTCCCATGACATGTTATTTATTTATAATGGTATATAAGTTCATCTTTGAGATTTCGTAGTTTATATTGAAGTGTCATTTCTAATTGCTTATCTCTATAGTTAAGACAAGTTTCTTATGAAAAGCTATAGTATACACATTGTTTTTATCTGTACTAAGGAGTCATAGCTTAAATGTCATATGAGCTCAACTACTAATGTACAAGGTAGTACTAACTCCTTGAAAATTTGTTTTAGTTTTCTTGCAAGCATTTGTTAAGTGTTTATTTTATTACTTAACTTTGTTATTTATAAAAGTATTGCCGGGTTGAAGTAAATTGACATAGTTTAATTTTGTTGAACAGATCAGCTGCATCAGCTATTTTAACAACAACCAAAGTATGTGATCCTCTGGGAGACCAAAATGTTTATTACTCACTCTTTCCACGCAGCCAGGTATGGTTTTCTCATGTTACTTGACATAGTGATGTCATTTATTAATGGTGCATGTTAAATCAACTTTTATGTTTATGTTTAATCTAATATTATTACTTTCAGAAGAAAGGTGCTAAGAAGCAATCTGTGACTTTAGTTACTGCTAGAATTGACTCAGCATCTCTGTTTGATGGTACCTATGTCTTTTTTTTTAACTATCATTTTCTAACTATTATTTAATATGCCTTAAAGCTGACAACAAAAAGGCATATTCCTTGTTCCTCGAGAAACAAACGATTGTATTTAGCGGTAGTAGAAACATAGTATTTACTCTTATGTATTGCATATACTTATTACAATTTACAGGTGTATCACCCGGCGCTGCTAGTTCGGCAGCTGGAATGGTCACATTGCTAACCACAGCTGTCGCCTTATCCCAAATGATTCCTGTAAAGGATGCAAATCTATACGGTAAGTCTGTTGGCAAAAATTAAAGGACCCTAAACAATTTTTGTTGTAACTGACAGAGATTTTATGTTCAGCAATGATAAGAACCTACCATCTATTGTTTACAAATTTAATTACTATTTATTCCACGATTGTAGTATACAATATAGGGTTTAATTAATTGTTTTTCTTTAAATCATTTTACAGATCAGAACGTGTTATTTACTTTGTTTAACGGTGAATCCTTTGACTACATCGGATCGCAGCGCGTGGCCTACGATCTATTGCAAGGGGCGTGGCCTCCCGCGGCGCCTTTACAACTATCCGACATTAAACTCCACGTGGAAGTGGGCCAGATTGGAGGCACTCTGTCGCATCTCACTGACAACTCCTGGCCTCTAAACGCTTTTGCTCCTTATGAAATACTTGTCACTGTAAGTTAAAAACAATACTACTTTTATAGTTACATTTTACCGGGTTTTAATCGCGTATTGTTCTACTGCATTTTGTACCTCAGTTTTCTTGCTACCAAGGCTATCGTAACATTGTGGAAACGTCTAGTTATGAAAAATGAACGCTACTAAGACCCAGTGCAATCTATTAACTCTAATGTGTTTTTTTTCCTTGTAAACATTAATTATGTGCACAGATGTGTTATTCATTGTAAATATTAAACGTTTTCAAACATGATAGGACAGTTTTTTCAAAATGAATTAACTTCCTTAATGTATTCACATCTTACTAATATTATAAACGCGAAAGTTTGTATGTAAGTATGTATGTATGTGAGGTTTCACACAAAAATTACTGAACCGATTGCAATAAAACTTGGAATATAGGGGAATATATATGTAGCTGGGGACCTGGATTAACACATAGGGTACTTTTTATCCCGATGTACCCGCGGGAACGGGACTTACGCGGGTGAAACCGCGGGGCGCAGCTAGTTATAGTTTATAATAGGAGCCGGCAACAATCGGAAAAGCAAATTGTCTAGCCGACACCACTACTGTAAAAATACAAGTTTGAAGAACTTAGTTTGGAGTGGCGGGGATTAGAATCAAGTGTAACATTATCTAGCAATAAGTTCATCAAATTTTAGCCGGACTCACTTTTATCGTATGCTTTTGCTACTTATGTCCTTTTCTTTAGTATATAAATGTATTTGCTACTTATGTCATTTTCTATAGTATATAAATGTATTTGCTACTTATGTCATTTTCTATAGTATATAAATGTATTTGCTACTTATGTCCTTTTCTATAGTATATAAATGTATTTGCTACTTATGTCATTTTCTATAGTATATAAATGTATTTGCTACTTATGTTCTTTTCTATAGTATATAAATGTATTTGCTACTTATGTCTTTTTCTTTAGTATATAAATGTATTTGCTACTTATGTCCTTTTCTTTAGTATATAAATGTATTTGCTACTTATGTCATTTTCTTTAGTATATAAATGTATTTGCTACTTATGTCCTTTTCTTTAGTATATAAATGTATTTGCCACTTATGTCATTTTCTTTAGTATATAAATGTATTTGCTACTTATGTCATTTTCTTTAGTATATAAATGTATTTGCCACTTATGTCATTTCCTTTAGTATATAAATGTATTTGCTACTTATGTCATTTTCTTTAGTATATAAATGTATTTGTCATTTATGTCATTTTCTTTAGTATATAAATGTATTTGCTACTTATGTCCTTTTCTTTAGTATAAAAATGTATTGAAATAATAAATAATAATATTTTCCGGGTTTTACTCGCGTTTTATAAATAAACTGCATTGTTGCAATGCTGTACCGACGTTTCACCGTTTTTACAGACGATTTCTTCAGGGCAGTCTACCCTGAAGAAACGCGTGTAAAACCCGGAAAATATTGTGTTTTATTACAGTGCAAAAACGCGAAAAAAGAAGAAATAATTAAATAAATATATCATTAACAGGAAATTGCAGAGTTCGTGAATGAGATGACAAGCAACGTGAACGCGTACAATATGACCCTCGAGCCGAAGTTCACGACGAACCTCCCCCCGTCGTCTCTGCACTCGTTCCGTCGGATCCTGAGGAACGTGACCGAGTCAGCAGAGCTTCCCGAGCTGCTGATCACCGACCACGGGGATACCTTCACTAACATGTTCTACAACTCAGCTTTGGATGATTACGACAAGATCGGATTCGTTTACCACAATATTACGATTGTTAATGGCACTTGTGAGTATTTTATTTGATTATTCTTATGTTTTCCCAACTTTATGTTTCTCTCTGGGGCTTTCTAACACAAGCGTTATTCGCTTAAAAGAAAGCCTCGAATCGAAAAATTGTACTTTAAAACTTCGTTACTGAAATTAAACAATTATTATTAAAACAATTATTATTTATATCGAAATATAAATCATTTTATGGTTTAAATCGCGTTGATTTTATTATAAACTGATACAAAACAAAAGCTGATAATAAAAACAATGGGCTAACCTGTTACATCTTGTATAGAAATACACCCAGACCAGATACAAATATTTATTTTTAAGCATAAATATTTGCACCCGGCGGGAATCGAACCTGCAACCTTCTGCTTTGCAGCCAAGCGTTCGCCTGACGCGCCACAGAGGTCGTCTGTGTTTGAAGTGTTTGAAGATTACTCTGATAGGTTTAGATTTCGGACGGATTGGATTTTGTTTCTTCCTATCTCCTAGATGAGATTGCTACATCTTAGACCACTAACTATCAGTCGTAGTAGTGGTCAAACGTTTATCTATTTTATGTAAAAAATGGGTTAGAATTACATCATACATTTAATAATTGTTACGTGGCATATAGACTCCCACAGAAGTCGTATAAAGTATGTTTGTTATTTCAGTTATACCAACTGACGAGCTCATATCTAAGGGCAACATGACCGACAAGGAGGTGCAAGTGAAAATTGCGAGGCTGGCGACCGCTTTAGCTAAAACACTGTTCAAGACAGTTGTGGGAACCAAATATAATGGCAACATATCTGCATCCGCGCATATGGTAAACACAAATAAATACAACACTCTATTTACCGGGCTACTTTATTCATGATTTTTAAACGACCGAGCTTTCGCCAACTTTACAGTTGGCTTTTTTAAGGTTGACTGAGATGTAATTCGTCTATTTTATTGTTTTATTATGCAAAATCGCGAAAACCATAGAAGAAATTACAAATAAATACTTTAGTAAGGTCCAGCGGGCCAATCTCGACTTTGGAAAATTTCGACTATTCTTAATAACTTCTGCATCTTACTGTATTTTTAAAAGTGACATCTCTGACCGGATAGCGTAAAAGCATTTTCATAAACTTCTACATAGATGGCACTGCTTCATGTTATTAAGAATTGTCGAAATTTCTCGAAGCCGAGATTGCTCCGCTGTACATTAGATATTTCTTATTTTTCTTACTTATTACATTCTACTATAAATATTTTACAAGATATCAGTGCGCTAACCATTACTTACACTCACGACTTGACGACCCCATTCTAGTTTTTCATGTTTATAAATATGTTTCTCGTGTGCCTATATGCTGATGTGTGTGTGTTGTTCAAATAAAGTGTAGGTACCTACCCATCTATTAAAATCTTTTGCTCACGGGTAGTCTGACGAATCTGGAAAGACCTCGAATGGTCGAGCGTTGAAAAATGCTTAATAACGATTAAAATCGAAAAAAAAAACTACTTAAATATTTCCTATGTTTATTGCTCAAGGCATTTTACTATAATTATTTTTACAAGTCAAACGAATCATTCCTCGAATCCTGTCACAGGTGATACCGTCTCCTTGTATAAATATTACTAGTAGTAAAACGACTTTTAGTTCCATTATGACACCCGAAAACCGAACAAAAATCTAAGTGAATCTGTTTTTTATTTCCCCAGGTAGACGAGATGCTATACTGCTTCCTTCGCAGCCAATCATGCCCACTCCTCCTCGCGGCAGACTACGCACAGTCCGGTTCCGAAGAGAAAGTGTCAGAGAAGGTGGCGCCACTGTACGTGGGCGTGGCTGCGTCCGCGACCACCGCGCCGATATTCGCGGGACACCTGCTGGCGTTGCTGGCCGGACCGCGTGTGCCGGCAAATAAGACCGCCTGCGCTGATTTGGATGAACCGGTCAGTACAACCGAGAGAGATAAATTACCTAGGAAAGTTTTACCTTTTACTTTTTTCATACCATGATTACCGTGCCACAGCCAAGTTTGGGTTACAGTAACCCGAGAAAGATGCCACAATGAGAATGAGAAGAAGCCACAAGAAACTCATGGGGTTTTTTTGTGATCATGTGTTAAATTACAATCGTCATAATACAGATATTATCTATAATTCGAACAGGAGCAATTAATTAATTATGTTCATAGATTTTTTTCATTAAGATATGACGACGTATCATAGTACGCCTTTTTACACAATTTATGTTTAATATATTTTTTGAATCTTGTAATGGATGTTTTGGAAGGCCGGCTTATGAAAGTGGAAGCTAAACGCTTGGTTCGAGTTTTGGGCTGACTGTTGAACGCACAGCCTAAGCCGCTAATAGTAGGGGGCTGGAATTTGGAGTGTGTATTTATGTGATGCATCTTATAAGAAATAAATAAGATGTTAATCAATAAAAGATCGAATGCTATAAGAAAAGAGTTGAGATTCTCAAAATAATTGATTTCCCTATTACAGGGCTTTTCCTACTATTGGCTGAACAGCTGGAACCACACAGGTGAATGTATCCAGACCACGATGAACTTTAGTCAAGCTGTCAGCCCCGCTTTTCTTATATCTGGTTAGTATAAAATTCATATACTTCACGGAATCATTGTAAAATAATTATCACCTCACTCTAATATCCTCATCTTTGAGTGGTTCTTATGTTGTACAACGTGGGTCGTTTCTTCCTGTAAGGTGTACTCGGGTAGCATTAATCTATTGTTTAGTTGTTAATGATATTTTTGTAGCCTTTGAGTATTTAACTAATAATAAAGCCTTAATCTTGTGCGCTTCAATCCCACGCTTCACTCAGGACTCTAGGTACATAATTCCTTCGCTACACTCAGGAGTTAAGTTTTTAACACCTTAACCCTAGAGTTCTTCGTTACGCTTTAGATTTAATATGACGCCATCTACATCAGACACGGAGTACCTACCGAGGTACTCAGTGTCCGGCATAAACTACTATTCTTCATCTTTAAAATGGCTTTTCCATTCGGACATTTGCCAGTCAAGTATTATCAATTTTTGCAAGTTATATGCATTGAACGTAACAGTCAAGTCGTCATAGTTAAAGTCAAGTCGAGGGAATCATTGTAAAAAGGGGGCCATTTTTTACAATGTTTGTTCACGGAGCTTTGGAGGCAACACTAACTTTCTTTCCTCTTGTACACCTTCACGAAACTAAATTGATTAATATGCTCCCGAAATTAAACATTTTGCACGCATTTGAACTAGGTTTCACAAAAATGAAAATTTAGCACCGCATCTCCTCAACGAGTGCCCGCCAAAACTCCAAACTACTATTAAGTCTAAGCAGAAGAAAAATATTGTTTGTTGCGACGCATATTCTGCATCAGCCACAAGTTTGGCGAATGTGAAATTCAAATACATGTTTTATTGAACCTTCTTCTAAGGTCTGCAAATAACAGAATCACGATTCATTAAGTTTTGTTCGATACTTTTTTACTTTGAAAATTGTGCTGTATTTTCTATATTTTACTCTTTTCTCCTCTATTATACTATATATCGAAACAATTTTTGATTTAATACAAAGGAAATAATCAATACTTTTAATTGCTTATGTGATGATTTTTAATATTGCTTAATTTCCGTAAAATTATCGAAAAATGATTTGAGACTTACGCCTTTTTAGTTTCGTGTTAAAAGCATGAAAACCTTCAATCTAAAATCAACTGTATTACAACGCATCTAAGTAGACGTTGCGCCAACCTCAGTCCGCCGTCTGGCGCCGTCGAAGGTGGACCTATGTCAGTTTTCGCTCCCAAATAATTACGTAATCTATTTTAAATTATATTTCTTATAGATTCGAACTTTTTACATTTTTTCCGGCCAATATGAAAATAATTGTTATGTTATGACAGTCATGTCAAATCATACCTACTGTCATAAAACTGTCTAGCATTGTTTATTTATCTTTGATATTTGATTGTTGTTGTACTAAAAAAAGAAAGACTAAATAATTACACAAGAAATAAATACTACAAATAAAATAAACAATACAAATAATCTAAGGTGAATGACCATTGAGTCCAAAAATGCCCATCACACTGGTGGCATTACCCCGTTGAATCGCCAACGATACTATTTGTACTTAGTGTTGCAATCAGAGTAACTGTATTTACTAGCAATTTGCAATAAAAAAGCTTTTTCCAAACGAAAGCTTGCTAAAACATCAAAAAGAAATCTAAATATCGTAAGAGAGGCGAAAAAATAAATCTATTTACCTATTCCATTGTCAAAATGAAAATTGAGATAGGTACTTACCTACAAGGATTTTGCGGAATTAATATAATAAGTATCTACAGTTCATCAAGGTAATGCAAGCTAATAATCGACCATTACAAATGAGAAAGTAACTCTATCAGGCCGCTAAACCGATTTTGATAAATTTCGATTCAAAGATAGATGGTACTTTGGCAAAGTTTACTTTTGAAATTGATATTCCCGCGGGTTCGGGACTTACACGTGTGGAACCGAAGGGCGCAGCTAGTACTTACATAACTACTAATCTATATCTATACTTCTGTAATCTATGTATATCTATAAAAATCTTTGTCCTGACTGAATTACTCACTGACAGAACCGCTGGTAGAGAGAGATGAAATTTGGAAGGTGTGTTCTTTGTGATCTAGGCATCTGATAATAATATTATTACAAGTGATTCAACGAACAGTGGACCTCGTGGGAACTAATTATTGAAAGGGCTCTTTATATCATCATAATAGAGCAGAAAAATCGGATCACATAATGTTTTGATATCTAATCTAGTACATCCTTTTGTGGGGGAACTATTCCAAAAATTAAAATCCCCCACAACAAATAAAATATATTTACTCATAGAACTTGTATACCTTTCATTAAAATCGGATCTCATAGTGCGGAGATAGCTGTTACCGCTTTTAGTGGGAGAATCACCCCACCAATCAAAAAACCCCCACGACAAAAATAGTAAGTTTACACATCTACGGCTCAACAAAGTAATTTTACACACCTACTGCTCTACAAAGTAATTTTATTTGACCACTAGCTGCGCCCCGCGGTTTCACCCGCGGAAGTGAACGCGTTATCACGGGCGCGGGGCGGCCAAGCGGTTGCACTTTTTTGTTCATACTCGGATTCTACTAATTGGACGTCGATGCAAAGTATACCACGACCTTCCTCGAAAATTGAACTATCCAATATTGGAAACCAGATTTCAATCGGATCAGTAGTTTTTAATTGTGTAAGAAACAAACAGACAGACATGAATTTTAAAAATTATATAATTTTGTTCTATTATTTTTCCTAAGTCCACTAGACCACTTTTTTTTTAAATTACTTCCAAGTACAGACTTTTTGTTCTCTCTTTCTTTATTATAAGTATAGATAGATATAGGATAAGAAAAGGTAAACGTAAAGCGAGCCTTTATTCCCTAGGTACATAAAGTGCCATTATACACCTAAGTAGGGCATAATAGTAGTATATGCACCGAGGTACTAAAGCCCTGTCTTATATAGCGGGCGTCATGTTGAATCCAAAGCGTACGTATCTTGAGCGAAGCGAAGGAGTTATGTACCTAGAATCTTGAGTGAAGCGTAGGATTCAAGCGCCCAAGATAAAAACAGGCTTAATTAATTAATAATTGCGCTTGAATCCCACGCTTCACTCAGGACTCTAGGTACATAACTCCTTCGCTTCGCTCAGAAGTAAGTTTTTAAAACCCTCGCTGCGCTTGGGAGTTAACTCTAGAGTCTTTCGTATGCTTTGGATTCAATATGACGCCCGGTATATAAGACAGGGCTTTAGTACCTCGGTGCATAAACTAATATTATTTGACCAAAGAGGTCAACGTAAAACGAGTAATGACTCGCTAAATATCTAATGAGATATCTGGGAAGTAAAATGCGTGTTTAAGCCCTAGGGAATAAAGTAATTTAAATTTGGAACATTAACATTTGCTTGTATTACAGGTATTTAATAATAAAAATCAGACTGGTACATTCAGGCCCAGGGCCAAATGCACATTGCAAACAAAAATAATTGTCTTTTGGCCGCATGGTAAGGTGATAATAAATTGAAAAAAGAAATACCGGAAAAAGACGATCAATTTTGGAAAAAAGAGATGGAACCGAAGTTAACAAGTTTTTACATGGAATGCTTACTGCCTGAGTTGATAGATCCACGCCATCCCAGAAAAAGAACAATTCTCGATCCAGATTACATAACCGTCAAAAAGAGTGTTTGTCAAACCTCTTAATCTGAAATTCCATCGAGAAAACGACTACTTCCGCCTATTGAAAACCATTCAATAATTGTTACACCACCAGTTCAACGTAGGAAATTGGAATTTCATGAAATGTAAATACTTAATTATTTGTAAATAAAAAGGAGTCAGTTTTGTTTACAAATGAAACTTTTAATGCAAGAGTAAATAGTAATAATATTAAAAACCTATTTGTGAAAACTGTAAAATGAAAAAAATAAGAATAAATCCATAGTTTTTCTGTTCGTTGCGCTGATATTTTAGTATCACAACATTTTTGATGAAGTTGCAACAAAACCAATTTTTCATCTCTCCCGTTCGGAAAGTTTAATTTTCATGGGTAGATATCCGGGTTGAAAGTAGCTCATTTCATCCCTAGGGTGGAAATTTAAAAATATTTTTTAATTATTGCAACTATTTGACAAATTTTAAGGGGTATTTAAATAATTAAGTAGCTCTCAAATTTTGAAAGGCCTCAAATTTAAAGTAGATTTAAAATTGATTAAAATTGGAGGCCACTTAAAATTAAGTAGCTTTTAAATTTTGAATGGCCTCAAATTTGAATTGGATTAAAAATTGATTAAAATTTGAGGCCACTTAAAATTTGAGGAAAACTTAAATAATTAAGTAGCTTTTAAATTTTGAATGGCCTCAAATTTGAATTGGATTTAAAATTGATTAAAATTTGAGGCCACTTAAGACTTGAGGGCTACTTAAATAATAAAGTAGCTCTCAAATTATAAATATGAGGCGCCTTCTATTTTCTCATAGAGGGTAATAAAAAGTAGAGTGTATCACACTACTCTAGAATCCCTCACTTCGCTCTGGATTCAAAAAACCACCCTCACCGTAAAAATATTATTTTGCTTCATTGTAATACAATCTACTAACCATTCTCATAGTGGGCGATGAATATTTTTCATTCGAAAAATAGTATTCGCTCCCGAGGTAGACATTCTAGTATGACGGTATGAATCGCGTTTGTTGCCTCAGATGAGGGAGGCCGGAAGGGCTCCGAAACGTCGGGCTTGTATTATAAAGCCAACAAAACAAACGCGATTCAAACAGAAACACAGTTTCAGCACGCTAGCTAATTGGAAAGTGTATCAAATTGAATTTGCAAGATTCCGCCCGGACTCCGGACAGACAAACTAACAAGAAAAGTGAGAATGGCACGACAATGGTCAAGTCTGTAATAAGTCAAATAGGTAATTCGTCAAGTCCACTATCGACAAGTTATGAAATTTTCCAAACATGCCATTAGCCTGGTCCACACTGTACGATCCACATGCTCCAGAATCTTTTATCCTATTTTCTCCCTCTCCGCTGCTTGAGCGCGAATAAGATAAAATATTCTTTAGCGCGGGGATCGTCCGGTGTGGATGCGGCCGATTATTCCCAGCTGTCCCCTCTAGCCTTGTCCCCGGGGTGACAATTCGTGGCGACTGTCCCCTTTGAAAGCTGGCTAAAGGGGACAAATGGAATTATGTTTCTCAGTTGTCACGGTGGGGGGGGGGGGACAGATGGGAATCTGTTCTCCCATTTCTACCCCGCATGTGTGTGTTATAATAAAACTCGCTGCGCCCCGCGGTTTCACCCGTGTTCGTAATAAGTAGGTACCCTAATGTACCATTATTATTTTAATGAACTTTATAAACGCATACCACTTGCATTCATAGTACAAAATATTACTATGAATGCAAGTCGTAAGGGGTTCGTCGTTTAGGGGTGAAGTTTGTAATGAAGATCTCGAGAAGCTCTATCACTTATGCTAAGAAACTAGTGGTCTAGTGTCAATAGTTTCCGAGATATTGACGGTTCAAATTTGACAGCTGTCAACCAAACTGATGATCTCGAGGAGCTATATAACTTAGGCTGAGAAACTAGTGGTCTAGTGTCAATAGTTTCGGAGTTAGGTTAGATCGTTTTTTGTTTTTACTTCGATCGTCTTTTGTTTTCCACTAATCTCTTCTATTAACTTTTTTTTCCCAAAAATGTACAAAGTCTTTTTAGTATCTTCTTAGTGGGACTACTTCACCTCTAGAGTATATAAATATGTATGTAGTCGACTCGTCCCAATGTCTAAACTATCGTCCCTGGTCCCAGTTTCGAAGGGGACGACTTCACCTCTAATCCAAAATATTGCTATAAATGCAAGTCGTATGCGTTTATAAAGTTCATTAAAATAATAATGGTACATTAGGGTACTTATTACGAACACGGATGAAACCGCTGGGCGCAGCTAGTTCTATTATAACACCAACGTGCGGGGTAGAAATGGGAGAACTGATTCCCATCTGTCCCCCCCCCCCGCCCGCCGTGACAACTGAGAAACATAATTCCCATTTGTCCCCTTTAGCCAGCTTTCAAAGGGACAGTCGCCACGAATTGTCG
Source organism: Idaea dimidiata (assembly GCA_949358125.1). Lineage (NCBI taxonomy): Eukaryota > Metazoa > Arthropoda > Insecta > Lepidoptera > Geometridae > Idaea > Idaea dimidiata. The sequence continues at coordinate 8,693,902 of OX442338.1, forward strand.
CCCCGGGGACAACTGGGGAAAAATTCCTAGTTGTCCCTCCGGGGAACAGGGCTAGAGGGGACAACTAGGAATAATCGGACGATACAAGTTTTGAAGATACAAAACAAAAAACTTGCAAATTATTAAATAAATATTATTGCACGACATATACAGACAGCGCAATCTAGCTCCAAACTAAGCACTGGTCTTGTACTAGGGGTATTAGACCACGAATATACTACATATTATACCTCATTTTTTTTGTAAATACATACATATTATACATAGAAAGACACCCAGATCAGATACAAATATTTATTTTTAAGCATAAATATTTGCACCCGACGGGAATCGAATCCGCAGCCTTCCGTATTGCAGCCAGGCCCGCTAGGAGTAATAGTGTTCCGTGAGCCAGGCGGTCGCCCGACGCACCAATGAGGTCGTATTATAAAATATTTGACACTGGCTACTTTCCAAACGACCATAATCGGTTTACAACCTATGAAAAAATATATAACAGTTATTATTTCGCGCGCTTGGGCGCTAGATCAAAAAAGTTGCGATGTTCGAAAGTGCATACGTGTGCGTGTGACTCGTGGATGTAGGGGTAAGTGGGCGGGCCGTTCATGACATATTTTTTATTGGAGCTTCCTCTTAATATAATATATGAATGTCGTAAATGTCCAGACTACGACCTAGCCTCGGGCCTGTACTCCACCTGGACGGAGTCGGTCTGGCAGTCGATGTGGGCGCGCGTGTTCGTGCGGTCGGGCGGCGGCGGCGCGCGCGCTGCGGCCTTCACCGGCGCCGCCACCACCGCGCTCGCTATACTGCTCACATACTTCGTGCAAAAACACAAGGACCGCCTGTTTACGGAGACCAGTGCTGTGCCGGTCACTGATGATGCTGCCTCGGGGTAACTACTGTTTGATGGAGTTCATGATTGTGTATGTGTGGGTGTGAGAGGGTGGGTGTGTGTGAGAAAGAGGGTGTGAGGGTGTTTGTGTGTGTGAAAATACTCTATTTCAGAACCGTAACGGTGGTTAAATTACGGTTACAGTTACACTTTCCTATCTATACTAATTTTATAAAGAAGAAAGATTAATTTGTTTGTTTGTAAATAGGCTATGATACTATTGGACCGATTTTCACCAATGAAAAGCTACATTATTTAGGAGAAACAATAGGCTACTTTTGATCGCGATATTTCGGAATGCAGCTAGTCAGTTTTATAAACATCATTTTAAAAATATATTTTTTTACTTACAGAATCCTGCGGACAGTCAACTGTTGAAGAAGGGAGAGAATTTTGTACATGACCCAATTAACTTAGTGATTAGTATCATTCCAATTGTACATAAGAATTAGTGGTAGGCACAGTATTTTCTAACTTCCCTTGCTGCGTAATTTTTGTTACTTTATAGGTAAGTTATTTATTTTTATTTTGTATAATAATACCGTCTAATCTAACTGATTTTAGTAAGGAATTGATCTCAAGTATTGTTTCCAATTTTCGCTTCATATTATTTAAAATGTTCACAATAATATTGAAACTATTACATTAATCAGTACTTGAAGCACCTTGTTTCTTCTATTAACATTACGTGTGAATATTGGGATGATGAAAAGTATGTTATTCTCGAGATTGAATAAATATATTCCCATGCCAGTTTTACCAAAACCGGTCCAGTATTTTTAGAGTTTATTTGTTATTAACAAATATAAAACATTACGACAAAAGACAACATAATAATAACACAGACTACTTGTCATCCCATATTCCCATGCAAAACGTTTTTTTGTGAAATCACGGGGTGCAAAACAAAATACAAAACTGTATCCTTTATAAAACTAAGTAGATTTAGTTACAATTCACAAGACTAAAGATATAAAATAAAACGTCTAATATAAAATGGCGGTTTAATTTACTCATAAGTTAACTGGCACAGGGTAGTAATTGAACAGCGTATGAATTGTACACTTTCCGAGGTCCTTAGCGAACAGTTTACAAAAATCAGGATTAAGTACGAGAGCAGTCAAATTACCAAAAATATTTTCAACATCATTGAACGACAATAAATCAAATAAACCTTCATTCAGTACACAAAAGTTATTCACGTAATCGTTCGTTGAATTTGTGGGGGCATTTGAACGGCGCAAAATATTCGTAATCCAACTTGTACCGTGTTCTAAATAATTATGAAAAGATTTGATGTTATCTAACAGAAACTTTCCGAAATTTAAGTCGATAAAATCTCCTTTACTGTATTCTTTGTAGTAACTGAGCCTTTCATCTATTGAATAAGTTAAAGTATTCAGGCTATCTTTGATCGTCGTTTTACTATCAATCCGTGAGTCGAAATACTCAGTACCCAACTCAGACGAACTGCTTACGAAACTATCGGTATAAACACTTGCCCGGGAAGGTCTTATCGTACAGGTTTCAGAAGAATTATCCTCATCTTCAGGCTCTGTAGTATTATTACCAAAATTTAATACTGTAGCATTGATATATTGTGTTGAATTGTCGAGTACATATTTGTGGGCTTCATTAAAATAAATCGTCTCGAATGTAGTTTCCGTCACAATTTCGAATGGGTTCTCCATGATCAGTCTATTCAGTAATTTAAAATTAAATTCTATCGTGAGATTTGGTATATTGGTAGTGATAATTACAAAATACAAGTTTCTCATTGTATTCAGGGAGGCCACGTTACAGTTTGTTAGTAGAAACGTCAATAAATACCCTTGTGTCATGTTCCTTATGTGCCACCCTTTTACGGAAATTGAAGGTACTGATTTCGTTTCAGTCGAATGCTCATTCCAAAACTTCGAAATATTCGCTATTGCTTGAATTAAATTTACCAAGAAAGTGTGGAACTCATTTAAAAATATCAGAATACGAATGCATCGTTGTTCTACACTTATTTTGAGTTGTCTATTTTCCTTAAATAATATTTTTAATTTTTGCGGGCATTCTATTTTTTGTAGACTTCTCCTTTCTTTAATTTCTTGTTTGTTTTCCTTAAATAATATAATTTGTTTATGTCTATGCTGTTGTTGGCAATCTATTATTTGTTGACTACTATTTTCTACTTCATATTGTAAACTTAGATTTGGTTGGCATTTTATTTTTTGTAGACTTCCGTTTTCTTGTCTGTTGTCCTTAAATAATATTATTTGTTTTCTACAATCTATTATTTGTAGACCTATAATTTCTATTCCATATTCTAACCTTTCTTTTGGTTGGCCTTTTATTTTTTGTTGACTGATACATTCATTAATTTCTTGTCCATATTCTAAACTGTGATTTTCTTGACATTCTATTATTTGTAGACTGTTCTTTTCTTTAATTTCTTGTCTATATTTTAAACTTCTAAATTTTTTAATGTTTTGTATTCCTAATCTCATAAACAACAAGTCGACATTTAATAAATATTTTGTAAATTGTATATTCGTTGGTGGTCTGTAAGTTTGTTTTATATCAAGTTTCACTTGGAGCAATAGATTTTGGAAGTTCATGTAGACATTTTTTATTACTTCTAATATTATCATTTCTAAATCCAAATCTGCTTTTATCATTATTGCATTGTATTTCTTACCGCAGTTTGAGCTGGTTGGTAAAATTATCTTTTTATCAAATGTGTCATGTCTTTTAACACTTATAATTCTATTCTTATAATATTGAGAACATTCTGATGAATTCTCCATGATAATATCATGTGTAGGTACTAGATGTAGGTGTTTGTTAAAATATAGTTTTGTATGTGAGGGTAGGTACTGGAGAATAAAGATCAGTTTGTAATGCACGGTACTAAGTGTTTTATTGATAGCCACATAATAATTATTTTACATGGCGCAGTCGAGTTTAAATAAGCATAAAGAGTTAAAAAACAAAGCAAAAAGTGATCGGCCACGCATGTGTCATAAAGAACAGTGAGTTTGAAGCTATAATCTACAGAAAAATCGTATATAATGGAGTCGCTTTTACAACCACCACGGCCATTTTGTTTCGAAAAGGATTTGTCTAATGTTACATCCGGAAATTTAAGCACACAGTGGAAAAATTGGAAAAAATCCTTCACAATATTCCAAAAGGCGTGCCAGCTAAACCTAAAAGATAACGATGTACAGATACATATATTACTTCACGTCATTGGAGAACAATGCCGTGAGGTATACGATCAGATTTCGGAAACCGTGAAACTTACCACCGTCGAAGCTGTTTTGGAAAAATTTGATGCATTCTTTACGCCAAAAAAGAACATTACAATTGAACGGCATAAATTTTTTACACGTAAACAACTCGAAAATGAGACGGTCGCGCAATATGTCTTTGAATTGAATAAGATGGCAGTACAATGTGAGTTTCGAGACTTGAAGGACGATTTAATCAAAGACCGGCTAATTTGTGGTATTAAAGAAGATTTGTTACGTGAGAGATTACTACGCGAATATGATTTATCGTTGAAAAAAGCGCTAGAAATATGCAACATAGCGGAATTGTCGCGGGCTCAAGCGAGTTCAGTTAAAATAGAGCAGGATAGTGCTATGAGTATACATGCATTGCAAGAACGAGACGACAACATAGCAGACATACATTGGGTTCAACGTAATCGAATGACAACGAGCGGATGCAAATGCAATGCAAGCGGTTCGAGTGCCAACGTCGGGATGCGGGGAACGAGCGGCACCAGCGCGCGCGGGTTGCACGGCGGCGCTGGCGCTGGCGCTGCAAGTAAGGCTAGCTTACAGCAGCGGTTGAATGACTCGCGCTGGCAGCAAAATCTCAAACAAAGTACGCCATCCCCGCAACGTAATTCTGTGCGTTACAGTCGTGATAATGTAAATAATGTTATTTGTGCTTACTGTGGATTACAACATGAAAAGTTTGCATGTCCCGCGTACGGACAGCGCTGTGTAAAGTGTCAAAAAATGAATCACTATGCTAGGGTTTGTCGCCAGGTGTTCACGGTGCAGGAGTCTACTTCGGAACAGGTACGTGGTAGAAGTATAAGGAGCGTCAGTGATGATAAGTGGTTCGCGGATTTAAAAATTGGGAATAGTTTTATTCGTTTTAAGCTGGACACTGGGGCTGATGTAAATGTTTTGCCATCCAGATTTTTGTCGCAAACAGGTATTGGAGAGACTGATTTAATACCAACAAGCATGACATTGACTAGCTATTCGGGAGAAAGTTTGAAGGTTTTGGGTACATGTGCGACAAAGGTAACATGCAAAAATAAGCAGTACATAGTTAAATTCACAATAGTAGATATTAATTCGCCACCGGTATTAGGCAAAGACTCGTGTGCAGAATTGAATCTTGTACAACGAATTTTCACAATATCAAAAACTACCAACAGCTGCTCAAATAAAATATTGAGTGAGTTTCCGGAAGTTTTTGAAGGAATGGGCTGTTTGCCCGGCGAGTACACGATTAGGTTGGCCGATGACGCCCGACCAGTGGTACATGCTCCCCGCAAGCTGCCCATAGCTCTCAGAGATGATGTGAAACGAAAGTTAGATGAAATGCTCAACTTAGGTATAATAGCGAAGGTAGAAGGGCCCACAGACTGGGTAAGTAGTATGACAGTAGTCAAAAAGTCGAATGGCGATATCAGGATATGCTTGGATCCACGTGATTTGAATAAGTACATAAAACGGGAACATTTCAAACTTCCCACATTAGATGAGATAACGTCAAAATTAAATAGCTCAAAATATTTCAGTACATTAGATTGTAAACAATCATTTTGGCAGACGAAGTTAAATTTACAGTCTACCAATCTATGTACATTTAATACAGTGTTCGGCAGATACAAATTTTTAAGAATGCCGTTCGGCATTTCATCAGCTTCAGAAGTTTTTCACAAAAAATTATACGAATGTTTTGACGACATACAGGGCGTTGAATTATTCGTCGATGACCTATTAGTACATGGAAGAACTCAGGAAGAACATGATAGGCGGCTAAGACAAGTTTTAAATAGGTGTAAGCAAATAAATGTAAAATTAAATAAAGAAAAGTGTAAAATCGGTTTAACTGAAATTAAATATCTGGGACATATTATCTCTCAACATGGCATTAAGCCAGACAAATCGCATTTATTGCCTATATTGGACATGCCAAAACCACAAAATTCAAAAGATTTAGAGAGATTTTTAGGCTTGGTAACTTATGTAGGCAGTTTTATTTCCAATCTATCAGATAGGACTTTTAAATTAAGAGAACTACTGAAAAAAGAGACTGCATGGCATTGGGATGAGTCACATGATAAATGTTTTAATGAGCTCAAGCAATGTATTACTAACCCACCTATTTTACAATATTATAGTTTAGATAAGCATATTACAATTTCTGTTGATGCTAGCAAGAATGGATTAGGGGCGTGCCTAATGCAAGACAATTTACCAGTTTGTTATGCTTCAAAATCGCTTACAAAAACTGAGCAAGCATATGCCCAGATCGAGAAAGAGTTATACGCTTGTGTTTTTGCTTGTGAAAAATTCTATACTTACATATATGGTAGGTGTGATGTAACAATCGAGACCGATCATAAGCCTCTTATCTCAATAATAAACAAAACAATAGCAGGGGCACCTAGTCGATTACAAAGAATGCTAATTAGATTGCAACCCTATACATTTAAATTGGTATACAAGCCAGGAAAGTACTTATACATTGCAGACACTCTGTCGCGAGCGGTAGCCCTGAGTAGCGACACAGTCACCGAACCACGTGATGAGCTAGACATGCAGGCGCAGGTGTGTGCGCTCGCACTATCAAATCCACTTACTGATTCACATTTTTTACAATTACAAAAGTATACTAAAATTGACAATGAATTACAAGACTTAATAAAATTCATAAAAGAGGGTTGGCCGGCTAACAAAACCGAAATAAAAAGTGAACTAAGGCAATACTGGGATGGAAGGGATGAATTAACTATAGCTTATGATTTAGCGTGGAAGGGTCACAAAATAATTGTTCCAAAATGTATGAGGCGTGAGATGTTAAAAAACATTCATATGGGGCATTTAGGCGTGGCAAAAACTAAGCTCCGAGCGAGAGAGATAATGTACTGGCCAAATATGAACTCTCAAATAGAAGATATGATATCGCATTGTCAGGCATGTCTAACACACCGTAGGCAAAATGTAAAAGAACCACTAATTTCACATGAAATACCATGTCGTGCTTGGTCAAAAATAGGTATTGATTTATTTCATTTTAACAGCAATACATACCTTCTGGTAGTAGACTATTTCAGCAAATATACTGAAGTTGAAGACTTGCCGAATTCAACATCGAGTACTGTAGTAGATAAGCTAAAAGTAATATTCAGTAGGCAGGGGATCCCTGATATCGTGATATCAGACAACGGACCGGAGTTTGCAAGTAAAATTTTCTCAGACTTCAGCAAAAATTACAAATTTAAGCACATAACCACATCACCTAGATATCCACAATCAAATGGTCAGGTAGAAAGAATTATACAAATTGTGAAGCAAATGTTACGCAAAACTTATTTTGATAGGACAGACTTTAGGCTTGCCCTATTAGAATATTTAAACACACCTATAAGTGAAAATATACCTTCGCCGGCTGAACTGATGTTATGTAGAAAGTTGCGCAGCATCGTTCCATGTCATCCAGAAATGCTTGAACCGAATTTGTACAATGTAAAAAACATTCACAATAGTTTATTACACCGCCAAACGGCACAGAAAAAATACTATGATAGGAGCAGCAAGATATTAAATCCAATAAAAATAGGCAGCAATGTTAAAGTACGAATAGATAACAAATGGGTAAACGGCACAGTAATTAACTTAATGGGCCCCAGATCATATGTAATAAAAATGTGCACAGGTAGAATCATACGGCGCAATCGTAGGCATTTAATAGTCGATAGCAGTTTGCGACAAGAAACTAGTAGGTCAGATAATTATGACGACATACTACCATTTGAATTTACAACGGGTGCATCGCATTCCCCGCGTTCTTCTCCGCATCATTCTAGTGTGGGCGCGGGAAGCCCCAGTGTACCACAATACTCCTTGACCACTCCGACCACGATCACGACCGCTCTTCATACTCATACAACCACAGGCACTCATAACGTTTCTTCGTTTGGCAGGATATTGAAACCACCTAACCGATGGAGATATACCTGAGCCGATGAATCATAATGGCGACAAAACACAACAATAAGTACAACGAAACACTTAATATACATAGTTAAAGGTAAACAGAAATAAGTATTAGTTTGTATAGTGTGTTAAATAGATTAAGTACAACTTAATAAATAAAATTTTGTAAAAAAATTTAAAAAAAAAAAAAAAAAAAAACATATGTATAGTTGTAAGTAATTAAAAATGCTATAATTTATGTATAAAAAAATAAATAAATAAAAACTATCCATCATATACAAATAATGTAATTAAAAACATATTTATACAACTAAATATTCATAAGTAAATTACTACTTATAACAATATTATGTACCTACAATAACATCTCATATTTCTCTTTGTTAAGAGAGAAGGATAAGAAGATACCTAATTTAATTAATTCCTAATTATAATAATAACAATTTTGTAATTACTTCAATGCTTAAATGATTATTATTTAAGTGATTAATGTATTTAATGTTTAATGTATGGTAGATTTCAAGACAATAATTGGTTTCAATTCTAGTATACATGTACAAGCACTTATTCGTCTATAACAGTTATTTCTTTTCTTGTAAGTTATTCATTGTTCAGTGTCTAGATATACCCACAGCCTATAGCATGATTTCATTTTATTTTCTCGTCTGCTTGTCATCACTTTTTATATTTAAGAAAGGGGTTGTAGGTGTTTGTTAAAATATAGTTTTGTATGTGAGGGTAGGTACTGGAGAATAAAGATCAGTTTGTAATGCACGGTACTAAGTGTTTTATTGATAGCCACATAATAATTATTTTACACTAGACATTGAATGTCGCTGCTCGTAGTTTGAGGGCGGTTTGATTTACCGAAGAGGGATCTACTACCCTGTGGTTGCGCGTGATGTCTCATTAAATTCGTTTGATATTTCTTATTATTTCTTTTTTGTTTTTTGTATCTTTTTTGTCGTCTACTAATTTCTTTTTCCATCTTGAAGCCGCTCTACAGAATCACAGCGCCTAGTACCTAATCAACAAAGGAAAATTTATTCACGCTAACATAAATTATATAAATTGTGATACCTTTGCTCACTTATTTATTTAGTGTTTGTTTAGTGTAGTGTTGGTACCCAAAATAATTAAAATAATTGTAAGAAAAACTGAATTTAAACTAATAATAAACAAAATAATATTGACCGAAAATTCTTTCTTTGGCATAGTCCTCAGTGAAAACTGTAAGTTTTCAAAATAACTACCTTGATAATAAAAAAAGTCATAGCGGAAGCATGGAATATTGATAAACCCTCAATAGAGTATAACCACTTACGTACGCCGTTACCAGTGAAGTAAGAAGTTGACTCGCTAGCAAGGGGCATCGTCGCGACATAATTGAGGTCTATCGACAGTGAATGTACCATACGTTGACTGATTGTCGATGGAACCCATATTTTTTACATTAAACATGGTAGGCAAATGGTAGGTACATTTTTTAATATGTGGACCCGAGTTGAAGACAGCCTGCGGTGCCAACGGTGAGGATAAAGGGCGGCACGGCTTATGAAAACTTTATTCTTCCGTCAGCGAGGGAAGGATAAAGTTTTCATAAAATTATATGTAGGTACCAAAAATATAATATACATCCAAAAAATACTTGAACGGAGTAAAGAGCCATGTACCCTGTAGAAACAGATGGTACCTATGATACACGATGAGGGATAAAGTTTTACCTACAACAACTTACCTCAACAGTTGTTTTGGTTACATTCTTGTATACTTTCTGTTAAGACATGAACGACTATTAATGGAATGCCTTTTGCCTAATAGTTAACTAAAACTAAAAAATATGAACCTATAATTTTATAATTGTGAAAAGTCTACATTTTTGAATTTTAAACTTTGACGCCATTTTAAGTTCTTTCTCTTCATACGTCACCGGTAACGTCAATGTCACAAAACCAGCTGATAAATGTCACAGTCCTAAAGCAGTCATGTGTAAAAGAAGTGTTAATAATCGATTTACGTTCAACTCGATTGTTTTATGGTAGAGATATCGACTGTTCTCGTTTGTGTGACAAATATCCCACCGATTAAAACTATACCCCACATCTTAAAAAAACTGTGTTCATTTAAATCAAATCTTTAAATCAAGTTTCATCAAGATCAGTAGAGGAATACGACCTAACTAGTTTTTTTTTTATTTCAGACTATAATCTGACGTTTTGGTTCCTTGTATTACACATTTTTTCTATAGATAGAAGTGTCAAATCGTAGTCTTCAATTGAAATATAAAGTAAAAAGAACTTCAATGTAGGTATGGCGGCGCGGGCGTGGCGACACCTACAGCACGCATCGAAACAAAATTTCGATGCTGTAGCTGTGCGCGTGGTCTCAGTCTCAGTATCGGTGTCAGGGTTTCGCACCTAGGTACTAAAGTGAAGAGAAGGAACAAACATTCCCGTCTTTATCTACGAATGGGTCGTCGTCGTATTTTTCGAGAACTAAACGCAGTCGTTTTCTGAAGAACGTAAACTAGTCGAAAAAACGGTCCACGTTGCAACTGTTTTTAAGGGCCGTTTTTTCTGTCGTTTGTTCGTTCGTTTGGGCCGTCGTTTCTTTAACTATTTCGCGTCGCGCAACGAGGACCGTTTTCGTCGTTTCTTCGACTAGTTCGCGTCGCACAACGAAGAACCGTTTCGAAATGAGCAACGCGACGACGCGGACGGACCGCAACGCTCCGCGACCTCTAGTTTCAAAAACTAGTGCACGCAACGAAGAACCGTTTCTCAATCCAAAACAGAAAACGGTTGCATCGTGTTTGGTTGCAAGGCAAAAAACGGTCCTTAAAAACGATCCACTCCTATCTTAACAGACGAAAGCATCTCTCGCTTAGCTCGCTCGTTCAATTAAGTATCGATTTTGAACTTGTATCAAATCGATTCCAACGAATAACTTCACTAAACAAAATGAATCGGTCATTGGCTTTGATAACCGGTGTTCGCTCTCGCTTTTGTATAAATTGGAATTCAACGAGATTAGCTTCAGTCGCTTCGTTAACAGAAAGCAATACAGTAAAAAAAAACATACACTGTCCATTATATCGTGATATCTCGATATCTGTGAAAGAAAATCCGAAGATGGCTTTACCAGATATCTTCAAGTATGTTGATAAGAATGTGAAGATTTACAAAGAACTATTAAAGGAAGCAGTGGCTATTCCATCGGTGTCCAGTGATGCGAAATATCGTGGCGAGTGTGTACGTATGGTAGAATGGATGCAGGAGAAGCTGAAGGAAGTTGGTGCCTCAACTGAACTCAGAGACGTTGGTTATCAAACGATAGATGGGCAAGAAGTGAAGTTGCCGCCTGTGTTGGTCGGTGTTTTAGGAAATGTAAGTGCTTACTCATTCCCTTTGTTGTTTTTATTCGACTATAAGCAAAATTAGGGTTTAACCAAATCCAAGATCTATGCTTTTTATATTTACTGAAGAAATCTAACCAAGTTTCCACTAAGTTCAATAGACTCGCCTCAGAGTCAGCCACAAAGATTTTCATATGTCAGCAGATAAACAATTATCCATTTTAATTGTTTTTCTCCTACCATTCTCAATACCTACTCTGCATCTGCAGTAAAACAGCTTTACAATTAATCTGAATATTCATTAAAAATTTAGGGATTACCTTTATACTATTTTTATGTTTAGCCTTCTCCATGTTAGCAGTTTCAAATAGTGTTCATTCTAATTACAGTGGTTGTACGTTTGCAGTCTACACTTGAGGACTGTACCTACATTATCTATTGATCAGTCAGATAAGATATCTTATAAAAACTAATCTTCTTTTCTTTTTTAATTAGGATCCAAAAAAGAACACTATCTGTATCTATGGCCACCTCGATGTCCAGCCAGCTCTGAAGTCAGATGGGTGGCTGACCGACCCTTGGGAGCTGGTTGAAAGGGATGACAAGCTATTTGGTCGGGGCTCCACTGACGACAAGGGACCTGTCATCGGTTGGGTGAATGCTATTAATGCATTCAAGGGTATTGGAGCTGAGGTGAGGCCATAGTAAGATAAATTCACTTGATTTTGTAACCATTATCATTACACTGGCCTTCTAAATCGTCTGCCACATGTTACTTCATCCCACGGTCCTAAAAAAATAGATACCTCTTGTTAATCATGCAAATCTCGAACCCCATGGTCAATTACCATCTGATGAGATAGTGCACTAAAATATAAATTTCTGATTGCTGATTGTAAAGGCACACAAGCAAAACACTGCTTGTGTGCCTATAAGTTTAGATTCAATTTGAATGTGCATAATAAAACCACATCTGCACACAAAACAAATGTCCCAATGTTCATTGTTAGCTTTGCAACATCATAAACAAAATGATGTAGAGCACATGGATTCAAGTTTCATAAAAATGGTTGAGTATGTAGTTTTATTTCAGATTAACAAGTACATACTTTCATTAATAAAACTATTTATGTACTCTTATTTATTAGTCATAAATATTACACCCAGCAAATACATAATACCAAATTATAATACCTTTTGAACCTTGATTTCTATTATAAAAATCTTTTCTTAGATTTATTTTTATTGTACTTCACCCTCTTTGTGTCAGATGAATTATTTTTATTGAATTGTTTATTAACTCAATATGACAACTAAAGAATAGGTATAAAGACTTAAATAACCCACTGATGTGTCATACACATTATCATGAACAAAGTGCAACACACTGTTCCCGTTGTAATAACTCAGCAGTTACCCAAACAATAGATAATCAATGAGTACTTATTTATTATTGTTGTCTGCAATATTTTTAACCATTTCATCTCTAATGCAAATTAAAAACTATGATTCATAATCATAAAACAAAGCTCAGAAGGTACCAATTCCATACCTCAAAAGGTAAAAAGAAACTCCTATAAAATCACTTTCTTGTCAATATGGCTTAGTGGCTGTGTGTCACCATTTGAAGTAGGGCTCTGGGCCGAATGAGTGCCCATACAAAAGGTGGGTCTTTATTTGCTGGTCAGCTATTACACACCCACCGCCCCGCGCAGAAGGATCCGTACCTACCGTCAATGCACTACATTGACGCGCGAGTTCAACGCTCACTTGACAGGTTTTTCTCTTTTCTCAGCTCCCTGTTAACCTAAAATTCGTATTTGAATGTATGGAAGAATCTGGCTCTGAAGGACTAGACGAACTCCTTATGGAGAAGCTAAAACCTGAAGGTTTCTTTGACACAGTAGACTATGTATGCATATCTGACAACTATTGGTTGGGGACGACAAAACCTTGCATTACATATGGCTTGAGAGGGATCAGTTACTACTTCCTTGAAGTGGAATGCGCGAAGATGGACCTCCATAGCGGAGTCTACGGCGGAACAGTGCATGAAGGTAATTATCAGTGATATTTTCTGATCAAGATATCTGCGAAGTTACCGCGCAACTTCCGTCGTAATAGGCATCGAAATCGCACTGTGCAAAGGAATAACCTGCACGGTGAAAACGATAGTGTTTATTTGTATGTCATGTATTTAGATAAGGATAAAGATATTTTATTGCATAAAGTATGGTACAGCAGATCTTAAATCTAAAAATATAGTTGTACATAACTTGCCAACATGTGGCATGCAAACATCAAGATTGTCACAAGAGAGAGAGAGACAGAAAAAAAAGCAATCACAAGTTATCACAAGTCATTTCAATTAATAATATGTCAAAAAAAAACCGGCACCTTCGAGTTGTGCTGTCATTGAATGCAAGGTCTTTTGAACTTTCAATGACAGTTGAACTCGACGGCGTCGCCTTCAAATTCATGAAAGTTAATGCTATGGTTAGAACCGAGCAGGTTATTCCTTTGGGCAGTAGGATTTCGATGCCGATCGCGACGGAAGATGCGCGGTAGCCTTGCTGGACAGTGTTTCCACCTCAAATTGTATCAAAACGAAGCTTGCACCTTTCATTGCCTCCTGTGACATTAAAAGGGTTCATTTCATCTGTTTACTACGTATTTCTAGTTAGTTTGGTTTATTAATTATACACTCAAGAAACATACATTCTAATAATTTTCTTTAGTTCTATTTGATTTGTTTCGTAAACACGATAGTAATCTTTATAGGTATGTGGACGTAATTATCTGAATTCAATTATGATAAGAGAAACAGATTGTGTTAAATGTTGTTGCCTAGTGATGATGCTGTTACAAATAAAATGTGAACAAAATATCGTAGGTACGTCATTCTTGGCTGCGTGGTCTAAAGACTGCTTTCTCCAACCTCGCCGGTAGCTTGTGGTTGTCTTGTCCAATCAGATAACGAACAAAACAACAATAATAGGTCCTTTTGAAATACTTATATATAAAAACACACCTACCAGCAATATCGAGACCTATAAAAAACTTAAATGTTAACATTCATTTTAAGGGTTTCATAGTCAACAAGATATCCTTATAGTTTTTAAAGTAACGCGATTTATTATTACATTTTCGTGGGTCTTATTCGCGAAGTTCCCTTTTTTTTTTTCAATTCTCGACGTAACGACTCTTTTACAATAGTCATAGACGCGAGAGCGTAGCTAGTTACCAATATCAGCGCAGCTCACAATGTGAATATATTGAAAGTCTGTACCTTTTCTATTTATTTTAAAATGTCGTCACTTTTGTTTGTTAAATTAACTTTTTTTTTTATAATAGTTACCTAGTATTTATGCAAGTATGTATAAAAAGAATAATAAAACGAGCAGTAGATTGTTATATTTATTCTTACTTGGTAATAGAGAGAATTATGTGCGGTATTCAAAGATCATTATAATAATTATAAGTAATATAAGTAGTATATTCGTTGTCTAGTCACCGTAACACAAGCTTAGCAGCTTACTACGGGGCTAGATGGCGCTGTGTGTTGGTCACAGGATTTATTTATTTAATTATCCATCCATCCATCCACATCTGGTAAACGTTCCTATTTCGCGTACAAAGCGTCACGCCTCCACTTTTCTTGTACGCGCTGCCAATAAGTGGAATTCTCTGCCAGCTTCGCTGTTTCCCCAAAGCTATAACTTTGGAGTCTTCAAATCTAGAGTGAATAGGTACCTTCTGGGTAAGCATGCTTCATCATCGACCTCATCCTCGCTTCCCATCAGGTGAGATGAGGTCAAATGCTAGCCTATTACGTATAAAAAAAATATCACCAGCCACCAATCGAGAAATTAAGAAGTTCTTCAATGGTTTCCAAAAATGAATTCAAAATCTTTCATGAGGGATTTAAACCTCGAATAGAGGGTTCGTTATCAGCATCCTAGCGATGTTCCCGGTTGCATCCTTCACGGGAGCTCGGGATCCGCTTTCCTGCTTTCACTTGCGGCGAGATTTGAACTCGCGTCCCTGGATCAGTACCCCAGTGCCTCAACCCCTCGGCCACGCAAGTTGCCCAGTTAATTTACATTGTATGACATCAGTGCAACATTGAATATTACAATTTGTATGTCTCATATCTATTAGCCTAGGCTATGTTGATGTTATTGTACTTACTTGATTTTATACACTTGCTAGGGCGCTGTGGCTAAATACAAAACCAGTATATATGCACCGCGAACGGCAAAAGTATTCCTGTTCCAGCATATTCTACTTTAAAGCGTAGTAGCGTCCGTCAAATGAAGTAGGTGCCCGTTCGGTTTTTATCGAATTGCTGATTGATCTAGTTGAATTCGTGAGAACCGTTACATAACACAATGTTCCACTTCTTCCTTAGTTCTTACTTTAATAGATTTGACCATGAAATTAAATTCACAATGGTTTTTGTACGTCGCCTTAATTATTAATTATTATCTTAACGCTGACGTGTATACTTTATATGTATAAGTGGGCGTATACCTATTTATGATTTTAATTAATATGTTTAATTATAATCTATTACTTTCGAATGAAATAAAATAGCAGGGGCATGTGCATTAAACTTTGGATATTAAGTGAATAAAACGGCACATACTATCGTATCCGTTACTTACTCCCTTATAGATATAAGCTGAGCGCCGATAATATAAGGGTCGGCGGTGACGAGCCCAGTTTTAAAGCAAGGCGCGCGGCGGCGGCGCAACATTTTTTGTACTTTTGAGTTAAATGAAATACGAATTACTAGTTTTGATACATAATTATTATTTAAAAAAGGTACCAACTCTATAATTTGTCTATTAATTAAAAATAAAATCAACGATAAAAATTAAACTACTATGGATCTTAGGGATTACTTAATTAAAAAATCGACTACTTAGCAGATTACAATACACGTGGTAATTGTAATTACCTACAATAGAATCAACTTTTGTTATGTTTAATTCATTAAACACAAATAAAATTCAGTCAACTATAAACTTTGCGTTTCTCCTTACTTCGGAGATGTCGAATAGCGCCGAACCCATTTCTCCGGTGCACCTCCTGCACATGAAACAGCTCCTCATCAATATAAAGTTATGAGTTTCAATCTTGTTAGTTTCAAAAGTTTATTAGTTTGTATGTGTCATAACGCTAAATAAGATTTTGTCTAAGGGGGCTAATAGGTCGTCTTAAACAAAAATAATATATTGGTCGCCAGGAAACCAAAAAAAAAACTATTGTGACATAGTTGAAACGTCGAGGTAAGAAAGATACGCGATTAAGACTTAGTAAAATGGTACTAAGCTAACAAATCCGGTGAAATATAAAAATATATAGATATACAATATATTTTATTTGTATTCATTTAATTAGAACATTTTTAAGCAGACGCACACTGATGTGTTTTTGAGTTTCTTTACTCGATTTAGCGTCAAAGTTAAAAAAATCAATAACCTCACTAAAAATGCACAATGTTTTTTTCAGCCATGACCGACCTAATCTACTTATTAGACCAATTAGTAACCAAAGACGGCAAGATCCTCATAACAGATATTTACAAATCAGTTGCTCCAGTTACTGAAACGGAGAAGGGCTTATATCCGACCATTGACTTCTGCACTGACTCCTACAGGTAAGTGAACCTGGGGCTCCATTTATGAAACGACTAGCTGCGCCTAGCGCCCGCGTAAGTCCCGTTTATCCCCTTGGGGGTAGAATTAATCAAAATCCTTTCTTAGCGGATGCCTATGTCATAAAATCTACCTGCATGCCAAATTTCAGCCCGATCCGTCCAGTGGTTTGGGCTGCGCGTTGATAGATCACTATGTCAGTCAGTCAGTCTCTATAAATATATACAACCTTTGAGTTATATATATTTATAAAGATTGCGCCACTGGAAGCAATTTAAATACCTCGATTTCTACTGATTTTCGTTCGATATCTGTAATTTTTCTACGTGAATCGCACGACCGCAACGAGTGGTATCAATCATTCGCCCGATATCCGATACCCGATACCCGGAGTCCGATATCGAACGAAAATCAGGAGAAATTAAATTATTTAAATTGCCAGAGGACACCCGAAGTCGTCCGTGTAACTCGTAGGTAGCAAAAAACGGCAAAACGATTTACATTTTATTTTAATTTCATATGAAAATAAAATCAATAAATATTCAAATTTATTTAGACGTAAAATTACGTCAAACAAAAATTGATATTCGCTTACGCAGGTGAAGCAGCGGGGCGCAGCAAGTAGCTAATTAAGCTTAAATTGGCGTTAATAATTTTTTTTGATTATAAATTGTGTGTTCAGGTCTTCAATAGGTGCTCCTCAGTTGGCTCACAAGGGCGACAAGGAACAGATACTCATGCACCGCTGGAGGTACCCCAGTCTCTCTATACACGGTATCGAAGGTGAGCTATTCATTTCTAATTAAATTTTTATGTACAGAGAATACAAAAATTTCAATTTCAAAAATTCCAATACTAAAACTTGGAGAAAATGCCAGAGGACTGATTCGACCAAACTAAAATTATCATCATCATCAGCCCGTTGCAGTCCACTGCTGGACATAGGCCTCTCCAATTGCACGCCACCTAGATCTATTTTCGGCTTCTCGCATCCAGTTTGTGCCAGCCGTCTTGCGCAAATCGTCGCTCCAACGTGCCTGAGGACGTCCTACACTACGTTTGCCGAGACGCGGTCTCCACTCTAGAACTCGTTTACCCCAACGGTTGTCGGTTCTACGGCTAAAATTATCAATAAATAACATTTCTACCAACGCTTAAAACGGTTTTTTATAGCTTTTATTTAGCTTCACTTGCCTTGTTGTGGGTGATCAAATCATGCAAGTTGAATTTGGACCCCCTAAAAGTCGGGATCCGAATCCGAATCCGAATCGAAAATAGGATCCGAAACTTGAGGGCTATTACGAAACGTACCGACCGATACCACCGAACATCAGTAGGTAGTTAATCTTTGTTCTGAACCAATAATTACTAAACGTTCAAGACAAAGAAACAAAGAATATATTGAGAATTATTTATTTAGAACGAACATTAACAACTCTCCTGCCTGAACCGATTTCAATAATTCTTTCATTATTAAAAAGCCACATTATCGTGGAGTAACATAAATTACTTTTTACCCCGAAATACCAACGGGATCGGATTTACGCGTGACGTAGCTAGTGACGTATTAAAAAGACTAATATTAATCCATGCGTATAATAAAGATATATTTCCAATTACTCAAACAGTATTAAAAATAAAAATACAGGTGCAGCATTCCAGCCGGGAGCGAAAACCGTGATCCCCGGGAAAGTTATTGGAAAGTTCTCCATCCGTCTCGTGCCCAACCAAGAACCTGAGGAAGTCGAGAAACTTGTCTTCGATTATGTTAATAAGAAGGTACTTAATAAGACGTAATTGGAACAGGTTTAATTAAACATCAGTTTAATTTTAACGATTAGGTGAAAACCCCAGTAGAAAAACTTAACCCGTATTTATTGATTAATAACCTTTATACGTTTTTAGGGCTCAGTTCCGAAAGAATAAAAATGGGACCCCATTACTTACTGAGATTTCTCTATCTATCTGTCCGTCCGTCCGTCTGTCACTAAAGCCTGTATCTTATGAACCGTTGATAACTAGACAGTTGAAAATTTCACAGATGATGTATTTCTGTTGTCGCTACCAAATACTATACAAATAAAAACAAATTTTAAGGGGGCTCCCATACAACTACCGTGAATTAAAAAAAACCGTTTACAGTCAGTTGCTATGCAACGGTATCGAGGTCCGTACAGGGCCCGTACGTGTACAACAAAACGTGGTTGTTTACAATTAAGTTGCCACTAAGATGTTACTCTAACCGTATTGTAATAAATCAGTTTGTAATTAGGTATGTAGAAGAACCGACCCGATTATGACCGACTGGTCATAATTTTAGGGTTCGGTCGGTACCCAATTGTGATAATGGTACGGAACCCTTCGTGTGCTGGTTCCGCACTTGATCGTTTTTGTATCTGCCAATAACTTCAAAAAATAATAAAACTTGACACTGGCTACTTTACAAATGGCCATAATCGGTTCAAAATATTAAAAAATATATATTTGTACGGTTCCCCAGTGGTCGGCTCGCGGGTCGCCGAACACGATGAAGATCACAGCACAGAGCGGGCGCTGCTGGACCGAGAACCCCGACGACCCGCACTACCAGGCTGCGGCCCGCGCCACCAAGATCGTCTACCAGGTAATATTCAGAATATCCCCCTTCCAATATCATCTACCAGGTTTGACGGCCTATGTGGCGCGGTGGACGACTGCCCCACTGCAATGCAGAAGGTTACGGGTTCAATTCCCGCCGGGTGCAATAATTTATGCTTAAAAATACATATTTGTATCTAGTGAGGGTGTATTTCTATGTATGATATGTATGTATTTACAAAAGAAAAATAAATATAAGTAGTATATCCGTTGTCTAGTCACCGTAAAACAAACTTAGCAGCTTACCATGGGGCTAGATGGCGCTGTGTGTCGGTCGCAGAATTTATGTATTTATTTTATTTATTTAATATTCATAGTTTTTAGGTACTATGAGATATTTTGGGCCTTACCGGAAGACCAGTGCTCCGGCTAAGTGTGTTTGCTGGTCTCATTTTTTTTTATGAGATCGACCCTTTTGGGTTACGAACACAGAACAGGGCTTTCTGGCTTAATGCTTTGTGACGTTATTCTCTTATTTATTTTGTACTCTAGTTTCTATATCTATCCATACTCCTATACAGGGTGAACCATTTCAATGGGCTTTCAGGAGGATAACCAAAAAAATAAGAGATAAAAAAAATGCCGAAAGGAGCTGCGTTTTGGGGATTTTGACAATAACTAAAATGCCAGTATTAGATTTTGAACAATTTATTACCCTAGCCAAGAATCGAACTTTGTTTTTTTGTAAAAAAAATACCCTATATTCATGTGATCGGTACAATAATTTTGCAAAAAGACAAGGTTCATTTCTAGCGATATCTTTTCGAAAATCTAAAAATGCTATTTTAGTTTTTGTCAAAATAGGTGTAAAGAAATGAGTATCTTCGCTGTTAGACGTCTACAGTTTCATTTTCTTTTGTTCCTTACTCTAAGCTTGTTTAGCTTGTGTCTGTAACAAACAATATGTTGTGTATCTACAGACTGACCCAGACATGACCCGCGAAGGCGGCTCGATACCTGTGACCATAACGCTGCAAGAGGCGTCGCAACGTAACGTGCTGCTACTGCCGATGGGCGCCGGCGACGACATGGCACACTCGCAGAACGAGAAGATCAACGTTAGGAACTACATCGAAGGAGTGAGTATACTACACTTTTTAAATCCGTCCATCATAAATATTTTTATAAGGAGAAATGCATCAAACTGAGCCTTAGAATGTAAACAAAATTTCTTTTTGTGAGAGAGCATAATCGTTAATTTCACCGTCTCGATTTCTTTACCAACCACACCATCAAAAGATACAATAACATTAGATGTTTTTTTTGCAAAATGACACAGTTCGATTCTTGGCTACGGTAATATTTTTTCAAAAATCCAAGCATGCTATTTTCATTTTTGTTAAAAACGGAGACGAATCTTTTTAGCAATTTTCGCTATCACTTATAGTTTAGGATATCTCCTTGAAAGCCCATATAAATGTTTCGCCCTTTATATCATACTAGCCCCGCGGTTTCACCCGCGTAAGTCCCGTTCCCGCGGGAAATTCGGGATAAAAAGTAGCCTATGTGTTGTTCCTGGTCCCCAGTTACCTACATTTCAAATTTCATTTAAATCCATTCAGCCGTTTTTGCGTGATTGAGTAACAAACAAAAATACACATATACTTTCAGCTTTATAATAAAATATTAGTAGGAATGTTTTAAGTCAAAATATGTGCTTAGATATTCGGTGGTCGAACTGGTGGTACAGTCGCCGTCTATTGATACCACGGCAGTGAACGGATATAAGCATGAAAGAAGCATTTCCATAATACCTCACCTCACCTCAAATAATAGCGCCAAAACATACTCAAAATACGAAGTATGAAAACACAAACTACACACCACGCTACTAGCTAAGTAATCGGACCTTTGTTTATATTTTCACCAATTGTTTGTCGACGACGAGGACGGCCCGGCGCGGCGGCAATACGCTGTTCTCTAACATGAGTGGTCCATTGAATGACCCGATCCGAGTACAACCGAAGTGACAGATTCATGTCGCGGCACACTTTTAATCATTGCGGCCTATTTTACGTGGTGTTATTTTGAAGCGTAAGGAATACTTCCATGCTTATATATCCGTTCACTGTGCCACGGTCTGTATTACAATACCAGTTTAGATTTACAAGTGAGGTTCATGGCGCCATTTACCATCCGTTATTTTACCGCTCATCTAAATAATTAAATATCACGTTACATTGTAAGTGCAAATGAAATCTGCATACTCATTAATATTCCAATCTGGCTTGACGTCGTATTGACTTTATCTTGATGAATCATTATTTCTTTGAATATGTAGGTCAATAAATATAACTTATTATTATTGTAAGGTTGATTGATTTAAATAACAAGATGAGTGACAGATTTAAATAAAAAAAGCTGGCACTGTCGTGGATCTCGATCACGAACATCTTACTAATATTATAAATGTGAAAGTGTGTGTGTTTGGATGTTTGTTACTCAATCACGCAAAAACTACTAGACCGATTGCGATGAAACTTGGAATATAGGTAGCTGGATACCGGGAATAACACATAGGCTACTTTTTATTCCGAAATTCCCGCGGGAACGGGACTTATGCGGGTGAAACCGCCGGGCGCAGCTAGTAATATAACATATATTTTTTGAGAATAGTTTTAACGAATATTATTTTTATAAAACATATTTACAACATAATAAATTGATGGGGTACCAACAGATGATAATATGTTAACCCTACATTATTAATTATAATGTAAACTGATTTTAATTGTTGTTGGTTGTGCAAATAAAGTGTTAATCTATCTATCTATCTACATTGGATTATTTATACATTTTTTTAAGTAATAAAACACTTTATTTATCCGGTTTTATCGCGTTTTTATTCATTATTTGACCCGAGTGTTTTATTATGCAAAATCGCGAAAACCATAGAAGAAATTACATTTTTTTTGTAAAAATTTTTTTTGTAAATTAGTATAGTCTGTAATTTGTTTTTATTGCTCAAAGCCTACTATTACAATAATAATTCTCTTGGCGAATGTGCTAACTGTAAAGTTAAACATTAGCGCAGTTAAATCACTGGAAAGTGATCCTGTAGATGGCGTCTCAAGCGAACCTTAGTCGAAAAAATAGTAGACAGGGAAACATTCATATTCTTAAAATTCGTCGCTCGAGATGGGATCTCGTGTGGCCTAGTTGGTTAAAGCGCTGCGGTACTGACACAGAGACGCGAGTTCAAATCTCGACGCGAGTGAATTTTTGAAGATAAATGTTTCATTTAATATTTTTCTAGTAATAAATAGTAATAATAAAAAAAATCATTTTGTTTCAGATTAAATTATTCGCTGCCTATTTACACGAAGTCGGTAAACTTCCCAAGAACGCCAAGTAAGATGTGCCCGATTTATTCTAAAGGAACAGTTTTATTTGACATTCCTTTAAGTACCTCTTTATATAAGTACAACTAGTATAATGTGCATAATGACAACGCATAATGAAATATAAGGTGCCTTTTACGACTTGATGTATCGTTCTGTATTATTTACTGTTTAATATCCAAAATTATAAACATGGGTTTTTAAAAAGGTGTGATTCTGCATAGGAAATGGTTTTTTTTTTCAAAGTCACAATAACTGTGCACCTGCTATTCTATAAATTAACCGGGTAGATGCCGTGTAACTTCATCAGTTTCAACATCGATGTTACGTGTTTTTTTTTTTTCGAAAATGGCGTAAAATGACTGGCTTATACATAGCAGCTACATGTTTTAATTGCAGAACAGTCTTTCTGATCCATGCGAAAGTTGACTGTTGAACTTTTCCATTACGTCCGCTGATTAATTTAACATACAATTTAGGGCTGATTTTTCAAATCCCTAGATAGAAATATCTGACAAATCAAATGTAGCACCACCAAATAAAAAAACGTCGCTATGATATTTAAAAAGTAAAGAATAAATAAATTTAGAAGATCACAATTTGAAGGTTTTCAGATTTGGTTGGGTTCGAACTTATTTGACAGCTATATCTTTTATCAGCAGAATGAAAAATCAGGCCTTATGCGTCTTCGCAAATTTCATAAAAACATTTTTGTACAAAATAATTTACACTAAGCCCTTTGATTATGATGCCGCCCCGTTGCGCGCACAACTTCGACACGTGCGTAGAAATTGTTGATGTGTCAAAAAGCATTTCCTTAGCGAAATATCTGAAATCGAACCTTTTAAACGCTCAGAGCACGTAATCTATAACGAAATCGACCCAACATTTCTTTAACAGTTACATTTTTTCCTAAAAAAACGTTCACATTTTTTCTGTTGAAATTTTTCAGTTTTGTTTAAGCTTTTGAAGTGTTAGTAATTCCTAAAAAAAATACCAGCGTCATCTGAACCATTTTGGAGACAAAACTCTAACGATGTTAAAGCGATTTTGAGACGATTTAGTAATAGAATACCTGTCCAGATTTTTATCCAGTTCCAGAGGTTGTAGATCGTTTGATATTGTTTTAAGAAAATCATAACGACCTGTAATCTCTTAAACTTGAGCAAGATCCATTATTAATTTAATGCTTAATTCCGTAAATATGCTTTTGCAATTCAAGACGAATTTAGTATTTGTTATTATCATTCGTACTTTAGTTATGTATTTCAACATGTATAAATTGTTATTTTACAAAATAAAGATTTGTATTATTTTATTTAGTGTTTTCATTTGTTAGTTCACATAGTTATTTATCCTATTATTATTGTAGTACTTAAATACACTTTCGTAAACATATTCCGCGTTACCATGATCGTTTGTCGTTCTTTTGTCGCTCAAAAATAAAGTAAATCCTACTAATATTATAAAGCTTAAAGTTAATGTATGTTTGTTCACGTAAAAACCGTTGAGCGACATAACCGTTTGTTCGGTAAAGCTCTCTTTATTTAATAGATTTAAAAAAAAAAAGCTTATAGTTTGTAAGTATGTATGTTTGTTCACGTAAAAACCGCTGAACCGATTACCATGAAACTTGGAATATAGATAGGTAGCTGGAAACCTGGAATAACACATAGGCTACTTTTTATCCCGTTAATATTAGGGGTTAAAGTATGAAATTGCCGATTTGTACTGAAAATCTTAATTGTTTATTTTTTAAATTTTTAACAAATTTATTTAATCAAAATAGTTGCCATTATTATCTATACATTGCTGCCATCTAATGGGAAGGTTATTAATGCCTTTGCGATAGAACTCCGACGATCTAGACTGCACAAACTGTGTGAAAGCATTTTGTACTGCCTCCTGGGAAGAAAACTTCTTGTCACGTAGATAATTGTCCAAATCACGAAAAAAATGGTAGTCCGTTGGAGCAAGGTCTGGTGAATACGGAGGATGACGAATGGTTTCTAAGTGCAGTTCCTGAAGGGTCAAAATGGTTTCTCGTGCTGTGTGAGGTCTCGCGTTGTCGTGGAGCAATAATGGTGAAGATCGATTCATGAGTCGGGGCTGTTTTACTGCTAGTTTTGTCAACATGGTTCGGAGTTCGGCACAATAGACATCTGCCGTAATTGCTTGACCAGATCGAAGAAAACTATAGTGAATAACACCATGCTGAGACCACCAAACAGTTACCATTACCTTTTTATTGGTAAGTTTTGCTCTGTTGTGGCATTTGACCTGGGGTCAGCCATTGCATTTTTCTTTTCCGGTTATCATAAAGAATCCACTTTTCATCACATGTTACAATTCGATCCAATATTCCTTCATTTCTGTACCGGTTCAACAAGGCAACACAAGTTTCAACACGCGTTTCTTTCTGCAGATCAGTCAAATCATGAGGCACCCATTTTTCGTATTTTTTTATTTTATTGATTTGACGCAAGTGAGTCAATAAAGTGGGTAAGGTAACGTTAAACCATGCCGCTAATTCCTGGGTAGTTTGACTAGGATCGGCTTCCACTATCTCTCTTAATTCATCGTTATTCACCTGTGTGGGCGGTCTTCCTCGTGGCTCGTTCTTTAAGTCGAAATTTCCATCACGAAAGCGTTTAAACCAAAATCGCACGGTGCGTTCATTAGTAGACCCCTCTCCAAACGCAGCATTGATATTGCGGGCTGTTTCTGCCGCGTTAGTTCCGCGTCGGAACTCGTATTCAAAAATCACTCGAATTTTCGCAGTATCCATCTTTCTTGTCTAAATTGAATAACAAAAACAATTGAAAGTCAATATTCAAATGTTTCACATTTTTTAAAAAAAGAACATCACAGAAACCATTTGAAAAAAGTTTCATTCGAAAACCTCAAACCATGAAGATTCTATGTCAATTCAAAGAACCTATTGCAATAAAACGGCAATTTCATACTTTAACCCCTATTATATACGAAGAAGTGTAAAGTATTAAGAAGTGTTTATACATACACAATACATATTTCCTGTTGTGTACACGTTAGAGGTACCTAACCGATACTGTTATAGAAAATATCATTGGATTTTACGTCGTCTTACTTACTACAATACTGACCGACCGACCTCGATGCCGACAAGCCATTGTCTTTTAAAAGATTAAATTCATTTTATACAAAAAATGGTGCTGTGAGGTCACTACTGCTTCTCCTTTCGTCTATGTAGATTTTAGGTTTGTCTGAAGTCTGAATACTTTATCCGTCGATTATTTATTAAGCTGCGCTCCGCGGTATCACCTACATAAGTCCCGTTCCTGCGGGAATATCGGGATAAAAGTAGCATAAGTGTTATTCCCGGTTTCCAGCTACCTATATTCCAAGTTTCGTCGCAATCGGTTTAATAGGTTTTGCGTGAAAGAGTAACAAACTCGCATACATGCATACAAACTTACGCGTTTATAATATTAGTAAGATACCTACTGCTGATAAGGTAGGTACCTACAACTTAGCACATCGGTATTATTTTCATGTACCTAACTACATCATTAACAATAAGTGCGACACAGTCTAATAACCATAAGTACAGCTAATTTAGATTACATAAAAGGTAGCAGTCACCATTTGGTATCTACTAGCTGCGCCCCGCGGTTACACCCGCGCAAGTCCCCTGATCTTGCGAGTGTATTTGGATAAAAAGTTGCCTACATATGTGTTTAAGAGCCGATTTTTCATTCCTCAGATAAATGAAAGTTAAAAGTTTAACTGTGCGTTTCCGTAATTAGCCCTACTACTGGGCCTTTGTGCGTGATTTCAAGCCGTGGGTTTCCTCACGATGCTTTCCTTCACTGTAAGAGCGATGTTAATAGCGCACATATTTTTTTCTTTAAGAAAATGACATACGTGCGCGGCCGGGATTCAAAACCACGACCTTCGGAATGAAAGTCGGGGTATCACCACCGGACCAACAGCGCTCTTCAAAAAGAAGGCAAAATAATCTTACTAATATTATAAACGCGAAAGTTTGTATGTAAGTATGTATGTATGTGAGGTTGTTACTCTTTCACACAAAAAATACTGAACCGATTGCGATGAAACTTGGAATATAGGTAGCTGGGGACCTGGATTAACACATAGGCTACTTTTTATCCCGTTATTGCCGCGGGAACGGGACTTACGCGGGTGAAACCGTGGGGGCGCAGCTAGTAAAAGATATGTGTCGAATAAGTTCGAACCCAACCAAATTTAAAAGTACTCAAACTTTGTTTATTTTTAATATCATAGTGACGTGTTTTATTCAGTGGTGTTACATTGTATTTGTCAGATATCTCTATCAAGGGATTTGAAAAATCGCCCCTAAAAGGAGTAAAATGAAAATGACTGTACACGGTTTTTTTCTTACAGAATCGATCACCTGATTGCTTACTTTGCTGCCCAGTCGGTATTTTTATAAACACTTTTTAAAACGAGGATGTTATTATTCTTATCTATTCTAGTAAATTGTTTACATGTGTATTAAACTAAGTGCTCGGGAATTTACTGCTTCTGACATTGATATTTCTCACAAATCTCCAAAGTTGATAAGCTTTTGTAAACAGATTCATTAGTAGGTAGTGATTAGTATGATCTATACTCTATCTATCTATACTTATAATAAAGGAGGAGAGGACAAAAGTCTGTACTTGAAAGTAAATTAAAAAAAGTTGTCTATGGGACTTGGAAAAGTACTTAACAAAATTATATACTTTTTGAAATCCATGTCCGAGTTTTCGCGGGAACGCGGTTAGGAGATGTGTTGCTAAATTTTCATTTTTGTTAAACCTTGTTAAAATGCGTATAAATTGTTTAATTTTGGGGGCATATTAATCAGTTTAGTTTCGTGAAAGTGTACAAGTTTAAATGAAAGTGAAAATCGGTGCAAAACATGGACTTTAGCGTTGTCTCGAAGGCTCCGTGAACAAACGTTGTAAAACATGGCCCCCGTTTTACAATGATTCCCTCGACTTGACTTTAACTATGACGACTTGACTGTTTCGATGCAATGCAAATAAAAACTTCCATAAATTAATAATACTTGACACTGGCAAATGTCCAAATGGAATAAGCCATAAATAAACGAAGAAGAAGAAGAAGAAATCCATGTCCGCCTATCTGTTTCTCTGTTTGCTTCTTATTCAGTTAAAAACTACTAATACTATTAAAATTTGCCTTTCAATATTTCATAGTTCTATTTTCGAGGAACCTTGTGGTGTATTTTAAAATCTAATTAGTAGAACTCGAGTAAGGAACGACAAAGTCGGCTGTGCACTATTTCTACGCAGACAAAGTCGCGGGTAACAGCTTGTCTGTAATAAGATTTCTATAGATATAGGTACTTTTGAGGAAAGCATCTTCAAAAATTGCTCCAAATAAGTAGTATAACTGTAATTACAAGCCGAATGTATAATAGACACGCGAACTTTACATACAATTAAATAATCTTTTAATTTATAATAAATAAGCTATTCAGATCGCCCTAAGGCTTCTAACTTGACCTAACGACTGCTATTAGAGATAGCAACCAACAGCTTAACACGCCTTCCGAAGCAAATTACTAAAAAAGGTGAATTCCTTAGGTGGTTAGTACAAACTACAGCGAACAGACAACTTTAGAAATCTAGTAATTCTGAGTAAAACTTGCTTTTCTCATAAATCACTTACAACCATAGGTACCGAGAAAAACCTATTGAAGTGACACTTTGGTTAAAAAGTTCTTGGTCAACCTTTTATTGGTGATTTAAGATCTTTACTTTACTTTTACTAATATTTCATTATATCTTACTAATATTATAAACGCGAAAGTTTGTATGTATGTATGTTAGTGAGTTTGTTACTCTTTCACGCAAAAACTACTCAACCGATTGCGATAAAACTTGGAATATAGGTAGCTGGATACCGGTAATAACACATAGGCTACTTTTTATCCCGATATTTCCGCGGGAACGGGACTTACGCGGGTGAAACCGCGGGGCGCAGCTAGTTAGAAATAAAGTATTTATTTATTTGTTAATAAGTTATTTTGTAATAAATAGGCTCCGAAACTACTGGACCGATTTCCAAAATTCTTTCACCAATATAAAGCTGTATTATCGAGGAATAACATGGGCTAGTTTTGATCCGGAAATTCCACCGAGCTCGGGACTTATGCGGAGAAAACCGCGTGACGTAGCTAAAATAAAATAAATTGTAGCAACAGTTTAAATATACATACAGACGAATTGAGAACCTCCTCCTTTTATTGAAGTCGGTTAAAACATTTTTTGGAGTCAGGTTTTAGATAACTAAGTATAACAACTGGGAATAAGTGCCGAAGTATTTAATTAGCTACATTTCTATAAAACAGAATACCAAAGTAGGTTATTAATAAATAACAGTTAACTACCATACACGCTGGTTTAACGGTTAAACAATAGGTTGGAGTGAGATTAATTTATTGAAACGATACCAACATGTAGGTAGGTACCTATTTTATTTTGGGTGTATGGGGTATTGGGGCACTGTACGGTCGAAAGTTATGTGTTTTTTGTTTTACTTGTCGGTGTCATCGGCTGTGCGCATACGCATACCAGTTTACAATAAAGAGGATGGCGACTGGCCGTCATTCAGTCAGTCTGCGAGAGTCGACGGAACACTCCGCCGCGCGACGTGATTTCACTGCTATAACGAGATTTAAATTTTAAATTCAAACGTGACCTCTTTAATAAGTTTACTTAAAACACATCTACAGCGACGAAGGAAGCTCATGTATAGTTTTTCTGGTGGTGATTGAGCTTGATTCGGTGAGTTGATTGATTCATACCGAATATAGGCAGTAGGTACCTAGTACCCGTATCATTTAATATTTAATTCAATACTTACATTGTTTGTTTAACTATGAACTTATTATGGTTTACCACCTTAAAAACTATTTTACAAAACTCTACCAGCAATGGTGTAGCTAGTAATTCTTTGTTTGTATCGGCTAATAGGTATGTAAGTAAACAAAGTGGGCGATTTTCTCTACCTGCAAGCTTCCCACCTTAAGGCGTAGGTATATATCGATAGTTATACGTAATATAATATAACAGAGTCACTCTCAGACGAAGTATAAAATGTTTTAAAAGATATTTTATGTTACTAGTTATAAATTAAGTAATCCAGTCCATATTTGTAAGTGATGATTCCGTAGCCAGTCGTAGAGTTCGCAGCGCACCGCTTTCTAATTCAGTACAATACAATAATGACGAATTTTCGCAACTATTGTGTCTGAGTAGTAAGCACACGTAAACTATCATTCAACTATTCTGTGACGTAAATAACCGTGTCGATACGATTTGTTGCACTTTCTAGCGATAAATGTATGATGCAGCGCAAGACCTTCCATTGTATTTTTTCTATCTGGTGCTAATTGGGTTCACCATATATACCCTTTAGAATTAGCTCGACATAATCTTTGTTATATTTTTTTTGGTTTTAATGCAAGCAAATCACTTAAAAGATGCCTTCCTAAAGTTAATAGGTCCTATTTAGGTTAAGGCAAGGCACTTTATTTTTCACCATCGGGTACAGTTTCATCGCGGCTCGTAATTAGGTACCTATCATTTTTGTCAATATCCCGTTCTGAGGTACCTTTTTTTAGGGCCATGAAGAAACGTTACTAAAATCCGGACTCATGACCATATTTTGTTTATGTTTGTTAACTTTAAAAGTTTTTGTCACGGTATCTACACTAAACATACTTTCATATAGGTCCAGCAAGTACCTACCTACGATTTATTATTAGTCCTCATCTGGTCCTGGATTATGTACCTTAATAATACTTCGTTTTTTTTAAATCAACTATCGATGGATGTGTCCAATAATATAAATACTATAACATTAAATACTTTTTTATCTAAATTACTCTTCGGATAATGGTCAATGTCGACAATTTTATCAAAATTACATACAATTTTTATTGTAATTATGCGTTTTATTTTGCTTACTTTTTAATGGTTGAGCGTAATTATTACCTACCTACTAATAACGCATATCTAAGTTCTTATCTACGGATAGAATTTTGTTCAAGTTATGTATTTTCTTTCACCTAACTACTGAGCATAATAATTACATAATGTACCTGTACAAAATACTAGCTGCGTCCCGCGGTTTCACCAGCGTAAGTCCCGATCCCGTGAAAATATCCGGATCAAAAGTAGCTTATGTTACTCCTCGATAATGTTGCTATTGGTTTTAGTAATCAGTCCAGTATTTTCAGGCCTATTCATTACAAACAAACAAATAAATCTTTCCTCTATATTATATTTTTATTATTATAAGGGCTGATTTTTCAAATCCCTATATAAAGATATCTGACAAATAAAATGTAACTCCACCGAATAAAAAACGTCACTATGATAATTAAAAAGAAAATAAATCTAAATTTGGAAGATCAAAATTTGAAGACTTTTAAACTTGGTTGGGTTCGAAATTATTCGATAGATATCTTTTATTTGTAGAATAAAAAAACAGGCCTAAGTAAAGGAAGTATTAGTAAGTATGGACAAGTAAACAAATATAGGTTTTAAAATAAGACAAAACTTACAAGTACTTCACTAAGTATACCAACCAAGTATCCGTAGGCAATAATTTACATTTATCTACCTTTTTAATACATGCAGCCTAATTAAAGATTGACGTATTACCTAGCTTAGGTCTCATGTAGGAAAACCGGTTATGTAAGATCTATGAATAAGTCAAGGGCAGGCCGTTTCAAGTGAGAAAAATGCTACATAAACTATACGCAAGCCTTACCTATACACTTACAGTGGTTCGGATAAAGAGTGGTTGCTCTTGAAAATTCGACTCTGGCTGTAGTCTGTACCTACAAGCTTATGTATTGTTTGCCTGAGTAAATAATAATTGGTATTCCATCGGTGTACTTGACGACGAGGTTCTTATGCAAACGTTACGCAGCTCAGCAGCTCCGCATTGATTCTGACCTCGTATTTCTGAAAAAATCCAAGTATTTAGGTAGCTACCTCTACAACTATCGAGGTCACAAACAATACGGTCAAACCAATACAGATTTTATGTCATGTAAGCTTATGAAGAAGAAATATTTCTTTGTGTACTGACTACTGTATCTTGAGTTTCAGTCAAGAGGTATTGAATACAGTTTTGTTAGTGAACCGTTAGAAAATTCACTGAATGCAACCGAGCTACTCAAATCCGCTTGAACACTCGTATCCGGTTATACGTAAATAACTCGTGGGATGCAACACAATGTTACGTTTAGAAACTGCAATTGAGTGCAGTTCTCTTAATCGAATTCCTAAGTAGAATCCCCCGCTTACTTACCTATACACCAGCGTGAATTTCCATTCAATGGGAGTTTTGGGATAAAAACGTTTCCAAAGGCCAAGAAGGTATTGCGTGAAGGTCACTGACATTATATTATAGGCTATTATACTATAGTATATAGCACGATAGAACGTAGCTTCGAGGTTCAAAGGTGCAGTTTTCAATTATATTTATTTACATCACATACAAAAGATATTCACTACACAAAGGGGCAGCTACACCCATAATTTTGTCTAAGGTTTTCGCGATTTTGCATAATAAAACATAATATTTACCGGGTTTTACTCGCGTACATACATATATTTCAACCCTATAATTAGACTCATGGCTCCATTAGGACAATGCCTTTATGAAACTTAGTTTAACATTTATGAAGATATGAGCCATAATATTGCAATATTCCGTTACGGGAAAATGGAGGGTGCGTGGGTTCATATTTCAATGGGAACTTTATTTTTTGTTATTTAATTTTTAATTAGCTAAATGTACCAACTAAATGCGATCAGTATTGACACGGTTAGACAGTCCGGTTGTTATGTAACAAATGTGCCGAGGATGACGTGTGTCTCCACTTTCGCTACAGACCTCCCCACGCGCTTGTTTCCAAGGAAATTCGATCATTATGGCTTCTTATTGCCGATGTGACCCGCTATGGACATTGTCAAGAACCCAGGGAAACCCTATGACGCACGCGAAGTTACTGTCTTTACCTTTTTAAATCATATCAGATTACCTAAGAAAACGTTTAGGTGGTCCAAATGTACTGAGTAACCAGATTGGATAAGGTTCGAAACGAATTTGAATCAGAGGTTCCTTAAAACTTAGACCACTACACATAATAAACAAACAGAATCCATAGTCTGAGGTGATACGGTCACCGGCTAACTGGTCATGTAATGAGTAGAACGGAGGAGACGTCTCGTCCAAGCAGTTTTGAGAAACTATAAGAAACCAAAAGAGGCAAAGAGCATCTTTCTTCAACATGCTGGACAATATTATAAGGCTTACCTATAAAGTAGGAGCAATTACCGACACCGACTACAGATTTCAACGATTTTACCAATAAAATTGTTAGTTTCAAACTATAAGCTAGGTACACGGTATTGGTAATGGGTATGGTCATAGAAAGTACTTGATTACGTTCACATTCAGGTAGGTTTTAATTATAATTTACCGTAAATAATGAAAGAACGTCACAGAGCGAATGTAACATGGTAAACCGAATTTGAAAATTACTTCAGCTAAAAATATATAATTGAATATTGCAGAACACAGCGGATACAGCGCAATCCTATCCCCAAAATATTATGCAACTTGGTTTACCACGGGCACTAGACAACAGGTTCATATAAATCTTTTTTGCTATACATACCTACCTATATGATACAGAAAACACCCAGAACCAGAAATAAGTATGGTCTTCATAAATACTTGTCCCGAGCGGGAATCGAACTTGCAACTTTCAGCTTTCCAACCGAGTATTTGCCCGACGCGCCACAGAGGACATCAACCGTGTTAACATCGACTCAGTATCAATAGTTCAATTGGATATATTGCAATTTGGTTAAAGCTTTGGCAGTCTTGAAAAATTTACAAAAAATGCTAAACCGTTTTTCAAGGAAAATCTAACGA
Source organism: Idaea dimidiata (assembly GCA_949358125.1). NCBI lineage: Eukaryota > Metazoa > Arthropoda > Insecta > Lepidoptera > Geometridae > Idaea > Idaea dimidiata. The sequence continues at coordinate 8,728,029 of OX442338.1, forward strand.
TACTGAAGCAATGTAAAGACGATTTAGTTATAGAATACATTCCTGGCCTTTATAACATAGAGGTAGGTCCCTAATTATTTGAAAATGAAATCAGTGGGGATCTACCGTAGAGTTCTGAAATTAAAATTAGACAAGGTAATGCAAAATAATTGTGATGGAGAAATAATTTTGGAATCCTACTTTAGTTGTGGAACTTAAAGTTTCAACTCTTTGATACTATACAAAAACAAAAATAAACTCTGCCCTAAATACATTTTTATACATAAATCATAATCCTGTATTATCTACTTATTACAATTATGTAGGTACTAACCTTCTTTACGCACATGCATTTTTCATGATTATGTGGATTCACACGTAGCATTATGTGTACCGGTGTTTACTGTGGCACAGTTATGGGGTTTTCCCAACAGGAGTCCCACGTTTATGCAATTGACCTCGGTTTACGACAAATTGCCTTATTTATTCTTCTGATGTGCGCCGAGGCCGGCAGAACTCAATTACTCATCGACATAACTAGGTACATCCGTATATTATAATTGCGCTTGTCAGATTTCGCTGCCATTACCTTATACTCGTACATTATTTTGTCTTACTGTAGGCCAAAATAATAATACCTACATTTTTCGAAGAATTCAGTTTTTAAATGTGACACAACTGTAACAGAAAATTTCATTCTCTAATCGTAATTATATTACACTAGCTGCGCTCCAGCACGGTTTTACCCGCCACAGTCCCGAACCCACCAACTTACTAGTATTATAAACGCGAAAGTTTGTATGTATGTGAGTTTGTTACTCTTTCACGCAAAAACTACTGAATCGATTGCAATGAAACTTGGAATATAGGTAGCTGGATACCGGGAATAACAGATAAGCTACTTTTTATCCCGATATTCCCGCGGGAACAGGACTTACGCGGGTGAAACCGCAGGGCGCAGCTAGTATCAAATAAGTTTTAATATATAAAAGTATTAAGTGTTGTTCCAGGTCTCCGGCTACTAACATTCCAAGTTTCATCGCAATCGGTTCAGAAGTTTTTGCGTGATCGAGTAACAAACATATATACATGTTCACATACTAACAAACTTTCAGCTTTATAAAATTAGTTAGATATAGACAGACATACGGAAATCTATTACCTATATTTTTATAGTTCTGAACTATTTATGTACAGTCAAAATACTAATTAAGGTACCAGAGTGCATGTTTTCAGTTTAATATTTAGTTACGGTTCAGTAATTGTTTCTTATTCTGCTTGACATCACTAAAGTTTCCGAAGTGTTACATAATGTACCGTTATTGAAAAAAATAACCTGGCACCATAATTAGTATTCTGACTGTACTATATTTTAATCTTGTTATATTAGGGGTTAAAGTATGAAATTGCCGATTTGTACTGAAAATCTTAATTGTTTATTTTTTAAATTTTTAACAAATTTATTTAATCAAAATAGTTGCCATTATTATCTATACATTGCTGCCATCTAATGGGAAGGTTATTAATGCCTTTGCGATAGTACTCCGACGATCTAGACTGCACAAACTGTGTGAAAGCATTTTGTACTGCCTCCTGGGAAGAAAATTCTTGTCACGTAGATAATTGTCCAAATCACGAAAAAAATGGTAGTCCGTTGGAGCAAGGTCTGGTGAATACGGAGGATGACGAATGGTTTCTAAGTGCAGTTCCTGAAGGGTCAAAATGGTTTCTCGTGCTGTGTGAGGTCTCGCGTTGTCATGGAGCAATAATGGTGAAGATCGATTCATGAGTCGGGGCTGTTTTACTGCTAGTTTTGTCAACATGGTTCGGAGTTCGGCACAATAGACATCTGCCGTAATTGCTTGACCAGATCGAAGAAAACTATAGTGAATAACACCATGCTGAGACCACCAAACAGTTACCATTACCTTTTTATTGGTAAGTTTTGCTTTAGGACACTGTTGTGGCATTTGACCTGGGGTCAGCCATTGCATTTTTCTTTTCCGGTTATCATAAAGAATCCACTTTTCATCACATGTAACAATTCGATCCAATATTCCTTCATTTCTGTACCGGTTCAACAAGGCAACACAAGTTTCAACACGCGTTTCTTTCTGCAGATCAGTCAAATCATGAGGCACCCATTTTTCGTATTTTTTTATTTTATTGATTTGACGCAAGTGAGTCAATAAAGTGGGTAAGGTAACGTTAAACCATGCCGCTAATTCCTGAGTAGTTTGACTAGGATCGGCTTCCACTATCTCTCTTAATTCATCGTTATTCACCTGTGTGGGCGGTCTTCCTCGTGGCTCGTTCTTTAAGTCGAAATTTCCATCACGAAAGCGTTTAAACCAAAATCGCACGGTGCGTTCATTAGTAGACCCCTCTCCAAACGCAGCATTGATATTGCGGGCTGTTTCTGCCGCGTTAGTTCCACGTCGGAACTCGTATTCAAAAATCACTCGTATTTTCGCAGTATCCATCTTTCTTGTCTAAATTGAATAACAAAAACAATTGAAAGTCGATATTCAAATGTTTCACATTTTTTAAAAAAAGAACATCACAGAAACCATTTGAAAGAAGTTTCATTCGAAAACCTCAAACCATGAAGATTCTATGTCAATTCAAAGAACCTATTGCAATAAAACGGCAATTTCATACTTTAACCCCTATTATTTTAATTATAACAAGATGGCTACTCTTATTTAAAAAAATGTTTCAGGAATCACAATGTTGAAACTAGCCGGAGTTGTCCTCCTAGTGGTATCAACTGTAAACAGTCAATGCTTCTACAAGGATGATTCTACAAAGAAACTGGATCCTGGGGCACGGACTTCTCTGTACCGTGGCCAGCTGGAGTTCACTCTCAACCTCTTTAATAAGTAAGCAATGTATTCTATTAGTAACAAACAATAAAAGTCAATGTAGACAAGGCTGTTGATATAAAACACTCAACTCTATTGAGAAAAATGTAACAGTCACTCAATATGCAGTAAAATCTCTTAGATATTGAATACTGCTAATTATAAAGATTTATTAAGTACCTTTACTATGATCTTAGACTGGTGTGCAAAGGGAAAAATCATTGAACAACAATAACAGCGCACATATAATTGTAATATCAATGCGCTTCACTTGTAATAAAATATTGTTTCGCAAAAGAATGCTGTAGTATTGTAATGTAATGCTCAAAGTCGTATCTACAATTTGTAACAGGTATGCCCTTTTAATCCGAAAGGGGGTTGTTCTAGACGTCTAGGCGAACACCTTTTGTTCTATGACTTTTGAAAATTCAAACTTTTTTTTGGAAAATTTTGAGATTATGTTTCACTGAAAAAACAGCTGCTTTTGAAAAAAAAGGTAATTGAAGTTTTGATTGTAAACCATCAAACTAAATAAAAGGACAACATAAGGTCAATGACCTCGAAGTCTCAGAAACAGCTGATTTTCAAGTAAACTTTACACCTAAATTTTTCGAAAAGTACTTCGAATTTCCAAAAGTCGTAGAACAAAAGTTGTTCGCCTAGACGTCTAGAACAACCCCCTTTCGGATTAAAAGGGCTTACCTGTTACACCTTGTATAACGCTACATTACAAGTGAATGCTTGCGGTATGGGAGGGCCTTAATCGAACAACTACTAGGTAAAAGTAACTTGATTTTTATTTTTATAGTGTTTCGTACACTTGGATGACCATTTTTTTTAAATTCCTTCCATAAAATGCACCCGACAGGTCATGAACCTGCAATTCCGATTCCGTATCGTGCGCTCGCCAATTGCGCCACAGGAGCCTCATTTTTAACCGACTTCAAAAAAAGGAGGAGGTTATCAATTCGTCTGTATGTATAATATTTTTTTTTTTTTTGTATGTTTACCGATTAGTCGAAGACGGATTGACGGATTAAGATGATTCTTTTTTGAATCGCTCGTTGCACTTCTGGCGATTTAAATAATTCGATATCTGCTGATTATCGTTCGATGCCGGATTCTTGCTGCGAGTGGTTGATACCACTCGTTGTGGACGTGCGATTCATGTAGAAAAATTACAGAAATTGAACGAAAATCAGTAGAAATCAAGGTATTAAAATCGCTCGAAATGCCTCATTTGGTTCAAAAATAGAACCCCAGGTGCTCGCTCTGTGTCGCCGTGAAATTATGGATTGCATCTCTTCGTTCCTGGCGACTGAGGCATGTACCGACATCTACCGGTATTTTACAGATTACCGGCTTGCATAATTCTATTTACATAGAATTTAATACAAATACAACGTTGAGATGATGCTTCCGATTACCTTGATTTTGTCTTGTCTGATGCAATTTATGAAAAGCATTTCTTTGAAAATTAGGTACTAGTTAAACTTTTTAACCTAACACGATTGGAACTCATATTTACACATTTTCCCGGGTCATAAGCGCGTGATTTTAACTATTTAATTTTCCTTACTTCGATATTTCGATCATGTTACAATGATCTTGGTCTCGAGGGGTCTGGAGGTGCGGCAGGCGTCGTTCTCTATTTATAACCTCGTAGCGGTTAAAAAGTAAAAAGTTATAATCACGCGATTAAGATCCGGGAAAATGTGAAAATATTTGGTACTAGGTATTTAAGAATTTCTCGTTCTATAGGATTAACGAAGTTGTTCCCGACGACAACATATTCTTCTCTCCGTTCTCTGTGTACCACGCGCTTTTACTGGCGTATTTCGCTGCAGGCGAGCAGACAGAGCAGTCCTTGAAGAGGTCTTTGCAAATCGCTGAGAACATGGTAAAACACTTTGTATCTAGTTTTGTGTTATGTTTTCGCGATTCGACATTATAATAAAACACAATATTTACAGGGTTTTACTCGCACTTTTACTAGCTTTTCCAATATTTCCAAGTCAACCTTGGAAAAACTAACTGTAAAGTTAACGAACCGTAGGTACATTGTAACAATGCCGTTAATAAATATAAAACGCGAGTAAAACCCGGTAAATATTGTGTTTCATTATCTAGTATCTACTTCACTTTTACATTTACATTTAAATAAATAAATATAAGTAGTATATCCGTTGTATAGTCACCGTACCACAAGCTTAGCAGCTTACCACGGGGCTAGATGGCGCTGTGTGTTCGTCACAGGATTTATTTTATTTATTGTTATTTTTACATTTAGTTTCCATTTTGTGGAAAGTTTAGAATACACAAAAAAAAACAGACACCGCTTTAGTACTTACCTACCTTACCTATACTTATCACTAATATTTTTTGGTCTATTTATCTATGTACCTAAGTTTTGTATTTATTACCATGGACAATTTGCTTTTAATAACTGGACGAGTTTGATAGAGCAGATAGTAAGATGTAGACACCATAAAAACAAAAGATTTATTGTTACCAATAAAATAAGTAATTATTTATTACGTGCGATTTATTTATTACGATCCCGCGGTGGTATCGGAATAAAAAGTAGCATAAATGTGTTATTCCAGTGGGTCGATTCTGTAAAAAACATAGCATGCGACAAGCAGGCGGTATGCATGAGCACTGCAGAAGTCGATTTGTTGCAGGATTAAAAATAATAGCTATTCTATAATTTCTTTAAATACTGATTGGATGATTAACAAGGGGAGCTCTTTAAATAATTAAGTAGCCCTTAATTTTAAAGGCTACTTAACTAATTATGTAGTAATTAAGTAAAATAACATTTACAGAATACGAATTAACGCACATCTTCTGCACGTCGCCTGCAGTTCGTCGGCATTCCGCATGCTATGTTTTTACAGAATCGAGCCACTGGTCCGTAGTTTTTACGTGAAAGAGTAACAAAGTCACATACCTACATACATTCGTTTATAATATTAGTGGGATGGGATACTAAGCGTTTTTTTTTTATTTTTTTTTATTACCTAACTTTTTGTTCTATTATCCCAGGACAAGATAAACCTAATGACAGCGTACAAGGTAGACAAACGCGCTCGCTTGACGAACAACAATAGCGAGAGCTATGAGTTCACGAACGCCAACAAGATGTTCGTGGCCAACGAGCTGCAAGTGCGGCAGTGCATGCTCGACCTCTTCGGTGAAGATATTGAAGCGTTGGTCAGTATACTCGTTCTTAGCTACAGTATATAGGTAAAGTTGCTCAACTAACAGTAATGGCGTATTATTATTTATTCTCTAACTCTCAACGCATTAACCATGTTGCAATGGTCTAAGTCGCTAGGGGACCTGAAATGTAATTATTAACAAATCGTATGAATTAAAAACGTCTATTGAACAGTGTACCTACTCGATCACTTACAAAACTGAACTGCGGGCCAATCGCAAAAGTCGCAATCCCATAAACATTTCGGAAGTACTCCAGCGATCAAATTTCCAACATACTAAAGTACCATTCCAATATCTCCTACTTCTACGTTGTCCTCTTAATTATCTTGTTGGCTATATTTATTCCAACTACTAACCGTATCTAAAGTCGTTTTGTGATCACAGTTTTGTACTAATCACGTAAAGTAAAGTACGCTAAAGTCGTAAATTTTCTACTTATAGAGTGTGTAAGTCTATTGTTCCTCCGATGACCGCATGTCTGTATTATTTATTCAACTAACAAACAGTAAAATAGTCTATAATTCACAATGGCTTGGTATTTCCATGTTACAGAATTTCCGGGAAAACCCTTCAGCTGCTCGCGACTACATCAACGATTGGGTGTCTCGAATTACTAAGAACAATATAAAGGACCTTCTTCCCGAAGACGGAGTTTCTGAGAATACGAAGCTAGTGTTGGCTAATGCTGCGTATTTCAAGGTAAACATTATTATGCTCCTTTATAAAAGACTCCGCTTGTTGGGCTCCGCGGTTTCACCCGCGTAAGTCCCGTTCCCGCAGGATTATCGGGATAAAAAGTATCCTATGTCCTTCTCCTGGTTCTAAGCTAATTTTCAGCCAAATCGGTTCAGCCATTCTTGAGTTTTAAATGGTGTAACTAACACGAGTTTTTTTAATATATATAGAAGATATACCTTTATTACAGAATAAACCATGTTTATCCGGTAGACTAAAATAAATGTGGTAATTAAAGTCAACTGAAGGTTTAAGCTATATACATACATACATTTATATTTTCATTGTCTTAATAAATAACAATTCAAATAGTTTTCTGCTTTACTTTCGGGACCAGTAAAAATTTATCTAACCTAACCTACTACCCTCTGGAAAGCCTTGCTGTAGCCTATGATCTTATCTCTTATGTTGACAATTATATCAAACTTACATTGACCCATTTACTTATCTATGCATACGTAGTAGCTCGGACCGGTAAATTAATAATATATTTTTTCTTCTATGGTTTTCGCGATTTTGCATAATAGAACACTTTATTTACCGGGTTTAATCACGTTTTATTCATGATTTTTAACCGACCGAGCTTTCGTCAACTTTACAGTTGGCTTTTTCAAGGTTGACAGGTTGGTTAAATTAATAATTAATCTATATAGGTACCCACAGTACATACTTTTATCAACAATAATGCAGAAGGAATGAAAGAAGGAATATTCCTTTATACTTATAATGTAGGCATAAAATAAGAAAATATTTATAATCCTTACGAGACCGGAACTTAAGCTGGTGGATCCGCGGAACCAAACGCTAGTAGCACAATACCACGCTACGTACAGAAAAAGAGCCAGCGAAACCTTATCATATATTATTTTAATCTCTATTTGTAGGGTGTTTGGGCTTCCAAATTCCCCGCCGAGAGGACGAAGAAGGAAGCATTCTTCGTGTCTGAAACGCGTCAGACTCTCACGCAATTCATGAAACAGAAGGGGACTTTCCATTACAGTAAGTTTTAACTACCTACAATATTTAACTTTAAATGCACTAACGTGACACGACTTTATAAAAGTGCAACCACGATTAAAAAGTGGGTCTTGAATTCATTGAATTTTATTAATTTATGGATATCGACTTTAAGTGCTATAGCGATGAAGTGGTGGTCGAAATTCAGGTACATTTGGGTCCACGCCATCTCCTTTCCAACCACCTAAGCCAAGTCAATCGCCGGTAACAAAAACGTCATGGAGGCCTTCAAAAGGTTACCAACTGAAACTGTTTGGGTAGAATTATTGGAAAATAAAAAGTATGGGAAACTACCTAGCAGGCACAGACCATTAGATTTAACTGTGCAGTTTATCTGTACGGATAATTGGTACACACGTGTGTAAGCAAAACTATGAACTGAAGTTTAAACTACAATCTCATCGACATATCTTTATACATAACTGTAAAGTTAAATGTAAATGTCTGTAGCCTGTTTAAAGCTATATTAGTAGAATTATTTTTATGTTAAGAGTTACATAATACTGTTCTATTTCTTTTATTTAAGAACTACATAGCGCTATGTACGATATATAAATTTATATTCTTAAATGATTTTTCCAGTGGTCAGTGAGGAATTGGGCGCGCAAATATTGGAGCTTCCTTACAAAGGAAACGATATCAGCATGTACATCCTTTTGCCGCCTTATTCCATGAAGGAAGGTAATAATTCTTTATTTTACTCGTAAATAATGTAAGCCTGGAGGTCTACTTTAGTCTACTTTACTTTTATACAAAGGAACGAAAACTTAAACGGTCCGAACTGTGACGAAGTTAAGGTAAATACTAAACTTACCTTATTCCTTTTTCGGATCGGACAAATAAATCTAAATTGAAATTTTCGTTTGACGTTTTACGTCGTACAATTTACGTTCGTCCGCAATTGCGGAAAGAACTGACTGAAGCGTAGTAGGATAATATACATAACTGCTCTATTCCCGAAAGACTTTCACGATTAGACTTTTTCACGAATAAACATTTGATTTTATTAATAATATTGGATGGTTTGGCAATCGCTGCCGCAGGATTTTCGCTTCGCTTGCTCGCCAAAGCGCTGCGTTTAATCATGTTCTAACATTAACTTAACCTCCATATAGTTTTTTCGTGAAAAAGTATATTCGAGTAAAAACGATTCGTGAAAAAGCCTTTCGCGAAAACGTTTTTCGTGATACCAGTCAGTTTATGTGGTGGTATTTCTATACCACATAAATCGCTGAAAAGTTGTTGCTGCATATGCGTTCAAATTAGCCCAGACAAGTGTGTAAAGGGAGCGTCTAACTTAGTTTTCGTAAATATGTGGAAGCTTATCTCCGATCTGGTCTAGGGAAAACGACTTACAAATGCCAGGCGAGATTTATGGACGCTTAGCGCTTGGCTTTGCCAAGGCTTAACAAGCATGAAAACCGGGCATTAAATTCACTGAAGAGTTAGAAGGATCGTTTGGCCTACAAGGCTACTCGTCCGGCGAGGGAGAGGTGTAACTTTCCTTGAGAATATTTGCTAATTCCTATTAAATTATGATTGTACAGGTGTAACGAACATAATAGCGAACCTGACCCCGGAGCGACTCGCGGCAGTCGTGGAGGAGGGCTACATGGGCCGCGAGGTCATCGTCGAAATACCCAAGTTTACCTTGGAGAGAACTCTGCCACTCAGAAACGTAAGTATACATATGATTAGAATAGAATAGAATAGAAATATATTTATTAGGACAAGCACACAGCAAAAATACAAAACAGAACAAAACCAAAAGTAGTAGGAACTTAAATAAAGGCTTCGGTTTTTACTTTAACTTATGATTGTGGATGTGGTTGTGGGGCACAGGTGAAACAAATATAGCTTTATTAGTTCTAAAATCGGCCCTGGGATAAATACGATCAATTCAGGTATTCAATACCATTCAGGGATCTAGTTGATTTAATCCTGATATCACCACAATAACGTAATTTTACGAACTTACTTGTTTGTTTAGATATTAGAACGACTGGATGTAGGCGATCTCTTCAACACGACCGCCGACTTCAGTACGCTAACGGAGCAACACGGGATTCTCTTCGACGACGCGATACACAAAGCCAAGATACAGCTCGACGAAGAAGGTACCCCTGATTTTATTACCACACTTTGACCACTATCTCACCTGATGGTAAGTGATGATAGGGTCTATGATGGAGCACGATCATATAGAAGAAGGAAGACGGTAGTGGAACAAGATTCCACCAGACTTCCACCACCATCACCACCCAGATGTACTTTGGCTGCAGCAGTCGAAGTACTTACATATGGGTGGTAACACCAAGGAACCCCTTTTGATCGCCTTTCACGAAGGGCAGAGAACACTGAGTCATATTCTTTTACGATAGACCAGGGTTACGGGGAGCAAAATGAGTCATTTTGATACATTTCTGTCAATTAACTTGGAACAAATATTTCTGCTGACCATAAATGTTTGTTTCTGGTTCTGGGTGTATTTTATGTATCATAATGTATGTATTTACATAATTGTATATGTCTAGATGTTGCTATGTATTTGCATAAAAAATAAATATTTATTTATTGATTACCTCGTTGTCCAGGCACGGTAGCAGCAGCAGCGACCGCGATATTCGGTTTCCGTTCGTCCCGACCGGCCGAGCCGACGCGCTTCGTCGCCAACTTCCCGTTCGTCTACGTCATATACGAGCGTCCCACCAGCTCTATACTCTTCATGGGCGTCTACAGAGACCCTAAGAAGTAGGTTTAAACAGACACTTTTTCAGCCTTATTAATGAACCTGGAGTAAGGTCGGAGTAGTTTTATAACTTATTGTTTCTGTCTGTCAACTTTATAAAAATATTTTTTTCATTATTTTTATATTTTCTCACTACTCCGACCTTACTCCGTTAATAGAACTATTTATTTAATAAGACTATTTCAGATTTATTAAACGTAATAAATATATATTCAATTCATCCGAAAGACCTTATTTTAACATTTTCCCCGGGTCTTATTCGCTTATTATTTTAAAATTGTCTTACGTCAAACATTTCGACTATGTTCTTTGGTTACAATATTCTTAGTCACTAGGGACCTCAAAGCGCTGAATTTTATTGGTTAGATATAAGGAATATTATCGCTTGTTTTTCCTGGTGGATGGATTCGTTGAACAGAGTATAAAATGTAAAAATTAGCCTATTGTCAGGTTTGATATTGTTAAGTTTATGGAAGTCCTTAGACGGATAAGAATTCCATTATTATAACCCTTTTAGATCATTTCCCGTCCATCGCAAACCCTTTGCAAATGATTCAAACAAGTAAAATAGGCTTTGCGTTTTGACTTCATTTTGTGAATAACGAGTTTTATATTTTAGATAGGGTTTATGTTATATTTATAGGGTTGGAGCCAAAAGCAATTCAGTCTCTGCAGGCCTTAAAATAGCTAATTTAATACATTGTGTTCAACTTAGACAGGACTTCTAAGATTTAGATAGATGGAATGTTTTTGTAGCACTACAAGCCAATAGTTTACTTATTTTAAACTAGGTTATGTAGGTAAATACCTAATGTGAATGTGAATTAATAATTAGTAGAAAGATACAAATATTTTTGTAATTTGTTTTTATTGCTCAAGGCATATCTACTAGAAATACGCGCAATTTTTATTTTATTATATTTCCGGTAAAAAGATACGAGAAGAAAATATAAGATTTTATAACCGCCTATCTAATAACATTTTCTTTTTTAGAACTAAGTGAAAATGGAACGTTTTGGGTCAAAGAGTAGCTTTTAGCTCCAACCAACTATTATGTCAATTTAATTCAATCCAAGCATCTAAAGCTGTACATACATGTTTGAAGTCATGTTGGCACGTGGTAGTATGTAGATAGCTGTAAAGTGTATAGATGCAGTTGTTAGAGTGTGCTTGGCCGATCAAGGGACCCAACCCCGCAACTTCCGCCGTAATCGGCATCGAAATCCCACTGCGCAAAGAAATTAGGTACCTACCTGCGCAATGAAAACGAGAGTAGATTTGCATACATTAGAAGTCGGCGCCATCTTTTGAGGTCTCTTCAGCTGCCTGTTTCAATGACAGTCGAACCCGACGGCTTCGCCTTCAAATACATTCAAATTATTTAACGCTAGGGTTTGAACTGCGCGGGTTATTTCTTTGCGCAGTGGGATTTCGATGCCGATTACGACCGAAGATGCGCTGTTGGACCCAAGTTTGATTTATTAACGTAAAGATATTGGTCAGAAATGGCAAACATGCCAATTTGACTTCAAATATGTATAATTATTAGTAGTAGTTTGACTAGCTAGATTATTTATTCACACTTACTTATGTTCGTAGTTATTAGGTCTACCTTAGTTTTTTATACAGTAAAGTTTTAGTAGTAATTAACTATATTTTATTTTTATCCTTCCTACAACCTACCTTGTATATGAGTATCTTCTCCAACTAATTACTGACGGCCTCTGTGGCGCGGTAGGCGAAGGCTCGACTGCAATGCAGAAGGTTGCCAGTTTGATTCCCGCTGGGTGTTAAAAAGTTAAACCGCTAAACCTTTGAATATTGGTATAGAGTATGATAGATGCATTGGTAAAAATGAAACGGATATCCGGTATTTGTCTGGTATCCGGCCTACCCGGCTCAAATTGTAAATCCGGCCGAATATCGTGAATACCATATAGGAACCGAGTATCTGGCTGGATTCCGAATTTCAAATAAATACATACGACATAAAGATTGATGGCACTTCAATATTTATTTATCATAGAGAATCATGATTTTTTAATAACTTTAAATAAAAATTATTCTCAAATTGCACTAAGGACAAATTAAAATTAACTAATTTCACTGCATTACATTTTTTTTTTCTAATTTCACACATAAATGAGAAGTGCTCCACACTTAGGTCACTGGGTACCTAAAACTTATCTTAACTTCAACAGCACAGTTCCCATAATATCGTGAACAACTCGATTGTTGATCGTAGATTGGTGGTGGAGATTTCGGTGACAATTTGATCCCGGTTGAATCCCTCTCGGTAGCCGAGGGTCCGCTAAAACCACAAATTATTTGGGTAGATGAGTCATCTCAATGATCTCATCATTGACCATGCAAACCATCCATGTATGGCTATATTTTTATGGCCGGCACTCTACCCGAACCAACTCTCTTAGCGACCAAGCAGTTTATTCGCCGCCGCGCGGGGAGAACTCAAGCTTTGGTAATCTCCCCCAGCCCTGTGCTAACTTTACAAATTAAAAAATTTCACGGGTAGAGATGGGGAAACCTTATTTCCTGCCTAGGCTACATGACGAAAAATTTGTAAATAATTGTTACTTAGAGCAATCAAATCTCCGTACCATTATTATTTATGTTATACTTATGATCTGCAAATGCTTATGTTCATAATATTGATTTAATAACTAGAATCCTGTGTAGCTCAGTGGTTAGAGCAGTCGCCTGGTTAGCGAAAGGACGCAGGTTCGAATACTGTCATGGGGATTTTTTGGAAATATATTTCCATGCTAAAAATATTTCTATGTTTAAAATGCCTTGAGCAATAAAAACAAAAAAGAAATATTAATAACTAGAGAAAGAATTCTCTCAACAAATTACGTAACACAATTTCATAAAGTTGTTTTGATCAACGCATTAATTAAAACTTTCTTCAGTTCTATTTACCACGGTTTAGATAGTCCTTTTAATGAAACATACACAAATTAGATTATCGAGGTAGGATAGAACAACGAAGACGTCCGAATTTTTATGCAACTTTTGATTATATGTCCGAACAGTTTAACTTTGGAACGTATGGAATTCGGCCGTCAGGGCCGAGATAAAAAAGCTTCACAATCAGGCGGCCTTATTCCATCTAGCCTTAAATAGTTCAGCCAGTTCTATGCTATTCTAGTTAAAATTTTACTCAAAACAAACTATATAATTAAGCTCGTACAATTTTGTTATTTAATCAGTGATGCCCGATAGCAATAATTAATGCAAAACATTATTTACGGATATTTATGATTAAGGTAAAAACTTAAATTAGAAATTAGCAAATTATGTACACGAAACACTATAAAAATATAAAATTTAGGCAGAAATTTTATATTAAATAACCTACTACTATATTAGTATACTAATAAAGACCTAAGTTAATGATATGTTTTAGAGTTAAAAACACAAGTCTATTAGCTGCACCCTCTATATCTGCTCTGTGGCTGCGCCTTACGAATTCCTATATAACTTTCTCCATGGCAGAAAAAAAACATTTTCATTTATATAGAGTAGTTCACATGATCTGCTTATTTCAGGGCCTAAAACGTACCGACAGCTGATAAATTAAAATAAAATTGAAATTTCCAAAATCCTTAAAAAAACTGCAAAAAAAAATGTGAGCCGTTACGGGACGCCTGGCAGATATGAAATATTTGGCATTGACAGTTGTGAAACATTTGACATTGACAGATTTATATTGTTATAGAGTGGCGAGACGCCACGTCAACGATCAGGTTTACCTCCGCCTATAGATGCTTTACATCAAAAGCCGACTTAATTTTTAAAAGTCTGGGAATTTAAATTTATTAGCAGGACGATTTAGGTTTTGCGATAAGGAAATCATTGTAGCATCATCATCATCAGCCTGTTGCAGTCCACAGCTGGACATAGGCCTCTCCAATTGCACGCCACCTAGATCTATTTTCGGCCGATCATTGTAGCCCCCAACATAATAACACATATCTACTAAAATTATTTCCTCGGTTTTATGATTTTTCTACTCTTCCCTAGTCCCAGTTTCGAGGTGGACGACTTCACCCCTAACCGGCGATAAATAAATAAATAAACTTCAATAAACTTCCTAAATACATTAGTCTATGTTAAATTAATGTGTGTTATTTATATAACTAGGTAAATTTAATATTCTTTATACGGAGGTATATAAATAAACAAAACCTACATAACTGGACTTCTTGAAACATGGGATTGACCTGTGGGTGATTAAGAAATTGACAATATATGCATGGGTGTTTATGATACCTACCAATACGCCAACGCTATGGGCGTGAGAAACTCGACTTTGATTGTCAAAGTGTGTAACGTCCGACGACGTCCATCGAACATCGCAATGGGCTCGTTCGCTACGAATATCGTAAACGTAAACACTTGCTTTGCCTAACGTATTGTTTAGAATGATATGACATATGAGTATCCTCACCATTCATCCGGAGATGCAGAATGCCTGGTTTTCACTCATAATGTACGATTTCCTGTAGCTCGGCTAATGATGTCTGGTTACGTCGTCGTCGGCGTCGATCGCGTCGCAGTTGGTCCGTTGTTTTCACTTCGACAATCATTTATCATTTTGTTAAACGTTCATTTCTTAACAGCAATAAACTGCTACTCAATGTAGATTTTTTACGGAGTTTTCCGTTGCATAAATCATCACATCATAACTGGCATTAAAAAATTAAACAAGTAGCAAACGATGATGAAGTATCTTTGAATATTAGGGAGCTTCGCATAGCGTGTTTGCTTCCTGTTTTTTGTTTGGTGTCTACAAATACTTAGGTAATGTCGTAGTTTATAGTCGTAGACTATACAAATATATCGAACATGTAGTATGTAGCGGAGTGATAACTGGAAAATCGTCTCTAATTTATGATGATTGACAGCCCATCATCGGGAGAAAGTTAAAGTGCCTCACAATATTCACATGTCTGTTTACATTAAGTATGCTACAAGCAGTTATGCGTTTTCTTTTTATATCAAGCATACAGGTTTGACGTATAATCTTGAACTTATATAGAATCGACATTTTATTAGCCGTTGTAGGCTAAATACATTCTTATGGATTGCAATTTGAAGTAAGGTCAACCTCTAGCTGCTACTTCCGTTACTGCGCACGCTTTCTTGAGATCATTAAATGGGGTTTGAATATGATTTGCCATGTTAGGAGTGTACACAACATACGCTAGGTCGGTGACTTTCAATGTTTATTTATTGTTTTAAATGGCAGTTTCTCGTGCGATCATAAAGATAATTTGCGAAATATAGACTGTTTCCTATTATAAGCAAACCTTATCTAATTCTTTGCTTATTCATAGGTATGCGTGCAGTGACCGTAGAGTCAATCACAAGGAGGGCGATTACAAATTATTATCCATCTCAAAACAAAGAATGGAAAGTATGTACGTAAATCCATCGGAAGTAGGTATTTGTGGTGTTCTGATAGGATCAACTGTATACAATGGAGTTAATTAACATTTGCTCTACTGTGAAGCTGACGTTTGTTCCGACAAAGTAGATAGATAACCTTACAGGTTTGCAGTTTGTCCCTACTTCTGTTTCTTTTGGTGTCATGTATTTCGCTGATTAGACTTTCCTAGCCCAATAGTTAGCCACACTGCAATCACACTGCACAGTATTGACCTCTGTAGGGTCCTCCTAAGTTTATATTTAAACTTAGTTTTACTACCTACCTATTGTTTTTCCTTAGTCTCAAAAATTACTTTTGAGGTAAGTAATTTAAAAAGCCGGGTTTTGTATTTATTAAAATAATGTTTTAGTTTTTGCAGCCAAGGAAGGTTCAAGCTCAGGTGACAGAGTGCGACGTGAAAATGATTAAAGCTTTATAGGCTAAATACAAAAGAAATAAGAGACATAGAAAGACCGAGGCATAGGGCACAGTGAGGCTAAAACCGTACCGTGACTGCAATGAGAAATGTTTTGAAAAAAATAAAAAATGTATTTATATTCAGAACATTTTATTAGAAAACTAACATAGGAAAGTAAAAATTTAAGAAATTCATTATAAAAATTGTAAACATTTATAAAACTATGGTAGCTATAGGTATTACTTATGTTACATATGCCTTTCGATTGGGTATTGATTCTTGGTGACCAGATATTACTGAAATATCATTTGTAAGAGGATGAGACTCGAACACATGAATAAACAAAACGGTTAAATAAATAACATTACAATGAATAAATAGGGGGTATATTAATTTGATTGAATGCATTCTATATTTTTCTTTCGTTACCAATCACAATAAGTTCCTGTAAAGTATTCAAAAAAGTACCTACTTTTTTGAAAAAGAGGTTTCATCCTAATCTTTTATCTAAGAAGTCAGATTTATTGCAACTTAAGATTAATTACTCAAATTGTAGAAATAATTCATTCATCAATTTTAATTATATTCAAAAATAAAATGAAAACATTGTCAACATTTAAATGGTATGAAATTGAGGTCCATTATACCCACAAGATTTTAATTAAGGTTAATTAACAAATATTGAGCGTGTCTGATTAAGAGACTAACAGTCGTATTCACGTGCGTGAATTCAGCTTAAGTCATACATAAATGTTGATTATCATTATCACACACAAGAGGAGGACAAAGCATTAAGCCACGCATATAATGTTTCCTCTATGAATACGGCTGAAGAAGTAAACCCCCTTGACGTGCTTGAGAAATATAGAGTCTACGTCGGGATGGGATGTAGGAAAGGTGAGGGAGTTTTTTTGACGGAATTGAGTTAAACGAAGGAATATAAATGAAGAGGAACATTGAGCAGATACCAAAGCAGAAAAATAAATAAAATTTATCATATCTTTGACTCTGTGTTAAAGACCAACACCAGTTAATTAGAAAACAACATCATTTCATTTAAATAAATAGATTAATATAATAGTATCCTACTAATATTATAAAGCTGAAAGTTTGTGAGTATGTGTGTTTGTTACTCAATCACGCAAAAACTACTGAATCGATTGCTATGAAACTTGGAATATAGGTAGCTGGAGACCTGGCATAATACATAGGCTACTTTTTATCCCAAAATTCCCGCGGGAACGGCACTTACGCGGGTAAAACCGCGGGGCACAGCTAGTAGAATATAAAAGATTGAGATTATTTTGCTAGCCATTGCACGTGTTCAGCACGCTCAATATAGGTAGATATAAACTGATCTTAAACCACAAGTGTTTTAAATACAACTATCCAAATTTTGAAATACGTAACCAAAGTTTTAAATGTTTGTTGTATACAGGCACCAAAATAATTCTGACTTTAATCTCAGACTGGTATAATAAATGTCAGTTTAACAAACAATCACGTGACACTGTTCAAAGTTAGACAGAAAATAATAATCACAGCTCCGGTTAGTCAAAATAAAATATTTTTGTTTGCTCGTCATCTTAAAATTATACCTATATAATAAATAATGTAATATGTACTTATTGTACAGGACGGCTTCAGAATAAGCATAACGTGGACGACATACACAAAATAATAACGTCGCTTGAGTTAGTTATTTTATAATAATCAAATTACATACAAATTTATGAAATTATGTTGAAAATTGAGAACAATAAAAATAATACATAAAAATTGTAATAGCCAGTGTTTTGTAATGATATTATTAATAAATAAATGTAACTTTTAACTGCAGGTTTTTACACGCAATATACTAAGATTTACAATCATAGGTTACAGGTATGTTCTGGGTACATTCTGCGTTTTATCAGCATTTATGTCGTCCACCTTATGCTTAATACTAACAACTACGTAAAATTACACATGTTCGATTATTTTAAATTATATTCTTAAAAACAAGACATATTTTATCAATAAAATCTATTAATTAACTCAGGAACAAATGCATTAATAAATCGTTGAATAAACTAAATATTATTGAGTAAGTACTCGTAATAAATCATTTTAATCGAAATATATTGATTTCGAACAAACCAATGTATCTTCATGAATATATTAACAACCATTTATGTACTCACAATAACTTAAAAAGGTAGCCATTATCTTAAACTGTAAACTGGTAAATCTCTCGAAGACTCTTACAATATTCTTAAAACTCTATAAATTCGCTAACATTTAAATAAAATACCATCTAATGAGATTCAAGTGGTAGAGTATAATTTTTTATTTATATTTTTGTCTCATACATCAGTGTCGTAGACAATATATTTACAAATAATGAGTATTGTTGTTAAAAACCGTCAGACTTTTAAAACTATTTTTACATATTTTATTACAACGAAAAATCCTTTTAATGTCTTGAGTAATACATCGTTTTAAGCAGAGTATTTATAGTTGTATATAAGTATTAACTCCTGAAATATCTTAATGATGAGGCGGTGCCACAAGAAAGTACATTGTTTTCGTAGAGGCAGTGTAATAAGGAAACAAACATTCAGTACCAACTTAGTTTATGTTTCGCTATAAGGTTCTGGCAAGATAAAATTTGTCGGCGAATATTTCATTATTGTTTAGCTTAATGAAGTAGGTAGCTATATTGTTTATTATCGTCATAATGGGTAACACGTAAGTGGCAAACGTCATTAAAATTACCCGAAGTAGCTAATGGTTTACTATAAATTTAGGTAGTAATTATTATACGGAAACTGTTTATAGTACTTTAATTATAAAAGGAAAACAAAGCTTCAGGTTTTTAGCTTCAATTACACTTTGACAGTTATTTGAAGAGCAATCTAAAAACGGCAATTGGTCAACTAGTTGCGTTTTGTGACAAATGACTTGCATTAGATAAAATATGTGACATACTGAGGTTGAAATATGAATGTTTTAATTGGTATTCACTTGCTAGATTTACCTAGTGATTATAAATAATAACCAATTAAATATGCGTGACTTTAAATTATTTAAGTGAAAAAGAAAATATGTATTAGGAAATTACGAATAGATACATATAACTAAATTAATTTTATAAAATATAATTTGATGTTATTTTGACATTATGTAATGTAAATTTGACTTGTCTAATATTTAATTGACATAAAATAAAAGTCGAAGCAGATAACTCAAAAGATTTCGATGTGAATGGTAGGTATAACAGTCTGCTTAGTCACGAAAAAATGAATAACTTTTATAAAAGTGCTTACACTTTCCTTCTTAATAATATTTTTTCTTCTTGTATTTGACGTTCTGCGGTTGGTTTATAATGGGCACCTATTCACACAATTATATTTAATTCGCCAAAAATAAAATATAAACTTTCATATTTGAACATCATTCCGTATATAAGTAGAACTAAGCCGGAACTTACTCGTATATTTTTATCGAAATAGACAGTGGGTAATGACTAATACAATAGGTACCTTATAGAGATCGAATCTGTCTGTTAAGGTTTTTTTTTAATCAAATTTCTTTAGTAACTACCATAAAAAGAAAATAAGCTTTTATTAGACCAATTCTTTTTCCAACTAGTTGCAAAGGGATCAATAATTTAATTGTTTTGGAACAGGATATCGATAGCCGTAGCACTAACATTTTAAATAATAACTGGGCGAGGCACCGTGATATAAACACTCGGAACGAACAAAGAAAGGCCAATTTGTTAGACTAGAAAGGGAGCACAATTTTAAAGACCACTATCGCCATTGAAACACCACTTGTATTTCTAATTTATAGCAATCTGAGGGCAATCAGGCCTCTCCCTGTATCAGGCGAAAGATGTAATACTGGGAATGAGTACCCGTTCAGTGAACGGCTGCTGCTGGCCGATATGGATGGACAAATAATGGATTCGATCGTTCCGAACAACTTATTACATTACATTGAAATTTCCTACTAGTAAACAAACCTAATGACCGTTATTAGTGTTTTCTTTTATATTTTATAGACATTAATGAAACAAAATATAGAACACCTTCGTTTTATAAAATGATCGTAGACCTAGTCGGAAGTACGTACTTTATAATCTTAGAGGAAAACAGATGTAGATGAACGGTGAAAGATGGTGTGATCAGAATGCTTGTTCTTTTACTCTGTTTCTTTTGGTTTATTTTTAGAAAGTTAGTCGGTCGCTCTGCGGGAGAAATTATGGCGGCGACTTGTAATCCCAACGCTACTCATCATTGTCGGCTATTTAATTTTATGTTTAGTTCAACTATTGAAATATGAGATAATAAATGAATTTACTTTATTTTTATAAACCCAATTACCCATTCAGTACAATTGCTACCTACTTAATTAATTTAATGTTTAAAGAAAAGTATATACGAGACGGTTTCAAAACAGAAACTTTAGATTTGTTTATGACTTGTTCGTTGAAAACAGCGAGTTTATTACGGAGAAGGATATGCAGTAATATGCACTAAAATCAATATTAAGTTATCTATTTACAATGTTACTAAAATTACATTGGACTACACACATAAGGAGTTGTACTAAAGTTTAAAAGCATTTTCTTAAAAATAAACGTACGGTAACGGATGGAATGAAAGAATTAAGAGCATATCATATCAGATCTATTTTCATACAAGATATATTCATTTATTTTCTTCCTGATATCTCTAAAACATTTTTTTCCTTATTCTGTTCTATTTTTGCTACGCACTGTCATTTCCTTTTTAAACAACTATTACTAAAGGAAATATGACCCTCTACTAAAAATATAAATAATGTAATTAAAGTAAATGACAAAAGCACGTGTAATGTGAAAATATAATATAATATTATCCTATAAATAGAAAAAAAATGTTCTAGAGTTGTTATAATGAAAATAGGAGAATAGCTTTGTTTGTATGGAAACAGTGCCAATGTGATACGTTCTTAATAACAAGTAAATACTAAATACGGCCGAGAACCTTCACGTCTTTCGATTATAGCTTTCTTACTTCTCTAAAATTACCACTTTAAAATTAGCACCTTACCAAATTCATCTGTGATATTTCAGCCTTATAATGAAACAAGTTATCACCAGGACCAAGTATTTGACTATCTTATCGGACGGGAGTGCGAGGGCGGAGTTACCTCTGCTTGGTGGGCTTGACGGCGCCGGCGCCGTTCGCGGCGGCGGTCTTCTGCGCGATGTGCGTCTGGTAGTGTTTCGCAAGGTGCGCTTTCTGCCGAAAGCTCTTGCCGCAAAGCGAACAAGCGAACGGCTTCTCCCCCGTGTGTGTCCTCACGTGAACATTCACAGAATACTTATCTTTGAACCCTTTCGAACATATCGAACAATAGTGCAGAGATCTTTCTTTTCTAACTCCGTTTGACGTTGAGGTTGCCGCCTGAATGTTCGTTCCTGACTGCGATTGGCTGGACGGAGGCGAATTTTTATTTTGTATTCGTTTATATTTTTTGTTATTGTTTTTAGTAGTGGTGACTGTTGGCGAGGCGGTCACTATCTGCAGATGTTGCGGTAGCTGCACCTCGCCGGCGGGGATCATCGTGACCAGCTCACCGTTCACGTGGTGGATGTTGTAGACACCCCGCGTCGCTTCTAGCGGCTCCACCGTACAGTACGGTTGTATCGACTCGCCAAGCTCTGACGCTATTCTCTTTAGTTTTTCATAGTCATCAGGATAATTTGACAAAATATCGTCTACACTTTGAGTGGACGTTGGGTTTTCTCCATTTGTAATGACAGTAGCGTTTTCGTTGTCTAATAATATTGAAATGTTCAGATTCCCATTTTGCGGTGATATCGTCATCATTAAATCGGTCTCTGATAATAATTTACCATCTTGATACATTGACGGAACGTCGGCTTTGTTGTTATTGTTAATTATTACCCTTTTTAGTTCGGCATTAGGGTCCATTTTAGCTTTTTGTATAGTACTGTATCTTATAAAAGCCTTTCCTTGTAATGCACTTCGAAGTAATGACTCGTTAGATTCTGTATTTTGGTCGGTAATTTTCCAATCGTTATTATTATTGTTAAATTCTACTTGGCTTTCTAATAGTGTCGGTGTGCTTATCATAGATGGACTGTGAGGATCGGCCTTTTTGTTTGAAAATTCACTGTCTTCGTACGCATAAGGTTCTAC
The DNA here is from genome assembly GCA_949358125.1 of Idaea dimidiata. Lineage (NCBI taxonomy): Eukaryota > Metazoa > Arthropoda > Insecta > Lepidoptera > Geometridae > Idaea > Idaea dimidiata. The sequence continues at coordinate 8,750,665 of OX442338.1, forward strand.
TTTTATTAAATTGGTCGCGTTCAAATCAACACTCTGACTATCTGTTTCAGTTTCCTCGTAATTAAAACCTTCTACTTTTGGCAAATCTTGACTGAAATCGTTCGGAAAGCCGTTCATATTTAAGATAGATTCGAGGTCTAGTGAGGATTGTTGTTCTATATCTGTTGGGCTAGAGATCGAGACATCTTCCTCTTTACCCCAGTATTGATTCGAACTCGGTTCACTTATATCGTGATTTAAAACAGTTAAGGTATATATTTGGCCATCGGTGTTATTTATAAGTTTGTTAGAAATGGCAGTGTCAGTACAAGGATGGGTACCGTTTATTTCACTATCTTGGTTCCAGTAGTATTTGTTAAGATCCTCTAGCATGCCCGAGTCAATACGTTCACGGTCTCTGTCTACGTTCCATATGGAATCGAAGCTCTCCAAAGCCGTGGAAGTGGTAGCAGTGGCCATGCTGGCAGTCGCCGTGGGCGGCGTCGCCGGTACGCTCAGTAGATTGTTGTTGTTCTGTTCTTTGGGCTCCTCGGACAATAAGGGGTTCGATCTAGAGTCGGGCGATTCCATGAACACGTTGACGGAGCGCATCTGTTGTTTGTACTGAGCATCGGTAACTTCATGCGATGTCACAAAATCAAAGAAATCCGACTTTGACAGTTCTGGGGCAGTGGCCGTCATGACTACCGTTTCGATTTCAACCGAGGACGACAACTCGGTCACTTCTCCTGGCAGGTTTACTACATCAAGCTCACCGAGTTTGTGTTCGGTTTATTTGTACTACAATAAATATAATCTTATTTTAAATTTGAATAACCCGATATGACTTGTACTATATTGGCAGTCGCTAGAGCGTCGGTAACTGAGATAAGTGGTGGCAGTTCGAGGGGTGGGGTGTTACTTGAACGAGCGCAACGTGTTCCGTTCTATCGGCGGACCAATCGAATGTGCGAATTTGATCCGTACGTTACTTTTTCCCATTATTTACCCCAACCCTGTATCTACCTCGAAAAATAACTTAGTTTCTGGGGCTTTTATCAGACTTGTTGATGTACTTGAAAGTATATTCCATGATTTTCCGATAGCGACCGCGGGATAAACCTGAAAAGAATAAAAAAATATATGTTAAAATCGGAAATGCAGAAGAATGCCTCCAGTATTACTAGTTATAAGTCTCGAATATGTATAGAATTTTATATAAATAGTATACAATTTAAGTTTAGGTATAACTGTATTCAGTTAGACTAAGTTGTAATCAGTAAATTATAGCATTTGTCCACAACTGAATGTTTAATTAATGAGTACGGTCATTTAACGTTCAGTATCTGGATCCTGTATTAAATCAGGGCGAGCGAGTCACGCGTCGTGCCTATCAGGCATCACGGTTGCGCCTGCGCCGCTCAAACACACCGCTCGCCGCTCGCTGCTGCTCTCGAGAAATAATACGCTTAGAAAACAAGTGTCCAAATAAATACGAAATAACAAAACGTTTATTAAGATGAAAGCTGAAACGAGATCATCACACGCTTTATATATTCTAGTACTTGTATTCATTCGCTTTCTATGTTGTCATTATTTCAATAATTAGAATTAAAATTTATGTTGAGAAATGTTTAATTATATTAATTCGTATGAGTTGATTACGATTACCATACATTATGTTATCGTTCGGTAGGTATACTTGATGTAAAACGAGAAAGGTCTGTCAAACGAAACGATGAATTGGAGCACGGGCGAGGGACCGAAACACCAGTATTTAGTTACCCGCTGGCTGACAGCTGATACAATATACTAAGTTGTTGATATTTGACCAAATATTATTTACATTTTATTATGTACCACATAAAAGTGTATACAAACAATTTTGACCTACAATCAAATATTTCTAAATTGAGTGTTTGTATTTGGGCACCGTAGTTGGTGAAGATATATTCTCATATTTATAAATCTAAGCCGATGATTGAAACAGAAACAATATTGTTAAAGTCTTAAAATTAAAATACCATAAATGCTCTACCAATTGAGAAATACCTAATGCAATTTCAATCTATTCACTTTATATATCGGTTTATAATTTAATTATTAAACTAAATTATTAGTTTGTAAATTAAAGGCTGTTTTTCTCGGAACACAAGACTGTGAAGCTTTGTAATATGACATAACAACCGATAAAATATGATTTAATGATTTTTGTTCAATCCAATATTAGGACCAATGTAATAAAATGAGCAAGGTAACTTTTAGTACGTTATCTTGTAATTTTCGGACCCGTACAAAACAAATAATAACATTACAAATGTAATTATTATCTGATAGGTTGCTGTGTTTCTTTCCGATTTATAAGATAAACAAATGCACTCAAATCTTTGTTAAAATAGTATGCATACAAGGAAGAAAATTCCTTTTAAAATTAGAAAGTCAAGTTTTATAGGAGCCTAAACTGTAAGTTCAAATTGTAATTACTCGTCGTTTAATGTAGACAGAGATATTAACTTGTATAATAAATCGTAAATACATTTATGTAGATATATTATGATTGAGGTACGAAGTGTTGTAGCTGCGCCTGCGCCGAGACGGCACATGTGGGTTAACGAGCGCGAGCGCTTGCGCCACGTCTCTGAATGCGCACCACATCGCTCGAGCTGCCTCGATACACCAATCGGACTGTGTCATGATCATATTTTTTATGATTTACCTCAGGTTTTTGCCAACATCACTACACCCACAGAACAGATACGCTACGAGTACAATGGGGCTACGAAACTATTTGAGCCCGTTGATGTCTTTTGTGAGAGTTGGCGTGAGGGGTGACGTGTATCTATCTACTGTTTAGTTATAAATAAATAAAAAATAAAAATAAATAAATAAATATGACTACATTATTAGTGAGCAATCGATCACTATAAATGCAGATAGTAGATCTAGTAGATACTTTGGTGAAGATACGAAGACGACAGTAAAAATTTCGATCCGTATTTTTAGCGATTTCGCCGGCTTACGTTTCAGAACAGAACATAGATGCGACGCAGTAACTGTTTTAGCGGACGATATGCTGATTGCTCTTTTAGCACTGCCCACGAGGTGATAATAAAACAAACGTGAGTAGCCTAATAAGAATCCCCCGTCGACGCATTATCTTAGTGGTTAAATCAGCAAATAACCGGAACCAATTCCGCAAAGAGAGCATTAAATGAGTAAAAAGACTTATCTCTTATATAACATTATTTATAAGTTACCAAAGCTTATACCTAGTTATCCGTTTCTGGGTTTTGTGCTTTGAGTGGTTATAGGTGGACGTATCTGTAAAATAACAATGTTCTTTTGTTCCACAAAAAGAAAGTGACGCCAATACCTCTCGTGATAACTGCCAAATATATAATATCGTAACTGTAGCCCTGTTCAGATTTGCTCGTTATCTTTAATTAACGTTAAGTAAACGGCCTCAATATCGCAACCACAATGCTCGACTTTATCTTTAAGAGCCATCGAATGATGTCTACAAATTGCGTTGTATTTATTTAAAGCAAAAATAAGCGGACAATTAACACTAAAATGCCAATTAATAGGTGGGGAGGCTAGACTGGGCTAGGACCCTGTGGTGCCGCTTTGTTATACTGATTAACTTCTTTATCACAATATCGATTGTTAAATTAAACTGCTATGGAAAAATAATGGTTTGTTGTATCGATTTTTTTCTTATAATTTTTGATTGTCAGAAGAGTTCAAAAACTAACGTCTAATTTAAATAATTAAATTAATTTACAAAGTCCATAAAAAGCATGTTTATTAATTCACATTAATTCAAAGCGATAGTAAACAGAAAACTGTGAGAAATAGACAAGTAGCCAAGTAATTATTAAGTACAATGACCTTATGATGAATAAAAAGATGAGAATGAAATCTACGAAATTTACTTGTCGTTATTTGCATGTTTTTTACATTGGAAAATGAATAATAGATAATTCATTCGCTAGACACAGACACACTGGTACCGAAGTCAAGTTACGATCGACATTTGAACCACAAACACAGTGCACGTTTCGAGTTAATTACAGTAAACTACGTATGTGTACACACACTATACTACGAAGCTGATACAAGAAACATGTGTAGTATATGTACAGTAATTGGTGATCTGTTTCATATAGATAGGAATCTACTAAGCAGCCGTATATGGGAGGTTGTTTGGCCATACCAGAGTGCCGGGCGGCGTCGTCACCGCTCATGCGCTCGGCTGCCTTGGCTTCACCTCTGACATTTCACTGAAGATGACCGTTTGCTTCGTTCAGCCTTTGATCTTTCTCATAAACCTTAGAATTGCGATTTTGTGCTAGATATATTCATGTTGGATCTTGGTAAAAGTGAAAATTATAATAGCATAAAATAGTTTACACCTCTCTTGCATCGTGCGTCTCTCTGATGGCTCGAATGACATGCGGTTTATTGCGGCTAATGTAATTAAAGGGCTTGATGAGAAAAAGCTTAGTGAAATTATCCTTTCATTCAGAACCAGAGAATAACAAATCTAAGTACTTTATAGGTATAGAAAATAAACAGATTTTAAAGATCGTTATTTTGAACATCCAAATATTTGGTTTGAATAACGATTTATTTCAATTGAACTCGTGGATAAAAGATAAAGGATTAATAAATATAAATAAATAATATTGCACGACATTACACACAGCGCTATACTGGACAACTGATATACTACATATTATAATTTTTTGTAATTACATAGAAAACACCCATCAGAACCAGAAACAAACTATTATGGTGACCAAAATATTTGTCCCCGGCGGGAATCGAACCCGCAGTCATCTGCGTTGCAGTCCGGGCTCCGCCAGCCACACCACAGAGGCCGAGGTGGCAAATATAATTAGATAAAATATGCCTACTATAAAACATCATTCAATTTTAAAGGCCTATATAACCCTAATAGCGTGACAGGGATAAAGCTAGCGAATTTCAGAGGTGTAAGTGAAGGACGTAAAATGCGACTGAACAAACATTTATGCAACAAACAAGCAACAAACAAACATTTATGGTGAGCAGAATATTTGTCCCCGGCGAGAATCGAACCCGCAGTCATCTGCGTTGCAGTCCGGGCTCCGCCAGCCACGCCACAGAGGCCGAGGTGGCAAATATAATTAGATAAAAATATGCCTACCATAAAACATAATTCAATTTTAAATGCCTATATAACCCTAATAGCGTGACAGGGATAAAGCTAGCGAATTTCAGAGGTGTAAGTGAAGGACGTAAAATGCGACTATGGCAAAATTTTATTGCGTTAAATCAAACAATTGCTAGTTTCAAGATAACTAAACGTTAATCTTGAAATTCAAAACATTCACTGCCTGTATTGAGGTATGTTCAGTTCCTTTACAAAGTTTTATTAGTTTTCGTACAATATTGACTGAGTAATATCACTTATTTGTACAATTTAGAGGGAAGTATGGGATTTTTTTCTATCGAGAAAATTTTCTGGAATCGTGTTTTCACGAAATTCACGTGTTCGTAAATATCCTCGACTTTAATAAATATGGTTTCAAAAACTTTTATTTCAAATAACTTTTGTAGTAATTCACCCTAGAAACATCAGTTCTGGCCTACTACGGCCCCTTAATGATTTAGTTTACAATACCTATCTAAATGACCAAACGAACATATATATAAAGAGAAGTTCGGCCAAGGTGATAATAATGAGAGGTATATCAAAATCAACTCGCTAACTGTATTCAAAAGCCGATTGAGGATCGAAACTGAAAAAAATATATATATAATTTAGAACATATTACTTACATACTAACAATACATAAAGTTGCTATACATAGACTCAATGTCGAGTCAAGTAATTCAGTAGCCATAAAAACTAGCCCGGTCATTAAACATGGAATCTTATGTACGGATCTTCCAAATAATGCAATAATATCACTACTTTAATGGTTACTTTGCAGTAATTTTAGAAAAGCTGACCTGTAAAATTAAGACGATAGATCCTTATAAACACGTCGGCAGTTTAAAACTCAACGTTAGCCTATTGTTATGAATTGCAATGCAGGTTGATTGTGGTATAGATCCTAATTTATAGCACCTGGAGACCGCGGTGAGGTGCCCACGCAAGGATGCACGATTTACTTGTGACAATTGCATGGTTACGCGCAACTCGGTCGGCATGCACCAATCGCAATAAAGCCAATTGACTGCTCATACCACGATATTTTCTACAAAACACAACTTACCGTTGCGGGCAGGGGGTGAGGTAATAATCAAACTTTGTGATTGGTCATTCCGTTACATTTATACTTAGACTCTTTGTAATTGACCAATGCGTTACATATCTATACCTTTGTAATTGGCCTTTCTTGCACGAGAGTGCAGTAGCAGTTTCGTACGTCTTTTTTTACTAAAAAGATGTACTGTTTTCGTGAGGCGGAATTCTTATGAGCAGTCAACTGGTTTTACCGTCTTTGGCATGCAAAATATTGCAAACTGCTACAAACAAAGCTCTTTACTCGAATTTCCCACGAGTGGTGCACACTTGAATGTAGAGCTGTCAACCAGTTCAAATAATGCGCACGGTCGTCGTCGTCGCCGCAACTACTGTCTGTTCAAATTCATGATAATTTAACCACGTTTGAGTGAATTATGGCATAGAGAACTTAAAATGTATGGACAACAAAAACAATATTTTCTAAATGTCATCGAAAAAAGGAAAAAAGACATTTTTCTTAGTCGACTAGGAGTTAATTGCCATTGGCAAACTGAACATTTTTGTAATTTAAAAATCTCTTATTAAGGGACAAACAAGACCTAAACTGAAAACCCTTATCGAACTCATTGATTAGGATTTTCAGTTTATTCTTTATTTTTACACGACTGCCCAAGGAAGTGTTATGTTTTTCGATGCAAAAATTTTAAATATCTTCGTTTAAAGTGTTTGTAAATGACATTGTTCCCCACATTTTAATCTAGTTCCAAAACCAAATCTTTTATTGTTTCGAAGCCATAGCACATTTAAGTTAAAAAAATGAATTTTTTTGCCTGAATTGTGCTTAGGCTTTTGAAATAAAAACAAGTTTTTGTCTTTTATTTACACCAAAATGAAGGAAACAATAAAAAACTTTACGTCAAGAAAGAATCGTCAATTTTTGGTGAACCCGACAGAGGTTGAGTTTAGGTCTATACCCATTTTATATCTGAACCTGAGCTTTATCGCCATTTAATTTTTACCCAGAACAATTTTAGAAAAAAAAACTAATAATTGAAGGGCAGGACTAATTACTTAAGAACTGCACGAATTCCCCTGACACAGACTCCTGCAATTTAGAACTTTTGTGCACCTGAATTTGAAGTTTCATGTTCTCATGTTGTTTCATGTTTTCTGTTGAATTGTGTCCCTTGTTAAAATGGTTCAGTATTCATTGTACAAATGCTGACTGCTGCTGCTGATGTTTTAAATAACTACAAAAATAACTCAAAAGTTAAGAACCGCTCAGTTCATCCACATTCACAAGGGTCCAATGACTTATATTTTATTAACTTTTAAAATTCTCACGACTTGTACTCACATTAATATTTTTCCCGGGTCTTATTCGCATAATGTCATTTTTTAATTCTCTTACTTCGACGTTTCGACTATGTAAAATAGTCTTGGTCGCGAGGGCACTGGAGCACTGGAGCCTTATTTTTGAATCGCTCGTTGCACTTCAGGCGATTTAAATAATTAAATATCTGCTGATTATCGTTCGATGCCGGACTCCTGCTGCGAGTGGTTGATACCACTCGTTGTGGACATGCGATTCATGTAGAAAAAATACAGAAATTGAACGAAAATCAGTAGAATTCGAGGTATTAAAATCGCTCGAAATGCCTCATTTTGTTCAAACATAGAGCCCCTGGGCGGACAAAACGCGAATAATTACAGTGCTTACTTGTAATTCTTGGAAACAGGTTGTTAACTCGTAAATAATTAAATTTTAGTCTTTGAAAATAAGTACCAATTGTAATAAATTGACAATCTTAATCGATTTTCTACAATCAAACAATAGCTAGCAACGAATTTAACAAGCAATAGCATTCATTGCCATATAAGTTACATTTCATAAGTGGTCCTTGCGTTGATATTATGACGAAAAGTCAATTAATAATTATAGTTACAAATTAATTGCTTTGGTTGCGATTGAGATATGATAAGTATGTACGTACTATCTACCTACATTGAGTTTCATTCACCCACTTGGGTCTAAACATGGTCTAAACACAAGTTGTAACATATAACTGTGCTATGTTAACATAGAAGGTAGGTATGTCTAAAAAATATGTTATTATCAGTGAGAATTAAGTATGTTTAAAAACTCGCGATCTACTTTTAGGAGGCACTTACTAATCTAAACACTTACATACATCCAATTCATGTACCCCATTGATATAATATTTGTTTCTTAACAATAAATATTAATCAAAATATACTCGGTTGACTAAGTCGCTCAGCAAAACAAGCGCAGAACATGTAGACGTGTAAATTATAAACCACCTACCACACAATAATTTGTCCGATATGCGTCAATCACTACACATTTCGAAATAAGCCAAGATTGTCCTACATCGCAGGTGCATTCACAAAAAAAGAGAAATTGCGTCGGGCGTTGCGGTCTCAGAAAGAAAATCTTATTATCGACATAAGGGGCGATATTCGAGACGGTCGTCTGCTCCAGTTACAGAAAACGCTCCCTCAGATTGGGATCCGGTTCAATCACGTTTCGTGCGAAACTCTACCTTCACTCTCTTTTAGTGTTTTAATCACAGTTTAAAAGATACAGCAAGATACATTTGTTACTTAATATTAATGAAAGCCTTAGATACAATATGGTTAAAATTCTATTTAGTTCTATCGTACCTACGCCAGTTATGATGACGCAAACAAGTTTAGCGTACGAGTAGTAATAATTCCGTTATTGATTTACTGCTGAGTAAGTTATTTGCAAATAATTTATCGTATTGTGTCAGGCATCGGTTAAAGACGGCAATAAGTGAATGACACATGGAAAACCTTTCAAAACCTGTACGACGAGACATCATCGAGATTCAAACAATAGACTCCGATGATTCAATTGGTTCTAAAAGCCTTTGTTGCTAGACAAAAGAAACATTGAAATTGAATGAAGATTTTAATTGGCAGTGAACAAGGTCGATTAGTTTAATAACGTGATGGGAAGACAGCTATCTAGTCGACAAAACAATTAGTGATCAAATACAATAAATAGTGACAAAACAAATAGTGCCGACTAGTCTGCAAATTATAACAATTACGCAAAAAAAAAAACAATATTTATTGAATTAGCAGTACAGTCAGAAGACCAGTAGTCAGAAAAACGCAAGCGAACACCTCACAAGGGTGCACCTTAAATGTCGTAGCATGTATCAGATCTATTTTCTTTTTTTTGGAAACGGTAAAATTATTTATTGGCATTTTGATGACCACTAACCTGAATGTCTCCGAATTATAATGATTTACATTGCCTACTAGTCGGCAATTTTAAAAACCAACCGTCGGCCCCTTATATTATGATGGTATAAATTCATAATAGTAACCGAACTATATATAGCATAGAGAAACCAACAAAATAAAAGCTAATTATAAGCATGTTTACTGTAACAATAAGAGATTCTTAATTTAAAGTTTCAATTATTGACAATTAAGTTCCGCTTAGGTTCATGATGTCCAAATCCCAAAAATGTTTTTACACTGAAAAAATATTTTTGTAATAAAACCGAAGTGAACATCCTCTTTTTAAATGCAGTTAAAAAGAATAACTGTCATTCCTACGTATATGGAAACTATTTTAATTTCAATTTACAACAATAAAATCTAATAATGTGTTACATTAAAAAAAAACATTAAAAAAATCGATAAACTGGCAAATTTGTTGCAAAAATAACTAACATAAAAGGTAATGCAATTATTCGTTCACTATTAAACCTCTCATAAATAAACGTTACGAGGATTGCAAAACTCTTGCAACTTGCCGTTCGGGAAGTAAACTTATGGCATGCATAAATTCTAATGTTTAAATAGCCCTCTGTTCTTAAGCTGTATTAATATCAGTTTCATTTGACATAGCATTCATATTTCGTAAGATGTGTAAAAATGTTTTACATATTTTTAAATAAAATATATTACAAAACATCATGGTTGCGTGCGTGAGTAGAGATAATCTAGCTTAACCAATTGTGGATTATATTATTTAGTTTTAAAGGAAAATTATAAAATATTTGTCTTTTACGGTCACAGACATACAATTTAAAAGGAATCAAATCTCCATCTTTTCATGCACGACATAATACCTAAGTACAAATTGAAACCTTAAAACTTATTTCAGATATAGATATTCTCATAAGTAGGTATAGATATTTTAACGAATTTTTGTGTTTCAATCAAATTACTTTTCTGTATGTAATCTGATTTAAGTACAAAAATGGTTAATTTTCACACATAATTATTATTCATTTGTAACTGTCTTCGTAGTTAATTAAAATGTAAATATCTAAGTACACAATTTAAATACATTTCATTATTTTGTGAAAGTAATTACACGTTGTTTGGGAAAATAACACGATTATTATAGAAGTTGCAAAGTGAATAATATTTTAAGACGAGTATATTATCATGTATTAATTACCTACGAACGAAAACAGTAGTGTTTCGACCACTTCTCTTATTTTATAATACACAAAGAAAACAAGTGACATAAGAACATTAAAGTTGATTTTAACGCTATAGTAATAGTTACAATGTCAATTCTAGAGGAGTTAGCTAAAACTAGAGTTCCATCTGTTTTATTAATTAAAATGTTAGGCAATTTTAAGGAGAAATTGGTTTTCAAACTCATAAAATAGCAAATCGAGTCTCGATAACGTTGCACGAATGCATAAACGTAAACCTACCAAAAACGTCGATGTTTGCATTGTCACAGCTAAGCGACCGATATTATATATAAAACAAAAAATGTTATATAGACATCGCCATGTTCCCTATGTGGAAAGTAGGTACTAAATTCGTAGCAGTATTATAGGAAAATAATAAATTACAACAGTTATTTTAAAATGGTCATTTTTATGCTCGTAAAGAAAATTGTACGAGTATATTTACTCATTGTTATGAAAACAATGTGTAAATAAAACATATTATGTTGAATACAAATAGATTTTCCTAACAAGTTATTTGAAATCATTTGGGTAATAGACATAAATTTGATAAATGACTAAACAAAAACATTATTTTAAGATTCTATCATGATTAGGATAACCCAGTCGTAAAATAAAGTTACATATCAGTAGAGTATTTGTCATAAAACGTAATTACCGAGGTCCGAGAGAAACTAATTGCATTTGTGGTGGCAGGCACAGAGAAGTGCAAATTTCACACATTCACGATAAGCACTTAGTTGCTTTTCACGGTGTAAATGGCTTCAGGTTAATAATTTTCAAGTCGTGATCTCACATCAATTTATTTTACCGTTAATAGTTTGTCCTTATTTATAGGAATTATCTCGTGTATCGGCCGAGTTGGGTTTCGTAACGCTGCAGTTACCATCATTTGCATACTCCGCGGCTGGTGTCGATACGATGCCGTCTTGTAGTCGTAGATACCACTGACGTTTGCCTTACAATTATAATTCACAAGAATTACCAGTACATCAGAGCAAATACAGACTGAATTACTCTGCGTGGGAGATCCATTTAGCGTAATTTTGTTATATTATCTTGTTAGAAATCAATTACCGATTGAGTATTTACTTTTCAAGTGGATTAAAGACATTCGGTAACGATTGATTGTTATTATTATAATTATTGGTCGCCACTCGACTGGCTTTTATGATTGTGGGCACTGTAAAGTCCTCAAAACGTTGGGCGATAAGAAGAAAAACGATTAAAACCGATATTTGACTTTAATTTCATATCAGGATCGCGAAAACCTATAAGAAACATAAAACCATAAACCCTTTATAATATGCTATTCTGCACGAGTAGCAATTATATCAATAAAATATTTCAACAATTTTTATATTTTTGTTCATACTAGGTACTTTAAAAATAACTACCAACTTAGTCTAGATTGGTTTTCAATATCGTCGTCGGATGATCCAGATTCACAACGAATCCTTTCACCGCACAGCCTTGAGTACAGAGTGCAGGACTGACCATTACCGATGCACGTCGCTAATGTCCTATCGATTAACATAGATCTGTTCCAGAAGATTTAATGCAGTCAAACGTTTATAACCTACCGCTATTGTAAAACCGTTCTCTATATTAGAGAGCGCCAAATGCTAAGACGGTCCCAGGCCGCGACGAAAAACACCGGACATTCTCGCCAATTAACCGAACAACGTCGTCGTCGTCAAGTAAAGACTCAGACTCCGGCCGGGATGTGACTGACGAGCTGTTTTGCAATTTAAATCGAAGAACAAGATCGTTACTCAGGTGATTACGGCTTCTCTATACTTGGACACAAAACGTTTCTTCTTTCTTGTGTGTTTAGCTTACAGAAAAATAAAACAAAATAAGAGTTGAATTGCAGTGAAAGTATAATATTGCGTGATTCATTAGTTAATAGGTTGTAAGAATTTTTACGACACTAAGATTAATTTTAGCAAAGTTTTGTGTAAACTATTTTTTAATTAATATATTATTTGAGAGAAGCTTTAGGTAGGTGCACAGTTGTATATATTACAAACAACGTTTAAAAAATAGTTTCTTTCATTCTTTTTTACTAAATAAATAAATTTTGCACGACATTACAGACAGCGCTATCTAGCCCCAAACTAAGTACTAGACTTGTACTTGGGTACTAGACAACGGATATACTACATACTATACCTTTTTTGTAAATACATACATAAGTAATATGATACATAGAAAACACCCAGAACCAAAAACAACCATTTATGGTCAGCAGTTTTATTTTACTTTTTTACTCAACATAAAGTATCGGCAGAATTAACGCATTAAAATATTCGAATAAAAATTACGCTGGTAGAAAATGATTAGTAGGTATGTGAAAAAGTCCTTTGTTCTCTCAAAATTGGACTATAGCTTCCTTCAATGTTATTTTCAAAAACTACTGTGGCGCTTTCTGCATCTAATGCTTTCCTACGACCCTCACCATATGCGGGATGCCTACACTGCGTAATCTAGTTAATAAAAATAAACCTTGATTTTTTTCTTTATTATATGACTTTGAGTGTATGAAAACCCTAGTGAATTACTTGACGCATTTTATAATTGAATGGTAATTGTTATTAGTCTGTGACAATTAAAAATCCACTTTCTTAATGGATATGGCCAAATTACAATCCATAAGAAAAGATAAGTATTACTTGTCTACTGTTACGACTTGCGGAAAAACCGGAATCTCAGTTTTAATTGAAGGGTTCATTCCTCAGAGTCGTTTATCAAGGTAATTTGGGGCTGGTTTTAAGTGAAAACAATTTTTGTTTTATAACTTTCCTTTAAAGTGCTCCATATATTGACATTTAAATGATCAGAACGGTGTAACTTGCTCCGTATTTAGTCCGAAACGTTTAAATCATATTGCATATTTTTTAAAATATTGATCAAGTTTTTAGCCATTTAAATTACAGTAAGCATAGCATACAAGCTCCACCAGCGCTTGCCAAAGTTCATTTTTAATTCAAGAATTAGACACAATTTGCACATTGTTACAAAACAACGTTTTAGTAAACCCCGGTAGCTATATTAATAAACGTGGATCAAGGTCGGAATCAGTTTAACACGTTTTGTTGCTACTAGAAATATTTTAAAGGAAAAATTCAGAGACGCGAGTTCAAATCTCGTCGCGAGTGAATTTTTGAAGATATGATAGATATGTCTTGAGCAATAAAAACAAATTACGAAACATTTTGTTGCTGTCTATCAAATTTGAAAGTTCTTGTCACGGAAAAAGACAAAGCATGTTCTCACTCCTCCGATCCACGTTCATAAGGCTACAGGAGTTAACCTAGCTTGGCGTAAGCTCCTCTTTCAGTTAAAGGTGGTTAGTGAAAATAGCCAATTCGGATCCTCTTTGGATACCTATATTGCATGTAAACGGGTAGATCCTAAGATGTGTTTATAATAAACATGTTTTAGAAATTATCAAACAATTTACCATAATAACGTACGTACTCTCACTTAACTGGCAATCGCAACGGATGTGCGATGCAAGTCCGTGCCGGGTCGCAGGCGCAAGCACGGCGCACATCGCACAGCACATGCGCTGCGCTGTGCTAACTGCACGTAACCTGCACGCCACACTTGAGAAATGCATAACCATTGATCAATATTGATATTTCATATGCAAAGATAAGGACAAATTGTACGATGTTCAGCTGTAGTTCAACCTTTCGATTTCTAGTTTTAATTGCTAGACTCTATCTACGTTACTTCTCAATAAAATATCTTGTAATATGTAGATACTTACTATAAATTAATGAGTGTTATTCACTATACCTATCTATAGACTATAGAGCATTATATTCCCTATTTTTGTTAGCGGTTTGTTCCTGTTTGTAATGTAAATTATATAAATAGGTAAATTTAGCCCGAAATTTAGTAGGTACCTTGAGCTTGGTCTATAGGTACCTACTAGACAACGGATATATACTTACATATGGTTTGTTTGTCTGTGGTATTAAACTATGACCATGTAACTTGATATAATTTTCAATTAGTGTTCGCTTAGAAATATTTTTTTCTAGTGTTTACTCGCCTTTTATTTATTAACAGTATTGTTGCAATGCTGCACCGACGCAGTCTTCCCTTAGGAAACGTCCGTAAAGACGGTGAAGCATCGGTGCAGCATTGTTTTATAACGATGAAAAATCGTGAAAACAGAAGAAAAAACTTAGTGTTCATTAAAACCGTCTCATTCTGTTACACCTACTTAAGTAGTATTGTATCACCGTTACGCCGATAATCTCTATTTGAACATTTGAATCAACGGGAGCTTGTAATTGTTATTTATGCTGTTAGATTGACACCTGCAACCCGTTAGCGAACATTTTGCGCCGGCCCATGATTCGGTTGTACTAATGCCGATGCACATTTGTGATAAATTAGACACGGTTAGCTCGAGAACTAATCTTAGAGCTCACTACAGCAATCAGGTTTGCGAAACTCGGCCCGTTTCCTCGTAAATCGTTAATGGAATACACATAAGAGAAACGATCGCATAAAACTATGTATTCTATGTAACGTCTTGAATTACCTTTAATAAATTTAAACTTAAATTAGTACCTTGTGACATAATTATCTCAGAAATTATTTACGTTTATGATTTCTGATTAGTATACGGATAGTTTCATAGATAAATATTGAATTTATTATTATAGTTATAAATTACAGTTACACATCAAGTTGTAAATTAGGATTTTTAAATCCTATATAGGGATATCATATTTTTGTCATTTATTGTTAATGTTGTCTTTGGTAAATTCTAAATAAATAAAAAATACATATTGTTTTCAAATAATAAGTCTAAGTTTGTAATGTAGGTACTTGACAATCGATATATTACTTTCTATTTAAATCCATACAAATGATGCACGTACAAATACCCAGAATCAGAAACAAACCCAATAGTGAGCATAAATACTCGTTCCCGGCAGGAATCAAACCCGCAACCTTCTGCGTCCCAACCGGGCGGTTGCCCGACGCGTCACAGAGGCTGAATGTTACACAAAATAGTCTAATCTGTGTTTGCAACGAGCCCAAGGAGTAGTCGACGACCCTAAGGCTTAAAATTAAAGTTTTGGCTGTGTGTTTTCAGCAATTAGCCCTAACACTGGGCCTTCACCGTAAGAAAGCGATGATAATAGCACACATTTTTTTTTCTTAAAGAAAACGACATAGGTGGGCCGGGATTCGTAACCACGAGAAAGAAACCTATTAATATAACTCGAAAGGAATCTAAACTCAACAAAATCACAGCCCAAAACCGCGTTCAATGGTGAAAGAGGACAAGGATGACCGACCCCCATGTATCCTCTTTAAATGTATGTAGTGTTATAAAAAGAAATGACGGTCGAAGTAATGCCTATCAATTTATTTACACTACATTTACCCTTACCCTTGGTTTCAATAAACCATATTCCTATATTTTGGTAATGAACATATATTAAAAGCTCAGTCAAGTTTTAAATCTGATATACCTATACGTATATACCTACCTTAATTTCGAATTTTATAAAACGGTTCGACATTGTTTTTTTAGATAAGCAAGTTTCACTTGTGATTAATTTGTAGAACAATGACAAAGATTGAGCGTGGCAGCGAACCAGCTCTCGTTTTTAACATACCTATTAATCATGCTCTGATGAAGACTCGCAACGCCACGTTAAAATATAACTAGAGATAAAATCTACACAAGTTTTTATTGACAAATTAAAAACGCCTAAAAAGACTAAAAACTCTTTACAAAGCTGTGCCTCTACTTAATTTAATTTGTTAATGACAGGAACTTGAAGAGACACAGAACCCGTATTCAACAATTAAAATGTCTTAAGTATGTCTCAGCTCCTTTCAAATTTTTTTCGACAATGTTTCAACTTGTTTATGGTCATTTTGATAAATTTTTAATAATATATGTAGTTGTGACTTCTTGCAAAATTAACATGAACTTTTGGACCCTTTTTAAAAGAACCTAGAATAATCATTTCTAATTTCATGAATTGCAATTATACCAAAAATTACTAATATTTTGATTTACACTACACACCTAGTTATTTATATAAACGTTGTGTTTAGGTTAGGTTACACAGGCCATCTCATTAGAAAATCCAAACATTGCTCTCTTGACCTGCCAATTGAACTGAAGACTTTCTCAAGCGTCGGAGTGCGTTTATTGAAAAAAATCCTCGTCGCAATATAGAAACAAGACTATCAAAGGAGATTTGATTTCTCTTTCAAATTGATTAGGTTCGAGTAGGTACTTGATATTTGAGAATGACGTTATGAAGTATGCGGTTATTGGTAAGCAAACAGTCAAATAAAATATAAATAAAACCGACTTCAAAATCACTACATAACTACAGTGCCACCGACTTAGATGGTATGTTATCTGAGGTCAGGCAGTCAAACTACAATCTGGACCCACCCAGTAAATCTGACCGACTTCAGATAACATAACAGATACTTATTGAACAGGTTGCACTGTAAGAACAGTGCAACCGACTTATGCGACGCATGCGACGTAGAGCTGTAGGTAAAGTTGTTTTGTGGTTTATGAAGGCGGTGTTTAAATTATTAAAATTATTATTTATTTCATACTTTCGACTGCCGCTAAAAATCAGCAAGTCGGTTATAAAAACTTAACAAAAATCGCGCAAGTATTAGCCGTTTTTCAATTTAATAAGTGTTAAAAAGCAATGCAATGGAATATGCCACTCAATTTACTTCTATTTTATACTATATATTTTATTTATTACTTTTTTTTATATATACCTATTGCTACCTTTATGTACTTCATACAGATATTGTGTCAAATGTTTTTATTATTTTTTAAATAAATGATAAACTTCGATAAAAACATCAATGTAATACAACAGTCAAGTCTAGTTACTTACAAATAGCACAAAGATTAAAAATAAAACAGTCAAATGGAAGTCGAACTCGTGTGCCAAAGGTTCCGTACCTATCCATAAAGAACCTAACGTTTGTTGTATGGGAGCCCCGCATAAATATTTAATTCCGGTTTAAGTGTTTGTTATTTATAATAGCGGGAACAGAAATACATAATCTGTGAAAACTACAACTGCCTAGCTATAAAGTTTCATGAGATACAGCCTGGTGACGATACAGATACATCTGGAGATAGACAAACTGCTAGTTAATGGTCCCGTATTTACCCTTTGCTTACAGAACCCTAAAAAAAAAGTATGATGTCACGTCCTAACGTAAATAAAGTGATTGAAAGTACTGACAGCAAAATAAGTTTTTAAAGATATCAAGAAAAAAACATTGAAAATACATCAGCGCAAACACACAACACAATAGACTATTTGGAACCAATCAATAAACGGAAAATCGATCTTATTTGCTTTCATATGAGAAAGAACACAAGACTAAAGAATGTAAGATATTTTAATTCAACGTTGACGCCATTTCATCCATGGGAATTTTATTTGGCATCATTTGCATATTTAGAGAGAAAGTACCTACCTACCTACATGTGTTATATTATATTTGTCTATATATAGCAGAAAGAATCTCACTTTATGTTTATGTTACGAGTTTGGTGATTATCATTTTATAAATAGACACGTGTGTATGTTGTTGTTTATCTATATAAAAAATTTGAAGTCTTGACTGATTCATTAATGTCTTGAATGACCTATATAAACCAAAGATCAAGTTCTAAAGATTAGCTCTGCAGCTCTACGTGTGCATTTTCTATTATTTCCAGACCTTTGATCATCGTCATCATCCGAGCGATGTTCCCGGTTACCTGCTTTTGCGTCTCCACTTCGCATGATATTAGTATCAAGTAATAAACGACTGTCACTGGCTGGACATTAAGTACATATCACATTGTGTATTTTTATCTATACGAGTTTGGATTATACAACTGTATTATTCCATTAATCTACATAATAATATTCTATTTAAATAAGAGGAATGCATAATCAAATAGTTGTTAAATTGCATCGTATCAATAAAATTTTGATATTCTTTTATCATATACTTATCTAAGACTAGCTGCGCCACGCGGTTTCACCCACGTAAGTCCCGTTCCCGCGGGAATATTGAGATAAAAGTAACCTGTGCGTTATTGAAATAATGAATGATTTATCGCAATCGGTTTAGTAGTTTTTGCGTTATTGAGTAACAGAATCACAGACAGATACATACTTGCAAACTTTAGCGCTTATGATATTAGTAAAATAAGATAAAAAATTATGTTTTGTTTTACAAATGAAAAAACTGTACCATTGTAGAATTTATATAAAATAAAACTCCACAATACACGTGTTAAACATAAAATAGTAATTATGTACCTACAGTATACCTACACAGCTATTTCGAATTTATGAATACGGCTCTTTCAAACAAAAGTTGTTCATAACCAGTTTCACGCCACATTAAACAGGATTTCTATAATATAATCCGCCTAATTGACACGGAAAAACGCCAATGACAAACAAAACAAGCATTCACGTGCAAAAAGATCAATTTAAAATCATGCTGTTATTAGTATGGCACGAGTTTAGCTCATAGGTACATATTTTAGAGGACATTCGATTGACAATTAGATTTCCGCCTGCCACAAAATTGAAACAACCTATGCAATTTATTTTTCACTTTCAGCGCCCCGCGGTTTCACTCACGTAAGTCCCGTTCCCGCGGGAATATTGAGATAAAAGTAACCTACGTGTTATTCCAGGTCGCTAGTTACGTTATATTTCAAGTTTCATCGCAATCGGTTCATTAGTTTTAACGTGAAAGAGTAACAAAATCAATACATATACATATTAGTAAGACTTAGACTAATACTTCACCAAAAACCTTAGTAAATATTGCCTATTTTGGTATTATGTCACAGGAATATGCGACGCAATGGCGACCCGTTTCTGTTGCGATTAAAAAATAAAAAATCTCTTCTCCGGTCGAGGTAACAAACTAACAGATTACATCGTTTAATTAATACGAGTATATAAAAAGCAGCTGTGTAATATCGATGTGTGGCGCATCGGGTGAACACTCGGCTGTGGCTTAAAGGATTACTGGTTCGTTCCCAGCCGGGAATAAATATTTTATGCAGCTTATAAATGTTTTTTATGTTATTTAACTTAAACTTTATTTTGACAAAATTATACAAAAACATATATTTAGTATACATACGGATATAAGACGCTAAACAAGTAAAAACAAAAAATAAAGAAAGAAAAAATCATTGAGCTAATATGCATATTCTAGATCCGCACTAGGTCATTTGACCTGTGTCGCGGAGTCTAACACTTTTCTTAAGGTTGGCTGTACCACTGACATCCATCAAGCACTTATTTAAATAAGGATAAAATTTAGTATAGCCGTTATGTCTAGCATCCATAGAATAACCTTAGTTCCGGGCTAGATGGCGCTATGTGCAACGTCCTGCAATATCTTCATGGTTCTATTGGTGCATAAAACAAAAGCAGAAATCAAATATGTAGTGAAAAATAATTGGATATGAATTCGTTATCAGTGGTTTATATTCCCCCATCTTCAGGTGGTCATGGTCTCTTTATTGCAAAACCTAAATCGTCCTGCGAATAAAAAAAGACCCTAATATAAAATTAATAATCCCCGATTGCCTAAAATAACTAAATAAATAATACAGAATAAGAACCGACTTCAAATAAAGCGCAAAAATAATAATTGCACCTACATAATGTGACAGTTTTGTGTTTTGTAGTTTGGCTGCCCGAATTTAGATTCTGTAGGTGCAATTATAATTTTTTGTCCTATTCCTTTTTTGAAGTTAGTTTTTATTCTTTTATTTTGTATTATTTTTATTAGATGTTTTTTTAAGCAATCTAGGATTTTTATATATTAATTTTATTAGCAGGACGATAGATCCTGCAATATAAGGAGATCATAGTTGACCTCATTTTATTGTTTACTAATACTGAGTATGTATTGTGTTACTATAATAATTGTTTTCTATAACAATATGGTTTAGTAATCTCAACGCAATAAGTAACTCGGAAATGATTTGAAGCGCGTTGATGTCTTTTGTATTAGTGCAATCTCAAACATAGCGCGGGCGGCACTGCACGTTACTTTGCATACTGTAAACTGAAAATTTAAATGTCGCTCGTAAAAATAGATTTGTTATTGTAATAATGTAGTGATTTTTTTCTTGTAATACGAGTAATATTGGCTTGACATTGTAGTTGTGGCTGTTATTACTGAACGAAAGAGACAAAAGCCAACCGAGGAAATAAGGTAACTTTTGTAAATGTCCGGATATGCGTGCGTTTGGTATAAGTAAAAATAATACTCTCTAATGTCTAATACCTGATTTGTATGCTGAATTTGTATGGAAACATTCTATGTATGTTTGTATGGAAGGCCTCTGTGGCGTGTAGGGCAAACGCCCGACTGTTATGCAAAAGGCTGCGGTTTGATTCCCGTCGGTGCAAATATTTATGCTTACAAATAAATATTTGAATCTGGTCTTGGTGTCCTTCTATGTATGAATATGTATGCATTTACAAACATAAAAGATATGTACTGTATCCGTTGTTTAGTACTCATAGTACAAGCCTAGTGCTTAGTTTGGGGCTAGATTGCGCAGTGTGCAATATTTATTTTATTAAATATTTATTCTGTTAGTAGACTACTGTATCCATATTGTTTCAAAATAAAAGCTTAAGAGCAAGTAACCCAATATATCCCTTATTTTCAGCAAGAAGCTTTTCAAATGATAGTTCCTACTGTAATAAGTAGGTATGAAAGATATTTCTCGTTTTATGTCGATGGTTTACATATGTAAGAGTAAGCATTTACACCTATTAAAATAATACCTGGAAATAGTCTGTAAGTGAAGGTGGTTCCGTATCAGTAGATGTCCGGCAAACCTTCGATATTTCCGAACATAGTTGAATCACCCGCGTGGCCGCCTGCGCCCGCGCCGTAGCGGGGAGGCGGGGGGAGGAGCTGTGCAGCGTGCGAACGTGCGGCAGCGCACCGCCAGCCAGCGAGGTCGCTCTCTGTCTTTTTCCTCGCTTTAACTCTTGACATTCGAACTTAATGGAGTTACTTTATTGAAATTTAAGCAGAACAACTACCGACGTAATGGAATAAAATTAGGTTATCGTAACAAGAAAACAGTGTTCGAGTGGCCATCTTTAAGCTCTCGGCGCGAACGGTCCAATCGGAATTCGAAACATTTAACATTGATCGTACGTTTCAAAAGGCTACTTGTCTCGCTCTGTAACCGGCGGTGGTGCATTGGTACGAATAGAATAGATATAGAAATGTGAGTCTATCGACGAATACTCATTGTTCTTGATCGTAATGGAACAAAATAAAGACAGACAGCGGTTTTCGTGACTGTGAGACAAAACTACTGATGTGAACGAGTGTGAGCGAGAAATAAAATAAGGTGTAAAGGGTCGATGCCCGCACGAAGGAACTTAAAATTGGATTTTCTTATGAATTATACTACATTTAGGACATGTCTATTATAATCACGTATATCTCAGAAATTTTTAGAGGCAATTTGGAGAAGTATCTTTGTCCCCTTAGAGGCCTATGTAGGTATAAATTATTTATACATACAACGGTTAATTAACGATTATATTAGTAATAAATGTAAGTAAGGCAACTAGAAAGAAATTAAACCAGAATAAACCTCAAGCTTGTTTTTTTTTATTTATTTATTTTAATTACTTATCTGATTTATGAATTTATTAAGTACTCATCATTATATTTCAATACTACCTAATTGCTTAAGTCCTCAATGTCTAGTCTATTCAAATGTAAAAATAAATTCCAGTCAAGTTTTTCAATTAAATTTTTAAATTAAAATTATAAAATAGTACGTACTAACCTAATTATGATTTTGCTATTTTCAGTAAACAATGCGTAGCTGTAGCCGCTTCAAAACGTTCAGTACGACTACGCTAGTGTCGGCTACAAGTGTAGCGTAGATCGTAGCGTGGTCTCAGTATCCCGGTTCCTAAATAGTGTGTGTATCGAGCGGGTAGCGGGTCCAAGCCGCGGGCACCGTTACGCCGGCGTCCTTGGCTGAGTTCTTTCTTGCGCGGGCGCAGCAGGTCGCTCTGAACTCGTTCCGCGCCGTTTGCTAGTACTTGTCGGCTGCGCACGTGTGCCTCCCTGTATTAGATTTCTCTATGTGTGCGCGACCGAGCTCCTACTAACTCGGCTTACTTTGTGTGCAACGTAACATTACATATGTGAGTGTGGATTAGTCAACTATTATGTATTCTGTGGATTAGTTCTAACGGATATTACAGAAGTTCAACTAATCTTACAAATTCAGTATTAATAACCTAATCCGTGCCGGAACTGGGGCATCCTAAAGGCCCACAAAACTAGTCTGGGTTTCAATGATAATAAAAAACATTGTGATTTTGTAATAGACAACAAAACGTTTTTCAATAAAGTTAGTGTTAAACGACTGACCCTTAGATGGTGTTGAAGATCTAATTGTGTGAGGAAAAGCTTTGATCGTAGCTTAGCAAAATCCACCGGTCTAAATCGTATGACCTAGTTTCCAGATAGGTCAATGTAGCCACTACCTCCACTAGTATAGAAGACAGGCTTACTAGTCTTCTACACTGGCTCTTCATTCCAATTTTTTATCTTTCTATCTTCATTTGTCATAATATAAGAGTTAAAAGTCGGCGGAAACCAAAACAAAATTATATATAAATGAATAAAATATACGTTTTTTGGACACTGGTTATTTATACAAACGGATATAAAGTAGCTAAACAAACGCAAGATATTAAGAACTTCTAAATTCCTCATCGTAATTAGTATCTCTACTCAAAATTACAGTTTTATTTGAGTAATTTTCAGTATGTAAAGATCTTCTAGGAATAATGAGTATTTGATTTACAATCTAACTCGTGCTTTTGTTACGTCATGTAACATTTATCTATAAATTGAGTTTGCGACCTTGCGCAATATAAGTTGAACAATGACATTCGTTATTACTTGTTCATTTCGGTGAATATCGTGTACCTACAGTATTTATTTGCTACACGTATTTATAAACGTAGTAAGGTCAGCAAAGGACTCAGGGTACCAGGTGCGTGTTTTAAAGTTAAATTTTATCAATATTTGTTTGGTATTTTTTGATTATTCTGCATGAAATTATTAGTAGTTTAGTTAGAAAGCTTTGGTGATAATAAGCGGTATTATCAAAAATTACTGATTCATTATTGAACTTTTAATTATGCACCTGGTACCCTCAGCCCTTTTCTGACTGTACTTACTGATAAAGTTACAATTATTATTAGTCAAGGTAGAATTATCTGTAGGAGCATTATTCTGCTAAGGTAGTAATCAAAATAAAATACGAGTTTGAAGTAGGTATTATAAGGTTTTAACATTAATTTAGCAGCTGCGAGAATGTCAAGTAGTAGATCAATAGAAGCTATAAAAATTGAAAACTTTTATGAAACTAAAACTACGTGGGAGCGTAAAATTATGTTGCGCTTAGTTATGACTTTATCAGTAATTAATTAATTATATCTACTAGATATCTGCTTTGCGTTTTCACGGAATTTTATTTGACAATTTGACATAGATACCTTTTGGAAGAACCTATTTAATTATAGTAACAGAATTCGTTCCTTGGGTTAGACGTTATTGGTAGATGAATAGACAGTAAAAATAATTTCAAAAGTATTATATTGCACTAGTGGTTTGCGTTTAGTGCGTAGCGGATACGCAACGGGCACGCAGCTGACGATCCGTGTTTTTTGAATGATGAATCCTCCTCTTGAATCTTGAATGGAAAACACGGATTGTACGCTGCCTGTAGCGTCATTCGCACTGAACAGATAGTGTAATACTTATCATTAACATAACCTGGAAAGGTATGTGGTAGCTGTAGCACAGTTGGCAGCGCCTGCTACGGAGTAGAGGAGTGCATGATTTAAAATTTACTACCCTAAGAGTTGATTAAATAAACTTTTCAGTAACCAACCAACATGTAGGTTTTAAATTGCAAAATCGAATCGACTAAGGTCAACGTACAGTTACAGAGCCCTCGGTCCATTTCCAAACCCAACATTAACAATTATTATTAGAGTATTTAATTGCATTTTGTTTTTATTTTTATGTGCGCACTAAAAAGCTTTTAATGCGATGATGTTAATACGGCGGAGTTAAGCGAAGTCGGTGGTTGAGCAAGCGGACAAGGACGCGCGCGGCCACGTTGCCGTCGGTTGCTGGTTGCTGCAATCGTTCACGAATGCGAGCTTTAACCACTTATTGGAGCATTCTGCTGATACAATCTAATATGCACTCTATTATGCCAACTGCATGATGTGTCGTGGTATTAGACTGAGTTTATTTTAAATGATGTGACGGAATGTGGGTAGAATCTATACAACAGACTGATGCCTATTCGCCTACCCTGTAAACCATTTTTTTCTTCGTGGCTTCCACATCGTCACTCAACATGCAGTGTGCATATTAAACCATGTCTATCATCATCACCATGTAGTAGTCAAATGCTTTCGTACCAAATATTTTATAACAGATTTTTTTATTATTTTGGTGAACGACGGACGTATGTGTGTGCGTGTCAATGTGTCTCGTAGTTGCAACTTTTGGCATAAACTGCTAAACCTATTTAGAAAACATTTCTTCCTTTAGATAAATCTAATTCCAGGGCATGTTATAAGACCAAAAACACAAAAAAAAATTATGAAGTTTTTTTTTTATTGATTCCAATGATTTTATAAATAGATATATAAGAAGATATGATAAAGTAAGCTGGACCGAATATGCCTCACCTATCGCACCATGAATCAGATTCATGTAAGAATACCACAAGCACCAAACAGCGTAGTACACGGCATATACTTACACTATTCGTTACGGCTGTAGTAGTTAGCGTAGATGTGTGCGTGTCACTCATACACGTGTGCGAGAGGTTCAACGTACCAGTCACCACTACGCGAGTTCCTTGTTCCACTTTAACACTGACACTATATTATTATTGTACCAATGAAGTTTCCGAGTTAAGTCGTTTTTTTACAATTGTTCTTATTTTTATAGTTGACCAAGACGTTTAGCTCAAGCCGCCGAACCAATGCTATGCGGATATTCATAAAAAACTTAAGCAAATCTATAAAGTGTATCAGTGTACGTTACAGTAGTTTTTATTTCTATATATACCAGGATATACTTACGACAATGTTTTGCAGTAACAAGGACAAATAATATCTGTATAAGTAGGTAGGTAATTAAATATAGATTTTACTGGTCGTTGAATTTGACGTTAAATTGTACCTAATAAATAACAATGAAATGGGCTAAGTGGATAAGTATTGGTATGCCATAGGATCCAACCAAGTACGGCTACAATAATGTTAACCAAATTTTATACTTTTACCAAAAAAAATTTTTATTTTTACAAAGTTTAAACCAATTTATTTTACTTTTTGGTGATATTTGTAAATCTATTTATTACCTTATCAAATTTATAAAGTGTTTGTTGCTTCTACACGCTAACATCGATTGCGATGAAACTCAGTTTGTAGAAAGCTTACGACCGGCCCTAGCCAAAATTCTTATCGAATAACGAAAACGCCAATCGACAGATTTTTTGTATGAAATTGACATAAGCTGGCGAAAAATCAAGCGTGACCTTATGTCAATTTCATACAAAAAATCTGTCGATTGGCGTTTTCGTTATTCGATAAGAATTTTGGCTAGGGCCGCTGGAATAGCGCATAGGCTAATTTTTATCCCATTATTCTCACAGTGTCGACACTAACGCGCGTGAAAACGCGGGACGCTGCTAGTATTTCTAAATTATGGTAGATATATGCAAATGTTGTATAATTTAAAACTTATCTCGGCAACTCCTAGATCCTAAATGACTCATGACAAATACATCAGATTCAAATTAAAAATCGAAACTTATAATTTTGCAATTTGACCTCTTTTAAGACGGAGCCTTATAAAACTTTAAGTGCGGTAATAATTCCTTGAATTCATAAAGAGCTCGTTGTTAAAATAAAATTATTGCAGAACATTATTATTAACATAAAATGTCAGTTAACAGGAAACAACAAAAGACGCTTGAATCACAATAACTAAGCTCTAACAAAAGGCTTGGACCCAAATATTAGTTAGCTTTTGATTGATATATTTGAATGCACTAAAACAATTCAGTTCTAATACAATAGACATCAACGCGCGCGGAACGATCTTCATCACACAACAAATGCAAGTAGTCTTATTTTAAATGTATTTTCTTTACTATATTAATATTATTATTTGGTATTTACTTGTGACTTGATTTTTGAAATGAAAGTATGAAATTGCGTCAAGCTCTTAACTATTTTTCTTACATTGAAAATATGTAGGTAGATATTATTTTGTTTTTCAGTAAATACAACTGCAAAATTAGTTAAAACCAGCACTAAATACGTTCACTTTTATTCCGTTGAGAATTCAATTATACGTAGTTAATATAAGGTTAAAGTTTAATTATTTTTATGGATACGTAATAAAATTAAAGCTTTAACCAATTTCTCAATGTTTAATACCATTTGTGAATTCACAAATTAAGTGCAACACTAGGTATACAGAATATTACGAGAAACAGGTTTGGTAACATGCCAGCGTATTTTTTACAGGTTGATTTTATTTCTTTAGTTTGTTAGCAGTGTGCTCATTATAAGTATAATTAATTTTAAATACATACTTAGATCATTTTAGAGGTACATACCGTAAGGAGTGGCTCTACGATTAATAATATTTTATCAATTAATTGGCCGTTGTGTTTTGGAATGGCACGATATTGATTCTAAAAGTGCATAGATATACGAGTATCTATATCATAATCTTTTATGCAACAAAGTGAGAAATTAGAAATTAGAATGTATCTACATAGCAGCTCTATTTTGATTGACTAAAGTTGTAAACATTTTAATTCTAGAAAAATAAAACTGAATTGAAAGTTTAATAGCGAAAGCCATCCTATGCATAATAATTATTTGATAATGCAGAAATAATTCATAAGATACGTTAATTCTTTGGTAGCTGACCGCTGAATAAGAATTAACGCTTATGTTAATAATATGTGGTTATGCATAAGTTCCTCAATTAAGTTTTTATTGCTTACAAAGATAACGAACTGAATTAAACACCAAAATTGCAGCTACAATACTTAAAAACAAAGCAGTAGGTAGGTATATCTCAGTATGTAAGATACCTATTGGAAAATTTAATATGCGTAATTAAAGTGTCCAATACACGCGATTGAGTTGTCACAACTCACAAACCATGTTCACTTGCAGACAGAGGTACGGTCGGATTCAACCTGGTCCCCTACCATAAGGTTCAAAATTCTTTGCAGGTCTTTATTGCAACGACGTAGACGCCCTACTTTCCTATGACATATGCTCCATCCCAAATCAAGTAATGTAAAATTTGGCACTTAAGGTTCAAAGAGTCTTAGGTTCCTGAGGTAGGACGTTTAACTAAAATAGATGTTAAAGCCCGTATGAATAGGAAATAAGCAATATTTCATAGGAAAATTTGCCTAAGTGGGGAACCACTTTTAAATACGACCGTACATTTAAAGCACCGAAGTGTTTTTAATGAGAGAATAAAAGGTATACATTCTAGAATGGAAATGAAGACGGAACGTTCTTGCTTATATAATTCTTATGGAAAATTACGGAAAATTTCGTTGTTTTAGTTAAATGTTTTAACAATAACAGTTGTACTTAATCAATACAGGTAAACATCACGAAGCTAAGTTATGTTTTGAGCTGACACAGATTGATGTGTACTTATACGCCCTTGACTTTTGGCCAAAGTTAACCGCCATGAAATTGGGGTCGAAATAATACTACGAGAATTGTATGAACGTTGATTGTAGATGATATCTACACACGGAATGTCTATAATGTCGAGGTGCATCTCACGTTGTGAATGCGGTTAATCTCTTTTAAATTTAATTTATAGCCAAAAGTGAAATCGATATTTATCTTATTTACAACATATGATTTTTTATGATTTAAACATATTCCTATGCGTTTTCCACTTTTTTGATTATGACAGCGAAAATAAAACGTGATGGAATAAAAACATCGGAATTTTTAAAAACCTATTTGACATACCAAAAAGATCAAACCGATTTACAAAAGTTTTTGTTAACGACGGTGCATTATATTATGGCTTCTTGCTACTAGTTTTCACAGTATCTTATTGGACAGTTCTGAAACTTGGACAAGTGATTGCCACTCGATGTTTTACAGTCCAATAAATCTATTCAATTTTAATTAGCGGTTAAGAGGAAAATATACTTACAATGGCATCTTTGTCCATACAAACGTAGTCGACAGTATCGTCCCCCCCCATAAACATATATGTTGTCTCCCCCATAAACATATATGTTGTTTAAATGTCTTTGCATTAAAGCAATATGTTTATGCCATAAAATCTGTAACCCTTGTTTTGGATTTTTAACCGACTTCAAAAAAAGGAAGAGGTTCCCAATTCGTCGCGTATGTATTTTTTCTTATATTCTAATTACTATGAAAAAATAACATGAAAAAAAACAAAACAATGAATGACAGCTGTGGGCTCAACGCCTAAAAATATTTGCTCTAATCCCTCTGGATTGCTGTCTCCAGGGAGGAGACAGCTGACTACGTCCCCGAGAGAAAAGAGTATTCTGTCCTCTTAATCGAACAGGTTTTATTGGAATCAAAGGGTGCATACAGACGAGATTTCCTAACTTTCACCTTCGACGTCAATTCACGCAATACCTACTCGCGTCATATTGTGTGCATCAACTGTATACTAAACGCAACTATACCACGTCATCATGTTGATCCTTCTAGACTTTATACTACAAACATACCAACGCGTATGTCGGCACCTTGGTAGATAAAATGTCCAAGAGATTAATAATTCATACCTTTTTTTCGTTTTGATGTCAAACTTTGTAGGCAACGAGAAGATTAAGTATTTTATTATCTGAAAGAAACAAAAACAAACATAAATAACGCCACAAGAACCAAATTTCATACTTAATTGTAACAAAAATCGCAGCCTAGAAGAATCTCTATTATTTTTATACCTAGTTTTTATTCATAATAGAACTAATTCGTAAAAAATTACATATTCACCAAAAATATATATTAACATTATATTTATGAAAATTTGTTAGTGAATATATTAGGGGTTAAAGTATGAAATTGCCGATTTGTACTGAAAATCTTAATTGTTTATTTTTTAAAATTTTAACAAATTTATTTAATCAAAATAGTTGCCATTATTATCTATACATTGCTGCCATCTAATGGGAAGGTTATTAATGCCTTTGCGATAGAACTCCGACGATCTAGACTGCACAAACTGTGTGAAAGCATTTTGTACTGCCTCCTGGGAAGAAAACTTCTTGTCACGTAGATAATTGTCCAAATCACGAAAAAAATGGTAGTCCGTTGGAGCAAGGTCTGGTGAATACGGAGGATGACGAATGGTTTCTAAGTGCAGTTCCTGAAGGGTCAAAATGGTTCCTCGTGCTGTGTGAGGTCTCGCGTTGTCGTGGAGCAATAATGGTGAAGATCGATTCATGAGTCGGGGCTGTTTTACTGCTAGTTTTGTCAACATGGTTCGGAGTTCGGCACAATAGACATCTGCCGTAATTGCTTGACCAGATCGAAGAAAACTATAGTGAATAACACCATGCTGAGACCACCAAACAGTTACCATTACCTTTTTATTGGTAAGTTTTGCTTTAGGACACTGTTGTGGCATTTGACCTGGGGTCAGCCATTGCATTTTTCTTTTCCGGTTATCATAAAGAATCCACTTTTCATCACATGTTACAATTCGATCCAATATTCCTTCATTTCTGTACCGGTTTAACAAGGCAACACAAGTTTCAACACGCGTTTCTTTCTGCAGATCAGTCAAATCATGAGGCACCCATTTTTCGTATTTTTTTATTTTATTGATTTGACGCAAGTGAGTCAATAAAGTGGGTAAGGTAACGTTAAACCATGCCGCTAATTCCTGGGTAGTTTGACTAGGATCGGCTTCCACTATCTCTCTTAATTCATCGTTATTCACCTGTGTGGGCGGTCTTCCTCGTGGCTCGTTCTTTAAGTCGAAATTTCCATCACGAAAGCGTTTAAACCAAAATCGCACGGTGCGTTCATTAGTAGACCCTCTCCAAACGCAGCATTGATATTGCGGGCTGTTTCTGCCGCGTTAGTTCCGCGTCGGAACTCGTATTCAAAAATCACTCGAATTTTCGCAGTATCCATCTTTCTTGTCTAAATTGAATAACAAAAACAATTGAAAGTCGATATTCAAATGTTTCACATTTTTTAAAAAAAGAACATCACAGAAACCATTTGAAAAAAGTTTCATTCGAAAACCTCAAACCATGAAGATTCTATGTCAATTCAAAGAACCTATTGCAATAAAACGGCAATTTCATACTTTAACCCCTATTATTAACTTTATTTGTACAACACAAAATAAACACAAATATTATTCTAACTGTTTCAGGATTTACGAATGTAAAACCGCGAGGCTCAGCTAGTAGTTGTGTTATGACTTAAATAGGACATAATAGAATAGAATAGAATAGAATAGAATTTATTTATTAATATTAAATCTTACCAAACATTTATTAAATTACATTAGAAATCGGCTCTACACTAAGCACAAGCTTGTATTGCAGGAACTGAGATACTAATACAATAACACAAAACATTTGATAATAATTTAAATTGTAAATATATACCTTACACACTAACATACATATAAAATATAAATAGATCTAAAATTAGGTTTTAGGGTTTTCTATCTTCGGTCGCGCTTCCCTAAAGCGTCGGTAGACTATGCCAGCTGGCCAGAAGTCGGCGGCAAATAAGACGTCCCTAAGCGGTGCTGGGAACCGAAGCACGAAAGATTTAAAGTTGGATAATGAAATAAAAATGAAGAAAATACACATAAACGCTGAAAAAACCCAAGTTAATATCACAAAGCTTTTACGTCGATGTCATTTTCTGTACAACAAGTTCGTCGTAAGAAACCAAAAGGTTTTTAATGTAATTAAATACATGCTAGTGCGTAATATAAGAGGCGATCATTTTGCATACTCGAAAACTGGTGCAAAATAAAGTAGTTCAAACCGCAAAACCAGTCGTGCGACAGGAAGCGACCTCGATCACCCCCACCGGAGCGCCCCTCCACCCGCGCGGCCACCTGCTCCAGACAAAGCGTGTCCTTCGCGCAATGACGCATGCAAGTGCATTGCACTAATAACATGTCCTTTTCATGTCCGGTAGGCAACACACAATCTACTTATAGGTAGGTAGCCTCCTACGATTCTATAAGTTACCATTTTATTGAAATAACTTGGTTTACAAATCGGTTCCGAAAATTGATGGATTTTCTTTTACGGTCGAGTCGACGACCGGACCGCCGAACCCCATGAATTTGAGTTTTCCATTCCGAGCGATTTTAAAACTTTTAAACATGAGGATTTTTAAACAGTAGCTCGCATACCAAAGCGCTTATATCATAGTTTTTCTGTAACAAAGAAAATCTTGTATCGAAAAATTTATAAAATTGTAATAGACAGTTTGTTAAAAACAACGTTATTTTTGCATGCGTAGAGATTGAACTCACTTATTTGCTTAGTTGGGGGTTTCGGAGTTTTGGTGTTGTTCGTTGGATCATTGTATGTTAATGTTGAGTTTTTTACTTTAATGGCCATAAATGTGGGAAAGATAGGAAATTTTCAAAATTTCTCGAAAAATGGCCTAAACCTTAAACCGATTGCCCCACCCTCAAATTCGCGCTTGCAAGATAATTCACCTATTCTCGGACACCCCTAAAAATGTTTTAAGTACATGAACAACGCGCAATAGTAAAACCATTTGATTAGCCTGCTCAGCGCTCATGTAATTAGGTAAAGGCAAATAAACGTATTCTTAATAAATATTTTCTGATTAGAAAATTGCTCAAGGAATTTATTGAAAAAAGTCGTTTTAAACCAAGACGCAAACAATTTTTATGAGATAGAACAAACAACAAGGAGGACAGTTGTAGTTTTCTGCATGATACATTAAAACTTAATATTTGGAAGTCATGAAATATTCTGCATTTTGCAATGAATTATGTATGTATTGTTACGTTGTAATTAAATTATATTTACAGGTAATAATTATTATAGAAGTAACTGTAGTAGTTAGATACTAGTAGATTTTAAGTAGGTAACTACTAACTTAAATTATTAGTTTTCAGCTTAAATTGCAGTGCCCAACCGTGTTCATAACGTAAACAAAATGTGATTTTGTAAACCATTACCTTATGAAGCAATAAATGTTTATTATTATTATAATGGTTCAAAACCAAAATTTTCGAAAACCACGTAGTTACAAAGTTAAAGGTCCACCAAAAGTAAAACTCAAAATTGTTGGAAGCAAACTCTAGAAAGTAGAGCAAGAAATTTATTTATTCAGTGCACTGCGCATTGGTTGGGCGGCAGCAAGCGGTTTCAATGAGACAGCCACGAAACATGCTCATTAAAATAAATCCGATTTTTGACTGCAACTCGCGCACGTGAAATAAAAGTTTCCGACGAAATTTGCTCGAGTTATTCCAAAAAAGGAACGTGAAACGCCCCCCGCGTTGAGATTTCGCGATACAAGAATCGAGCGAAGTGAAACCGACCGCAATAGCAGCAGACCAGCAGCGCGGCCTGCAATGCACAGACTTATCACTCGTTATACTCGTAGGTACCGCCTACGAACACATTTACTTTCGATAACTCAATCCATTAGTCCAGTCAAATACTATGATCTATTGTCGGTTAGTGTGTGACTAACAAATAAATACAAAATCGTAATCCTAACGAAGATATTTTAGAGCAGAGAAGCTACAATTTCTTTCCGCATTTCAATAAGTATTTTCACAGTAAGACCCAAGCCATTGTCTGTACATTACGCAGTTTAGCGTTGCATTAAGCGCACGATATAAATGCAGCTCTATAATCATAGTCACGAGTCACGTTACCAGCACGCGTATTTACTGTGTAAATAAATACCATACACGACATTCCGCCGGTGTCGGTGGGCAAAATATTGTTAAAAATATATTAGGGCGTGTTTCGAATTAAATTTAAACACATTTATAATGTTACTAC
Organism: Idaea dimidiata; assembly: GCA_949358125.1. Lineage (NCBI taxonomy): Eukaryota > Metazoa > Arthropoda > Insecta > Lepidoptera > Geometridae > Idaea > Idaea dimidiata. The sequence goes on from OX442338.1 coordinate 8,784,608, forward strand.
ATTTTATTGATACTAAAAAATGTAAAAACTTAGCTGCGTCCTACCGTTTCCCCTGCGTAAGTCCTAATCTCTTAGGAAGATCGGGACCAAATATTTGCCTACGTTACTTCTCGATAATGTCCATAAAAGAATTTTTTAAATCGGTTCAGTAGTTTTGGAACCTATTAATTAAAAACAAACAAACAAATAAATCTTTCCTCTATTTATGTAATATTAAGTATAGTCTTAGGTATATTATTTGTTGCTTAAGCAGAATTATTGGTGAGAGCAACGTGACTGATATTTCCAGAGCACTCACTACACGTCAATTAAACATTCGCGAAATTAACGATAACCTGAAAGAGACATCGCCTTTCACAATTGTGTGTCCTTTCTAACTTTTTATATGCTTACTTGGGTTACGAATTTAAGCGCACATTATAAAATAATGCCTCATAAAATTGTTTCGACAAACAATTGTGTTAATTACGTTATTTTAAGAAAAAAAAAACACTCCAATTGTAATAAAACAAAACAATTAATTGTCAATAATAGGTAACACAATTTAGCAATTTGTTCGGCCTACTTCCCTACTTCGCACCGAAATATGATTGGAAATTAACTGCCGGAATCGTATTGTAACATACACGTGATAAAATAATAAAATTAATATCTTATGTTGAATGATACTAAGCCTTATCGAAATGACTTTCTGATATCACACTAGAGAGAAAACACCTAACTAAAATTATCCGATAACCAAAAATTTAAAAATAGAAACAAATGATATTGCTAAATGGATGCTAACAACATAACAAAATCATTATGCGATGACATCGACTACTGCGGCCCACTTAATTTTGTCAGACTTTTACATCGCTAGCTACAGGATACGAGTATACACAACGGTTAGGTGTGTGAAATAATGTTTACAAACTCCAGTAGCTTCTAAAACAAACTCGGTCATTATAGACCTTGCGTTTAGCACATCTACAGAAAGCAACGTATCTTAATCGAAACCAGCCAAAGTGATAATTAACTAGGCATAAGTTGTCAACTTGAATAATGGTTACAGTTAGCATAAACAGATAATATACTAGGTACATACACCTAGTCACATATTGCAGTTCCGTGTTGGGGATTTTCCCGGAATTGAACCGAAGGTACAAGGATATTCACAAGGACATTGAAAATAGGCCGTGTATACGAGTACCTATACTCACTGTAAAATTAACTAAACCGGATTTGATCTCACTTGTGGTTTTACCAGAAACTAAAGTCGGTGTTAAATACATTGTAGCCTTAAAGCAATTTTGGTCATTATTTTTATACTTCTACTTTGAAACAAATGTTGTAAAGAACTATATTATTTTATTCGTCTAAATCCTTTCGTGTAGCTATAAGGAATACAGTTAATATCGTTATCAATTATTATCAGAAACAAAATATTTATTTGCCATAAAATAGAAAACGAGTAGGATCGGCCGAGTCACGACGCCGCCGCCAGTGGTCTAATAAAATGTATAAACATTGCACTTAACATTGTTCTGTGTCCGGCTTCTTGCATACAAACAATTAATAATAGACATCGTCTGTTGGTGCAATTAGTAACTACCTCGCACTACACCGTAGACGTTACGTTGACATCGTCTAGTCACCACTACCACAGATTAAATAATAATTGATCCTCCATTAAAGGTCAAGAGAGCGCAAAATGATACGCGGATAGTTCCTACCTTTTGTTTGCTATAAATACGTAAGGTAGGTAAAAATTAGTTAGCAACATAACGGCGAAAATTTTTTGAAAAGCTATACGTTCATTACGAAATTTATGTCTACACATCAACGATATGACAACTTTTCGATCATCAATATGAAATGCGAAAGTTTATGCGTGGTATGTTTATTACTCCGTCACGAAAAAAAACAACTTAGCCAACTTGTAGCAAAGCTTCGTTATCTTGATAGATAGTTAGCTTGATCTCCGAATGAAATATTTCATAGGCAATTCAAACCGGTTCGAGGTTTCAATGTAATAGTACATTTAAACCTAGTCAAATTATCTATCTAACTAAACATAGAAGTGAAAATAGTTAGGATGTCGTAATCTCGGGCAATAATACTTAACCAATTTGTAAAAAAATTATAACTCTTAGATGGGATTTTTACTCTTAAGTACAACCTTTAGGCGGATTTAACTTAACAAAATATAAAATACATAGTTTGATATTAGTAGACCACTCTCACTTACAATGGAATTCGGCATCTTGAACTACATTGATACCTACGAAAAAACGGGTTAGTCGATCAGGCGCCCACACACCTTTATATTATTCTAGCCGTTTGTTTCATGTGTAGGCATTATCTACAGGTGAGTGAGACAATGGAATAACCAGCGCATCGAGCTAGAATATATTCGTTCCATTTATTTCCTTAGCAACCACTTGGCAAATTATTAAGCTATATTTAGACCAATTTGATCACAAAAATGCTAACTAATAACTATTTTGAATAGTTTGTAACTTTGACGTTGATGTTCATTGTTTTATTAATTCGTTATTTTGTTTTTTATTCAAAGGGGGCTAAGAAATAAAAATTAACATACATAATTACGAAACATATTATTGCCATCTTCGGAGTACGGCAGCGCGAAAGCATATGTGAAGTTATTAATGTTGCATAAGGTTTACGCATAAACACCTAATTAATCAGTAGTTATTGCATGGGTAGTTATTGAGATATCAACGAGGATTCAGTACAGAACCAAGAAATTTCTTTATAGTATACCTACTTACTTAACAGTTGTTTTATTTTGCTACGCTACACTAAAATGTAATCATAAGTAGTTACCTAATAGTGCCGAAATAAAATGTCGATAGAGTAGTGGCTCATCAACATCACATAAGGAACCGAGTGCTTCGACTGCGACCACAACCGGATGTTCCTCACCAAATGCACAATCACACTAACACAAACTCTCACGAATTTTTCTCCCAACGCTTTCACGTCTTCCACTAATTATTATCCACTTTATCGGACATCTTCAATTTGATTTAACGTCTAGCAGCTCTTACAGAGCTCAATTGGTACACTTTTTCTTTTCGGCGAGGTAATTTAAGTGTAGGTTCGATACAAACGGTGCCGATATTGAGGCGACCTCCTTCCATCGGTACGCCACTACCGTCCCGCGACGTGATAAAGTATTACTACAAATGTGCAGATAATTAGTTATAGGTAGTTACCAAACGACGATGCTATTACTCTATAACTACAGGTACGACCTAATGAGAATTTGAGCTTAATTGCGTGTCTAACGCCCATATACTTAATATGTTGTGGTATTTTAGAACATGACTTTACTCATTATTCATTATATTCTTTTGGCGTGTTTTAGATCGTCTACCAAGGCCTATTTTCGAGGTTTCTTTTCTAATGTTCTATGAGTTATTTCAAAAAGAAAATGTTTCCGCCCAACATTTATTATCCAGTAAGAGTTATCTATTATTTAAAGTTTAGAAAATAAACTACATGGTAAACATTATTCCAGAGTTTTTTATGAGACGGAAATAATTTTAGCAAATATTGTAAGAGTTTGTTTGTTAATTAGGTAGGTAAGTTGGTACTTCCCTTTGCGAGTATCTCTCGAAAATTTTAATTAGGGTCTTGAGTTTTGGTACAAACAGGCTGCGTTTCCATCGAGAATGTGTAGCTGCGTATATGTTTATGAGACAAATAGGATCGCTTGCAAATGTCTTTGCTGTTCGAGCCTAGTAAATGGAGCGATTCTATTGGTTCTAAACAGACATAACTGCAACGCATGCTGGCTCATCTCTATTGGAAAAGCAGCCTATGGCATTTATCTATATCTATGTGTCTTTCTTTATCAACGTCATCGCACAGGCAAAACATGTGAGTGATGCAAGTAGATAAACATGAAACAAACATCGTAGGTAATCGCTCGCGGCATTCACCGTGCACTGTGCACGCCATCTTCGCGTTGAGTGAGTCATTACCACCAGATTCCACCTCAGCCGTGAGAGTAACATTAAACTAAACGTGCTGTGCAACTTAATGCGACAGTTCTATTCTAACCCCCGACGGAAAAAGAGGGGTGTTAAAAGTTTAATTAAACCCGGGAACATTAAGTACTATAAGAGCGTTTAGGTTACCAACACAACATACCAATGACACAACATTCCCGCGTTCTCCAGCGCGACAATGTTAGGTACCACATACCTACTCAAAGACATGAAATTTGTCTTCGGCTTATAAGTACCTGTCCAATAATTTTTACCTATTTAAAGTTTGGTTTTGTTTTAACTTGATGCTTACATTTTTTAAGTCGAGGTTTTTAAATTTTTAAAATAACATTTTATTTCACACTTTTTGTAAGAGCTACTTAATACCTACTATCTTATGTATGAAATGAGCCATGGAACTTGATTCAAAAAAACTTTCTTATAGATTAAGCCAAGAGCTAATAATGTACCCACAACATGAATAGAAATACTTAATGTATTTTGAACTAGTGCTAAGTTAATGCTCCTAATTTTACTTTTTTAATGAATCTACTCGTACTTGCCTACCTGATAAATGTAATATGGGAATAGCAAAGTCCCCAAAATCTCAGGTCATCAGAAAGAAAAAAATCTTAAGTAGTATTATTGAGGTTTCAAGTGGCAAAACCTAACGAAACATTATTTAAATAGGTAAATAATAAAATAATATAAAATGTACTATCATGACAATAAATTTTACCATTTATTACATTTCCACAGTAAAATTGTGACATAAGCGTAGTTAATGTGGTCGTGACTACCTATCTCCATAATATTAGTAAAAGCAGCAATAACTTTAACATATAACTTAATGCCTCAAGCAAAGGCAGAATACAAAGAAAATCGTGGAACTTTTCAAAACTTTATACTGATTGTCTTTAAGAACTATATAAAAAAATTTGTTCCGATAAACTTGCGAATAATTCGGCATTCATTCCTATATATAGTAAAAAAATGATATATGCTATTATCACCTCAGCGTGAAAACACGAATTATTAAGAAAACTATGAAAAACACGTGTTTCAGAAATGTGTTGTTAAAAAATCTTTGAAACCTGCCATCATTTCATATTTTTGTGTAGTTAATATACTCAACATATACAAGATGTAACGGGTAAGTCCTTTTAATCCGAAAGGGGGTTGTTCTAGACGTCTGGCGAACAACTTTTGGAAATTCGAAGTACTTTTCGAAAATTTTAAGTGTAAAGTTTACTTGAAGATCAGCTGTTTCTTAGAGTTCGAGGTCATTGACCTTATGTTGTCCTTTCATTTAGTTTGGTCTACTACAATCAAACCTTCAATTACCTTTATTTTCAAAAACAGCTGTTTTTTCAGAGAAATATAATCTCAAAATTTTCATAAAAAAGTTCGGATTTTCAAAAGGTGTTCGCCTAGACGTCTAGAACAACCCCCTTTCGGATTAAAAGGACTTACCCGTTACATCTTGTATACTTAGATGATCTGTTGTTTGCTCTAAAATTTCGCAAAATCATATCTTACGTCCTTCTAGTACACACCTGGAAATCGCTACCACTATCCCAGTCACAATTGGATGTAATTTGACGTTTAGGTGGGCCCATAAGATATTGAATGAAATAAAATTGTAACATTAGCTTTGATCGTTTTACACGATATAGAGCAAAATAAGGCGTGGGCGCAAAACGGTTCGAGTTAAGACTGCCGACCGCCCGGTGCACGGAGCCTGCCTGCGCGAACCGGATCTCAGCTCGAGATAAATCATGGTACTAGCCTCTCCGGCCCCCCGGACCTCGATCCCCTAAGTCTACTCACGCGCAGACATCATCTCAGTAACCCTATTTTCCTATACAATTGGTTAAATTGGTGTTTTCGTGAATTTACACGTAGGTACCTAGCAATCGTGCTTTTAAACTGCACGATGTTCCTTTGCGAATATTTAGGTATGCGGGAGTAGGTAGGTACATATCTGAATATAGGTACCCAACATATGCATTGAAGCTTGAGGCATGTAAGATTAAGCGATTGTTCCCAGTTTTTATTAATTATGGTTCACTCAAACGGGTACTTAATTATTATATCTTATGTAAACTCGAAATATTAAAAAATACATAACAATTAAAACGAATAATAGGTACAAAAAATGATTTCTAACTTTCACACCCATAAAATTAAAAGCTATAAAAGTTTAGCTGCATAATTAGAACTTTTATTACACCTATCTATTGTTATTTTAATCTGAAGACATGGAGCGCCATGGCAGAAATTCTTTTAAAGTAAAAAAATGACCTACATAATTGATTGTTAACGAGCCATCAATTTATATTCGTGTTTACTAAAAATATTGTTTGAATTTTTATATTAGGTTTGGTATTGGTGTAGAAATGGTGTTTTGGCCAAAATGAGTTACATAACGTTGAATTCAAAATTTTCAGCCGCATAGAATGGCTTTCTTAGAATTTTAATATCTTCTAAAACAAATGTCTCTTATTTTAAACATATTGAGAGCCTAGAATGATATTTATGAAAAAAAATGTGTAAGAAAGTTGTTTTTTTTTTATAGTTGTAAAGTAAGTCACTTGTGTTAGCAATTTAGTACTTACATCAAATGTTATTAAATTGTAAGACAATCATATACATTGTGTATTATTGTACCTACATGTCATGGATGGTAGTAGTCCGTACGTGTTTAGTCGCGTCTCGCGTCGTGCCGGCTGCCGCCCGCAGCGCGGCCACTGCACTCGCTTCGATTTCACTTTTATTAGCAATCCACTTAATTGGATACCTCTGTTGCGGTTTTATTCATTTTGCAGATTCATCTGGGCTGGGACTCATTTGGGGGTTATTGTAGTGATGGTACTTGTATGACGGTAATTGGAAAGTCAATACAGTTTTTATTAAAAGGATTTTCGGTGGAATCGTTCCAATAGGATGGCAACTCAGAAACTTTTATTGGGTAGTTTAAAGAAATATACCTACATAATTATTTTAAAATAATAATCGTGATGATATTTTAATATTAAATAGTCCGGTATGGCAAAAGCGATTCAAACAAAAGGCTCTTGATAGATGCATCCGACGAAAATACACAATACATAGTAGTAATTAAGTGAACAGTATATCTCGCTCCTCAGTGGACGAAATACCCCACCAATAAAACATAACGAAAAATTCCTATACACCAACTTTGGGATAATCGGTCGAGAATAATTACGACCTGTAGGTATAGTATAGAAGAATTTAAGCAACATACTGACAGACGAAAGTAAATTTTACCGCAGAGACGTCACTTCGCTCGCTCGGTCAATTAGTTATTCGATTACATTAGAAATTTACTTACATTCAAAAAGTTATTGATATTATTTTTTACTACGAGTATCTGGGGGTACGACAGTGCCCCCGCCAAGTCGAGCAAAACAGGCACCATCCTTTTCTCGAAGCTGTTCACGCCATTTTAAACCTCCTAACTCCTTTTTGGGTAGACCTAGGAGCATAAATTATTAAGTGCCAATAGAGATAGGATAGTTTAAATATATTTCCAAAAATCATAAATTTTAGAGTAGTAGTTTCGGAATCCTTTCAAGTCAAAGTTCATCGAGTTTGTCACTGACTCGCACTGACCGATCATTAAAATTCTAAGGTACCTACCTACTTCTAGCAGACCTACAAGCTCCAAATTTGGAACACAGTTAGTGTTTAGTCTATAAAGCAAGGAAAAACTCTGACATTCTGAAGTTGAAGTTAAAATCTGCGCTTATAAGCGATACGCACTTTTAGGGTTATTTTTCCTTATCGCCTCTTTAACTACAAACTTTTTGTTTGCAGATCAGCAGCCCTAGACAACATTCTTATCGAATAACGAAATCGCCAATCGACAGATTATTTTGTATGAAATTGACATATAAGTTCGCGAGAAGTCACGTGACTTTTTTCGACTTTTTATGCGATTTCGTTAATCGATAAGAATGTTGTCTAGGGCTGCAGATCAGTTCGTTTTTTGACTGATAGTTATCTGACAGGTTATCTGGAAGATGGTTATCTGATACCTATCTGCCAGTCTGTCCCGTTTTTACCCTTTGGATATGGATCTTTTTCCAATAATTTCACATCCGATCCCGTAGTTTCTACTTATATTATTTTAGCGGCAAGGCGCGAACCACGAATGGCTCGTCGCGGGGCGCGGGGTCTTTCGAAGTGAAAAGCCCACAAAGACAGGGAGTGGGCTTTAAGAAAGACGGCAGCTGAGGCACAAGATAGTGTACCCAAAAAGAAAAAAAAGAAAGAATACGTACAAAAATAAATGAGATCTTATCAAAAACATATTATGTTCAAAAAAACTTTAAGTCTAAGTAGTGAAATCGAATGAAAACCAAGTCGGTTTATTTTGTACCTATCTAGAACTGATTTGGCTATGTACACGTCAAAATAGTCTTCATAGGTATTTACACAAAATTTATTTGATACTAGCTTCTGCCCGCGGCTTCGCCCGCATTAAGAAATTTAGGAAATATAATATCAAAATTGGATAAAAATTGGGTTAAAAAATTGGATACAAAATCAGCATAGGATCAGGATATGATCGGCATAGGTTCATCATAGGATCAGCATAGATTCAACATAGATCCAGCATAGGATCAGCCTAGGTTCAACATAGGTTCAGCATAGGATCAGCCTAGGTTTAACATAGGATCGGCATAGGTTCTGCATAGGATCAGCCTTGGTTCATTATAGGATCAGCATAGGTTCAACATATTCTCAGCATAGGATCAGCCTAGGTTCAACATAGGATCGGCATAGGATCAGCATAGGTTCAGCATAGGATCAGCCTAGGTTCAACATAGGATCGGCATAGGTTCTGCATAGGATCAGCCTAGGTTCATTATAGGATCAGCATAGGTTCAACATAGGCTCAGCATAGGATCAGCCTGGGTTCAACATAAGATCGGCATAGGATCAGCATAGGTTCATCATAGGATCAGCATAGGATCAGCGTAGGATCAGCCTGGGTTCAACATAGGATCGGCATGGGATTAGCATAGGTTCAACATAGGATCGGCATAGGATCAGCATAGGTTCGGCATAGGATCAGCATATGATCGGCATAGGATCAGCATAGGATCAACATATGATCGGCATAGAATCAGCCAAGGTTCAACATAGGATCGGCATAGGATCAGGATAGGTTCATCATAGGATCAGCATAGGTTCAACATAGGATCTGCATAGGATCGGCATTTGATCAGCATAGGTACAGCATATGTTCAACATAGGATCAGCATAGGATCAACATATGATTGGCATAGAATCAGCCAAGGTTCAACATAGGATCGGCATAGGATCAGGATAGGTTCGTCATAGGATCAGCATAGGTTCAACATAGGATCTGCATAGGATCGGCATTTGATCAGCATAGGTACAGCATAGAATCGGCTTAGGATCAGCATAGGTTCAGCATAAGATCGGCATCGGATCAGCATAGGTTCCGTCACCATTGTTTATCTGTACCATCTGTATCAGCATAGGGTCGATATAGAATCAGGATAGGTTCAGGGTAGGATATAATTAGGATTATCCCGCGCCACCTAATGTATTGCATGTACAAAACTGTAGGTAGGTATATGTACCAATTCGCTAGAATAAACAGTTTAAACCAAAATTTGTACCCCGTTCCCTTTTCGGGGGGTGGTTAGATTCTCCTGAACCGGAAACTGAGAGCCGGAACCGCAATCGGAACTGAAACCGACACGGAAACGGATAAATACTCGAAAACAAATTCGGAAAAAACATATGCCATAGATACTTTCATCCCCAATTTAACACCCTTAAGGGATGAGTTTAAAAAATAAAACTTTTAGGTGCTTCACCTACGACTTCATGGCAATCTCTGTGTTAAATTTCAAGTTTTTAGGTCAAGCGGTGAGCCAATTTTCATAGAGATTTTCTTCCCCAATTTAACACCCTTAGGGGAAGAATTTTTAATAAAAACTTTTTAGTGCTTCACCTACGTCCCTACAGCAATATCCGTAGTAAATTTTAAGATTGTAGGTGAAGCGGTAAACCAATTCCCATACAAACTTTCATCCCCAATTTAACACCCTTAGGGACTGAATTTCTAAAAAAAACTTTTTAGTGCTTCATCTACGACCCCACAGAAATCTATGTGTTAAACTTCAAGTTTGTGGGTCAAGCGGCTTGGAAGTTGCATACAAACGTTTTCACCCCCTTTCCCCCCCTTAGGGTTGGATTTTCGGAATATCCTTTCTTATCTGACGCCTTTATCACATAACGGACACACCCTCCAAATTTCAGCTCTCTACTACCAGTGGTTTAGTCTGTGCGTTGATCCCTCAGTCACTCAGGACAAAGAGTTTTATATATATAGATTGTTGTGTATAAATTTATCGGTTTGAAAATATCTATGTGGAATATTGTTTCAATCACAATTAATTATTATAGTAAAGGGTAAATTAATTCAATATACAAAAGTTGACTATGTTGCTTGGTGCGCTGCCAAGTCTCTTCTAGATAGGTACTAAATTGACCGACTTGGTTTTCAATCGATTTCACTACTTAATTTACAACTTAACCTTAAAAAAACTAAATTCATGCAATTCCATCCATACCAGAAAGTACCGTTAAATTTAAATTTTACCTTTCAGGGCACTACTATAGAGTGTGTAAGTAGCTTCAAACTATTAGGACTAAATATAGACTCAAAAATATAGAATCAAAAGACAAATTCACTGTTTCACGTAATTTAAGGCATAATGACAAACTAGCCTTACCCAACTCAAACCTGACCATACACTCTTCTGGCCCATATGTAATGTGTATCAAAATGTATAATAAAATTCCTGAACACATAAAAAAAGGAAATAGAATAAATAAATTTAAAACATTGTTATATACATACCTTAAAAACAAAGCATACTACAATTTAGAAAACGTCTTCGAAGACCATTCATATACCTAATAAGAATAGATTTTATTATAAATAGAAATTAAGATTACCTAATTGTACAAAATTGTTGCAGTGCCCTACCGGGTTCATGACGTTATACCTAATTTTAAGACCTAGTCATTAAGTTAACTGTCATGAAGCAATAAATAAATGATTATGATTTTATAGAAGAATACCGTTGCGAGACTTAGAGCTTTTTTACATTATATGTTTTAGATAGGATGAAACTCTACGCTATGACATAGACAACTGTGCTTATTTATCAATAAAATTCTAAGGCCAAACTAACACTAAAAATGCTTATAAGTAATGACAAATTAAAATTTAATTCGTACCTAAAACTGTGATCGTAATCCCACGCTCGAGAGCTCGATTGAATGACATTAAACGGAGTTTTTGTTCTGTCATCGGACGCCCGCGCCCGCAGTCGTAGCGAGCGCTAGCATGATGCTTGCAAGAGAATTGCAAACTTGCAAGCGATGCGTGTCTCTGATGATGGACTGCCTGCGTAGCGCTAGCGGAGACCGGTGGACTTACAACCATATGTCCGAGTTTCCACTGGCACAACGCAAGCGCTACGCCGGGTTACCGCGTCCGCCTACGGTCCGCTACCCGAAAAGATGAGAACGCAGCCTCAAGTATTATATACTGCTTACACCAACAACAAGATGATCGAATTATCCTAATAGATATTTAGATGTATAGTGTTGTATGTATCAGATCTATATTTAGAGACTTTAGCTTGGCAATCATACAAGGGAACCACGTCAATGTTTTTTTACCTATGTGTCATCATCACAAAATGTTGCCTGGAAGAGATCGCTATTAGGGATAAGGTCGCCCATTGTACTTTTCTTATAATTAACCGTAAGTTTAGGATATGTGTTTTGTAAAATTTTGGTACAATAAAGTTTTTATCTAATCTAATAATTAAATAAATAAATTGCAATATTTATTTATTTAATTATTAGATTAGATAGAAATTATACACAGCGCCATCTAGCCCCAAACTAAGCACTAGGCTTGTACGATGTGTACTAGACAACAGATATACTATATATTGTAGTTTTTGTAAATACATAAGTACATATTATACAAAGAAAACACCCAGAACCATCAACAAACATTTATGGTCAGCAGAAATATTTGTTCCCGGCGGGAATCAACCAAGCATTGCAATCCGAGCTTCGCCCGCTGCGCCACAGAGGCCGTCAAAATATCCTGCGCAATAGAACCCACCTCCTACTAACCAACTCGTAAAAATTAAGGAACACTAGGTATTTCTACGACCGAGGCTTGCATCGTCATCTACTTAAAACTACTTATTTTTTAAATGTAGAATATCCAAAGGAAAAACCGTGGCGAGATATGACACATAATCAAAACTTACCTATGTATTTTTTAACGGTTAACAAAGATTTGGCTAAGTTTATCAACTTGAATTGTGCTTGAGTTCGATAGCTTAATTAAATAATATATAGGTAGCTTAGTCAAAAATAAATAAGCAGTGTTTAATGCGCAAGGACGTCTGTATCGAGGCACTTGTCGAATCCAAAAGTTTTATTCACATCACATAGAATCTTTTATGTACTTAATAGAGTTATCTGAAAATAAATGTTACGTAAGTTAGAAGAAAAATTACGTCACTTATGTTCAAAACTCGGGACCAAGATCATTGCAACATGATCGAAACGTCGAGGAAAATATAAAAAATAACAATAGACGACCGGGAAAATATTGATATGAGTTTAGATCGTGTGAGCTTAAAAAGTTAATTAGTTAAGTTCAAAGCTACGATAGTATATTTATTTGATATTTTGAGTCTTTATCAATTAGATATTGATTTAGATAAACTCGAATTGGCGCCATTATTACCGATACGTTACCTTTATTATTATTGTATGCAAAAATAGTTCGTGATACAGTTTCGGTGCATATCGAATATAGGTAGTAATTTAACCATTTAATTTCCGCATCGTTGTATTGCTGAAGGACGTTTATAATAATACTTTTGTAATTAAGTAGGTAGTTCGTGTTTAAAAAACTTTTCGTGGTAACATTATGTGTATTTTATTACACCTGGAATTACTTATTGATTCTCTAAATCGATCTATCAATGATGTAGGTATTTATTTTCTTCTCGGTCAGTCAAGTCGTCGCTCCCACGTAGTTATAAGTAGAGTAGAGGAAGTCATTGCAAAATGGCAACTAACAATTTTACAACAATACTTTAAAATATTTGGAAGCAATGAGGAAGGTCCACGTTTGACAGTGGTTTTTATTTACACTTTTTGTACAGTCCTTCTTAATTGAATTATTTGCCCTTTGAAATTGGAACAAATTAATTTAATCTATCTATCTATACTTATAATAAATCTGTAGAGAGGTCAATTCTGTACATGGAATATATTTTCAAAATAACTATCGGGGGGTGTTTAGTTATCGATACTGATGTCAAAAATGCAATCAGTAATTTTTTTTTCTGTCTGTCTGTCTGTCTGTCTGTCTGTCTGTATATTCGTTATAGAAACAAAAACTACTGAACGGATTTTAACAAAACTTGGTACAATAATACTTTATACTCCTGGGCAGGTTATAGAATACTTTTCATTATGCTACGATAGATAGGAACGGAGCAGTAAAGAGAAAAGTTTCAAAAACGGGAAAATTTACTCCATTTTTTAAGCTTCCGTCGCGCGTGTGCAGCCTGAATGGTTTAAGTTACACAGAAATCATGTATGACGGATTTGTTCCGCTAAACATGCCATAAAATAATAAATATGTAAATAAAAAAATTAAAAATTAAAAAACCGACTTCAAAAAGAAACAAAAAATAATTTAAAAACAAAAAAAAAAAAAAAGAATTGATAAAAATGACCAAAATAACCTCTACATAGGTACAGTGCCACCGACTAATTAATCTGTTTTATCATCTGAAGTCGGGCAGCCAAACTAAGTACAATATGGAACCAATCAATAAAACTGCCCGACTTCAGATGATAAAACAGATTAATTAGTCGGTGGCACTGTACCTATGTAGAGGTTATTTTGGTCATTTTTATCAATTCTTTTTTTTTTTTGGTTGTTTTTAAATTATTTTTTGTTTCTTTTTGAAGTCGGTTTTTTAATTTTTAAATTATTTTTTATTTTACCCTTTTTAGTATACCTACCTACCTAAAAATCAACAATATTGTTACCGTAATTTTAATTATTGAGGAGTTTGCTGATGAGAAGGTGGTTTCAGGTGCCCCATCAATCTGTACTTAGTTCTTTAGGGGTCAATTCTTTTTGGTAAAAGTTCAAAAATGAGTAATTTATTGAATTCTGGGATGCTATCCTGTCCAACATTCCGAAGATACTCATCAGATTCTTAACAAACTTTCATGGGACCACCTCGCAGCTTCCACCTTTCCATTAAAAAAGAATCATCTCAATCGGTCAAGCCATCTTTGAGTAATCGATAAACAACTGGATTGATTAATGCGTTTTGAGGAGCATTTCCGTTCATCACTCCGAAGACCCTCATCAGATCCACATCAAATTTTTATGGGACCATCTTGGAGCTTCCACCTATCCATTAAAAAAAGAATCATCTTAATCGGTCAAGCCGTCTTCGAGTAATCGGTGAACATACAAAAAAAAAAAATTATACATACAGACGAATTGATAACCTCCTCCTTTTTTTTGAAGTCGGTTAAAAATATCCTGCGACAGCATGTCTATCTTTTATGGTTGACTCACAATCAATCAATTAATCAATCTATATCTTCTATACTTATAATAAAATCGTAACTTAGCGGTGTCTATTTTTAAAAGATATTTTGAAAAAACTATTTATAGGGGTATGTACTAACGTAACAGACCATTTCCGTGTTTAACTTTTTGTCTGTTTGTCTGTGCGTTTGTGCGCGCTAATTTCTTAAAAGACCGATTTGAATGAAATTAAGTATGCAGATAGCTTAAGATTTCGATTGACATATAGGCTACTTTTTTCCGGATATCAAGTCTGGATATCCGGATAAAAAATAGAAATTGCGTAATTTTGTTATTTTTTAACCATCGTCATCTATCGTCATTGATCATCATCCATCGTCATCGATCGTCATCCATCGTCATGAACAAATTTTACCTTACTTCACCTACCTACCGCAATGCAAAAATCCACACTTAAACGGACGACCAGGGAAGTACTGATGATGCCAGGCGCGGTAGCGCCTGGCTCCATCAGTACTTCAATGGGCGACCGTTTAAGTGTGGATTTTTGCATTGCGATAGGTTGGTGTAAGAACAACGCGGGATCGCAACTTGCGCGGGTGAAACCGCGGGCGCAGCTAGTAATTAATAAAGTTTTGGAAACAATTCTGATTTTTGACACGGTCACAATAACTAGCCCGACCGACATGCCGACATGAGTCTGAT